>OX246754.1:167523902-168723902 GCA_945910035.1 Brachypalpus laphriformis
CCTCCAGTTGCGCACGCCAAGTTGGTTGAGGTACCCCTCCACTTATTTGCGCCACCTACCACGAGGTCATCCTCTACTGCGCCGTCTGTCCGGGGTGGATTTGAAGACTTTCTTAGCGGGAAGGTTGGGCTCCATCCGCTCTAGATGACCCAGCCATCTTAGTCGCTGTATGTGAACTCTTCTGGCTAAGTCGATGTCCTTGTTCAGGCCGTATAGTTTGGCATTGTACCTTCTCCTCCACTCACCGTCTATGCAGACGGGACCAAAGATCGCTCGAAGAACTTTTCTCTCGAAATAACCAACGGCATCCTCATCCGGTTTTGTCAAAGCCCATGCCTCTGCGCCATACAGCAGGACTGGGATGATTAGAGTCTTATAAAGAGTTACCTTAGTAGTTCGAGATAGGGCTTTGCTACTCAATTGCCGTTTTAGCCCATAGAAACAACGATTGGCAAGAGTAATTCTCCGTCATTTGCGGAGCTGACCATAGAGCCTAGGTAGACAAAATCCTCTACTACCTCAAAATTGAATCCGTCTATTGTGGCGTTCTGTCCAAGATGCCGATGTTGGGTGTCGTTTTTTGTAGACAGAATATATTTTGTTTTGCTTTCATTGACCGCTAGACCCATCTTTGCTGCCTCGATCTCAATACTCGTAAATGCCCCATTGACGGCCCGCTGAGTTCTTCCGATTATGTCAATATCATCGGCATAAGCGAGTAGTTGTACAGACTTGTAAAAGATTGTACCTCCGTTGTTGGCTTGTGAGTTTCGTACAATTCTTTCAAGTACTATGTTAAGGAGATCGCATGATAGCGCGTCACCTTGTCTAAGACCTTTCCTGACATCGAATGGTTCGGTGATGTTCTTACCGACTTTGATGGAGCAGCGAGAGGTCTCCATCGTCATTCTGCACAAAGGACGAGCTTGGCAGGGATGCCGAGACTAGACATGGCTCTGTATACCTCGTCTCTATACACACTATCATAGGCAACTTTGAAATCGATGAAGAGGTGGTGCGTATCGATTATATATTCATGGGTTTTTTCCAAGATCTGCCGTAGTGTGAATATTTGGTCAATGGTGGACTTTCCCGGCCTGAAACCGCACTGATAAGGACCTATCAGGTTGTTGACGATCGGTTTTAGGCGTTCACATAATACGGCAGACAGGATCTTATATGCGATGCTGAGGAGACTTATACCTCTGTAATTGGCGCAGCTTAGAGGGTCTCCTTTCTTTAGGATCGGCCAAACGATGCTGAGGTTCCATTCATCGGGCATACTTTCGTCCCACCAGATTCTACAGATGAACTGGTGCATGCTCCTTACCAACTCATCTGCTCTTGCCTTGAAAAGTTCAGCGGAAAGGCCGTCGGCTCCAGCAGCTTTGTTGGATTTGAGCTTAGATATCGCTATCCTCACTTCATTCTGATAGGGAGACGGGAATCTTGACTGTCATCGTCACTGTTGAATAGCTCATTCTGCTTGACAGCGGAATATTGGTCATCATCGCCGTTTAACAGTCTGCAGAAGTGTTCCTTCCATATCCTCAGCACCGACCGCGATTCTACTACTATGTTGGCTTAATACCACTAATAATATTCCCTTGTTGGAGTACTGCACCTTTCTTGGCCAATTTGTCGGCGTATTCGTTGCCCTCTATATCGCAGTGCCTAGGTACCCAGCATAGTCTGACGCGATTCTTCTTCTTCTTCCCTTTTCAGCGAGGTTATGATCCGAAAAACAAGAGACCATAACCCTCCCACTTCACCACATTTCTACTCATCCGTCTGTGAGGCTCGCCTATTTGACCTCAGAAAACATCGGCAGGCCCGCCGATTTTTGGTTCAAATGATCTCTTCTTTGAGCGTGGCAATACCAGCTGAGCCGGTCGCCCTCTATTTTTTGTACGATGGTTTCCGTAATGTGAAAGCTTCCACGGATCTTCGAACTTCTTATTCGATGAAGCATTGTTACTCCTGCTGTCATGCGAAGCATCTTCATCTCAGCTGCTGTTAATTTACTCTCATGCTTTTTGTACATCGTCCAACATTGTGAACCGTAGGTGAGCGCTGGACGCACAACTGCAGCGTAGAGCCTTCCTTTCAACTTAGGTGATATTTTTCTGTCACAGAAGATAGCGGAATGTTCTCGCCACTTCATCCACTCTACGCTTACGCGATGATTGATGCTGTCATCACAAGTTGCTTTGCTATTGATCATAGACCCCATATATGGTATTTGAACTTTTCGCACTTGGGAAGCACTGTTCCATTCAAATAAATGTCTGGAATAGACCTGAGTGGATCAGAGAACGGGCAGCACAAGTACTGTGTGTTTTTTGAACTAATGCGATACCCAT
Source organism: Brachypalpus laphriformis (assembly GCA_945910035.1). Lineage (NCBI taxonomy): Eukaryota > Metazoa > Arthropoda > Insecta > Diptera > Syrphidae > Brachypalpus > Brachypalpus laphriformis. The sequence continues at coordinate 167,526,266 of OX246754.1, forward strand.
TTCCCTCCAGAGCGTCCACACATTAAGTGCTCGTTGTGGGGATGTAGGATCCTCACTTATGATGGCTCCATCGTCAGCAAAGAATTACTGATGTACCTTGGGGTCTATCACTTTACCTTCAAGCAGATAATCAAGGATTGTAATAAAAAGCAAAGGACGTAAAACGCTTCCCTGGTGAACCCTGACTTTGATTGGGAACTCTTCGGTTACTCCAGCGGGGCATCTTACTCTTGTCTTTGCTCCTTCGTACATGTCCATGATCATCTGTTCATAGATTTCTGGAACCCCTCGATGTCTTAGCGCCACCCATATCAGATCTCGTGGTTGTCTGTCGAATGCCTTTTCAAAGTCAACCAACACAATATGTAAATCCTTTAGGAATCACGATGTTTTCCATTATGATCCTTATACTTTGAATTGCATCTGTGATTGATTTACCCGAGACAAACCCGCACTGATCATCAGATAGCCGTATTATTTTTCGCAGTCGGCCACCTAATACCCGCTCAACGATCTTCATGGTGTGTGACATCAGCTTGATCGAACGGTAGTTATCACAGTTTCGTGTATCACCCTTCCCTTTGTTACAGGGAGAAGGTGACTTTTCCCCCATTGATTCGGCATTGGTTCACCTCTCACAAATTTGGAGATGAGAATTCTGAGCCATCTGAACCCGATGTCTCCCATCTTTTTCCAGAACTCAGAGGGCATCTCGTCTGGCCCAACCGCTTCTCGTTTTTTGGAGTATTTGACCACCTCACTAACTTCTTCGACTGTAATGTCGGGGTTAGGGGTGGCTCTTGGAAAGTATAGCCGGGGAAACTGTTCATTCAAAAGTTCTTCACAACACTGCCGAGGTAGCCTGCAGAATTTTGTCGTCATACACAAGAAGCAGATGCAATGCATGAGCATTGTTAATGAACTTCGGCGAACGAAGCTCCTGAGCATTCCTCTTTTTTTGGGCGGTTATGTTGAAGATGGTTGCGCCCTTGTTCATATTGTGTCTTCGCAGCTCCTGGATAGTCTGATTTACATCAGCAACCGGGGAAGATATTTTCTCCAGCTCCCGATACAGGCCCTCCGTACTCTCTGCTTGAAGCTGGGCGCACTTCTTCTTCGCTTTTTTCTTGCAGCATCTGTATTCCACATAGTCTGACGCGGTTCTGCGTTCATAATACCCTGTGCATTGTGCGGCAAATCCTGACTAGCTCAGATTCTGTAACAGTCGAATCAAGTGGCATAAGCGCAGACTGACTGTCAATGCAGATGGCGATATCCTTATAGGATATTGATCCCATCTCAAGTAGTTTTGCAGCTTTGACCACAGCTACACCCTCCATGTCGGCAGATCCGAGCCAGTTGCTATCCTGCAGGGATCTTACACCTTTCCTCACCGCGTAAGTTTGTGTTGCTGCTACCCCATTGAGAGTGATGAGAGTTGGCATCACACCCCAGCAGCAAGTCCCATCTTTCCTGTTCCGCCTTTTGCACAAGAGAGCGGGTCAGTGTGGATGGCGGTCCCTCCTTGGCATCAAAAGGCATGTAGACGGCTGATAGAATCAGCGGGGAAAGCCCCCTCCGCTCAAGCCTTACCACTGTTTGGTCCTCATTGCTGTAGCTAGATAAAAGAAAAAGGTTAATTTGTTTCCTAGCTACGATGCACGTTCTGTTCTTACATTCCGCGTGTAGCGGTTCGATGCTGTATGTAGTAAGGTCTTTATGCCTTAGCCCACTTATTTTGTCACGGGAGATCCATGGCTCTTGAATTAGGGCAATGTCTATGTTCCTATCTCCCATGAGATAGATGAGGTTGGCGCTAGCTGCTATGCTATGGTGAAGGTTTATTTGAGCAATCTTCATCATTGATTTACCTTATCACCCGCCTTCCTTCTTTTCTTTTCGTGCATCCCAACTAAAGGTCTGACCTTGCATCGGGTAATTCCAATGCGAACCTTATAGTTGTATCTCCTTAGGATGGGCATGGACTTGTGGTTAAGCAACACCACAATCTCAGTTCCGGCTTCTGTATGGGTACCCACTTCTAACACCTCCCAATTTTCGCTATATAGCTCGGGGTTGAGGTGTTGGAGGTTTCTTTCCAGCCGTTCTCTAGGAATGTGTGGGCCCGGAATGAGAATGCGGCCTTTAGGCCTAGTGAATTCCAGCAGATCTGTTTTTTCCACAAGTCGCAGGTCGGCATTCGCCCAAGGAGCCTGCGTGCTGGTTACGAAATTCTTGAGCCAATTGAGTGTTGTCTCGTTGTCACACGACATGACCTTAAAGCCTTTGAAGGTGGTGAGCTGCTCAAAGAAAGGGATAGTTCCCTGATTCTTGACTATGGCGTCGTTTACTCCGTCGAGTATACGCAGCTCCACCAGCCTCCATTGGTCTCCGGATAGCTTACGGTCAGGGTTATTGAAATCGACGATCGCCACGTGAAGATTAGCTCTTTCTTTTCGTGATGCCATCTTGGCTTTTTTCCTTATTCTTCGTGTTGGCGGCGATGTCGTGTCGTCGTGCCTACCTCTCTTGGAACACCCCGCAATCGGCTCGGCCGTGAGCCTTGCGGCCCCATCCGAAACGGTTGGCGGGGGCTTGAGTCTGTCCGAGACTGAGGTGGATGGCAAGAGGCTTTCCTTCCTCGACTCGAACAATCTCCTGCCTGTTCCCCTAATCTGCCCTATGCTACGTCGATTGTTGCCTGAGTCAGCAACAGAACGCCTCGCAGTCGACCTAGGTTTGGACTGTGCGTCCTTGCTTGGATCGACTGAAAGCGGTTTAGGTCTGTCCCCGGCTGAGGTGGATGGCAAGAGGCGTTCCCTCCTAGCCGCGGTCAGTCCTACACCCGTTCCTGTTGCGGTCGAGTTCCGTGACGTAGTCGCCTTATTGGAACAGCCAGCAACCGGCTCAGGGGTTGAGTCTGAGTCGGTAGCTGGCCGAAATCTCCTCGCGGCTGAGGCGGGGAGCAAGAGGCTTCCCGCCTCCGCCGCGAGGGGACTTCTTACCTTACGGCCCGTCCTGTCTTGTCGGGTGGATCCTCTCAGCTTAAGCGTGTTAGTGGCTCTATCCAGAGCCACTCTTTCCTTGTCCGTGTAGGACTCCGGATCACGCTTTTTAAGCCGCCGTATTAACCGGATAGCATTGCGTATACGGTTGCGCACCGTCGTCTGTCTTGGGTAGATGTCTACGTCGCTGGTCTTCCCTATTTTGGGTGGTCGGGCTAGTCCCAAACCATGGCTACCTAAGCTAACTACCGTCGCGAAGCTGCAGGCAGAAGAGTCAATCCTAGGCTCAGCAGGACTGCATGCAATGAAACCATTTCAATTGTTCGACGGTGGCTAGCATCGGTCAGCCTCACGCTAGCTGAACGCAAAACGGAAGCAGTACTAATTAGTACAAAACAAAGTGAAACCATCACACTCACAGTAGGTGGGCATGAGATAGTATCCCAACTAGCTTTTAAAGACCTTGTCGTTATGATTGACTCAAGGTTTACATTTGAAGAACATCTGGAGTTTAAAGAACATGTGTAAATAACAAATCCTCTCGTGTGGGTGCCTCTATTGCGCGGATTATGCTGAATATAGGGGGACCGAAATACAACCGGAGTATTTTCTTAGCTAGGGCAGTTACATCAGTAGTGCTTTATGGATCACCTGTTTGGGCCGGAGCTATGACAGTGACTTCATATAAAAGAAAGACTATGTGTACTAAGAATGAGAAGCGCTTTCTGCACCACATTGAATGAAGCAGCCTGTGTCATCGCAGGAATGCTACCAATCGATATACTAGCGGAAGAATTGCAGAGAAAGTTTCTAAAGAATAGAGAGGAGGGGCGGCTACACTGTTGCTGACACAACAGAAAGAAACACAAGTTTGAGGGAGTGGCAGCAGCGCTGGAGCCTTTCGTCTAAGGGCCGATGGACTTACTGTCTTATCCCAATTATTAAGACTTGGATAAACCGCAGATACGGTGAAGTTAACTTTTATATAACAAAACTACTAACGGGACATGGTTGCTTTCGGTCATACCTATACCGCTTTAAGAACGATGACTCTTCCAATCGTCCATTGTGCAGTTATACTCCTGTAGACGTGGAGCACATATTCTTTTACTGCCCACGATTCCAGCTACAAAGAGAAGCAGTATAAAGAGTACTAGGAGAAACACCAACTCCTGAGAATAAAGTACATCACATACTAGAATCCGCAAATAAGTCTTCTGCTAGAATGTCTATTGGTAGCAGTTTTGCTATCACGCAGGTTATATCGCTTTAGGTGGTACGGTATGCGTAGCATACTCTTAATGTACAAATGCGGTACACTAAGGCAATACGAGTATTAATCCTGTTTGCTCTAATCTTCATGGCTCTCGCCCAGATTGGTGCAGCGTAGAGGATTATAGATGATATTACTTACTTACTTACTTACTTACTTACTTACTTAGATGGCGCTACAGTCCGGGGTGAACCTGGGCCTCAACCAACAAACCTCTCCAGCCAGCACGGTTCCGAGCCAGCTGCCTCCAGTTGCGCACGCCAAGTTGGTTGAGGTACCCCTCCACTTATTTGCGCCACCTACCACGAGGTCATCCTCTACTGCGCCGTCTGTCCGGGGTGGATTTGAAGACTTTCTTAGCGGGAAGGTTGGGCTCCATCCGCTCTAGATGACCCAGCCATCTTAGTCGCTGTATGTGAACTCTTCTGGCTAAGTCGATGTCCTTGTTCAGGCCGTATAGTTTGGCATTGTACCTTCTCCTCCACTCACCGTCTATGCAGACGGGACCAAAGATCGCTCGAAGAACTTTTCTCTCGAAATAACCAACGGCATCCTCATCCGGTTTTGTCAAAGCCCATGCCTCTGCGCCATACAGCAGGACTGGGATGATTAGAGTCTTATAAAGAGTTACCTTAGTAGTTCGAGATAGGGCTTTGCTACTCAATTGCCGTTTTAGCCCATAGAAACAACGATTGGCAAGAGTAATTCTCCGTCATTTGCGGAGCTGACCATAGAGCCTAGGTAGACAAAATCCTCTACTACCTCAAAATTGAATCCGTCTATTGTGGCGTTCTGTCCAAGATGCCGATGTTGGGTGTCGTTTTTTGTAGACAGAATATATTTTGTTTTGCTTTCATTGACCGCTAGACCCATCTTTGCTGCCTCGATCTCAATACTCGTAAATGCCCCATTGACGGCCCGCTGAGTTCTTCCGATTATGTCAATATCATCGGCATAAGCGAGTAGTTGTACAGACTTGTAAAAGATTGTACCTCCGTTGTTGGCTTGTGAGTTTCGTACAATTCTTTCAAGTACTATGTTAAGGAGATCGCATGATAGCGCGTCACCTTGTCTAAGACCTTTCCTGACATCGAATGGTTCGGTGATGTTCTTACCGACTTTGATGGAGCAGCGAGAGGTCTCCATCGTCATTCTGCACAAAGGACGAGCTTGGCAGGGATGCCGAGACTAGACATGGCTCTGTATACCTCGTCTCTATACACACTATCATAGGCAACTTTGAAATCGATGAAGAGGTGGTGCGTATCGATTATATATTCATGGGTTTTTTCCAAGATCTGCCGTAGTGTGAATATTTGGTCAATGGTGGACTTTCCCGGCCTGAAACCGCACTGATAAGGACCTATCAGGTTGTTGACGATCGGTTTTAGGCGTTCACATAATACGGCAGACAGGATCTTATATGCGATGCTGAGGAGACTTATACCTCTGTAATTGGCGCAGCTTAGAGGGTCTCCTTTCTTTAGGATCGGCCAAACGATGCTGAGGTTCCATTCATCGGGCATACTTTCGTCCCACCAGATTCTACAGATGAACTGGTGCATGCTCCTTACCAACTCATCTGCTCTTGCCTTGAAAAGTTCAGCGGAAAGGCCGTCGGCTCCAGCAGCTTTGTTGGATTTGAGCTTAGATATCGCTATCCTCACTTCATTCTGATAGGGAGACGGGAATCTTGACTGTCATCGTCACTGTTGAATAGCTCATTCTGCTTGACAGCGGAATATTGGTCATCATCGCCGTTTAACAGTCTGCAGAAGTGTTCCTTCCATATCCTCAGCACCGACCGCGATTCTACTACTATGTTGGCTTAATACCACTAATAATATTCCCTTGTTGGAGTACTGCACCTTTCTTGGCCAATTTGTCGGCGTATTCGTTGCCCTCTATATCGCAGTGCCTAGGTACCCAGCATAGTCTGACGCGATTCTTCTTCTTCTTCCCTTTTCAGCGAGGTTATGATCCGAAAAACAAGAGACCATAACCCTCCCACTTCACCACATTTCTACTCATCCGTCTGTGAGGCTCGCCTATTTGACCTCAGAAAACATCGGCAGGCCCGCCGATTTTTGGTTCAAATGATCTCTTCTTTGAGCGTGGCAATACCAGCTGAGCCGGTCGCCCTCTATTTTTTGTACGATGGTTTCCGTAATGTGAAAGCTTCCACGGATCTTCGAACTTCTTATTCGATGAAGCATTGTTACTCCTGCTGTCATGCGAAGCATCTTCATCTCAGCTGCTGTTAATTTACTCTCATGCTTTTTGTACATCGTCCAACATTGTGAACCGTAGGTGAGCGCTGGACGCACAACTGCAGCGTAGAGCCTTCCTTTCAACTTAGGTGATATTTTTCTGTCACAGAAGATAGCGGAATGTTCTCGCCACTTCATCCACTCTACGCTTACGCGATGATTGATGCTGTCATCACAAGTTGCTTTGCTATTGATCATAGACCCCATATATGGTATTTGAACTTTTCGCACTTGGGAAGCACTGTTCCATTCAAATAAATGTCTGGAATAGACCTGAGTGGATCAGAGAACGGGCAGCACAAGTACTGTGTGTTTTTTGAACTAATGCGATACCCATTTCCCTCCAGAGCGTCCACACATTAAGTGCTCGTTGTGGGGATGTAGGATCCTCACTTATGATGGCTCCATCGTCAGCAAAGAATTACTGATGTACCTTGGGGTCTATCACTTTACCTTCAAGCAGATAATCAAGGATTGTAATAAAAAGCAAAGGACGTAAAACGCTTCCCTGGTGAACCCTGACTTTGATTGGGAACTCTTCGGTTACTCCAGCGGGGCATCTTACTCTTGTCTTTGCTCCTTCGTACATGTCCATGATCATCTGTTCATAGATTTCTGGAACCCCTCGATGTCTTAGCGCCACCCATATCAGATCTCGTGGTTGTCTGTCGAATGCCTTTTCAAAGTCAACCAACACAATATGTAAATCCTTTAGGAATCACGATGTTTTCCATTATGATCCTTATACTTTGAATTGCATCTGTGATTGATTTACCCGAGACAAACCCGCACTGATCATCAGATAGCCGTATTATTTTTCGCAGTCGGCCACCTAATACCCGCTCAACGATCTTCATGGTGTGTGACATCAGCTTGATCGAACGGTAGTTATCACAGTTTCGTGTATCACCCTTCCCTTTGTTACAGGGAGAAGGTGACTTTTCCCCCATTGATTCGGCATTGGTTCACCTCTCACAAATTTGGAGATGAGAATTCTGAGCCATCTGAACCCGATGTCTCCCATCTTTTTCCAGAACTCAGAGGGCATCTCGTCTGGCCCAACCGCTTCTCGTTTTTTGGAGTATTTGACCACCTCACTAACTTCTTCGACTGTAATGTCGGGGTTAGGGGTGGCTCTTGGAAAGTATAGCCGGGGAAACTGTTCATTCAAAAGTTCTTCACAACACTGCCGAGGTAGCCTGCAGAATTTTGTCGTCATACACAAGAAGCAGATGCAATGCATGAGCATTGTTAATGAACTTCGGCGAACGAAGCTCCTGAGCATTCCTCTTTTTTTGGGCGGTTATGTTGAAGATGGTTGCGCCCTTGTTCATATTGTGTCTTCGCAGCTCCTGGATAGTCTGATTTACATCAGCAACCGGGGAAGATATTTTCTCCAGCTCCCGATACAGGCCCTCCGTACTCTCTGCTTGAAGCTGGGCGCACTTCTTCTTCGCTTTTTTCTTGCAGCATCTGTATTCCACATAGTCTGACGCGGTTCTGCGTTCATAATACCCTGTGCATTGTGCGGCAAATCCTGACTAGCTCAGATTCTGTAACAGTCGAATCAAGTGGCATAAGCGCAGACTGACTGTCAATGCAGATGGCGATATCCTTATAGGATATTGATCCCATCTCAAGTAGTTTTGCAGCTTTGACCACAGCTACACCCTCCATCTGTAATGCATTCATTCATTTTCAATGGCCCGCTAATCCTTCATGAGGGTCGCGGGGGTAGGATGCTCAGGTGGACTCTCCATACTTCTCGATCCTCCGCCATCGACTCCAATTCATCAGGGAGAATCCCTAAGCGGCTCCAAGAGAGATGTCGGACTTGATCCAACCATCTATTTCTGGGCCTTCCGCGAAGTCGTCTACCTGATGACACGGCAACCATGGCGCGTCTTGGAAGCCGGTCTGGGGGCATACGCACTACGTGACCAAACCATCGAAGCATAGATCGTTCCGTTCGGAGAAGTAGCTGCTCAACGTTGAGCGCCTCGAGTACTCTGGTGTTGCGCACTCGATCCCTACGAGTTATTCCAACAACACCGCGAAGGAACCTCATTTCGGCAGCTTGTATCCGCGATCTTATTCTTTCGGTCAGTACCCAAATTTCATGACCATAGGTGAGAGTTGGAACATACACCAAGTTAAAAACCGATAGCTTAGCTTGAATACTAAGTTCGGCCTTCCTTACAACAGATTGGCCAAGCTCTCTCAAAATTGATCCAGCCTGACCAATTCTACAGGATAACTCGGCATTGCTCCTCCCATCACTCGTGAATAAAACCCCGAGGTACTTAAACTTCTCCACCTGCTTCAGTGGGACTCCACTAACATGCAGAGTGCACTGAATGGGTTTTTTGGAAACGACCATTACTTCCGATTTGTTCACGTTGATCTTCATTCCAGCATCATCACAAACGGCTACAAACCTTTCGAGTGCGCGCCGAAGTTCGGTTTGAGAGGACCCAAGGATGACCAAATCATCCGCAAAGAGCAGATGACTAATCCTTAGGTCTCCCACTTTGAAACATTCCCCGCCACGGATGCGCTGCAACATCCAATCCATACATATATACAATGAAGAGGAGAGGTGACAAAACGCACCCCTGGCGGAGTCCAACGCCCACAGTGAAAGGTATTGATTTAACACCGTTTATCCGAACACAGCTTTTACAGTTTGTATATAAAGACTGAATCGCCCTTAACAGGGAACCATCAATCCCATACTCCTGCAGAACACTCCAGAGTTTGCCTCGAGGAACCCTATCATATGCTTTTTCCAAATCCACAAAACAAGTGTAGACAGGTTTGGCATATTCCCAGGCTTTCTCAAGAACCATTCTGAGAGTGAACAACTGGTCGGTTGTGCTTCTACCGGGACGAAAACCGCACTGCTCATCCGCCAAACTGTCCTCAACCACAGCTCTGGAACGCTTTTCTAGCACCTTAGCGAAGACTTTTCCAGGGAGACTTAAAAGAGATATACCCCTGTAGTTGGCGCAATCTCTTTTGTCCCCTTTTTTAAAAAGAGGAACTATCACCCCCATTTGCCAATCACCAGGTGTTTCGCCGCATTCCCGGGCCACTTTAATGACACGCGAGAGCCATTGCACTCCCTCTTTACCTAAAGCCTTGAGCATTTCTGGCCGAATTTCGTCCACACCAGCAGATTTGCCAACTTTTAGCGCTTTGATCGCCAAAGTTACTTCCTCTACCGTAGGACTACTTTCCGCCCAACTCTCGACCATAGGTCTGTCATCTTCGGTGCCCTGTTCGGGATTGAGCAATTCTGAAAAGTGCTCGCTCCATCTGCGTAAGATGTCCTCCTCATTGGAAAGAAGTCTACCGTCTTTGGATTTGACTCCTTCAACGATATTCAACTTTTTTCCTCTGAGTCGGCGGACGGTCTGCCAGAACATCTTATTTGCAGATCTGTGGTCACGTTCCAATTTCTCGCCAAACTCCTTCCAAGACTGTTCTTTCGCTGTTTTCACAGCTAATTTGCAAGTTCTTCGCGCCTCAGTGTACCGATTTCGAGAAACGGAGTTCCCCAAGTGAATCCACACCTTAAAGGCTCTCTTCTTCTCTCTGATGGCTTCTTGAACTCCGGGCGTTTTAAACCAAGCAGTTCTTTTCTCACCACCAGCCGCCACACCAAGCCGCTTTACTCCACAAACATCTCCCGCAGAGGCGGCTATTGCCGCCATTCTTCCTCTACATTTGATGGAACAGTTGGAATTCGTTCAAACCTTTCAGATATTTACCGTGCAAATGTCTCCCGTATCTCATCGTCCTGTAACCTCTCCCATCGTATGCGTGTAACCATCCTTGGTTTACGCTTTGGTAGGGGAGGCACTCTCTCGCTAAGATACAATTTGCACAGCACTAAGTGATGATCAGTTGACAGTTCGGCCCCTCTCAATACGCGAACATCACAAACCATTCTCTTCAGACACGATGGTACCACAAAGAAATCGATCAGCGACTTCTGCTGAAGACTCTGACGGTACCACGTGTATTTGTGAATGTCTTTGTGTGGAAAGATGGTGTTCATGATGGATAAGCCATTTTCACAACAAAAATCCAACAACCTCTCTCCGTTCGCGTTTTGATCAGGATCACCGTTCCTCCCAATCACACTCCCCCATGTCATAACATCTACACCCACATGAGCATTGAAGTCACCCAACAGGACAAAAGAATCCATATCTGCAACTTCATCTAAGAAAGCTGCGTACTCTGACAGAAGGTTCGGTGCATACACCTGCACCAATGCCAGAGTTGATCTTTTAAGCTTGAGCTTTAAGATCGCAACTCTCCCTCCTAATGGTATCCACTCCAATACTCTGTCTGTCAACCTGGGACTTGTGAGTATCCCCACTCCCGCCCGAGCAGACATTGAGGGTGCGACTCCTGACAGGAAGAGCTTCCACCCACCCGAAAAGTCCACGTTTTAGAACCTCTCTGCTTTGTTGAAGAGAGGCCAACTATATCTAGTCGACTTTTAACAGCCTCCCCAACAAGCTCAAGATCCTTCCCTGTGAGCGATGAGACGTTCCATGTGCCTATCCTAAGTCGATGCCGTTGTCGAATCTCAGAGAGTCCATCTGTGCCCCTATCGGTGCACAGCGCGTTCACCCCTTGACCCCCGTAATGGTTTGCGAGACCATTGACAGGAAGCTCGTAGCCATTTCGGGTTTGACCCGGCCGGCTGCCGAGCGGGACACGCCGACCACCAGACGCTCGCATCCTGACTCCCTTCAGGCCTGGCTCCAAAGGATGCCCTGGTTTACCAGGCTTGGCAATATCCGAGGCCGGTCGTCTTCTTCGTGTCATCATGGGGTGTGCGCTTTGTTAGCCGTGACTGGGTTGTATGGATGGGAATAACTATTTAAGTTACCCCATCCGCACATCCCAGTCACGTTGCCCGCCCCCCACCACGAGGAGGTCAGCTGCCAGGGGGGCATCTGTAATACGTTGCATAAATCCAGAAGTCTTAGAGCCACTTGCGAGTTCAGTTCTTTCGAGTATATTTTCGTAAGGCTTACAATGCTCTTTTCATTTGGAAGACAATTGCGGGGGAAAAATGAGGCCTGAAACCAGCAATGAGGTACTAGCTACATATCATGATAGTCAGACCCATCGTATGGGGCTCTTGTGTAGTGGAAGACAGCGAATACGAAAAATTCGCGGGATATGTTGGCCATGGTATAAAAAACAGCCTGTATTGCCATCGGCTCACGGCTGCACTCGAGATATTTCTGGATCTTTTACCATTAGATCTACAAATAAAGTTGCAAGCGAGCAATAGTGCAATATGGAAAAAATACTTCTGCAGACTGTATAATGGCGACGAAGATCAACAGGCCGAATGAACAATTCAACATAGACGATGATGGTCAAAATTCCGTCCACCTGACCTAAGCGAAGTGCGGATAGTAATATTAAAGCTGAAGTCAAACTAGGCTGCTGGAGTTGACGGTTTACAGGTCGAACTTTTCAGGGAAGCTGGTGATGAATTGGTAGAGAGCATACACCAACTCATCTCTAAGATTTTGTCAGACGAGTTGATGAATGGAATCTCAGCATCGTTTGCCCGATTCACAAGGAAGGTGACCCCCTCAACTGCGCCAATTATAGAGGCATCAGTCTCCTCAAAATTGCATACAAGATCTTTGGTGCGATATTTTGTGAACGCCTGAAACCTTTTATCAACAGCCTGATTGGACTCTATCAGTGCGTTTTCACATCAAGAAAGTCCACTGTCACCCAAATTTTCACACTTCGGCAGATCCTGGAGAAAACCTAAGAAGTCCAAATCAATACATTTCATTTCTTTATCGATTTCAAGGCCGCCTAAGACAGCATCTATAGAGAGGAGGTATACAGAACTATGTCTAGTTTTGACATTCCTGTCCATCTGTGCAGGATGACGATGAAGAACGCTTGCTGTTCCATCAAGATCGGTAATGACCTCACCGAGACCTATGATGTGAAAAAAGGTTTTAGACAAAGTGATGAGCTGTCATGTGACTTCTTTAACATTGTACTCAATCTGCAGCTTCTATCTATCAAAAATTTGTACAAGACGATATATAGACAATATAGACATTATCGGAAGAATTCAGCGAGCTGTAACCGGTGCGTTTAAATTAATTGAAGCATAAGCAATCAAAATAGGTTTAGCGATAAACGAGGGCAAAACCAAGTATATGCCGTCAATAAGAAGGGACAATCAACATCGACGATTTGCACAGAACGTCACGGAGGACAGCTATAACTTCGAGATAGTAAGGGACTTTGTCTTCCTTGGCTCTGCTATAAATTCTGCAAACGACACCAGCACAGAAATCAAGCCAACTCTTGATAATCGTTGGTTTTTGGGCATACATGAACTTTATTGAAAGCGGATGAAGATATCCTTGGTCGCTTTGAGAAAAAAATTTTTCGTAAGATATTCGGTCCCGATTGCCATGACGCGTTTTGGAGGAGAAGATTCAATGACGAAGTATACGAGGTGTACAGTGACATCGACCTAGTTAAAAACTGCGTATTGGACGTTTGAGATGGCTAGGACATGTGGAGCGAATGAACACCAATGCCGCGGTCTGCAGTGTCTTCGAATTTAACCCAGAGATACGGTGATGTAAAGGCCTCCTCGCCACAGGTGGTGCACACAAGTTCAAGGGGACCTCAACGAACTTGGAGTATGCAACGGGAGGTAATTAGCTAAAATCGATCTAAATGGAGAGGCTTGATGCTTGAGGCCCAGGTTCATCATGAACTGTAGCGCCACCTAAGCAAGCAAGCAAGCATTTAAATGCAATAATTATTCAAAATACGCATTCGATCCACATTGATCGAAGCGAACGTATTCATTCGATTACTCGATCGCAGATGTAATGATCCCAAAGGCACACATTACCTTCCGCCACAGACTAATCTATTAAATCTCTTTAAACAGATCTGTCGCATTCATCAAGTCCAAAGTCTATAGTAATACAAAGTTCGATGGCCGGATAATTTTTCACAGCCAAAAGTGTTTTTCAAGTGCCCTCCTCGCAATTCGGGTTGTTTGCATAAATTTAAAGGTCATGCTCATAAGTGTTTGCAAATTTTTTGTTTCTCCTCCCAGTTGCGGCGGCGCTTCGAGCTTGTAACGGCTTTGCTTCTACATACCTCCTTAAATTTCACTTAAAAATGATTCAAGGAGCTGTTTGAATTGGTAAATATTTACACATTCAAAATTTCAGAGGCGGCACATTGACAACTCCAGAAACCTGAATTTACCTGGCCTTTAACGCACCACGCTGGCCAGGTAAAGAGTACATAATACTTGCTGTAGCATGGATTTTTTTTTTTTTTTAGCAAATACTGAGGAACATGGTGTTCTATTTATTATTTATTTGACTGCTGCGGAACACACTAGAGGGCAAATAGCGTTAACAGTGAATGGGTTCTTTTTACGGGACTACCTCAAGGAGTTTAGAAAGTATGAGTTGAAATCGCCCTGGGCCTCCTTTGAGCAATCCATACTTGCTTTTGTCAATTTCATTGTGGGATGAGTGCATACTTGTGGCCGAATATCCCTTTTCAGATATTGATTTAAGATACGAATACGTGAATGATTTGGAACGAGGTTCTTAATAATCCAACGAGATAAAAACGCCTCGCGTATAGTTATATACAATGGAGATGCTTTTCAATTAAGAGGTTTGGGAATATAACTTTTTCCATTGAATTCTTTTCTAATGGTCGATGAACTCTTGTATTTTGTTGCTGTTTTTGTTATCGTAGTAACGGTCTTTAAAGTTGAAACATAAATTCCATTCCACGAGGACTACTCGTAAATAGTTCAAGAGTTATATACCGGGTATCTTCGGACTAAGTGACAGAATGTTATTAGCTTATTGCACTAAGCAAAATGAGCTGCAGTAGTCAGGGATCAGTGGGGTATTAAACGCCAACAAAAGTGATCACATTGCGATCGACGACAAGGATACGTTCAGATGTCTCAGCCTTCTGACGAGCGCACATAGGCATGGGCCACTATCTTGTTGCAATTAAAGTAAGTATGTGGATATGTAGAAAAGCGGGAGCCAACGAAATATTGCAGGGAATTACCATTCTAACCATTTTGATGTTTCTCTCTACATAACCCAACCATCTTAGTCGTTGTGTGTGAACTCTTCTGGCTAAGTCGATGTCCTTGTATAGGCCGTACAGTTCGGCATTGTACCTTCTCCTCTACTCGCTGTTTATACAGACGGGACCAAAGATCACTCGAAGAAGTTTTTTCTCAAAGTAACCAAGGGCATCCTCATCCAGTTTTGTTAAAACCCATGCCTCTGCGCCATACAGCAGGACTGGGATGAATAGTGTCTTATAAAGGGTTACGTTAGTAGTTCGAGATATGGTTTTGTTACTCAATTGCCTTCTTAGTCTATAGGAACAACGATTGGCAAGAGTAATTCTCCGTTTGATCTCCCCACTGATTTCATTTGAGGAGCTCACCATAGAGCCTAGATACACAAAGTCCTTTACTACCGCAAAATTATATCCGTCTATTGTGGCGTTCTGTCCAAGACGCTGATGTTGGGTGTCCTTTTTGTAGATAGCATATATTTTGTTTTGCTTTCATTGGCCGCTAAACTCACCCTTGCTGCTTGATTTTCAATACTCGCAAGTGCCTCGTTGACGGCCCGCTGAGTTCTTTCGACAAGGTCAATGTCTTTGGCGTAAGCGAGTGGTTGACCAGACTTGTAAAAGATTGTACCTCCGGTGTTGGCTTGTGAGTTTTCGATGAGAAGGTGATGCGCATCGATTTTATATTTATGGGTTTTTTCCAAGATCTGCCGTAGTGTGAATATTTGGTCAATGGTGGACTTTCCCGGCCTGAAACCGCACTGATAAGAACCTATCAAGTTGTTGACGACCGGTTTTAGGTGTTCAAATAATATGGCAGACAAGATCTTATATGCGATGTTGAGGAGACTTATACGTCTGTAGTTGGCGCAGTTTAGAGTGTCTCCTTTCTTCAGGATCGGGCAAACGATGCTGATGTTCCATTCATGTGGAATACTTTCGTCCGACCAGATTTTACAGATGAGCTGCTGCATGCTCCTTACCAACTCATCTCCTCCTGCTTTAAAAAGATCGGCGGAAAGGTCGTGGGCTCCAACAGCTTTGTTGGATTTAAGTTTAGATATCGCTATCCTAACTTCATTCTGATCAGGTTGACGGGAACCTTGACTATCATCGTCAAAGTTGCGGAATATTAGACATCATCGCCGTTTAACAGTCTGCAGAAGCCTTTCTTCCATTTCCTCAGCACCGCCTGCGATTCTACTACTATATTGCCATTTTCGTCCCTGCCGGCTTCTGTTCTGGCTTTGAAACCCTGACATGTTCTTTTTATCTTTTGGTAACATTTTCGAACATCATTCCTGCAATAAAGTCTCTCAATCTCCTCGATCGAGCGCTTCTCATGCTCCTTTTTCTTTTTTCTGAGAAGTCGATGTACATCTTGTCTCCTCCGCTTGTAGAACTCGCGAGCAGCAGTCCTTCTATGCAGCGCCGCTTTGTACGCCTCTTGTTTTGCTGCATGTGTTTGCCGGCATTCCTCATCAAACCAGGGGTTTCGTTGTGGTAGCCGAGAGAAACCCAGTACATCAGATGGCTTGTTGCCAACGCTGCCACTGGTCTTCCGCATTTGCTGCTAGCGGCATATGACTTAGATTAAGAGTAAAAGAAACTCGATCGGCAAAGGCTCTGGCGGTCTCTTGCAACGCCAAACGGCAGACGTTAAATTTCCTCACAGCATTTCGTTGATTTTGTTCTGTTCTGGATATCCGTATCTGTACCTTGGCTGCAACTAGGTAGTGATCCGAGTCCACGTTGGCTTCTTGAAAAGTCCGGACACCCAGAATACTGGAAGAGTGCCTTCCGTCGATCGTAATGTGATCGATTTGGTTGACCGTTTTTTGATCAAAGGAGAGCCATGTTCCCGTGTGAATATCGAGACGTGGGAACCGTGTAATAGCTACGACAAAGTTTCGTCCCGCCGCAAAGTCGACTAGCCCGAGTCCGTAGCCGTGCAGGGCGTGCTTTCCGACCACGCTACTAAAGATGTCCTCTTTTCCTAGCTTTGCGTTAAAATCACCTTGGACAATTTTAACGTCGTGTGTAGGGCATTGCTCATACGTCTTGTCCGAGCGCTGTTTGAAGTCATCCCTCGTTGCGTCGTCCATCTTCTCGTGAGGGGGGTGAGCGCATATTAGGTTAATCTTGGCGAATTTAGCCTTGATACGGATAGTCATGAGGCGCTCGATCGCATGCCGGAAACTGAGAACTGCTTGCCTAAGTCTGCATCCAATGATAAATTCGCACCCAAATAGATACTGTCCTTGTTGTCTGTAGCAATCGCCATAGTAGATGCCGCAGTTTTTCATCCTCCTTTTGCCCGGCCCATCCATCCCACTTCTTGGATGGCGGTGATGTCTGCTTTGAAACAGTCAAGGGCCCCCGCAAGATGTTCGGCTGCACGTGGTTTGTATAGGGAGCTAATATTCCACGTGTAGACACGAAAATCGTTGTCCTTTTTACGTTGCTTGGGTCGTCAACAGTAGAATCATCCATATCTGAGGCTGTTGGTTGCTTCGTAAATGAAGGTTTTTTACCTGGTTACGTTACGTTTTCAGGGATATGAGCTTTGCCATTGGCGCATTAAGGGTTCATCCGCCACCATCTCGTTTTCAATACCCTGAGCCAGTATTGAAAATCCTTACAGACCTCAGCTCCAATTATGTCGAAGTAGTACAAGTAAGGTATTCGCTGGCCTGTAGACGTCACCGTTGGTTCTATCATCCGCCGCACGTTTTCCTTCTAAGGAGCTCTTGCTAGATTTCTGAGACGCATACTTCAGCCAATCAGGTCAACAAGATATGCCTCTTCCGGTTAAATATATTTGTGCTGAAGTTTACCCAGATGTGCTTACGCAGGTCTCAGTGTTCAGTTACACATATATCGTCAGCCTCAGCATATGCTCAACGTTAGTTCACTATCAGATAGCTATCCAGTGGGTAGCACGAGGAGGTGATGATGCCATTTTGCCACGCCAAGCTAAATCAAGCCCTTTACACTTCAGTATAATAAGATCGACCTATCAAAAGCGTTGATCATACAGATTCTTACTTATGCATGGCAAGTTTTCCATTGTCATAACTCCGAAGCACGTAGGAACCTTTCTGTTACTTACTTTACTTATGTCCTGTATCCCCTTGTGGGTCCTAAGGCCTCTACTACGCCTACGCGCCATCGTGTACGGTTTCTGGCAATGTGTCTGCGTTCTCCCCAACTTTTCCCTAACTGCCGTGCCTCCTTCTCAACTGTTCTGCACCATGTTTTCATCGGACCGCCAGGTCTTCTGCCATCCTGAGTGAAAGGGTTCCATTGCATAGCAGGGTTCGCTATGGAGCTGTCACTCTTACGGAACGTGTGACCAAGCCACTGCCACTTCCGCCGTTGAATGGTTGTGCCTATTGGTTCCTGACCCGTTCTCTCGTAAAGGTGTCCGTTAGAGATACGATTGGGCCAGAAAATCCTTAAGATAATGCCCAGGCACCTATTAACAAACGTTTGCAGCTTTCTGGTGATAGTAGTGGTCACTCTCCACGTGCCGCAACCATATAACAGCACGGATTCAACGTTGGAGCGGAACAGTCTTATTTTGGTGCTCAAACTGATTGCATTGCTTCGCCATATTTTGAACAACATCCCGAACGCGGACTTTGCTTTGGCGATCCTGTTGGCTATATCCAGTTCGGTTCCACCATCGGTCGAGACAATACTCCCAAGATACTGGAAATCCTCTACTCTCTCTACCGGTTGTCCAGCAATGCATATTTGAGCCGATGAGTTATTTCCAAGGCTGATAATTTTAGATTTTGCCGTATTAATTTTCAGCCCGACGACGCCTGCCTCCCTCTCCACATCTGCTGTCATTTGGTGGAGGTCTATAACTCTGCGGGAGAGTAAGCGTACATCGTCAGCGTAGTCAAGATGTTTCAGTTGAGATGTAAGAGTCCATCGAATTCTTTCGTTTCCCGTCGACAAAGCTGCATGAAGCACGTCGCTAATCACCAATAGGAGTAATATTGGTGAAAGGATACAGCCTTGTCTTACCCCACTTTGGATCTCAAATTCCTTAGACAACCTCCCACTGTGCAGAACGTGACATTTGGAGCCTTCATATGTAGCTTTGATAATAGCTATTAGTTTATCGGGAATACCTCTCCTGCGTAAGGCACGCCAAATAAACTCCCTGTTGACACTATGAACAGCAGGTGCAGTGGCAATCGATATAAACACACTGTTCGATGATAATCCGCAGGGTGTTGATGTGGTCGGCACAGGAGGATCCAGAACCTGCTTGTTCGGCATCGAGTGTGTCTTCGAGATGTTGTTTAATTCGCTCCAGGGTGATTTTAACTATTATCTTAGCTACAGCAGGCAACACGCAGATACCCGTCCAGTTTCCGCACTCCATTAAATTTCCTTTCTTAGGAAGCTTGACGATCATTCCCCTCTTCCACTCATTAGGAAAGCTCTCAGCTTCCCAAGCTCTCTCTATAAGTGGAAGCAGAAGCTCAGCCGATGTTGTTGGCGCTGCTCGTAAGAGCTCTGCTGGAATACCGTCAAGTCCTACCGCCTTGTTGGTTTTGAGTGCCTTGATCGCGGTAATGATCTCATCTTTACTGGGAGTCGTGGTGCGTATTCGGGAACTTCTCACCTCGGGCATCTCAGTCTGATTTGGGAGCATATCGCTAGCGAATACACGGTTCAAAACCGTAGCAAAATGCTCTTTCCATCTCTTGAGCTGGTCCTCATCCGAAATGAGCAAGGAGCCGTCTAGGCTTTTCACTGGGTATTGGCTGGAGCTGCGACCACCTGTCAGCTCTTTGGTGATTCTGTAGACGGTCCTGCTGTCGCACCTCCGTGCAGCTTCTTCTGCTTCTGTAGCCAGCGCGTTGATGTAGTTGCGTTTGTCACGTCGTACGCTACGCTGAACTTCTCTCATCTTCATGCGATATAGGGACTTTAGCTCGCTTCTCCCTGCTGCGGGGGTAGCTGCACCGCGATCTTTCAGCTGTTTTCTTTCGTCAATCCGTCTCCAGGTATCCTTGGAAAGCCATGCCCTATGTCTTCCCTGCGATTGACCTACAATTCTTTCAGCACCAGATGTAAAAACATTTTTCACAGCACACCAATGGTCTTGGATGGTTGCGGGCATTGAGCTGCTGATTGCTTCCACACCTTGCGAAAAGTGCTCCCTTAATTGTTGGTGCACTGAGGGATCACTAAGTCTATCGATGTTGAACCTGGGCATTCTAGTGTTGTCGTGGGATCTTCGAACTGCAGCAGTGCGTAGTTGGAGGGTAGCTATCATAAGATGATGATCACGTACTATCCCCACATCTGCCCTCGCCTGTTTCGGACGTCCAGGAGACAACTTGTTAAGCGGCGGCTGATGGCAAAATGGTCAATTTGGTTGGAGGTTGCTTGCCTGTCATTGGAAACCCAGCTGACTTTGTGGCAAGTCTTGTGCTCAAACATGGTGCCACCTATCACAAGGCGGTTGGCATTGCAGAAATCCACAAACCTTTCGCCGTTCTCATTGCGGTTGCCTATTCCATGCTTCCCGATTACATGTTTAAGCCTTTCGTTGTCGCTGCCTACCTTGGCATTCAAATCCCCCATCACTATGACAATGTCTCCATTTGGTGTTGTGTTGAAAACGGCGCTTAAGAGATTGTAGAAGTTCTCCTTTTCGTCCTCACCTCAGACGAACTATTCGTTGGGGTGTAACACTGTATGATGGTGACGCGTCGTACTCTAGTACGGAATCTGGCCGTCAAAATCCTACCACCATGGGGCAGCCAGGAAATTAGGCCCTTGCGTGCTGTTGTTGTTAGCAGTAGTCCGACTCCATATTCCCGCGGACTTCTGGATGGTCTTCCAGAATAGAGTAGTACAGTGTTACGCGTTGGGGACTGGTACTCACCCGCTTCTAACCATCTTACTTCACTTACACCCAAAATGTCCAGATTATATCGCATGAAGTCTTTTTCCAATTGGAGGAATCTGGCATTGTAAGGACCTTCGCTTCCCGAGTCGAGGAGCGTCTTTACATTCCAGAAATCTATCTTTGTCCGGGTACAATAGCCAAAAGCCGTCGACATGTAATCATTCCTTATCCGAGGCATAGTGTCGGTTTCTATAGCGGGCAATTTTCGGTAAAGCAGGTTGCTGGCCCACGTTACCTAGCCTAGAATCAAGGCCCTAGACAACCCGCACTTACAATTTTGACCTATACGTATAAGGGTTTATCCGTATAGTTGCCCGGGGACCACCACTAGGAGGTAAAATAAGCACTTCATCACGAACTTGATTGTTGCGCTACTCTCCCAAGCCAAGTTTTGGGCAGTCAGTAGTTTCCCAATCAATCGCAATGCATGTCCCCTTTCTGTTGCCCTTAATAAAATAAACCGATATGTGTACATCCGTAGGCCAAAAACTCGATTTTCCAACTTTCCCTCGTTCTCTTATTTGCATTCAACCGATGCTTACATACAGTAACTTTGAGCACAAATTTTTAGTTTCAGTTGTCAGAGAATGGAACTCCCTATCTTTGGGCATTAGAAAACATGGTGACATAGTAACGTATATTGCAGATTCATATATATTATTAAGATATTTGATCCACAAGAAAGAAGACCCCCACAACTGCGCCGAATAAAGAGGCATCAGTCTCCTCAATATTTCATACAAGATCTTTGTGGAACTAATTAGAGCCATGTCTAATTTTGACAACCCTACTAAACTTGTCCGTCAGTGCAGGATGACAATGAAGAACGCTCGCTGCTCCATCAAGGTCGGTGATGACCTGACCGAGACCTTTGATGTCAAGAAAGGTTTTAGACAAGCTGACGCGCTGTGATCTGACTTCTCCAATTTTGTACGAAACTCACAAGCAAACACTGGATGCACAATCTATCAAATTTCTGTAAAACTGCTTGCATACGCCGACGATATTGACATTATTGGAAGTACTCAACGGGCTGTCACCAGCACGTTTGCAAGCATTAAAGCAGAAGCGACCTAAATAGGTTTAGAGGTAAATGAGGGCAAAACCAACAACACGAAGGGACAATCAATACCGACGAATTTGACCGAACTTCACAGTGGGCAGCTACAACTTCGGGACAGGAAGGGACTTTGTCTATTTTACTTACTTACTTAGGTGGCGCTACAGTTCAGGGTGAAGCCTCAACCAACAAGCCCCTGCATTTAGCTCGGTTTTTAGCTCGATCTTTTGCTAATTGTCTCTAAGTTAGTTGAGGACCCTTGAATTTGTACGCGCCACCTCTACTGCGTTGTACGACTTGGTTAGATTCCAAGGTAGTCACTTATGTAAGTGGCGCTACAGTTAATGAACTTGGACCTCTCCATTTAGCTTGGTCTCTAGCTAATTGCCTCCAGTTGCGCAATTCAAGTTGGTTGAGGTCCACTTGAACTTGTGCGCGCCACCAACGGCGAGGAGGTCCTTTACTGCGTCGTCCCTCGGGGTTAGATTCGAAGACTCTGCGGGCCGGAGCGTTGGTATCCATTCGCTCTACGTGTTCTAGCCATCTTAGACGTCCAATACGCAGTTTTTCCACTAGGTCGATGTCGCTGTACAGCTCGTATAGTTCGTGTTTGAATCTTCTCCTCCAAAACCCGTCAACGTAAACGGGACCGAAAATCTTACGAAGAATTTTTCTCTCGAAGCGACCAAGGATATCTTCATCCTCTTTTAATAAAGTCCATGTTTCAGCACCGTAAAGCAGGACTAGGATGATCAGGGTCTTATACAGAGTCTCCTTAGTTGTTCGAGATAGGGCTTTACTGTTGCATTGCCATATAAACCCAAAAAAAAACAGCGATTGGCAAGAGTTATTCTTCGCTTGATTTCTGCGCTGATTTTGTTTTTCGAGTTTATAGCAGAGCCAAAGTAGACAAAGTCCCTTACAACCTCGAAGTTATAACTGCCCACTGTGACGTTTTGTCCAATTCGTCGGTGTTGGCTTTCCCTTCTTGTTGACAGCATATACTAGGTTTTGCCCTTGTTTATCGCCAAACCCATTTTGGCGGCTTCCGCCTCAATGCGTGCAAACGGACCGGTGACAGCCCGCTGAGTTCTTCCGATAATGTCTATATCGTCGGCGTATGCAAGCAGTTGTACAGACTTGTAATAGATTGTGCCTCCGGTGTTGGCTTGTGAGTTCCGCACAATCCGTTCAAGTACAAAGTTAAAGAAGTCACATGAAGTCACATGCGCGTCACCTTGTCTAAAACCTTTTTCGACATCAAAGGTCTCGGTGAGGTCATTACCGACCTTGATGGAGCAACGAGCGTTCTCCATCGTCAGCCTGCACAGACGGACAAGTTTGGCAGGGATGTCAAAACTAGACATGGCTCTAAAAAGCTCTTCTCTATAGATGCTGTCATAGGCGGCCTTGAAATCGATAAAGAGGTGGTGAGTATCGATTTGGAATTCTTGGGTTTTCTCCAGGATCTGCCGAAGTGTGAAGATTTGATCGATGGTGGACTTTCCTGGCCTGAAACCGCACTGATAGAGTCCAATCAGGCTGTTGATAAAAGGCTTCAGTCGTTCACACAATATCGCAGAAAAGATCTTATATGCGATGTTGAGGAGACTGATACCTCTATAGTTGGTGCAGTTGAGGGGGTCTCCTTTCTTGTGAATCGGGCAAACGATGCTGAGATTCCATTCATCAAGCATACACTCGCCTGACTAAATCTTAGAGATGAGTTGGTGTATGCACTCAACCAATTCATCACCAGCTGCCTTAAAAAGTTCAGCCGGAAGTCGTCAGGTCTAGCAGCTTTGTTGAATTTTAGCTTGGATATTACTATCCTCACTTCGTTTTGGTCAGGTGGACGGAAATATTGACTATCATCGTCTATGTTGAATGGTTCATTCTGCCTAACAGCGGGATGTTGGTCTTCGTCGCCGTTATACAGTCTGCAGAAGTAGTTTTTCCATATTCTCAGCACAGACTGCGATTCTACTACGAGGTTTCCATTTTCATCTCTACAGGTTTCTGTACGGGTATTGCTTCTCCGACACGTTCATTTTACCTTTTGGTAAAACTTCCGTACATCGCTCCTGGAGTATAAACTCTCTATATTCTCGAACGCGCGCTTCTCATGCCCTTTCTTCTTCTTTTGGAGAAGTCGATGTTCTACCCATCTCCTTTGCTCGTAGAGCTCGCGAGCAGCTCTCGTCTTCCTTTGCAGCGCCGCTTTGTGTGCCTCTTGTTTTGCTGCATGCACTTACCGGCATTCTTCGTCAAACCAGGGGTTTCGCGGTGGTGGGCGAGCGAGACCCAGCACATCAGTCGCGGCATTTCTGATGGCTTGTTGGCAGCGTTGCCACTGGTCTTCGGCACTTGATGCTGGCGGCATAGGCGTGATTGAGGGATTTCGGGATACGCGTTCAGCGAAGAGTATGGCGGTCTCTTGCGATTGTAGCTTTTCGACGTTAAATTTTCTCACAGTGATTCTTCTTTGTTGCTCAGATTGGGATATCCGCATTCGTACCTTGGCTACAACAAGGTAATGATCCGAGTCTATGTTGGCCGCTCGGAAGGTCCGGACATCCAGAATACTGGAGGCATGCCTTGCGTCGATCGCAATATGATCAATTTGGTTGATCGTGACATGATCATTGGACCGCCATGTCTGCTTATGAATATCGAGATGAGGAAACCATGTGCTTGCTATGGTGATATTTCGCTCCACAACGAAATCAATTAGCCTTAGCCCGTTATCAGACGTGGTGTTGTGTAGGCTATGCTTACCGACTGCCCTACCAAAGACGTCCTCCTTTCCTCTTTTAGCGTTAAAACCGTCCAATACAATTTTAACGTCGTATTTAGGACATTGCTCGTATGTTTTGTCGAGGAGCTCGTAGAAACACTCTTTGGTGGTAGAGTCCTTTCCGTCCACACATATTAGGCTCATGCTACCAAATTCGGATACTCATAATACGCTCGCTAACGTGTCGGAAGCTTAAGACTTCTTGCCTAAGTCTGCCGCGTATGACAAATCCGCATCCGAATAAGCGTTGCCTGTTGTCTCTGTAGCAATCACCGTAGTAGATGTCACCGTTTTTCATCCTCTTTTTGCCCGGCCCATCCCATCGCACTTCCTGGATGGCGGTAGATAGATAGATAGATATTTATTTTCTTTTTATAGTTAAACATTTACATTCATTTTTGATGATTTAGCACAGCTTGCACAGAGATATGGTTATTGATACCTTACTACTGAAAGATACAATTGATTTTTGAATGCTTTTAGTATTAACAAATGTGTTGAGAGGAAAAACTACAGAAAAAACCTCCATATAAATGAACAATATAAGTTATATTATTTAAATATTAAAAGCTAGATTATCACAGCAAACGCAGAAAAAAACAAAACACAATAAAAGCCTTAAAAGTAGATGGGTATATAAGTACTTAGAGTAATAAATAGTTAAATTAATAAATAAATACGTAACTAGTTATACACTTAAATAAATAAATAAATAAATAAATAAATAAATGAATAAATAAATAAATAAATGAAAATGCATAAACAAATTATTAAATACGAATGTGACAAGAAAACTTCAGTTAAATAAATAAATAAATAAGTACGAGATTTGATGCACAAATAAATAAATAATATATAATAAATAAATTAATAAATTAACAAGTAAATAAATAAATAAACATGTAAATTGAGTAAATAAATAATTAGGAAAAAGAGAATATTAATAAATAATTGAAAACAAAAAATTCAAATATGTTAAACAAAAGGCAAAAGTTATAAAAGTTCTAGCTCGTTGACTAGATTGTTTTCTACATTTAAACATTTAGAGACAAAATTTTCGTTGAGAATCTCAATTCTTCTTGCAATCTGGATAGCACCGGCTCTTTCATGTAGAACAGTTGTTTAAAAGTCCTACGGTAGACCCAACATCATTTTTAAGATCTTGTTTTGGGCAACCTGCAGTTTCTTAATATGAGTTTTAGCACAGTTCCCCCAAACGGGACAGCCATATGTCATCAATGCTTGAAAAACAACTTTAAAGATGATCATTTTATTTTGTTTACTCAACAGTGACATACGATTTATCAAGGGATATAGCATTTTAATTGCAATGTCAACATTTTTTAGAATATGTTTTGTGTGGATAGCGAAGGTTAATTTCTGGTCTAAGTACACCCCGAGGTACTTAACAGAACCAACCCACGGTATATCACAATGGTCCAAGTTAAGAGTGCCATTTGGAAAAAAAGAAACTTAGTCTTTTTCTCGTGAAAAAGATAGCTTGGCTCTTTTCGGCATTTATTTTGATTTTCCAATGCTTATAATACTCGAAAATTATATTTAGACCAATTTGTAAGTTGCTTTCTATAACCGAACCAAACTCGTGTGATGAGTAAATAGCAGAATCATCGGCATAAAGCGCTATATCATAGTTTGGTATACTGGGTAGATCAGCTATAAAAATGTTAAATAATGTCGGAGCCAGGACTGATCCTTGGGGAACACCAGCTGGTACAATTTTTGCAGAAGAATAACTTCCTTTTAATGAGACTATGAATGTCCGATTATGTAAAAAACTTTGTATAATTTTAATTAAGTATTTCGGATAATGAAATTTGATCAGCTTGTAAATTAGTCCGTTGTGCCAAACTGAATCAAAAGCTTTTTCGATGTCAAGTAAAGCTAAACCAGTCGACTTTTTTTGATTTAACTGTCGCTTGACTTCCCTACAAATCCTTAAAATTTGGTGAGAAGTGCTGTGATGTTTCTAAAACCGAATTGTTCTAGAGGCAATATATATCTTAACACCGTGAAAGCATCAAGCTTCATTTTGATAACTTTCTCAAGAATTTTGCTACAACTATTTAAAAGGCTAATGGGTCTGTAGCTGGTTGGATTAGATGGATTCTTTCCGCGTTTTAATAGAGGAATAGCCTTTGCATTTTTCCATTTCATGGGGAAGTATTGGATTTTCAAGCACGCATTTATAATAAACGTAAGATAGATTAGAGCACTAGTAGGAACATTTTTGATAACTCGATTATTAATGTTATCGAAACCTGGTGATTTTTGATTTTTAAGATCCGAAACTATAAATTCGATATCATCAACGGACACGAATTCATTAGTTGGAAGTTGAGTATCAGTTTCATTAAAAACAGAGAGGTCGTTTACTACAGTTGTGTCCAGAGTTGATAGGGCGTTATTTCCTGCTACATTATGGTTATGTAAAAATGTATCTGCTGGCGGCATAGGACTTAGATTGAGATTAGAAGAAACACGATCGGCAAAGGTTCTGGCGGTCTCTTGCGATTGTAGCTTTTCGGCGTCAAATTTCCTCACAGCGTTTCGTTGATTTCGCTCCGTTGTGGATATCCGCATCCGTACCTTGGCTACAACTAGGTAGTGATCCGAGTCCACGTTGGCTCCTCGGAAAGTCCGGACACCCAGAATACTGGAAGAGTGCCTTGCGTGGATCGCAATGTGATCGATTTGGTTGACGATTTTTCGATCAGAGGAGAGCCATGTTCCTTTGTGAATATCGAGACGTGGGAACCGCGTACTAGCTACGACAAAGTTTCGCCCCGCCCCAAAGTCGATTAGCCTGAGTCCGTTGCCGGTTGTGTTGTCGTGCAGGCTGTGCTTTCCTACCACGCTACTAAAGACTTCCTCTCTTCCTAGCTTTGCGTTAAAGTCGCCTAGGATAATTTTAACGTCGTGGCTAGGGCATTGCTCATACGTCTTGTCCAATAGCTGGTAGAAGTCATCCTTTGTCGCATCGTCCTTCTCCTCGTGAGGGGCGTGAACGCATATTAGGCTAATGTTGGCAAATGTAGCCTTGATACGGATAGTCATGAGGAGCTCGTTCACATGCCGGAAACTCAAGACTTCTTGCCTAAGTCTGCCTCCAATGACAAATCCGCACCCGAATAGACGCTGTCCTTTCTGTCTGTAGCAATCGCCGTAGTAGATGTCGCAGTTTTTCATACTCCTTTTGCCCGGCCCATCCCATCGCACTTCCTGGATGGCGGTAATATCTGCTTTATGGCAGTCTAGGGCCTCTGCTAGTTGTTCGGCTGCACGTGTTATGTAAAGGGACAGAACATTCCATGTACAGATCCGAGGGTCGTTGTCCTTATTTCATTTACTAGGGTCGTCATTAGTTGAGTCGTCCTTATCCGAGGCTTTTGGTTATTTCGGAGCCATAGGTTTTTTACGTGGTAGGGAAGTTACCCCGATGGCACAACCCCCAACCTGGAGGGCCAGTTCATTAATTATTCCCCTAGGACGAGCGGCCGGTTACATCGGTGCCAGTAGCCCAGTACGGGAGTATGAGCGCTGCCGTTGGCCCATTAAGGGCTCCTCCGCCACCATCTATATTCCAAGATCCTGAGCAGCATTGGATATTCCCTCCCAACCTGTGATCTGAATACGTCGAAGCAGCTCGCGCAAGGTATTCACTAAGTTCAACCTAACTGGAACCATAGACGCCACCGTTGACTCCGTCTAGGGAATTCGTCCGTTGCCGCCTGGAACAGGAAGAAGTGCTCTTGTGAAAAAGTACTCTTCCCCCCCTCTCTCATCTGCTGTCGCCAAGAATCCGCCAAACGGGGTTGGTTACCCATTTCTTGGATTAAGGTACTAGGCACCCGGCTGTCACCACGTGGAGGTTAAGAGTAGGAGTTGGTAGGCCTCAGCTAAGTGAAAACGCTTGTGTTGTTATATGATCGCATGCACTTCCGTTTGACCAGCCACACCAAGATGGTGCGTAACTTTCTATTCTTCATGTTATTTTGGGTCATCTTCTGCTGACTAATCAGTTGCTTGAATATTACTCATAAAACGAGCACTGAAACCGCAATGGACACAGCCTTGTGCAAAATAAATATAAATGTTCAATGCTCAGATAAAAGCAGTGTGAATTGCATACAAATTAGAGCCCGTTCTTAACCCCTATTTCCATCCTCTGAGGTATGCATGCCTGGCCTCATGACTGCTATAGGAAAGGGAATCTCCTAAGATCACAGTAAAAGTGAATTTCACCATTTCATTTGACAAAACCTATTTAAATAAAATGTCCATTAAAATCTGCATAACTTGTTCTTAGTATCTAAACACTTTCGATTCGATTCTGGAAACCCTGGATACATCTCTCAAACCAAAAAAACAAATGCCCTCATCTAAATATGTGATTCGCTGATCAGTCGGGAATCCGAGGTCGAAAATTATTGAACCTCTATTCGCCGAAATTCTCATAGTTTAGTGTGACAACGAATTAACTTGATTAGATCAGACGCTAATTCGTATATTGTTCATGTTTATTTATATCTTGTAAGAGTTTGTCATCGTACATTGATTGGGTTGTAAAAATACTCGTAGCTCTAAAAATAAAATCTATCCACCTTATTTTGCCTCCCCTAACTTGTTTTAGTAAATTTACGTTTTGTAAACGCTTAATACAATACGCCATACGATTATTCTTAGTCACGCTTCGTTTTTTGCTTAAAGAATTACTTTGATTTAATATAATAGCCTTTACCATTGTATTATTAAAATATTTTTGTAATGAAGTGTCGAAAGAAATTATGAAGGTCGCTTCTGGTAAATAACTTCTTAGAAAATATCTTTGCATAAATTCTTTGATTAAAAATTTGTTTGAGATAAATTTGATTGTTAAGACAAATTATCATGGCGTCTTTCCATTTTTGACGAACAAAGGCAATTTTCACTTTTTATTTTGCGCAAATTATACAATTCATTCTCGCCAGCAGAGTCTATTGTCGAAAAGGGAGAACTTTTAGTGAGAGTGGAAAGATATGGAAAATAAGTTACCATCTGATTTCTATAGTGACATAGGTCTCATAGAACTGAATTGATTTTGCAAGTCAGATCTAAATTTTTATTGTCCCATTCGATGAAAGGTAACATGAATTTTAAATAATGTTTATCATTCAAATGGGAGAGGCGTTTGCCTGAACTCACTTAAACCCATCTACACGTGGCGGAGGTATAAGAAGGGGCTCCCTAGGGGCAATATGACTGGTTTGAACTGAGTTTGATCGTGGTACTTAAAACTACATATTATATGGATCGTACTGGTCTTTCATGGCACGTAGTTGACCATACAACCACGTCATTGGATGCAGAATATGTCCATAATAGTAAAAAGCGATAAATAAGATAAGAAACGAAATACTGTAGCTAGACTTAAATAATGTTTGACTTGGCGGGAACGCCCATTTAAAGAAACAGATGAGTAGTTAAGCAGTGTAGGGAAGAGCTCTCGTTGCGAGGTCGGACCGAAATCAGTCTTCTCTGGGTGCCTGTTCATAGCAACATGGAGGGGAATGAACGGGTTGACGAGCTGGCGAGGATGGGGTCTGGCTTTGACAGATCCCTTGCAGAGGGTGAAACAGTCTGCAGAGTTGCTTCATTTCTAGACAGATCTGGGCGAACTAAAACTGGCCAGAACACAAGAACTTGAGAAAAGGACTCGAGCAGACCGTGCAAGAATTAAAGTGATAAGCACAGGACACTGGCTAGTAGGGGCGTATGTGTCTAGGCTGGGCATTCCTGTTAACTTGCTATTCGAGTCTCTGGCTTTAAGAAGACATCAAACTCTAGGTAAATCCTTTTTCGACAATAATAGTAGTTGTAGTAGTAGTAATAGTAGTAGAAGTAGTAGTAATGGTAGTAGTTTTTATTGAGCATTACAATGTTTGCAATATTAATTCATTAATTATTTATACACGCAAAAACTTAAGGCTATAACTTACAGAGTCGTTTGCCTGATTGGCATTGTTTTTAATATGTACACAATATATTCCAAATTTTATAAATTTACTATATGCATTTGACAAGTATTGAATTAAGAAAAGCTTCTCTGGATAATAAATCTTCTCCGAGATACCTTCTTCTCATGCTTTTATAGACTGGACAAACAGCAATAACATGAAAAGTATTTTCTGGTGAATCAAGGTTGCACAATGTGCATATATTATCTGTATTGGTTTGGAAAGCCGTTGCGTTTAGGTTCAGCAATCCTCCGCTAGCCATGAACATCATACTTATCATGCGATGCGAATCATCTGAAAAGTAATTTGGGACCTCCTCCAACTTTAATTTGCAGTACTCATATGGAATTGGCTGCTTCTTGTTCTTTCTACATGGTCCTTCCATTCCTTGCATTTTAAAGCGAGTAGTATCTCAGCATGCGAACTGTGGAGGATTAGGGATCGTGTGCGCGATGTGCGGGTAACTATTTGAGAAGGAAAAGCACTATGTCCAAATACTTCACATCATAAACTTTATTCTGTAAACTTAAAATACTACTGGATTACAAATTTCAAATAATTAAATAATTAGATAACTAGAGCCCTACACGCAACCGCACACGACAACCTCAGTGACGAAGACCAACTAAACTCCTGCTAAGTGCAAATACATAGTGCTGTTACACTAAGGCAAGCATTTGGCTTTTCTCTTATACATTACGTTCTATTGTATGGGTCTGCCAGTGGCGTAGGACTATTTATCGCCAAGAGGGAATATGGGCAACATCGGCGGAGAACACTACATCAACCCCTTCCAGCCAAAGGCGTTAATGATTGTAGATGATGAAACAAAGTAAAGGTAAGTAGGATGCAAGTATATGTCACGAGTGCATTACTCATTTGTCCACGAATTTTTATAATCGGACGTAAAGGTCTCATTACTACCAACGACACGGAAACATTTCTACCTTTTACTTCCACTATCAAATATTTTCTTAACCTTTTTAAAACTTTGAAAGGTCCTTGATAAGGAGTCTTCAGACCTGACATGTTAGGTGGTGAGCGAACAAAAAATTGATCGCAGTCCTTCAGAGACTTTGGAATATAAACCTGGGATTCGTTCTGACGTGTCTCTTTAGGGCGTAGTGCATTCATGTTATCCCTGAGTTTGGCTACAAACGAGGGCAGATTTTTATCACCAGACGTGGTATCAGAAGAGAAAAAGTCTGTTGGCAAGCGTAAAGGCTGTCCATACACCATTTCTGCTGGAGAACAGTTGATGTCCGTTTTAAAAGCCGAACGTATGCCAAGAAGGACTAGAGGTAATTCCTCGCTCCAATGGGCAATGTTTCCTCTGCACTTAATCGCTGCTTTTAAAATGCGGTGGAACCTTTCCACGAGCCCGTTCGCCTGCGGATGGTAGGCGGTGGTTCTTATTCTGTGGAGACCCAACAACTTAGTCAATTCCGAAAATAATTTCGATTCGAATTGCGTCGCCTGATCAGTTGTTATTCTCGAAGAGACACCAAAGGGACTTATAAACTCTGAAACGAATTTCTTTGCAATTGTCTCCGCACACATATTTTTCAGCGGGTATGCCTCTGGCCAGCGCGTAAATTAATCGACAATGGTTAGGATGTAGGTGTATCCATTAGACACATCAAGAGGTCCTACCAATCCATGTGCACGTGCTCGAATCGATCACTGGGAGTATTAAAACTGCCTATGGGCGATTTGGTATGTCGGTGAACTTTCGAGAGTTGACACTGAATGCAAGGCAGAACAAACTTCTTAATACTGGAGTTCATTCCAGGCCAAAAATATTGCTCCGTTAATATCTTCCTTGATGCGCGAACGCCTGGGTGAGAAAGTTAGTGTAAACTGAGAAAAACCGCATATCTGAGACACTTTGGGGCATACGGCCTATTACGATTGGTGGATGTTTCGCACCATATGGGTTGATTTACCATGGGAAGACTTATATTCTCTAGCTTGAATGATGACTTTGTCCTGCGCGATAAAAGAGACTTCATTTCTTCATCTGATGTTTGCTTACTAGCAATATTTTCAGCCGAAAATATGATTGGATTTGATCAATGATTTCTAGTAATCGTTCTCTTCGGGTCTGGATAGAAAGTCAGCTACGAAATTATTCCTTCCTTTTATGTGTCTTATATCGTTGGTGTACTTGGGCTTCGTACCGCTTTACTAGTTAAAGCCGTAGTCAGAGGTTTGTGGTCGGTATATACAACAAACTCACGCCCCTCGAGAAAATATTGAAAATGCGGAATAGATACATATATTGCTAAGAGCTCTCTGTCGAAAGCTGAGTATTTAACTTCAGCTGGACTTAACTTCTTGGAATAAAAAGCTATAGGTTTCTACCCATTTTCAATAAACTGCTCGAGCACGGATCCGATAGCTATATTGGATGCGTCCACTGTAAGGCGTGTTGGAGAGTCTTCGCTCGGACGAACAAGCATAGTAGCCTGTGAAAGAGCTGCATTAGTCTTAGCGAACGCCTCTCAGTAATCTGGGGGCCATGAAAATGCTGTACTCTAATTTGTTTTCTACATAACAATTTCACATGCGCGTGAATAGGTTTTAAGAGATTGGCGAGGTTTGGAACAAAACGATGGTAAAAGTTTACCATACCGACAAAACGTTGAATCTGCTTTAATGAAGAAGGCTCAGGGAAACGCTGAACCGCATTCACTGGTAGCTCGGATGGTGCAATGCCTACTTCCGTGATGCTGTGACCTAAGAATTCGAGTTGTGTTTTTCCAAACTCACATTTCGCTGGTTTAATTGTTAAACCATACTTGACTAAACGCTCGAACAGAATTCTTAGGTGCTTTAAGTGTTCCTGACGATTGGTACTTGCGATAAGTATATCATCAATATACACGAAACAAAAATCCAGCCCTTTCAAAACTTCATTCATGAATCTTTGGAATGTCTGAGCTGCATTTCGAAGACCAAATGGCATTCGAGTGAACTCAAACATCCCAAAGGGGGTCGTTATCGCCGTTTTAAAAATGTCCTCTTCTGCCACGGGTATTTGATTATACGCTCGTGGCAAATCTATTTTAGAAAATACCTTGCGACCTCGTACATTTTCGGAGAAGCTATGAACGTGTGCTATAGGGTATCTATCCGGAACAGTTACAAAATTAATTGCGCGGTAGTCCCCACAGGGACGCCAGTCATCCGGTTCCTTTTTTGCTACCATGTGTCAAGGAGAGTAAGTAGGTGACGATGAAGGTCGGCAGATACCTAACTGTTGTATATGGTCAAACTTCATCTTAGCCATTTTAGATCTTGTACTTTCTAAACGTCTTGGTCGAGAAACTGATAGATGCCCTCAGGTCACGATGTGATGTACAACCTTGTGTTTAACTGGAATGTTAAAATTTGGGATGCTTGTCAATGAAGGGTACTCCTTGAGTAAGTTTCCGTACTCATCATCGACAATAGCCAAACGGGGAGAAATCATATCGATTTTACTAGAAGCAATGCTTGTAATAGAAAACAAATTCGTAAGTGAATCGATAAGAGCATGTCGTTTAATGTCAACCAATAATACCATACCATACCATACCAGCTGGAAAAATCATCCAGATCTATTTGTAGTTCAACTGACTCGAAAATAGACTCCTACTCTGCCGCCCAACCTATTCCCTCTCTAATTATTACCAAAGCCAATATTTTTGGTAGCCTGTTTTCGGGATAGGAAAGTACTTTTCTGATGAAATTGAAATGCAAGCGTAAGGATTGCAGAAATAGTGTAGGTAGTCCCGTCTCGATATGAAGCATGTAGTTTGGGGTATTTTTTGGCAAATTGAACATTCTTTTGATGAAATATCTTAACAGTTTTTGGGTTTCGTCATAACGCCGAAAGTAAGATCAATACAGTGCCCCACACTTGCACCGCATAAAATAGTACGGATCTTATTGCCGCTACGAAGATTTTGAATTTGTTGGAGGGAAGTATTTTGTTTGTCGTGTACAAATGGAGTCCAAGAAAAGTTTATGGTAGTTTTTTGCCATTGAAAGTTTTTCTTCTAAGTGGGGTCTGAAAGACATATTGTAGCTTAGCTTCACCCTTAAGTACTTGTACCTTTTGACTATATCTATGTCAGAGCACTTGTAGTACCACTTTTCACAATTTGCCCACCTACCCCTTTTCCTACAACTTACTATTTTGGATTTTAGCAAGTTTACGTGCAGATTCCACCTACGAGTATCGCAATATTCCGCTAAGGAGTTAATCATTATCTGTAACGATTCTGGGTTATCCGCCAGTAATGTTAAGTCATCGGCATATAACAGATTCTTGATAAGATGTGATGAAATTTGAATTCCCCCAGAAAGCTCGTCAGACAGATTATTGACGAAAAGCAAAGCAGCAATTGACTTAATAGGCAGCCTTGTCTCAAACCTATTTTAGTTTCAAAAAACTTGGATAAGTGGACCCTATCCCAGACAGCCGACAGCGTGTTACCGAAAATGCTTCATAGGACCCTGATCATTTTGGATGACAAACCGAGATCACAAGCTTTGAAAAAGATTAATCTCGACAATATTAAAGAAATTTGGGAGAAAAGTATCACTGAGTTGATCAGTTCCTTGATTGCCACAGGATAGATTTGAAACTGTTTCCTTTCAACATCGTATTTACACTACCTAACAAACAAGGTCACGCGAGGTTGTGGTATTCAAAAT
This sequence comes from Brachypalpus laphriformis, assembly GCA_945910035.1. NCBI lineage: Eukaryota > Metazoa > Arthropoda > Insecta > Diptera > Syrphidae > Brachypalpus > Brachypalpus laphriformis. The sequence goes on from OX246754.1 coordinate 167,561,484, forward strand.
GGCGTTTAAGTGCTAATTGGGCTGCAATGTCCAGTTTCGTCTATTCTATAATAGAAAGCGTCCACATATTACTTTGCAGGGTGGATCTGGCCTCTCCAGCAATCTTGAGATTTGGTCCGATGTCTTCAGTTTCGCACGTCAAGTTAGTTGAGTTATCTATTCAGCCTCCAGCGCCGCCTAAGGTGAGGTCTTCCTCTAATGCGTTTTTAGCCATGTTAGACGCTGGATGTGCTCTTTTCTAACTTAGTCGATGTCGTTTTATAATCCGTGTGGTTTGTCGTTGAACATTCTCCTTCACTCTCCCTTTACACAAACAAGACTAAAGATCACATTGGAAAACTTTTCTTTCACAACGAACGAGTTCATAAAGCCTATACTTCTGCACTGTAGAACAGTACTGGGATTGAGAGAGTCTTGTATAAAGTCTCCTTAGTTGATCGTGTCAGCGATTTACTTTCTAAGCCCAAATAAACAGCGATCGGCAAGATTAATTCTTTGTTTGATTCCTACGCTGATGTCATTTTCAGATTTTGTCGACGAGGCTAGGTAGACTAGTTACTTCACTATCTCCTAATTTTAGTTGTCTATTGTAACGTTCTGTTGTAATGAATCCGATGAGGTGTGTTCCTCCTTTACCTTCATTCACTGCTAAGTCCACCCTTGCTGCTTCGTCTCAATACTCGTAAATGTTTCCATGACGCTGTGTTTTTCCGATTATGTCGATGTCATCAGCGTACGCATGTAGTTCCAGAGGCTTCAGATGTTTAGCTGAAATTGTTCAGGTACGTATGGTGTTATAGCGCGTCGTCTTCTCGTAAACAATTTGTGACACGAAAGGGTTTGGTGGTGTCTTATCCAACTTTGATGTCACAAAGAGCACTTTCCTATGTCATTCTACTGCAGATAGACAAGTTTGGCAGGGATGCTAGGGAGGTTCTTGCAATCTTAGATGTAGTGCTTATCACCGATGCCAGAGGATGAAGTTTTCTTGAAATAAACGGTGACTTGGACACATGGCCTCTAAAATGGGACATTCTATGAACAAACTGGAGAGTTAGCAATCTTGGATGCAGTGATTTTAAACAACAGAAACGAGAACACTATTAGTAGTAAAGTTAGGAGTCGTGCACCCATTGAGAAGAAAAGATGGCAATGAAGAAACTGAAGGGCTTTGGATGACTGGCTTCCATGTTTAAAGCTGTTTCAAAATATTGCCTACAGGCTGTTTCTAAGGCAATAAGAAATCTTCCTGGAAGACGAACTTCGGGAGAAAAAATCAACGGAAGAAATAATAGCAAATTACAAAAAATTCAAGGATAGAAAATGACATTGCCTGGATGCCATACTTTACTTAGTCTTCAAGGCTGCAATCATAATTAGACTGGACATATTCGTGAATATATGTATGAGTATCTCCCTGAGAATTGGGTACTTGCAAAAGTGCCAAAAAGGTGAAAATCATCTCCCCTCTCTGCCATATTGCATAAGCTGCACAATATCAGTAGGTCAGCCATGTGTGTATAGAATTAAATTTCAAGAGCTCTCCATGTAGCTTCAGCACCGTCGCTATTTTTTCAATACTGTGTCCTTCACGAAAATAGTTATTTTGCTGCAAACTGTGGCATAGTTGGCTCTAGATCATTCTATGCTCTTACCCTAACGCATGCTTTCTGGCCTGTTTATCCACATCTGTGATGGGCTGGTATAGTTTAGGTTTCCAGCTTACAGTATTTTCGAAATTTAGTTGTTCCTCATATCTAGTAGCTAGTTCGATCCACTTCTCGTACTATTCCGTTTTTGCTGTGTTGTGTGAAGAACTGTTTTTTTGGTAGTCGATAATCCGGCATGTTTAGAATTTTGAGCACATAACCAACGTAGTGATACCCCTGATTCTAAAATGAGCATATAATTTGGCGAAATAGGTGAACGATGAAATGCTCTATTGAGATAGTACCGAAGAAGGTTCTCCAATGTCTCATATTGCCTGTATATTGCCTGTGCGGCGTATAAAAGAGTAGATTCGACACAGAATCAAATACGTTATTATATTTGCTACTATATTGTTGTTCAGGAAGCATTTCCTCCAGACTGCATTGATGGTTGTTTCTGATTTCATTAATTTCTCCTTAACATGTCTTTCCATATTATGATTTCTGATAAGATACACTCCGAAGTACCCAATAAAGCCCCATTTCTTGCTTCAATAGTTTCTGCCTCCCCCCTTTTAAATATCATTCCATACAGCGGCTTTGGTATCAGCGTATACGTTTTGTAAAATCCGAGCTAACTTATCTGACGTACCTCCCATGCAGTAGAGCTTGCAGAGCAACCCGTTATGGTTCACTACTTCGACGGCGGCGATGGAAGTTTTCTTTTCTTCAGAAGAAATGACTCCATACTACTCTTTAGGACACACAAAGCAGTGGAATTACCTAAATACTATTATATGTATGACATATGCGGGGACCTTACGCAAAGTGTAATTTTAAAAGACAAAAGTCTCTCGAAATAAATTGCTGAAAATTATGCTAAGCCTCCCCTGGCTAGGATGGCCAAGGATGCTCATGACACCTGAGGACGCCAGATCGCCGAGGTCATCAAAGAAAGGAACCCCTAGATGGATCAGTCCTTTTTTAAAGAGGGCCGGATACTCTCTTGGAGGTGAAGGATGGTTGTTTTCCTTCTTCTCTTCGTCTTTACAGCTCCTGCAAAAGTTGTGAGAATGATGATGATATAACATCCGTCTTTATGAAGCCTATGCCAAAGCATGCCCAGAAACAAAAGGAAAGACAAAAAATCACCACCGTAGTGGTCTAAGCAATTAGCTAACATTAGGAAAGTAACGAGACACCTTCTAAATGTAGCCAAAAGAACAAAACTTGAAGCAGACTACAAACAATATAAATCTAGTCAGAGAAACCTCAAGAATCAGACACAGAATGCTAAACGCCGTTCTTGGCAATACTTTTGTAATGAAATCAAGGGTACGACAGAATCTGCGAGACTGAGGAAAGTTCTATCCAGAGAAGCAAAAACTCGAGGATGCTCAAGGAACCCGAAGGAAGATGGACTGAGTACTGTGCAGAATCACTTAGTTCTCTACTAAAAACGCACTTTCCGGGTTGTACGACCCATTTAGAAAATAATATCGAACGCAACAGTAGCATGGTAACGGAAATTCCAAGGGATCTAATTACGGAGGTAAGAATTGAGGGGGCAATAAGATCAGTCTCTCCCGTTAAATCCCCAGGACCAGACGGGATTATCCCGATCATGTTACAGAAAACCATAACCACATTCATCCCGGTACTTAAAGAACTATACCTCAATAGCCTCATTTGGGGGTATATACCTATAGCATGGAGAGAGGTTAAAGTGGTCTTCACACACAAGGCCGGTAAGGCAAGTCACACTACCACGAATGACTTTAGGCCAATAAGTCTTACTTCCTTTATCCTACAGACATTTGAAAGATTAGCTGACATATACATTCATAGCAAACTACGCCCTGGTGACCTATTCCCAGAGCAGCACGCTCATATGAATGGTTACAACATAGAGACTGCGTTGCACTGTGTAGTCAGCTCAATATAAAAATTATTGAAAGACAAGGAATATTTACTAGCCGCTTTCTTCGACATTGAAGGAGACTTTGACAATGTCAAAACAGATGCGGTTCATAGAACTCTAACGAATATTAATATTCACAACTCCCTGATAAAGTGGATCGTCAATATGCTAGAGGAAAGACATATTAAGGTTGAACTCGGAGGACCAAAACTTGAAGCCTACGCCTCAAGAAGCACTCTTCAAGGAAGGGGTTATATCCCCACTACTTTGAGTAATTGTCCTGAACGAAATTCTTCTAAAACTCGGAAACAGTGGCGTTAAAACCATAGCTTATGCGGACTATGTTGTGCTGCTGGCAACATGAAAATGTCTCCCGACACTGAGCGGGCAAAATAAAAGGGTGCTAAAAGCCATTGACTCCTGGACGAAAAGATGTGGACTAGCGGTTAATCCCCAGAAAACGGAGTTAGTATTATCCACTAACAAAAAGATAATTCCACAATTCATAGCACCTTCTGTAAAGGGTATTCCCCTAAGTATCTCCATTAGTGCGATTCTATTCCCTTAAGTATCTCCATCAGTTGCTCGATAGGAAACTGAACTGGAGACTGAGCATAAGCGATAAAGTTAAAAAAGCCACGATAGCTTTCTACTCGTGCAACAGAATATTCGAAAAAAAATTGGGGACCGAACCCCAAAATCATTTTATGTATATATACGGCTATAGTAAGGCCAATACTAATTTATGGAAGGCTCGTTTGGTGGTAAGCCGCCAGCAAAATTAACAACCTAGCTGCCATCACAAAAGTATAAAGGTTAGCGTGCATCGTCATAACCAGTGCAATGAGAACGACACCTATAGTAGGACTCGAGGTCGTTCTCAAACTGCTTCCGCTTGACATCTTTATAAAAGCATCGGCGGCTACTAGTGCCGTAAGATTAAGCCAGACAGATAGCTGGAGACCGAATGCAATGGGTCACATGCATACCACGATCCTGCAGAGTTATCTAGGCAATGTATCTAGTACAGACTACACAACGCCTTACTTACACTTCACGAGACCATTTCTAAGCTCCTATCCGAGTAGAGAAGAATATAAAAACGACAGAACGAGCGATCCATAGCTGTGTACACCGATGGATCAAAAAATGGAAATAGGTGTAGGCGCAGGCATCTTTTCTGAACGACTTGGTATCTCCATGTCAGCTCGGCTTCCGAACTATAGCTGCGTTTTCCAGGCTGAGGTTCTAGCAGTGAGAATAGCAGCCCATGAGACTGCGATAAGGGCAATACCACGAGAGGATATCACCTTTTTCATCGACAGTGAGCCAGCGACAAAAGCAATATCTGCTATGGAAATGAAATCGAAGCTTGTAAAGTGTTGTAGAGAAGAGCTCAAGATTCATGGAACACAGCACGAGGTAACGCTCTGCTGGATCCTTGGTCATGAAGGCATATTAGGGAATGAGAAAGCCGGTGAACTGGCTAGAAGAGGCTCAATACTAAACTCGGACTAATTTGACCCCTCAGTGTACGTCCCGCCTTGCACACTCAAACTTGAAGTAGGGAATAAAGCTCTAAGGTAGACCTTGTGTCACTGCGAGGTAGCTATAGCCTACATTCGAAAGAGCAAGAACCAATAGACTCATGCAGAGGGATAGACAAGATTATAGACATCACGTACGTAAGTAGCTCCTTGATAGGAAGAACAAAGTGGGAAGTCACTGAGCTCTATACTCATAGCGACCACCAGGCGATAATATGTGAAGTATTTCCGGAAGCAAGAAGACAAACACCGCTAGCCAGGCTACCCCAGAAAAAAGGCTGGAAATCAGACTCTTTCGACGTGGAAGCATTCACATGTATCTTCAACAGAAACGCAGTACTGACGGGTCGTGCGGACAGTAAAGCAATGCAGGCCATAAATGAGGTTACACGGGCATGTGACGCCACAATGAGGAGAAGAATCATCTGTAACAGGGTAGAGGCAGCAATCCAAGAATCTGGAGGTCTTTCAGAACACCAATACGGTTTTCGAAAAGCGCGCTCAACAACAGATGCAATCAATGTGGTAGTTAAAACGGCACAAGAGGCCATACAGGGAAGAAGATGGAGAGGCGGTTCCAAAAAGTACTGCTTGGTTATAACTCTCGACATAAAAACGCCTTCAATACGACAAATTGGAGTCACATCTCATAAGCGCTCAGAAGGATGAGAGTACCACAATACCTCATAGACGTTATTGTTGACTACTTCGGGTGCAGAATCTTGGTATACAATACAGACCGCGGCCCCAAGGAATATAAGATCACAGGCGGAGTACCACAGGGCTCAGTCCTTGGCCCTCTGCTCTGGAATATTATGTACGACGGTATACTGCGACTTCCTATACCCGAAGAAACAAAAATAGTGGGATTTGCTGATGACATCGCCATTATTGTCACTGCTAAACTGTTGGAGGAGGTGGAACAGATAAGCAATGCGACAATAAGGATAATACGAAAATGGCTCACCTCAGTTGGTCTAACACTGGCGGAGCATAAAACTGAAGCAGTCCTGATAAGTAGTAGGAAGAAGGTAGAAACTCTCACCATTATAGTCGGCGGCTATGAAATCACATCTAAACCGCATATAAAATACATAGGTTTCATGATAGATACGAGACTTTCATTTAGAGATCATCTTAAGTATGTAGGCCGAAAAGGTGCAATAGCAAGTGCTGCACTCGCGCGTATCATGCCCAACATAGGAGGACCAAGACATAGCCGTAGGTTACTGCTGGCTAGAGTGGTTACGTCTATAATCCTATACGCCGCACCAATTTGGGCCGGGGCCATGGCAAATAAAACATACAGATCACATATCACATCTGTGTATCGAATATGTGCATTGAGAGCTAGCTGCGCATTTCGCACTACTTCTAGCGATGCAGCTTGCGTGGTAGCGAGAATGCTCCCAATAGATATCCTGGCAGTAGAACAGCAACGTCAATACTGCGCAAGAAGGGAAAGAAACGAGGCCAGCGAAAACCGGCTCTATAGAGCAGAAAGCCTAAGAGAATGGCAAGAACGCTGGAATGCTTCTGAGAAAGGCAGGTGGACCCATAGGCTCATACACCAAATCCAGCCATGGTTCGACAGGCAACATGGAGAACTTGAGTTCTACTTAACGCAGTTCCTAACGGGCCATGGATGCTTTCGTTCGTACTTACATAAGTATAAACACGACAATAGCCCTTACTGTCCGCATTGCGCTGACTGCGTAGAAAACGCAGAACATATATTTTTTGAATGCCCAAGATTCCTCGACGAAAGGAATGCACTAAGGAGTGAACTCGGCCACCCACTGACGCCAGAAAACATCGTTGGCGAAATGCTCAAAAGCCAGGAGGCATGGGACGCAGTCGCTGGGAGCACAATGCGCATAATGGAGATTCTAAGAACCCTAGAAAGAGAAAGGAAAGAATCAGACCGGCGAAATACAATAAATGCTGAGCAGGAAAATGCAGCATGCACTAGTTGAATACATCAGACTAAAACCCCCCCCGCGATGAAATGCTTGACGGCAGTACCGCGGGGAATGGGGCGGTCGTGGGAGGGGGGTTTAGTGGGTAAGAGTCCCACACTGTTACTCAGGACGTACTGAGTTTCGTCTTTTGAAGATTACCCCTCTCAATAAAAAAAAAAAAAAAAAGACAATCCCTCTCTACTCTCATAGGAGTCATTACGGGGCATAACACTTTGCGATACCACATGAAAAAGCTAAGTGTGACGAACGAAGATCTTTGTACAGGCTGCTGTGACGAGGAGGTTAAGGAGGACACTACCCACTTTCTTTGCTACTGCCCAGGCCTCTATCATTTAAGAAATAAGTTCCTTGGACAATACTTCTTTAAGGAGTTAGAAGAATTGTCCAACAGATCGATGAACGATATCGAAAACTTCATTAAATCTTCTGGATGGCACAGTAAGTACTACTACTACTTTCTTTAGGACATGTATAAAACACATTTTATTTTATTCTTTTCACGAGGAAGGGATTCTCTAATCTATCTTCTTTCCCCCTATGGGTATCACAATGGGTTTATATTGACCTGAGTGTGGTGTAGAGGATTTCTATCCCCTATACCAACCCTCATACTTAACCTAACCTAAGGTCGTTTCGACCTATTTGTCTTTGTAGTACGCATGTTGGAAAGCAGAGAACAATTGTTGGGATAATGTTCTGGCGCAGGTGATTATCATTAAGCCTTTCTAGTTTTGGTTTCACATGCAAGCTTTTCGCTGCCTAAAGTGCCACTTAATCTAAGAGCAAAATTAATTGTAAAAGGTGCACAACTAGAAAATGAAATGAGCCTGTTCTGGCGCTATGTTATAATAAATCCTAATAAAATTCATTTAATTTATTACTTAACATTAATAGATTTTTAAGACTGAATTAATTAAAAAGATATAAAAACATCAATTTATGCTCCCAGCAGCACTTAACTTCTATGTATCACAATGCGATTACTTCATGCTCTTTTGTTCACACTCTTTCAAGACATCTATACTAAATAGCCCGAAACTAGTTTTCGAAAAGTTAATGAACTCTGTTTAAATGTTTGCTTGGCCGAGAGAAAATTGTTAAAATTACTATTTAAATTTTATCCCGCATCAAACCAAACAGACAAATAAAAGAAAAACGACAAAAGTTGATACTTTTTTTTTTTTTTAATAAAAAATGTCTTTGATATGCAAATTAGTTTGGTTATGTAAGAGTTCTGTGTCTCGAATGGAAGAAGAAGTCTCCAGAAGTTATAACGATGAGTGGTTTTTTATACGAGCCGCCACCGAAGACGTTAAGTTAGTTCATTGATTAAAAATAGCATTTTTACAACTGCATGATTAAAACTTGAGGAATTTTATTTTTCGTCGAAAAACTGGCTTGTGCAGACTTGGAGCTCCAACCGAATCGAGATGATTTATGGGTTTTTGTATGTGATGGCACGCAGATGCATATTCTGGGAAAGATGATTTCTTTCCATGATGCATTGCATTCCCTGGAGACGCAGATACATCTCGTTTCCTATAAATTTCATGGAATTGACAAGGTGTCTTGTCTGCTATACGTCAATGAGAAGCCTAACAGATTTCTATTTAAGAATCATCGCGCCAGGTGTCATAGAAACACAGTGATGTTACTCTCGCGTACGCTACTGCGCACATGTCTATTCTTTTATCGGCGGCCTTCAGCGTCCTTGACTTTTCCCATTCCATTGGCAGTGACCGCGCGCGCGTTTACTTGACGTAAACCTCATCACTTGATCATCTTCCTATCGCAGTCAATCTCCAGTTAGATGGAATTAATATTGTCGAAGCCTCAGCGAGAACATCTGCGAGTACCTATTTGTCTATTTGCTTGCAGTACCTCCGGGGTCTGTTAATAAGAGGTGGAAATAAAATATTGATAAATATTTATAATTTTACGCAGTGATTCATAGGCACACTCATGTACAAAGTCAGGCCATAGCCAGATGCGGGTTTTATGAAGATACTCGTATTCTGTGTACGGTTTGAGGAACTTCAACATTGTAACGTCTTCAGCAATAATTATTTCCATCACCGCAATGATTAAGCTAATGAAGGCGATAATACTGCGATGTTGACGATGCGGCGATATGATGGAGAGGATCCGTGACGTTGACTTTGAAAAGAATGTACTTAACCCGACGGACGGCCGCACGACGACGATAACGATGGAGACGTTGGTGGGTTCCTCCTATGGGCTTATAATGTGCTCGTAGCTCTGGCTTGGTTTTAACGATGTGGACTTTAATTGTGATTGGTTGTTTCTTTTTTTTTATTATAATAAAACTTTATTACGTTATGTAGCGTAGTTATTGACTCGTTATTAGCACTAATTGCAATCTACCAATGCGATTTGTTTTTTATTTTTTTATTCTATTTCCGGCATTGAGATTTCAATCGCGTGGAAGACATGTTTTACAATAAATTCCATCAATATTTGTGGACGGTTTTTACTGTAAATCTTGTGGCTTATAATATGATGTGCGGACATCGATCTGGAAGTAGACTAAGATTTAGTTTTAATTAATTTTTGTAGATCTGGACGCAGCCTTCTATACTCATGTGTCTTCGTATGACTTAGATGTATACCAACAGAACTTCGGATCTGTACGTGGACTGTTCAGACCCTTAACTGACCACGTGCAGCCGAACAATTAGCAAAATGGTCCTAGACGAAGGCAATGCCACAGTCTAATTCTTTTTACTTTATTGTACATTTACAAAAAATGTTTAACGTAATATTCATTGTATCATTATGTAATTGTAATAAAATAAAACTTGAAACTTGAACTTCGTTCTAGACTGCTATAAAGCAGATATAACTCCCATTCAGGAAGTGCGATGGGATGGGCCGGGTGAAGAGAGTAATTGCCACAGAGACAACCGGCAGCGGTTATTTGGATGCGGATTTGCTACACGCCGTAGACTTAGACAAGAAGTCTTATGCTTCCAACACATGAGCGAGTGTATTATGACAATCCGAATCAAGGCTAAATTCGCTAACATAAGTCTGATATGTGGTCATGCCCCCATGGAACAAAAGGACCCTGCCACAAAAGTTTGTTTCTACGAGCTCCTCGACAAATTATACGAGTAATGTCCTAATATGTTGCTTAAATCTTTTTTTTTTTTAATTTGCGCGCACTCAAAGTGTTATGAATACCTTTAACATGTTTACATACAGTGCGGGCGTTGGAAAGGATGGATAGAGAGAGAGAGAGAAAGATTCTGGTGTAGTGGTTGTTGAAGCTCAGTTGTTTATGCTTCAGCTATTGTCCGGGGGTGGCGTCCAGACAACTGGGGATATTTTTTTGCTATTATTGTCTTTGCTTCTGATTCACACTCATTTTTTCCCCGATAACCGATGTCAAGGTCAAATCATCATCAACAGAGCGAACAATTTTTCTAGCCACATGATCAAGCTACTGCCAGTGTTATGCCTTCGCAGTAGTGTTCACAGAAGCTTTTCAAATGATCGGACTGACTTTATATATTTCATGAGAAATAAATAAATGCTTGCTGACATCAGGATTTGAACAATGAACCATTAGCGTGGCAACTGACGACGTAACCACTACACCATTGCCACCCGCAACGGCGTATTGGGCGATTTCAACGCCAAAATATGAAAGAAGGGCGTTTTTCGTAGGGTAGTCGGTAAGCATAGCCTACACGGCACCACGTCTGACAACGGGCTAAGGGTAGTTGATTTCGCTCTGGAGCGAAACGTCACTATAGCAACCACATGGCTTCCTTAACTCAATATTCACAAGCAGGCATGGCGGTCCAATGATGATGTAAAGATCAACCCAATTGATCATATTGCGATCGACGCAAGACGTGCCTCCAGTATTCTGAATGCCCGAACCTTCCGAGCGGCCAACATACACTCGGATCATTACCTTGTTGTAGCCAAGTACGAATGCTGATATCTTGATATCCCAAACTAAGGAACAAATAAGAATCACTGTGAGAAAATTCAATGCCAAAAAGCTACAATCGCAAGAGACTACCAGAGTCTTCACTGAATGCGTATCCCGAAATCTCTCAATCACCTCCATGCCGCCAGCATCAAGTGCCGAAGACTAGTGGCAACAGAAATGGCGCAACTGATGTGCTGGGTTTCGCCCGACCAACACCGCGAAACCCCTGGTTTGACGAAGAATGCCGATGAGTACATGCAGCAAAACAAGAGGCATTCAAAGCGGCGCTGCAACGGAAGACGAGAGCTGCTCGTGAGCTCTACGAACAAAAGAGACGGAAAGAACATCGGCTTCTCCAAAAGAAGTAAAAAGGGCATGAGAAGCATGCGGTCGTGAATATTGAGAGCTTATACTCCAGGAACACTGTAAGGAAGTTTTACCAAAAGGTAAAAAGATCGTGTCAGAGGAGCAAAATTCGTAGAGAAACCTATAGACATGAAAATGGAATCCTCGCAGTAGAATCACAGTCGGTGCTGAGAATATGGAAAAACTACTTCTGCAGGCTGTATAACGGCGACGAAGACCAACATGATGACCCATTCAACATAGACGATGATAGTCAACATGAACTTAGTGAATACCTTGCGCGAGCTGCTTCGACGTATTCGGATCACAGGTCGGTAAAGAATTTCCAATGCTGGTCAGGACATTGGAATAGAGATGGTGGCGGAGGAGCCCTTAATGGGCCAACGGCAGCGCTCATACTCCCGTAGTGGACTACTGGCACCGGTGTACCCGGCCCCTCGTCCTAGGGGAATAATTAAGGAACTGGCCCTCCAGGTTGGGGGTTGTGCCGTCGGGGTAACTTCCCTACCACGTAAAAAGCGCATGGTTCCGAAACAACCAAAAGCCTCGGATAAGGATGACTCAACTAATGACGACCCCAGCAAACGAAATAAGGACAACGACCTTCGGATCTGTACGTGGAATGTTCTGTCCCTTTACAGACCACGTGCAGCCGAACAACTAGCAGAGGCCCTAGACTGCTATAAAGCAGATATTACCGCCATCCAGGAAGTGCGATGGGATGGGCCAGGCAAAAAGAAGATGAAAAACTGTGACATCTACTACGGTGATTGCTACAGAGGCAACAGGCAACGCTTATTCGGATGCGGATTTGTCATACGCGGCAGACTTAGGCAAGAAGTCTTAAGCTTCCGACACGTTAGCGAGCGTATTATGAGTATGCGAATCAAGGCTAAATTCGGTAGCATGAGCCTAATATGTGTGGACGAAAAGGACTCTACCACCAAAGAGTGTTTCTACGAGCTCCTCGACAAAACATACGAGCAATGTCCTAAATACGACGTTAAATTCGTATTGGGCGATTTTAACGACAAAATAGGAAAGGAGGACGTCTTTGGTAGGGCAGTCGGTAAGCATAGCCTACACGACACCACGTCTGATAACGGACTAAGGCTAATTGATTTCGCTGTGGAGCGAAATGTCACCATAGCAAGCACATGGTTTCCTCATCTCGACATTCATAAGCAGACATGGCGGTCCAATGATCATGTCACGATCAACCAAATCGATCATATTGCGATCGACGCAGGGCATGCCTCCAGTATTCTGGATGTCCGGACCTTCCGAGCGGCCAACATAGACTCGGATCATTACATTGTTGTAGCCAAGGTACGAATGCGGATATCCCAATCTGAGCAACAAAGAAGAATTACTGTGAGAAAATTTAACGTCGAAAAGCTACAATCGCAAGAGACCGCCAGACTCTTCGCTGAACGCGTATCCCGAAATCTCTCAATCACCCCTTTGCCGCCAGCATCAAGTACCGAAGACCAGTGGCAACGCTGCCAACATGCCATCAGAAACGCCGCGACTGATGTGCTGGGTCTCGCTCGAGCACCACCGCGAAACCCCTGGTTTGACGAAGAATGCCGGCGAGTGCATGCAGCAAAACAAGAGGCATACAAAGCGGCACTGCAAAGGAAGACGAGAGCTGCTCGTGAGCTGTACGAGCAAAAGAGACGGAAAGAACATCGGCTTCTCCAAAAGAAGAAGAAAGAGCATGAGAAGCGCGCGTTTGAGAATATCGAGAGTCTATACTCCAGGAACAATGTACGGAAGTTCTACCAAAAGGTAAAAAGAACGTGTCAGAGAAGCAATACCCGTACAGAAACCTGTAGAGATGAAAATGGAAACCTCGTAGTAGAATCACAGTCGGTGCTGAGAATATGGAAAAACTACTTCTGCAGACTGTATAACGGCGACGAAGACCAACATCCCGCTGTCAGGCAGAATGAACCATTCAACATAGACGATGATAGTCAAAATTTCCGTCCACCTGACCAAAACGAAGTGAGGATAGCAATATCCAAGCTAAAATCGAACAAGGCTGCTGGACCTGACGGCTTACCGGCCGAACTTTTTAAGGCAGCTGGGGATGAATTGGTAGAGTGCATACACCAACTCATTTCTAATATTTGGTCAGACGAGTGTATGCCTGATGAATGGAATCTCAGCATCGTTTGCCCGATCCACAAGAAAGGAGACCTCCTCAACTGCGCCAGTTATAGAGGCATCAGTCTTCTCAACATCGCATACAAGATCTTTTCTGCGATATTGTGTGAACGCCTGAAACCTTTTATCAACAGCCTGATTGGACCCTATCAGTGCGGTTTCAGGCTAGGGAAGTCCACCATCGATCAAATCTTCACACTTCGACAGATGCTGGAGAAAACCCAAGAATTCCAAATCGATACTCACAACCTCTTTATCGATTTCAAGGCCGCCTATGACAGCATCTATAGAGAAGAGCTTTATAGAGCCATGTCTAGTTTTGACATCCCTGCCAAACTTGTCCGTCTGTGCAGGCTGACGATGGATAACGCTCGCTGCTCCATCAAGGTCGGTAATGACCTCACCGAGACCTTTGATGTTAAAAAAGGCTTTAGACAAGGTGACGCGCTGTCATGTGACTTCTTCAATATTGTACTTGAACGGATTGTGCGGAACTCACAAGCCAACACCGGAGGCACAATCTATTACAAATCTGTACAACTGCTTGCATACGCCGACGATATAGACATTATCGGAAGATCTCAGCGGGCTGTCACCGGTGCTTTTGCAAGCATTGAGGCGGAAGCGGCCAAAATGGGTTTGGCGATAAACGAGGGCAAAACCAAGTATATGCTGTCAACTAGAAGGGAAAACCAACACCGACGAATTGGACGAAACGTCACCGTGGGCAGCTATAACTTCGAGGTAGTAAGGGACTTTGTCTACCTTGGCTCTGCTATAAATTCTTCTAACAAAATCAGTGCAGAAATCAATCGAAGAATAACTCTTGCCAATCGCTGTTTTTTTGGGCTTATAAGGCAATTCAACAGTAAAGCCCTATCTCGAACAACTAAAGAGACTCTATATAAGACCTTGATCATCCCAGTCCTGCTTTACGGCGCTGAAACATGGACTTTATTAAAAGAGGATGAAGATATCCTTGGTCGCTTCGAGAGAAAAATTCTTCGTAAGATTTTCGGTCCCGTTTGCGTTGACGGGTTTTGGAGGAGAAGATTCAATCACGAACTATACGAGCTGTACAGCGACATCGACCTAGTCAAAAAACTGCGTATTGGACGTCTGAGATGGCTAGGACATGTAGAGCGAATGGACACCAACGCTCCGGCCCGCAGAGTCTTCGAATCTAACCCCGAGGGACGACGCAGTAGAGGGAATCATCGCCGTAGGTGGCGCGCACAAGTTCAAGGGGACCTCGACCAACTTGGAGTGCGCAACTGGAGGCAATTAGCTAAAGACCGAGCTAAATGGAGAGGCTTGTTGGTTGAGGCCCAGGTTCACCCCGAACTGTAGCGCCACCTAAGTAAGTAAGTTAGATAGTCAACATTTCCGTCCACATGACCAAAGCCTAGTGAGGATAGCAATATCAAAGCTGAAATCCAACAATGCTGGACCTGACAGCTTACCGGCCGAACTTTTCAAGGCAGCTGGTGGTGAATTAGTAGAGAGCATACATCAAATCATCTCTAAGATTTCGCCAGACGAATGCATGCCTGATGAATGGAATCTCAGCATTGTTTGCCCGATCCACAAGAAAGGAGACCTCCTCAACTGCGCCGATTATAGAGGCATAAGTCTTCTCAACATCGGGTATAAGATCTTTTCTGCGATATTTTGTGAACGCCTGAAACCTTTTACCAACAGCCTGATTGGACCCTGTCAGTCGGGTTTCAGACCAGGAAAGTCCACCATCGATCAAATCTTCACACTTCGACAGATGCTGGAGAAAACACAAGAAGTCCAAATCGATACTCACCACCTCTTTATTGATTTCAAGGCCACCTATAACAGCATTTATAGAGAAGAGCTTTATAGAGCCATGTCTAGTTTTGACATCCCTGTCAAATTTGTTCGTATGTGCAGGATGACGATGGAGAACGCTCGCTGCTCCATCAAGGTCGGTAATGACCTCACCGAGACCTTTGATGTCAAAAAGAGTTTTAGATAATGTGACGCGCTGTCATGTGACTTCTTTAATATTGTACTTGAACGGATTGTGCGGAACTCACAAGCCAACACCGAAAGCACAATCTATCAAAAGTCCGTACAACTGCTTGCGTACGCCGACGATATAGACATAATTGGAAGAACTCAGCGGGCTGTTACCGATGCGTTTGCAAACATTGAGGCGGAAGCGGCCAAAATGGGTTTACCGATAAACGAGGGTAAAACCAAGTATATGCTGTCAACAAGAAGGGAAAGCCAACACCGACGAATTGGACAGAATGTCACAGTGGGCAGGTATAACTTCGAGGTAGTAAGGGACTTTGTCTACATTGGCTCAAATATTAATTCTGAAAACGACACCAGCGTAGAATTCAATCGAAGAATATTTCTTGCCAATCGCTGTTTTTTGATCTAATAAGGCAATTCAGCATTGAAATACATGTTGCAATTACAATGTTATTTACAATGGTAGATGGAAAGATATATAATGCCATTACAGCTCCGAAA
The DNA here is from genome assembly GCA_945910035.1 of Brachypalpus laphriformis. NCBI lineage: Eukaryota > Metazoa > Arthropoda > Insecta > Diptera > Syrphidae > Brachypalpus > Brachypalpus laphriformis. Next base: position 167,577,596 of record OX246754.1, read on the forward strand.
TCAACACAAAGATGTTTTGTTTCCGGGCTCACATCAAAGGGTTTCAATAACATAGGAAAAGTATGCAACACAAAAAAACATCTTCTTCGATTACATACCTTGACGCGGTGAAGATGCTTAGTAAGTACCCAATGATCCCGAAGGTCGATTGCAGTAGGGCCACTTACGCTGTAGGGTCTCCGGGGTAGGGTATCTGAAGCCAAAGTGTAGTCAACCCATTCTAAAGGGTGGAGTGAGCGTTTCATGTAAACCGTGCCCAGGGATGAAAGGCTGAGGGTTTTTATCAGTCGCTAACGAGCTCCTTAAGGTACCTGGCAGGACCTGTCGTAATAAGCGTTACCGCCAGTAAAACCGGCTATGCTGGCGGTGGACACTTTTCACCCGCTTACTCGTGGGAACATAAACAAAATTTTAATTACAAAATCAAAAAAAAAAACAAACACATATTCCGAGGCCTTGCCTCTCAACGCAATGAACAAGGCCAATGAACTGACCGACAAACTTACATACAGAGACGACAGATAATAACAATCACACGAACCCTTCGGATTCTGGTGCCAGATCCATTGACAAATCCGCTTCGGATGCGGAGTCCCAGGCAAAAGCCGTATCGGTACGTTGCGGGCGCGCAATCCAAAAGAAGAATTCCCCCAGTGCAAGGAAGTACAGAAACCTTCGCTTAGCAAAGCATCTGCTCGCACGAATTATCGAGAAACCAGAGGAATCGTGGGAGTAGAAGGACAAAGAGACAATGCGATGGACGGGTAGCATTATTGCTGAAGAGACTAGTCAACCCGAGTCGGGAGGACAGGCCACTTCAACGAGTAAGCGTAGAGGCCACCCCCAAAATGCGCACGCTCGGCTACGCATAACAACCTGTCTCAACCTGAGTCGGTGAGACCTGCGAACGGCAATAGGCCCTTCGGCAACACCCCGAACCGTCAACCTGAGTCGGGAGGACGTTCGGGCGGGTTGCCTAAAGCGGACTCAGCGTCTAAACGTCCTAGATCCCAGGACGATACCTCCAAAACCCCGAAAAAGGTCAAGAATACCGAGTCGGTGCTCAGGCCCTACAACGAGGTGGTGTTCGGTATCTGCGACAGCGGAAACGAGGAGGGCCGTATCAGTGGGAACAACTGGAGGCTCCTCAAAGCAAGACTTGCGTCAGACGTGCTGGCGCACTGTCTCAATAATCCGACGGCTACGCCACCGACCTTCTCGGACGCTGGTTGGTACCTTAACGGTGCCAAGCTCCTGAAATGTAGCAACAGCAGCTCCATCGCGTTCCTCAAAGAGGCAGTGCCAAAACTCAACCGCCTATGGGCTAAGAGTCCGTCCAAGAGCCCGAATTTGGATTCCTCCAGGACCATGTAACGAGTCGGATATCCCCAAACTTATCCGTATTCAAAATTCAGACCTTTCAACCGCCAACTGGAAGCCGACGAACCGGTAGAGGCAGGAAGGTTAGTTTCATTCCTCCTCAACCAAGAATCCCTGGAGCTTTTAAGCAAAAGGGATTATAACATTTTCTACGAAATGGAAGAACTGGTGCTGAAGGTCCACGAGAAAGACGAAAGACTCATCTCAGGTATGGTTTCCTCTCTAAGCAGCCTTGGACAGGATACCGATCCAGATAGCCTTCCGACTCACGACGGCTCCCACTTCGACCCAGGTCGTAACGCCATCTGAGTCAGCAGGCACAAAAGAAATAACCGAACCGGTCGGTACACCAGCTGAGTCAGCAGGTGACATAGAGGTAGTTGTGCTGCCAAAGCATACCAGTGGTGAATCTTCCGAGTCGGAGGATGGTGACACCACAGTAATAGAGGCATCTGTACCAGTCAGGAATGATGATCCGACTGGTACAGATTAATCTACACCACTCAACAGCAGCTTCTGCTAACCTTTTACTCCGCCTGCAGTCAGGAGGAAAGGACATTGCCTTTATCCAGGAACCTTGGGTGACAAGCGACAACCGCGTAGCTGGACTAAGGGCAAATAACTATTCCTTGCTTTATGCCAAAGGATCAGGTAAACCAAGATCCTGCATTTTAGCGAAAAATAAGTTAAGAGCCTTCTTCTTACCAAATTTCAGCGATCCGGACTTCGCATGTATGGAGTTAGATCGCGATGGGAAAGACAGGCTATGGATATCGTCTGCGTATATGCCCTATGATGATACAGGCGCTCTACCAACAACTAATATACGCGAGACTATAAAATCAGCCCAAGCAAGCAACATTCCCCTAGTGATAGGCGCTGACGCCAATGCCCACCACAACCTCTGGGAAGTAGTGACACAAACAATCGACGTGAGCGTCTTTTCGACTTTATCGTAAAAACTAACCTCGTAGTATGTAATATAGGTTCTGAACCTACATTTACTAACAGAATTAGCCAAGAAGTACTAGACCACCACTAGGCCACCAACTCCCCAAAGCTAGATATTAGTAAATGGATGGTATCGAAAGAAGTCTCTTTATCGGACCATAAGTACATACAATTTAGTTTGGCACAGAAATGAAATAAACCACCTTGGTGGAATACTAACATAGCAAAACCCCGAAATGACAGTAGGAAACAGTTCAATATAGCTAGGTTAGGTTAGGTTAGGTATGTGGGCTGGCAGGGAGCAACGCTCTCTGCCACACTCAGGTCGGCGTTGACCCATTGTGGTACCCATGGGGGAAAAAGTGATCCCTTACCCTTACTTACTTACTTAGGTGGCGCTACAGTTCGGGGTGAACCTGGGCCTCAACCAACAAGCCTCTCCATTTAGCTCGGTCTTTAGCTAATTGCCTCCAGTTGCGCACTCCAAGTTGGTCGAGGTCCCCTTGAACTTGTGCGCGCCACCTACGGCGATAATTCCCTCTACTGCGTCGTCCCTCGGGGTTAGATTCGAAGACTCTGCGGGCCGGAGCGTTGGTGTCCATTCGCTCTACATGTCCTAGCCATCTCAGACGTCCAATACGCAGTTTTTTGACTAGGTCGATGTCGCTGTACAGCTCGTATAGTTCGTGATTGAATCTTCTCCTCCAAAACCCGTCAACGCAAACGGGACCGAAAATCTTACGAAGAATTTTTCTCTCGAAGCGACCAAGGATATCTTCATCCTCTTTTAATAAAGTCCACGTTTCAGCGCCGTAAAGTAGGACTGGGATGATCAAGGTCTTATATAGAGTCTCCTTAGTTGCTCGAGAGAGGGCTTTACTGTTGAATTGCCTTATAAGCCCAAAAAAACAGCGATTGGCAAGAGTTATTCTTCGATTGATTTCTGCGCTGATTTTGTTTGCTGAATTTATAGCAGAGCCAAGGTAGACAAAGTCCCTTACTACCTCGAAGTTATAGCTGCCCACGGTGACGTTTTGTCCAATTCGTCGATGTTGGTTATCCCTTCTAGTTGACAGCATATACTTGGTTTTGCCCTCGTTTATCGCCAAACCCATTTTGGCCGCTTCCGCCTCAATGCTTGCAAAAGCACCGGTGACAGCCCGCTGAGATCTTCCGATAATGTCTATATCGTCGGCGTATGCAAGCAGTTGTACAGACTTGTAATAGATTGTGCCTCCGGTGTTGGCTTGTGAGTTCCGCACAATCCGTTCAAGTACAATATTGAAGAAGTCACATGACAGCGCGTCACCTTGTCTAAAGCCTTTTTTGACATCAAAGGTCTCGGTGAGGTCATTACCGACCTTGATGGAGCAGCGAGCGTTCTCCATCGTCAGCCTGCACAGGCGGACAAGTTTGGCAGGGATGTCAAAACTAGACATGGCTCTATAAAGCTCTTCTCTATAGATGCTGTCATAGGCGGCCTTGAAATCGATAAAGAGGTGGTGAGTATCGATTTGGAATTCTTGGGTTTTCTCCAGGATCTGCCGAAGTGTGAAGATTTGATCGATGGTGGACTTTCCTGGCCTGAAACCGCACTGATAGGGTCCAATCAGGATGTTGATAAAAGGTTTCAGGCGTTCACACAATATCGCAGAAAAGATCTTGTACGCGATGTTGAGGAGACTGATGCCTCTATAATTGGCGCAGTTGAGGGGGTCTCCTTTCTTGTGGATCGGGCAAACGATGCTGAGATTCCATTCATCAGGCATACACTCCTCTGACCAAATATTAGAAATGAGTTGGTGTATGCACTCTACCAATTCATCCCCAGCTGCCTTGAAAAGTTCGGCCGGTAAACCGTCAGGTCCAGCAGCCTTGTTCGATTTTAGCTTGGATATTGCTATCCTCACTTCGTTTTGGTCAGGTGGACGGAAATTTTGACTATCATCGTCCATGTTGAATGGTTCATTCTGCCTGACAGCGGGATGTTGGTCTTCGTCGCCGTTATACAGTCTGCAGAAGTAGTTTTTCCATATTCTCAGCACCGACTGTGATTCTACTACGAGGTTTCCATTCTCATCTCTACAGGTTTCTGTACGGGTATTACTTCTCTGACACGTTCTTTTTACCTTTTGGTAAAACTTCCGTACATTGTTCCTGGAGTATAGACTCTCGATATTCTCAAACGCGCGCTTCTCATGCTCTTTCTTCTTCTTTTGGAGAAGCCGATGTTCTTCCCGTCTCTTTTGCTCATAGAGCTCACGAGCAGCTCTCGTCTTCCTTTGCAGCGCCGCTTTGTATGCCTCTTGTTTTGCTGCATGCACTCGCCGGCATTCTTCGTCAAACCAGGGGTTTCGCGGTGGTGGGCGAGCGAAACCCAGCACATCAGTCGCGGCGTTTCTGATGGCATGTTGGCAGCGTTGCCACTGGTCTTCGGTACTTGATGCTGGCGGCAAAGGGGTGATTGAGAGATTTCGGGATACGCGTTCAGCGAAGAGTCTGGCGGTCTCTTGCGATTGTAGCTTTTCGACGTTAAATTTTCTCACAGTGATTCTTCTTTGTTGCTCAGATTGGGATATCCGCATTCGTACCTTGGCTACAACAAGGTAATGATCCGAGTCTATGTTGGCCGCTCGGAAGGTCCGGACATCCAGAATACTGGAGGCATGCCTTGCGTCGATCGCAATATGATCAATTTGGTTGATCGTGACATGATCATTGGACCGCCATGTCTGCTTATGAATATCGAGATGAGGAAACCATGTGCTTGCTATGGTGACATTTCGCTCCACAGCGAAATCAATTAGCCTTAGTCCGTTATCAGACGTGGTGTCGTGTAGGCTATGCTTACCGACTGCTCTACCGAAGACGTCCTCCTTTCCTATTTTGGCGTTAAAATCGCCCAATACGATCTTAACGTCGTATTTAGGACATTGCTCGTATGTTTTGTCGAGGAGCTCGTAGAAACACTCTTTGGAGGCAGGGTCCTTTTCTTCTGTGGGGGCATGAACACATATTAGGCTTATGTTAGCGAATTTAGCCTTGATCCGGATAGTCATAATACGCTCGCTCACGTGTCGGAAGCTTAAGACTTCTTGCCTAAGTCTGCCGCGTATGACAAATCCGCATCCGAATAAGCGTTGCCTGTTGCCTCTGTAGCAATCACCGTAGTAGATGTCACAGTTTTTCATCTTCTTTTTGCCTGGCCCATCCCATCGCACTTCCTGGATGGCGGTAATATCTGCTTTATAGCAGTCTAGGGCCTCTGCTAGTTGTTCGGCTGCACGTGGTCTGTAAAGGGACAGAACGTTCCACGTACAGATCCGAAGGTCGTTGTCCTTATTTCGTTTGCTGGGGTCGTCATTAGTTGGGTCATCCTTATCCGAGGCTTTTGGTTGTTTCGGAACCATGCGTTTTTTACGTGGTAGGGAAGTTACCCCGACGGCACAACCCCCAACCTGGAGGGCCAGTTCCTTAATTATTCCCCTAGGACGAGGGGCCGGGTACACCGGTGCCAGTAGTCCACTACGGAAGTATGAGCGCTGCCGTTGGCCCATTAAGGGCTCCTCCGCCACCATCTCTATTCCAATGTCCTGACCAACATTGGAAATTCCTTACCGACCTGTGATCCGAATACGTCGAAGCAGCTCGCGCAAGGTATTCACTAAGTTCAACCTAACTGGAACTATAGACGCCACCGTTGACTCCGTCTAGGGAATTCGTCCGCTGCCGCCTGGAACAGGAAGAAGTGCTCTAGTGAGAAAAGCACTCTTCCCCCCCTCTCTCATCTGCTGCCACCAAGAATCCGCCAAACGGGGTTGGTTACCCATTTCTTGGATTAAGGTACTAGGCACCCGGCTGTCACCGCGTGGAGGTTGAGAGTAGGAGTTGGTAGGCCTCAGCTGAGTGAAAACGCTTGTGTTTTCATATGATCGCATGCACTACCGTTTGACAACCGATCCCTTACCCAATGAAACTAAAAACTACTCAGTCACTTACTTCATTTCTGCATACAAACCACCCTGATGATTTGATGAAGTTCAACATCTTTTCCGTTGAAACGCCGGAGAGTTCCTCGAGATCCTGGAAGAAAAATTTACCAACGAACTTTTTCCTGGAGTGTTGAAGACTCGGGCAGTGGCACAGGAAGTGGGTTGTGTCCTCAAAAACTTCCTCGTCACCACAGCCTCTGCAGAGCTCCTCCTCCGTCAGGCGCAGCTTCCTCAAGTGGTACCGCAGAGTGTTGTGTCCCGTGATGACGCCCACGAGGGTGGAAAGGGATTTCCTATCTTTACGGATGATTCTCTCGGTCTTTGCTTTGTCGAAAGATGGCCATAGCTTCCTAGTGATGGTGCAAGTTTCCGTGGAGTTCCATCTTGTGTTCGCCTCCTCAGTGGCTTTATTCCCTGCAGCGAGCTTGAGTGTGCAAGGCGGGATACACACAGGGGGGTCAACTTGTTCTGTTGGGGCTGCTGAGCCGATTCTCGCCAGCTCGTCGGCTTTCTCATTGCCTGGGATACGCTCGTGTCCAGGGACCCAACAGAGCGATACCTTGTGCTGTGTTCCAAGAACCCTGAGCTCTTCTCGACAACACTTCACAAGCTTCGATTTAATTTCTATGGCAGTAATCGCTTTTATAGCTGCCTGGCTGTCGATAAAGATGGTGATACCTTCTGGCGGTATTGCCCTTATCGCAGACTCACGGGCGGCTGTTGCCACTGCTAAGACCTCTGCTTGGAAAACACTGCTGTGGTCTGGAAGTCGTATGGATTTTGATACACCTAGAGGGTCGGAGAAGATACTTGATCCTACACCAGTGCTCATTTTTGAACCATCCGTGTAGATGGCTATAGATTCGGCATTAGGTATATGACCGCTTTTCCAATCTTCGCTGCTAGGGTAGGCGGTAGAGAAAGGCCTTGTAAAGTCTAAATATGGCGTCATGTAATCCGTTACGGGCATGAGGCCAAAGTAATCGAGTAGGATCATCGAGTGACCTGTTCTGCTTGGTTTCCAGTTCGCTGACTGACTTATTCTCATAGCATTAATGGCTGCTGATGTTCGTATAAAGATGTCTAGCGGCAGCAGGTTGAGGATAGCCTCGAGTCCTGCGGTTGGGGTTGTCCTCATTGCACTGGTGATGCCAATGCACGCTAGTCTTTGAACTTTGGTGATTGCCTTTAAGTTGGTGCATTTGTTGACAGCTGGCCACCATACTAGATTGCCGTAAGTCAGTATGGGTCTAACTATAGCTGTATACATCCATAGTATGATTTTGGGGGAGGGTCCCCAGGTTCTACCAAAAATTCTACTACATCTAATTTAATCTCCAGTTGAGCTTTTTGTCAAGTACAAGGCCCAGGTATTTTGCGCTATCGGACAATCTGAGTGGGATACCATCAACAGAAGGTGTACTAAACTCCGGTATTTTCCTCTTGTTCGTAAAAAGTACGAGTTCGGTTTTTTGGGGATTAACCTTTAGACCGCAGCTCTTGGCCCATATGCTAAGAGTATTTAGGGCTCCGTCAAGTTGTTCGCTGAGGGTAGGCAGGAATTTACCTGTTGCAAGCAGCACGACGTCATCCGCGTACGCTGTAGCTCTGACCCCACTGTACCTTAGTTGTTGTAGTACCTCATTAAGAACAATGACCCAGAGCAGTGGGGAGATTACCCCGCCTTGAGGGGTACCCCTCGAGGCGTATGCTTCGAGCTTTGAACCCTTAAGTTCGGTGGTTATATGTCGATCCTCGAGCATGCTAACAATCCAGTTAATTAGACTGATGTCGATGTCTAGGTTTCTTAGGGTTCTTTTAACCGCTTCGATATTTACATTATTGAAGGCTCCTTCAATGTCCAAAAAAGCAGCTAGTGTGAACTCTTTATCCTTAAGTGATTTTGCTACAGAGCCGACAACATGATGTAGGGCAGTTTCCACACATTTACCCTTCGTGTATGCGTGTTGGGCTGGGGATAAGTCCCCCGGGCGTATTCTGCTGCGTATGTAGATGTCGAGCAATCTTTCAAAAGTTTTCAGGATGAAAGAGGTAAGGCTTATTGGTCTGAAGTCCTTCGCGGTGGTGTGACTAGCTTTGCCCGCCTTGGGTATAAAGACCACCTTTACCTCCCTCCATGTTCTTGGTATGTAACATTGTTTAAGACTACTGGCAAATAGCTTTTTGAGAATTGGGGTAATGATTGGTGCAGTTTTTTGCAGCATGATCGGTATAATCCCATCAAGTTCTGGGGATTTAAAGGGGGAGAACGATCTTATTGCCCACTCTATTCTGTCCTCTGTTACCAAATCCGCAGGGGGTTCCGATTCGCTGTGATTGTTATTAGTACTGCTACATGGTACGGTAGTACACCCCGGGAAGTGCGTTTTAATAAGCAATTCAGGGGATTCCGAGCAGGACTCGGTCCAGTTTCCTTCAGTGTTCTTTAGGGAACCTAGAGTCTCCGATTCTCTGGAGAGGATTTCCTCAGTCTGGCCGTTTCTGTTGTACCCTTAATCTCGTCGCAGGAGCGTTGCCACGACTGTCTTCTGGCTTTTTGCGTTGCGCTCTTGAAGTTCCTCTGGCTGGCTTTGTATAGCTCCCAGTCAGAGTCAGCTCCCGTTGTTTTCGCCAGGTTCAAGAGTTTCCTTGTTTCTCGCCTTATTCTGGCTAGTTCTTTGGTCCACCATGGGGGGGAGACTTTTGTCTTACGTCTAGATACGGGACATGCCTTCTGGAAAGCCTCTTTGAAGACAGCAGTGATTTCCTCGGCTTTTTGGTCAATGTCCGCTGGCTCATGTAAGTAACATTCTTGTAGTAGATTCGCCTTCCTCCGCACCTCGTAACTGAAGGTAGTCCAGTCGGTCTTCCTTGGGTTTCTATGGGGTTTGGGAAAGTCGCATCTATCAATGAGATTAAATTCAATAAATCTGTGATCGGAATAGGATTCTATCTCCAAAGTATTCCAATTGTCTATAGAGAGGGTATTTGAGTTACTCAATAACCTCCTGCCTGTTTCTAACTACGAAAGTGGGTTCAGAACCCCTATTGGCTGCTAAAAGATTATGTTCGATAATAAATTCGAAAATCAACTCACCGCGTGGGTTTGTATCACCACTGCCCCATTGCGCGTGGTGTGCGTTCGCATCGCAGCCTAGTATAAGGTCCCATCTCTCGACTTCCGCTTTCCTGGTTAAGGCGCGGGTGAGTTCGGATGGCGGTCCATCATTTCCGTCGTAAGGCATGTACACGGCTGAGATAATCAGTGGGGAAGCCCCCTCCGGTCAAGCCTTACTACCGTCTGGTCTGAGTTGCTGTAGGTAGATAGAAGAAATAAGTTAATGTGTTTCCTAGCTACGATACAAGTTCTGTTCTTACGGTCCGCGTTTAGCGGTTCTCTGCTGTACAGTGCTAAATCTTTATGATTTAGCCCACTAATTTTGCCACGGGAGATCCATGGCTCTTGTACGAGAGCTATGTCTATGTTCCTTTCGCCTAGAAGATATATGAGATTGGCGCTAGCAGATATGCTGTGGTGCAGGTTTATTTGAACGAATTTCATGTTCTTCTTACCTTGTCACCCGCCCCCCTTTCCTTCCTCTCTGTCCTATCCGTAAAGGGTCGGACTTTACACCGGGTGATACCAGTGCGAACTTTATTGTTCAATGCATGGGCATTGATCTATGGTTGAGCAGGACCACGATCTCTGTGCCCTTTTCTGAGTGCTCGCCCATTTCAAGCGCCTCCCAGTCGTCGCTAAGGAGCTCCGGGTTAAGGTGCCGTAGATTCCTTTCAATACGCTCCTTGGGAATATGAGGGCCAGGTATCAGGATACGCCCTTTTGGCCTAGTAAATTCTAGCAGGTCCTTCTTTTCGACGAGTCGAATGTCGGCATTAGCCCATGGAGCCTGCGTGTTAGCCACGAAAGTTTGGAGCCACTTAAGCGTGAACTCATTGTCGCATGAAAGGAGCTTAAAACCTCTGAAGGTGGTCAGTTGCTCAAAGAAAGGGGATTGTCCCTCCTTCTCGACAATGGTGGAATTGATGGCTTCGAGTATGCGCAAATCGATGAGCCTCCACTGATCTTTGCTGAGTCTTTTCTCTGGGCTGTTATGGTCTACAATCGCCACCTGTAGACCAGCACTAGCAGATGCGGCCAGCCTGGCCTTCTTGCTGATACTGTTCGTAGGCGGCGAGATCGTGTCGTCATGTCTACCTCGTTTGGAACTGCTCGCAATCGGCTCGGATGAGGTCTTAACGACTGACTCCGGCTCGGTTGACAAGGGCCTCAGCCTGCCCGCGATCGGGGAGGTTGGCAAGAGGCTTACCTTCCCTCTCGCGAGTAGGCCTCCGTCCGTTCCCCTAGTCTGAACTGCGCTGTGTTCTCTAGCATCTGCGTAAGCCCTAGAACTTCTCCCGATGGGGACGGGTTGTATCCCTTTACCCCGAACAGTCGAGAGCGGCGTAGGTTTGTTTGCAGCTGAGGAGGGTGGCAAACGGCATTCCCCCCTCAACGCAATCTGACCTTTGGCCGTTCGTAGTGCTGTGTCGTCGTCCTTTCTGCAGGTTGCCTTCTTGGAGCAGTCTGCAGCCGGCCCTGCCACAGATGGGTTAGAGCCGGTTGCTGACCGAAGACCAGCTATGATCGAGATGTGGAGCGGACGGCTCCCCGCTCCCACCGTAGGCGATCTTCTTACCTTCCGGCCCTGCTGATAAGTGCACCTAGTCGACCCTGCGAGCTTGAGCGTGTTGTTGGCCCTGTCCAGAGCCTCCCTTTCCTTGTCCGTGAAGGACTTCGGATCACGCTTCTTAAGCCGCCGAATTAGCCTAATGGCATTACGCTTCTTGTTTCTGAGCGTTGTTGTCCTCTTCTGTGCCCTAACCTCCCTAGTCTTTTCGGATGATGGTCGGGCTAGTCCCAGGCCAAGTCCCCCCGCGCTGATTACTGTCGCGAAACTACAGGTAGTAGAGTTTCCATTGTCAGCAGGGCTACATTCACCATCCGGCATGGGCGCTGACCGATTTTCCTCACGAGGCTGGCTGCGGCTTGCCTCGTTCGGATCATCCATCTTCGCCACCCCGACATCTAAATTGCTGCCCTCGGATGGTTTCTGTGGCTCTGCTGCAATGGGAGGCTGCTCCGAGATTTCCAATGTCATCACCTCAGGTCTAGACTGGCTACGGCTTATCGTAGACTTTGGCGGTCCCATCGGTTCTCTCACGCTCGGGATAGCTGCAGGGGTCTTCCCCATCGGTGAGCCCGTCACTGACGAGCGCTCCGATAAGGCCAACTCCTGCAGGTAGGCCCGTGCGTTGTGGAGTCTCTTCCTGTCTGGCTCTGAGAGCTCTTCCCACCTCTTTGTCCCTAATCTCTTGACCGTCAACTTGCAGTTTTTTGCTCGTCGGGAGCTAGTTGACGCATTAGAGAGGGATGAGCTAGCGATGGAGCAAGCGTCATCTAGAAAGAGCCTTTCCAGGTTCAAGTCGATTGCTCCAACGCTTTCTTCATCCGAAGTACGAAGCAGAGCTTCCTCCGTATCTCCTATCGTCCGGTGAGTTTTTATAGAGCTAGGAGTGACCGACTGGTTTACACTCTTCGCTTTTTGAGTTGTATAATTGTTTTCGAAATTTGACATGTAGGGTCCCACGAGTAAGGAGGAAGAAGATGTCCGCCTGTACTCACCCCCTGTATACAGGTAAGGGGAATTAATTGAAACTGGAGGACCCCAAGGTATCCAGAGTTCACCGTTAGAAGACACCGTAACGTGGTGCCATTCATCCCATAGGCACGGTAGTTTACACCTGGGATTCCGGGTTTTTTCAAGTTTTCCTCTTTAGATCCGCCATATTCCGTTAACAACAGCGGCACCTCGTGTAGGGTGTGGCTCTTCGCCACGTATGGACGGTCTTAGGGAAGAGAAACAGCTTATTCCTAACCCTCTGGCCCCTTTGCCTGGAGACCTTGCCGCCTCAATATAGCTAAGTCTTCACGATCTCCAGAACACTGGGACAACTTTAAGAACAGCCTCAGGGTTTTCAAAAAAGAGATAAGGAAAGCTCAGCGAGAATCGTGGAGATTATTCTGTAGGAATATAGAAAGGACAAACGATTCTAGTAGATTGAGAAAAATACATTCCAAATCTCCTCATATCCCTAGTTTTATCCAGAAACCTAACGGGGACTGCACTATGCCCACAGAAGAAACTTTAAACCTCCTCATGGACACGCATTTCCCAGGAAACTCTATAGATACAAACATATCTATACCCCAACACCACTCAATCATGGACGTTCCGGCGGGAATAATAAACACTCATACAATTCATTGGGCTGTTAATAGTTTTCTTCCATACAAATCTCTAGGATAAGATGGTATTACACCAGTAGAACTGCAAGAGGGCATAAAACCCTTAGCACCGTGGCTCTATGTAATTTTCAATAGCTGCCTTAAATTCGGCTACACCCCATCCTCATGGAAAGGAGTTAAGGTGGTCTTTATCCCGAAATGCGGTAAGACCTCACACTACACTCCGAAAGATTTCGGACCAATTAGCCTTTCCTCTTTCTTTCTAAAAACGTTAGAAAGACTAATTGATAACTATATTCGTTCTAAACTCAAGGTACAAACCTTATCTAACTCCCAGCATGCTTACCGTAAAGGCTTTTCAGTGGAAACAGCTCTACACTCGTTAGTAGGCACCATTGAAAAATCTCTTGCCGTTAAAGAATATGTATACCATGGTGTCTTTCCTTGACATAAACAAAAAACAAACAAATATTTGGCGCAACAGCTCTTTAAAGTGCCAGGGCCTAGCTTCTCGCAACCACTCATGTTGTGTGCGTTATATTTTTTCACACGAATGGAAGGGATCTACAGTTTAATGCCGAATCCGAACGGCGATTTAAGAAGCTTTTTCGTGACAACAATACTCTCGGATGTTTGTCAGACGCTCGCGAGAGGTAGGACCGTGAAAAAACTTTTTGGTGTTTTCTGGGATTCGAACTTGGAACCTCATGCGTAGTGATCCGACACACTAACCACTTACGCCACGGCGCCCCTTGACATAGAAGACGCCTTTAATAACGTCAATACAGAATCAATCATAGGAGCACTCGCTAGCCTAGAGTTTGATTGCTGCTTACGCATCTGGATAGAGCGAATGCTGAACAGCAGACAAATTCTATCCGAGCTTGGGTACTGCTCAACCAAAAGGTTAGCGCACAGAGGCACTCCCCAGGGTGGTGTTCTCTCTCTGCTACTTTGGATACTAGTAGTGAATAAGCTACTCACTTCACTAGAAAATAAAGGCTACAGGGTCGTAGCATATGCTGACGATATCGCTATAGCCATTTCAGGTAAATTCCCCCAAACCCTAAGAGATCTAATGAATTCGGCGCTAAATTTAGTAGCGAAATGGACGGACAGTGTTGGGCTTACCGTAAATCCATCCAAAACTAAACTAGCACTTTTTACTAGGAAATATAAAATCCCGATCATAGCTCCCCCTAAGCTTAGAAACACCGAACTCAGCTTTACAAACACAGTCAAATACTTAGGGTTAACTCTTGATAGTAAACTTAACTGGAAACAGAACATTCTAGACCGTACCAAGAAAGCAGAAATCGCCATCTACACCTGTAAAAAGGCTATAGGTCCAAAATGGGGTCTTCGACCTAATATAGTCCACTGGTTGTACCTGGCGGTGGTCAGACCAATTCTGCTTTATGGTGTTCTCGTCTGCTGGCCTGCACTCGAAACAAGGTGCAATACAAACTCTATAAAAAGAGTACAGCGATTAGCATGTAGGTGCATCGCAGGCACTCTCAGGTCCACTCGCACAGCCGCTTAGAAACCCTACTCAATATCTTTCCCATTGATATCTTTGGGAAATTGGTAGCACCTAAAGCAGCCCTAAGACTTAGAGAATCTCTCCAGTGGTCAAGTTTACGAATCGGCCACATGAAAATTCTACAAAACTCCAATCTCAGAGAAACAGATTATACATCTCCATTTATTGATTTCAACATCAAATATAAAACCACGATCCCTGACAGATCCGCATGGGATGACGGTACCATTCTAAATGACGCCGCAATCGAAATCTATACAGATGGTTCCAAAACATCGGAGGGCACAGGCTTGGGTATTTTTTCGGAAGTACCTCTGATAAACGTAGCTCTCCGACTTCCGGACCACAGCAGCATTTTTCAAGCGGAAATATCGGCTATTCGTGAAGCAGCGCGCAGATTCTCTTTATACCCGATAGATGGTAGGTCTATCGTCCTTTACATAGACAGTCAGTCAGCTATTAAAGCTTTGGAAACGATCTAAGTTGGTCAAACATTGCCGCGAATCTCTTAACGAGATTGCGGACAGATGCAATATCACTATGTGCTGGGTCCCGGGACACAGAGACATTCCAGGCAATTGTAAAGCAGATGAACTAGCTAAACAAGGCACCGTACTACCTCTAGCTGTCAACAGAGAGGTGCCGGCACCCCCAATACAAACGATGAAACTTCATATGTTTAACGAAGCGCAAGCTACTGTAAACGACAGATGGAGTAATCTGTCTACATGCGTATCGACCAGAAAGATCTGGCCTCTCTTAGACACAAATAAAACCAAAAAACTCCTTTCATTAAATAGAAGGAACATAAGCTTCACAGCAGGAATAATCACAGGACACTGTTTGTTAGGTAAACACGCCACTAGAATGGGAGTCCCAGCAAACGATTACTGTAGAAGCTGCAGAGATGAAGAGGAAGAGGAGAACAATCTCCACTTCCTCGGCACATGCCCAGCGCTAGCTACCCTGAGAAAGAAAATATTAGGGGAATACTTCTTTGAAGAAGATTTAAGTGACCTGTTGAACGTAGACATTATAAATTTATACAGATTCACATGGAAATCCAACTAGTTTAGTCCTCCCCTCACCTATTGGTTACTATCGATTGTCATGATGTACTGTAACAGACACCCCCAAGAATGATAGTCAACCCTTAAATATCACTAGACCAACCAGTCAATCAACCCTATTACTCCCATGCAACTGACCTACACGGTGCAACTAGGTACTAAAGGTTCGATTGTGTCAGTCACCCTACCTAACTAAACCAATCCCCATAGTTCGACTGCATAGTAGTGCAAGGTTTGATTGTATCACTCACCTCGCCTTCTATTATGCACTCCAATATTTCCAGGGTCCACGTAGGTACGGGTTTGATTGAAACAGTCACCCTACCTAGTCAACACCTTATGCAGAGCAGTTCCTAGAGTTTGATTGAATCAGTCACTGTATGGCGCTTATGCATCTCTACACCTGTACGGTCCACCTAGGTATGAAGGGTTTGATTGAAACAGTCACCCCACTTAGTCAACACCCTGCATAGAAGTACTTAGAGTTCGATTGAATCAGTCACTCTTTTACGCGTATGCATCTCTACACCTATATGGTTTACTCAGACTTCTCAATACAATATACAAAACAGTACTGGGGATTCGATTGAATCTTACTTACTTACTTAGATGGCGGTACAGTCCGGGGTGGACCTGGGCCTCAACCAACAAACCTCTCCAGCCAGCACTGTTACGAGCCAGCTGCCTCCAGTTGCGCACGCCAAGTTGGTTGAGGTCCCCCTCCACTTGTTTGCGCCACCTACCGCGAGGTCGTCCTCTACTGCGCCGTCCGTCCGGGGTAGATTCGAAGACTTTCTTAGCGGGAAGGTTGGGCTCCATCCGCTCTAAATTGACCCAGCCATCTTAGTCGCTGTAAACAAACAGTCTTCGTAAACAAATGCTTAAGAATCATCTTGAGGATTTTTTGGCCGAACCGCATCTCCAACGAACAACTTTATCTGAGAAAGGGGCCAAGAACCTATAAGCATAAGCGAGTAGTTGTACAGACTTGAAGAAGATTGTACCTCCGGGGTTGGCTTGTGAGTTTCGTACAATGCTCTCAAGTACTATGTTAAAGAGATCGCATGATAGCGCGTCGCCTTGTCTAAGACCTTTCCTGACATCGAATGGTTCGGTGATGTTCTTACCGACTTTGATGGAGCAGCGAGAGTTCTCCATCGTCATTCTGCACAAATGGACGAGCTTGGCAGGGATGCCAAGACTAGACATGGCTCTGTATAACTCGTCTCTATACACGCTATCATAGGCAACTTTGGAATCGCGTATCGTGCGTATCGATTTTATATTCATGGGTTTTTTCCAAGATCTGCCGTAGTGTGAATATTTGGTCAATGGTGGACTTTCCCGGCCTGAAACCGCACTGATAAGGACCTATCAGGTTGTTGACGATCGGTTTTAGGCGTTCACATAGTACGGCAGACAGGATCTTATATGCGATATTTAGGAGACTTATACCTCTGTAATTGGCGCAGTTCAGAGGGTCTCCTTTCTTCAGGATCGGGCAAAGTTCGATTGAATCAGTCACCCCAATACTTGTTTGTTAGTGTACAAACAAGTATTGTGTGTACCTTCCCGGCACACACTGACTTAGGGTTGATTGAGTCAGTCACCCTCTCTACCCACTTAAGGCATAGTTATTCTCACCCAACACCCTCCTGAGAAAGGTTAAGATTCCCTGGTAACCGGCCCCAACTCTGCGTGGTATCACAATGGACCCAAGTGGTCTAAGTGTGTCTTGACCCTGTCAGGACAGCCACCTTACCTAACCTAACCTATGCAACACAAAAGTAATAGATACTTCTCGCTTGGAATTCGGATTATCGGTGCTTCATGCCTGTATACGGTTTTTTGAATGTTTGTTGCACCTAAGTTATAAAATAGCTCTGATGAAATGGCAAATTCGAGCCGAAAAAGAAAAAACAAATGTGGCTGAAAGAAAGAAAGATATTCAAAGTCAATTCAAAGCAACTATGGGATTGGTAGTAGATAAGCCAAAACCTGGATTTGGAAGCAGTAATGATAGAAATACTGCTAGGCGATTCTTCAGCGATCCGGGCCTATCAGCTAAAATAACCGGTTTAGATATTGAATTAATAAAAAGATTTGAAACAGTGTTGCAAGTCATAACCAGTGGACACGGAATAAAGATGGACAAATTCCAACAATATGCCACAGAAACTGCTAAGTTGTTTGTGCAAAAATACAATTGGTACCCAATACCTCGCACAATTCATAAAATTTTAATTCACGGCCCGACCATTATAGAACATGTCTCATTACCAATAGGTCAGCTGAGTGAAGAAGCGCAGGAGGCAAGAAACAAAGAGTTCAAAAGATATAGAGAAAATTTCGCTCGAAAAATATCGCGCTTAAAAACTAACGAAGATATTTTGAACTCTTTGTTGATTTCCTCGGACCCATTGATAACGAGTTTGCGGAAATTGCCTAATAAACGTGGAGATATTGTTGAGAAGGATGTTCTACATTTATTGCAGGCACATAATGTCCCACTTACTTCCGATATTTCTACAGGAACAATATGTGAAAGGTCAGATGATTCTTCTGATTTCGATTAATTGTATCTATATTTATTATATTTTGTATATTTTTTGTCTATTCAGACTTGTTTTCGTATATAAATTAAAAATATTATCTTTAAATATAAAATTAAATGTTTTTAATTTATTTTCCAACAGTTATATGGATGAAAATATTTTTTGCCCAAAAATCTTGCATTTGGCCCCTGTGTGCAACGAAAGGCTTTGATGATGACATGGAATGACTTGGATCTAATGGATATTTACAGCTCACGTTACATAATTTTCTGTTTATAAAGGGGAATTCGCCCGCGTACACCGTTTACAACTGCACTCATACGGCCAATACGCGGGCGACCACTTCTTGGTCTGTTTTTTAATATTATGATGATTCAACAAATCGGTTTATGGCACAGTACACAAACTTTAACACTGCGCATAGGCCAATATTTTTATCGGAATGGAATGTATGACTGGGAATGTAGAAATTCAAGAAACAAGTCGTTTGCACTTCTTAATCTGTTTAGGACAACGAATGTTGAGTTATTTAGGTCACTTTACTTGGAAGCAAATAAGAAATACAAACAGCTGTGTAAAATAAAACAAGGCAACTTTATTAGGGGTATAGCAGATAGCCTGGAAACATCCAATGATTCGAAGTCATTTTGGCGAAAGGTGCGCGCATTAGGTGGTTGTAAGTCGGTCTCTTCACATGCCATTTGCATCGAATCACTTGCTGCGTATTTTAAAAGACTCCTTACATCCGAATCCAAATTTTCAATACGCATTGCCCAATGTTTATATTGCCGAATTGGATGAACCGATATTACTTTTAGAGTTGCAATTTGCCCTTAAAAGTATGAAAAATAATAAGGCTCTAGGAATTGATGGGATTCCAGTGGAATTTCTCAAGAACTCGACTCTAGCCTTTCAAGAAGCTCTACTAGTTCTATACAATAAAATCCTTGCCGAAGAGATAGTTCCAGACTTGTTCCTAAAATCTAAAATCTTTGCCATTTTCAAGAAAGGTGACATCAATGATCCGAGTAACTATAGGGGGATATCTATACTCAGTAGCCTTCGCAAAGTATTTACTCAGATCTTATATAAGAGATTAACCAGCTGGGTCGAAGCTAACCACCACCTCAGCATTTATCAAGGAGGTTTTCGTGCAGGTCTATCAACAGTTGACCAAATAGTTGCATTGGAGAGCATTGCCAGCAGATACGCCAGCAAGAAGAAACAGCTTTATGCCTTTTTTGTTGATTTTAAGGCAGCATTCGACACCGTCAATAGGAACTCG
Source organism: Brachypalpus laphriformis (assembly GCA_945910035.1). Classification (NCBI taxonomy): domain Eukaryota; kingdom Metazoa; phylum Arthropoda; class Insecta; order Diptera; family Syrphidae; genus Brachypalpus; species Brachypalpus laphriformis. Next base: position 167,596,679 of record OX246754.1, read on the forward strand.
CTTATATATTAATTGTCTAAGATCGGCTTATCATCAAAATTCTTACGGGTATATAAAAAGCTAATCACGAATACGTCAGTTGTAGTGTCAAATGGAGATGTCGTGTCCTCCTTTTCAAAGACTGACACAGGTGTTCCTCAAGGATGCGTTCTCAGTCCTATATTGTTCGCACTTTTTATTGGTGATGTGTCTGATTATTTGCCTGGTGGAGTCAATTTCGGAGGTGTAGATGCTAAAGTTTTGCTTTACGCAGACGATCTCGTAGTTCTAGCTAAAAGTCCATCTACTTTGCAGCTACAAATTAACAAGTCAAAGTGCTATTGCGATACCTGGGATTTGAAAATCAACACTACCAAATCTAAAATCATGGTTTTTGAATCTTTTTCGCGTGGGAGGGTGGCACGGGAAAAGTGGTATCTGGGGAATGAGCCTATTGAAGTAGTCAAACAATTTAAATATCTAGTATTCCTTATCACCCACAATCTAGACTTGCGTCCTCATATAAAAGAGACAACGGTAGCAGCTGAAACGGCTATCAATATTATGTGGAGGAGATTTTTTTGTAATCAGCGCGTAGATATAGCTTCCAGATTCAGAGTATTTGATGCTACCATTAACTCTTGTCTTTGCTACGGCAACCAGGCCTTCGGATACCAACATCTTGAAGAGTTTGAATACATTCAACGCACTTTTTTCAAGCGCATCTTTAAGCTTCCCGTGACAACGCTCACTTATGCAATACATGTTGAATCTGGGCTCCGCAAATCTGCTTAAAAAATCTCAAGGCAAATGCAGATTATATCATCAAGGTAAAGAGCAGGAGGGATGACAATCTCCAAAAAAGGCTTATGCAATTTGCGCTTCAATGCCGCTCAACACCCTTTAAAGAGTGGTATGATATAGCAAATGAACACGGTGTTAGCTACGACCTGGATGAGTTAAACCTTAACGATTGGCAGGATATGTTTTATAGCAGCATAGCAAAGGTCGACGAGTATTTATACCAACAATGTCTGAGCAGATCCCGGGATTCAACAGCAGGCTTATTTATAAAGAACTTTGCCATTCTCTAGGCACAAGCCACTATTTTTGCAGGCAACTATCAGCCAGTCAGATAAGCTCAGTGTTTGAAATATGAACGGAGGTCTTAGCTCTCAATTACATCCCGCATAGGCAAAATCTTCGAACAATTTGCACCCTTTGCAATAGAAATGAAAATAAAGATGTTTACCACTTCCTAGCAGTATGCCCCATACTACAGGAGATTCGCCGATTGTATTTCTCCAGGAATTGTCTCACACTTGAAGAAGCTAAGCAAGCTCTAAACGGTGCATATGGTTGGCAACGGCTCTCATCTTACTGTAGTCATGCCTATAACTATCGCAATAGTTTCATAGATTTTTAAATGCTACTAACTATATTTATCAATGAATGGAATTAATCAAACTTGTAACTTTAATTTTTTATATATTGTAATTAACTATTTATTTATTTCTGAATTATATAACAATGCTAATAATGAAGTCAATTCTCGGCAGACTGCAATTTATGCCATGCATACAAATTCTTTTGTCAATCAAAATTTTATATTTTAATGAATTGCAATAAAGAATAATAATAATAATGTAATACACAAACTTTATCCTGAGCAGTTTTACTAATTCTCAAAAATGGCTAGCATTTTGTCCAGGCCCGGTATACCCTCGCAGAAACAAACGACCAAACAGAAGGCTTCGTGCGTGCGAAAATAAATGGAATCCATTTCTATAGCTGCTATGCAAGACCCAGCTTGACGACCAGCGAATATCAACTAATGCTGGACCATCTAACCGCGGATGCGCTCCAGAGAGCCCCAGTGGTTATAGGAGGAGACTTCAACGCGTGGGCCACATAATGGGGCAGCAGGCTCACCAACACCAGAGGACAGGCTTTATTGGAAACATTCGCTCCCCTAGCAATATGCATTGCTAATAAGGGCCGGGCAAATACTTACCTAGAGGCTGGAGTAGGCTCCATCATTGACATCGCCTTTGCGAGCAACTCCATCCTGAAAAACATAAAGTGGAGGGTCAGTGAGGAATATTCACACAGCGACCATCAGGTGATAATACTGGAAATAAAAGGGAAAAAACCAGTCCAGCTCCCAAAACTTACTGGCCCAAAATGGAACGACCAATCTTTCGATAAGAATGCATTCGAAGAGATGTTGAACGGTGATCAAACTCCAAGCGGAACAGCGGAGACCCTCGCGCACCACCTCACAGGCACCATCACCACAGCGTGCAACGAATCAATGCCTAGGAGAACAAACACCAGAAAGGCATCACCGTGTTACTGGTGGAACGAGGAAATAGGCGAACTTCGGGCCAAATGTCTACAAGCCCGGCGCAAAGTTCAACGATCAAGAAGGAGGGCGGATTTCCAACAATGCCTGGAAACCCTTAGACTGGCGAGACGTAACTTAAATAGAGCCATCAAGGAAAGCAAAACTGCATGTTTTAAACGTCTCAGTCAAGAAGCCGACATTAACCCATGGGGCTCGGCATACAGAATGGTGATGACGAAATTGAAGGGCTATAGGACTCCTCAAATAACATGTCCGATAATGCTGAGATCCATAGTAGAGCACCTCTTCCCTCAAAGGCCTGCTACTATGTGCAATATTATACGAGAAGTCAATCCAGAAGATATTCCTTTAATTACTGACGAGGAGCTGCAAAGGGCATGCAGCAAGATAGGTGACAACAAGGCGCCGGGACCCGACGGCATCCCGAATAAGGCAGTAAAGGCAGCTGTAAAAAAAAGACCAGACCTCTTCATATGAACAATGCAGAAATGCCTTGAAGAAGGAACCTTTCCCGAAAAATGGAAGACGCAGCATTTGGTCCTACTGCCAAAAGGAAAGAAGCCTCCAAGGGAACCATCATCCTATCGTCCAATATGCCTATTGGACACCATGGGAAAGATCCTCGAGAAGATAATCTATAATAGATTACTCGCGGTAGCAGAAGAGAAAGGAGCCCTCTCAGATCACCAATTTGGCTTCAGAAGAGCACGATCTACGGTTGCTGCCATAAGAGCGGTAGTTGATATCGCCAAAGGTGCCATCGAAGGCGAAAGATGGCTCTATGGCACAAAGGAGTATTGTGCAGTAGTAACGCTGGACGTTAAAAACGCATTTAACTCTGCGGACTGGTCGTTTATTAGAAGGTCACTTGCCAGGATGGATACGCCACATGACCTGCTACGGATAGTGACGAACTACTTCAACAACAGGAAGCTGAGGTACAACACCGATGAAGGAGTAAAATACTACAACGTAACTGCGGGAGTTCCACAGGGATCGGTTTTAGGGCCACTATTGTGGAACATCATGTACGACGGAGTCCTACGATTAACGCTACCTGGGAGAGTAACGATAATTGGATTCGTGACAGTAGCTAAACAGATCCATGTAGCAGAATCAGCTACAAATGAAGCAATTGCCCGGATAAAAGATTGGCTAATATCTGCCGGACTAGAACTACCTGGCCATAAAACAGAAGCTGTTCTTATAACCAGCCGGAAAACTGTCGAATTTGCCAACTTTCAGGTTGGTAACCAAACCATCAGGTCGAAAGAGGCGGTTAAATACCTTGGAGTAATGCTGGACAACAAGCTACTGTTTAAAACGCATGTTGATTTTGTTGCCAAAAAAGCATCGCAAATGCAGGGAGCTCTCTCGCGTATCATGCCTAACATCGGTGGACCTGGATACGCTAGAAGGATTCAACTCTCTAGAGTTATCACCTCAGTTCTGTTATATGCCGCCCCAGTCTGGGCGGAGGCACTGAGGACGAAGGAGACCAAAAGGAGACTATCGTCATCATACAGACTCTGTGCGCTACGGACAATCCGCGGCTTTCGAACCATCTCTGACGAAGCTGCATTTGTGATAGCTGGAATGGTCCCAATCGATATTCTCGCAGATGAAATGCTGAGGATATATAACAGAAGAGCATTGAGTTATCACGACGCCACTGGTATCAAGGTGATAAATATTGAAGAAAGGGCAGCGTCAGCAGCTATGTGGCAAGCTCGTTGGGCTAATACAACAAAAGGCAGATGGACATATAAACTTATACCGACAATCCAAGACTGGATAAGTCGAAAGCATGGAGACTGCAACTACCATCTAACGCAGTTCCTGTCTGGCCACGGTGGCTACCGCAAATATTTATACCGATTTGGACACGACAACTCACCATCCTGCCCGGAATGCCCAGGTGAAGATGAAGATACGGAGCACGCAGTGTTTTACTGCACACGTTTCACGGCATGGAGAATTACTCTGCCAAGTCCGTCATTACTCCTCGACCATATGTCACGGTCGGATGAGAATTGGATGGCAATATGTTCCTTCGTATCAACTCTACAAAAAGAGCTGCGGAGAATAGAAAAGCTAAGAAGAGCAGCTGAAGCAGCGGATGAAGCTGACACAAGAAGCATAGCATAAATTGCTAACCAGCCCCGCGAAGTAATACATAACGGCAGTCCCGCGGGGAGAGTGAGTGTGTAGGGTGTGTGTTTAGTACGTAGGCTTGCGAATCGTGCATGCTAGATTGCTAGCGTAATCCAAAAAAAAAAAAAGGTATACCCTCGCAGGCACTAGCGGATGCACACCAAAACTTTAACCTGAAATGCCTGCGAATGAACGACGCAGTAGAGGATGGCCTCCCTTGGATGAAGCGCACAAGCGGAAATAGGAGGTAGGCGCCGTGGCGTAAGTGGTTAGTGTGTCGGATCACTACGCATGAGGTTCCAAGTTCGAATCCCAGAAAATACCAAAAAGTTTTTTCACGGTCCCACCTCTCGCGAGCGTCTGACAAACATCCGAGAGTATTGTTGTCTAAAAAAGCTTCTCAAATCGCCGTTCGGATTCGGCAGTAAACTGTAGGTCCCTTCCATTCGTGTCGAAAATATAACGCACACAACATGAGTGGTTGCGAGAAGCTAGGCCCTGGCACTTTAAAGAGCTGTTGCGCCAAATATTTGTATTTGGAAATAGGATCCTTGCAAAGATGGCTAAGGGAGCTTGTTCGTTGAAGTCTGGATCCACTACAGACTGTAGTGGCATTGAACAGGAATAAGAAATTGTTCAGTCCACTAGGCGGGAGCAGTTCAGCTACTTTCGACAGTGAATAGTTATCATCATTCAAACACTCAAAGTTTACAATGGTAGATACGAACTACCATACGCTTGTCATTATTCAGAGCCCTGCTGCAACTTTATTTACACATTCATTGAAATTTCGCGTCGTCTCAACGCCAACGTCATGGATTTAAAAATATTGTAGACCACTGTCTTATGGGATATTCCAACCGGATTCTTTGCCCTTAAGCAAACATTGTTTCTTTTATAGATCTGAAACACTTTTACAAATAATTGTACTAGCAAACAGATAACTTCTTTTTAACAGCCCAACCAAGACTGCCCCTTGGGCCTTTAAACAAACAAGCATCGGAGCGCAAATCAACGTTTAACATCGATAATAAAAACTAATAATTAACCAATCTGTTGTCAGTCGATTTGACAGCATTTTATTGTATCCAATTACCATCAAGTGGATAACAGAATGATGACAACCGCCTCGTAGGGCGAAGACCGTCGTCATAATGGCGTTCGATTGGTGCCAGATAGATCGATGCACGCATCTCGCACTCGGTGCCTTAAGGTTCCAAAAATAGTCATCTTTACGATATTTCGTAATTATCGCACAGCAATCCTGTCGGCGATCAGTCGACGAATGGCTTTCCTGCTTTACGGCGATGGTTCTGCGTGTGCGCACACTTCTAAAAATAGTCAAGCCCGACTAAAATAGCAACAACAAAAACAGTTGCATACCTAATTTATTTCAATTTCATTAGTTTCCGTTGGCCGAATGGTCAGATGGACACGACGCTTGCCCTGGACTGGACACGACCGATGCACGGCCGGCGCTTGCCCTTAATGCACCTTCAGGTATGTGCTGTTTACTCGGCCGGCGCGGCGCTGAGAACTTAAATGCGTTTTATACCATTACTTAAGATGCATAGACTGGGGCTGTCATTTAAAATAAATTAACGCAACGAAAAAGGGCAGTTTTGTTTCAATTCATTCTAGTAGAACGCACGCAAGAGTGTGTATTTAATTTTATTGTGATCCAGCGGCCGATGACGACGTCTACGACGACCGATGATGGTGCTGCTTCATTCCTGAGATAGATATTCGCAATCATTTTCGACTTGTTGAAGTGGAATTCTTGCTAAAGAAGTGGCGCCAAAGCTACAATCTACGTTGATGCCATTATTATGCTAGTAAAAATGCACTTAAATCTACTTTCTATGTGTAATTTAATCACCATCAAGGCGGACTTCTCAGGTCGACGAGGGGAATCGAATACGAAGAAGATTATGTGCTCATTGCTGCCGGTGCCGGTATCCTCACCTAGTGTGCTAGTATGCTTTGATTATTTTCAGTTGCTCGCTGAGGCATTTTACGATGTTTGTGCAGAAGGGCAGCAAGCGTACTAAAACAATTTAGTAAGCTTGTTCAGCATCGATTCCTCGTCAAGTTTGAAATAGGCTGGATTGTATTTTATGTTAAGTGCGATCGAATTTGAGAGGAAAACCAACCAATAAATACATTTTATGATCGTTTTTGTGTTTAGTCACATCAATAGGTATCAGAATCAGATTAGAGTTCTGGATTCAGGCTAGCACAAGCGATTATTTATTTGAATGAAATATAAACAAGGATATTGCAAAGTAAATGCTCTGATCAAGCTGTCACTTGTTAATTCTGATCGTTATTCAAACGGCGATGCAATAGAATTTAATAGTCTACGTGAATGTATTGATTAAAGCTACATCTCTTGGCTAGCTTTCGTTCAATCTGTAGGAATTTTATGACCATAGTTAAACTATAGCAACTACTGATGCCATTGATTTAGTTCCGTGTAAGCAGCCAATAATTAAATCTGTTTTGATTCATCCAGTCTATAGGCATCCAGAATATGTATGTATGGATATATATGCATATGTGTATGAGCACAAGGAGCTCTGTAGATCACAAATAAATGTACAGACATACATTTGGAACCGACGGAGAGACATCCTGTTAAATCCATAATGGTTCCATTTTTACCTTTACGATCTGGGACATCTGACAGAGCTGGCAGGTGGTCGCAGCTCCAGCCAAAACCCAGTTAAAAGCCTAAACGCCTTCTTGCTCATTTCGGATAAGGACCAGCTCAAGAGTTGGAAGAAGCGTTTTACGGTTTTGAACTATGTATTCGCTACCGATATGCTCCCAAATCAAACTAAGGTGCTCGAGGTGAGAAATGGCCGCATTCACGCCACGATCCCAAGTAAGGATGAGATCACACCGTAATCAAAGCACTGACAAACAACAAGGCGGTAGGACTTGGTGGTATTCCCGCGGAGCTCTTACGAACAGCGCCAACAACATTGGCTGAGCTTCCTGACGAGTGGAAAAAGGGAATGAAAAGAAATTTAATGGAGTGTGGGAACTGGAGGGGTATCTGCGTGCTGCCTGCTCTAGCCATGATAATAGCTAAAATCATTCTGGATCGAATCAAATAACATCTCGAAGATACATTCGATGCCGAACAAACAGGTTTTTGCTCTGGATCCTACTGTGTCGACCACAACAACGCACTGCGGATTATCATTGAACAGTGCGTTGAATATCGATCGCCACTTCACCAGTTGTTCAACGATTTTAAGAACGCGTTAGACATTGTTAACATGGAGTTCATTTGGCGTGCCTTACGTAACAGAGTTATTCCCGGTAAATGAATTGCTATTATCAAAGCTACATACGAAGGGTGCATATGTTACGTTCTGGATGGAGGAAGGTGCCAGGTGCGAGATCCAAAGTGGGGTAAGATAAGGCCATATTCTTTCTTCAATACCATTCCTATTGGTGATTAGAGATTTGCTTCGTGCAGCTTTATCGACGGGAAATGGAGGAATTCGACGGACTCTTACATCTCAACTGTTAGAGTTATCTTGACAACGCTGTGTGCTAGTCTCTCACAGAATTATGAATCGCCACGAAATGACAGCAGATGAGGAGAGGGAGGCAGGTGCTGTTGGGCCAAAAATTAGTGTTCTTACCCTCGGAACAAACTCTTCTTCTTCCTTTTATCAGCGAGGTTATGATCCGAAAATAAGGGATCACAACCCTCCCACTTCACCGCATTTCTACTGATCCGCCTGTGGGGTTCGCCTATTTGACCTCAGAAAATATCGGCAGGCCTGCCGATTTTGGATCACTCGGTTACTGAGGCCAATAAATGCCGATGTCGTCGCATTTGTCTGATCCAGGAGTTTATAGGACTGCCTTTCCTACATCGCGATGTCTTTGGAACGTGCGTTGATATTGCCTTCTTAACAGGGTTCAAATGATCTCTTCTTTGAACGTGGCAATACCAACTGAGCTGGTCGCGCTCTATTTTTTGTACGATGGTTTCCTTGATGTGAAAGCCCTTGGAACAAACTCATCAGCTCAAATAGGTATGCATTGCTGGACACCCGGTAGAGAGAGAATAGAGAATTTCCAGTATCTTGGGAGTATTGTCTCGACCAATGGTGGAACTGGACTCATCAAAGCAAACTCCGCGTTCTGGATGTAATCCAAAATATGGCAAAGCAATGCACTCAGTTTAATCACAAAACTAAGACTGTTCCGCTTCAACGTTGATTCCATGCTGTTCTATGGATGCAGTAGGTGGAGAGTAATCATCAATATCACGGGTCAGGAACCAATAGGCACAACCATCCAAAGACGGAAGTGGCAGTAGACTATAGCTAACCATGTTATGCAATGGAACCCTTTAACCCAAGATGGCGGAATGCAGCAGAATATGGTGCAGAACAGTCGAGAAGGAGGCACGGCAGTTGGGGAGAGCTGATGCACATTTCCAGAAATAGAGACAGTTCTTCACGAGGTGGTGCGCACTTAAGAACACTCTATCCATTACAAAGAATATACTCTAGCTACCTTTCTAGACAAAGAAAAAGCCTTCAGTAAAGTACACGCTGAAGCAACCCTAGAGTCCCTTACGGAGCTGGTTATAGAAAGCTATCTAAGTCAATGGATCGTTTCTATACTTAGCACTAGAATTATTCAGGCAACACTGACATTAGCAATATAGCCAAAATTATCAGTAGGGAAATACCCTAAGGCGGTGTTATCTCACTTCTATTATGGCTGATAGTCATGAATAAAATCCTTTTAACATAAGACAGAGAAAGAGGTAGGAGAAAGGTAGTAGTAAAGAGAAAGGTAGTCGGGTATGCAGACGATATGGTGATACTAGTGTCACGAAAGTTCCCCTGCGTCCTAATCGAAATCATAGAAAATGCTCTGAGAAAAGTAAGTGCTTGCGCCAAAAGTGTGGTCTTGGTATCAACTCGAGAAAAACTGTACTGATGCTCTTCACCACTAAAACGAAAATACGTGACTTCGCACTTCCTCGGCTAAGGTTAGGTTAGGTATATGGGCTGGTGTAAGGGATAGAAAACCTCCACACCACACTCAGATCAATATAGACCCATTGTGATACCCATGGGAAGAAAGGGGATAGAATACAGAGTCCCTTTCTCATGAAAAAAAAAAAAATATCGTCCTTGTACATATCCTAACGAAAGCATTTAGTACTCGGGCACAGTAGCCCGAGATACAAAACATCCAGAGGATTTGATGAAGTTGCGATACCATTTATTGGTCTCTTGGACTACTCTTCTAAAACCTTAAAGAAGTGTTGTCTAAGGAGCTTATTTCCCAAATGATAGAGGCCTGGGCAATGACAGAGAAAGTGGGTGGTGTCCTCCTGAACCTCCTCGTCGCCGCAGCCTCTACAAAGGTCTTCGTTAGTCACATGTAGTTATTTCATGTGGTACCGCATGGTATTATGCCCCGTAATGACTCCTATTTGAGTAGAGAGGGATTTTCTATCCCTCTGCATGAGTCTATTGGTTCTTGCTCTGTCGAATGCAGGCCACAGCTTCCTCGTGGTGACACAAGTATCTAAAGAGGTCCACCTGTTGTTAGCCTCCGTTATGGCTTTGTTTCTTGCTTCGAGTTTGAGGGCGCAAGACGTAAGGCACCACAGGCGCTCTACGGTAAACTCCGACCGATGCTCTTACAGTCTTTTGGGCAATCACTTCATGTTTCAACAAGATAATGATCCCAAGCATACCGCTTATATTGTTAAGCTTTGGCTGGTATATAATGTCCTGAAGCAGTTGCATATACCTCCACAATCACCTGACCTTAACCCCATAGAACATTTATGGGAGTTGTTGGGACGACGTATTCGTCAGCACAGCATAACGGCCAAAAATATGTTTAAAGAAGAGCTGCTTGAGGAATGGTGTAAGATACGCCCAGAAGATACAAGGACCTTGGTTGACTGGATGAGAAACCGGTTGAAGCAAGACATATTCAGGCGAGGGTGTCCAACAAAATATTGATAAAAATTGTACTCTTAATTTTTGTTTCTCTTTTCATAATGTACGCAGACTTTTTTCACGATACTTTTTGTTATGTATTAACCAAATTAATGGTTTTATTAAAACTGTATCAGTTTTATTTGTTTTTTGTTACGAGGGCAAGGTGAAAAGTTCTCGGCCTGACGCAGAAATAGCGTTCCAACTGTGGAAAGACTCCTACGATATTACATCAAAAAGCGAGCTACCCAAATCCTACCGTCCAATCAGCTTGACATCGTTTTTCTTGAAAACCATGGAAAGACTGCTAGACTTACACATTAGAGGCATTCTTGAAAAGACTATACCTCTGCACTCTAGTCAATTTGCATACAGGAAAGGTCGATCTACGGAAGGCGCCCTTCACTATCTCGTCACAGAGATTAAAGCTGCCTACCGCTCCAAAGAAATCGCCCTTTGTGCATTCCTTGACATAGAAGGTGCTTTTGATAACACTGGTTATGAATCCATCACTAGTGCTATGAGACGCAGGGGAATAGACGAACCTACTACCAGATGGGTTAGGAACATGCTCGATAGCCGCATAATAACATCTTCGTCTGGAGAGGTCTCTGTGACGGTCTCCGCGGCCAAAGGCTGCCCTCAAGGCGGCGTCCTCTCGCCTCTCTTATGGTCACTCGTGGTGGATGACTTATTGAACACACTTAATAGTTCAGGTTTCACAACCATAGGCTATGCAGATGATCTAGTGATCATCATTAAAGGCAAACATGAAGACAATGTGTGTCAACTCATGCATAATGCACTCCTTGTAGTCTCGGACTGGTGTGCTGGGGAGGGCCTATCGATTAACCCCAGCAAGGCAGTCGTTGTACCGTTTACAAGAAGAAGAACGCTGAATATTGGCTCAGTGACTCTAAACGGCACAACAATCAATTTCTCCGATGAGGTCAAATATCTAGGAATCGTCCTGGATAAGAAGCTTAACTGGAATTCCCATATTAAGAATAAAATTGCCAAGGCGACTACTGCCTTGTGGGCCTGTCGCCGTATGTACGGCAAGACCTGGGGCCTGTCTCCAAAGGTCATTTTCTGGTTATATACCACGGTTGTAAGACCCATTCTGACATACGCGTCCGTAGTCTGGTGGACGAAAACCAAAGAGGTCACAACCATAAATAAACTCACAAAACTCCAAAGACTAGCTTGCCTCGGCATCACAGGTACTATGCACACTTGTCCCACAACAGCCATTGAAGCCATAATCGGACTTACTCCGTTACATATATTCATAAAAAAAGTGGCAATCCGCAGTGCAGTTAGTCTCAGAAAATCAGATGCTAATAGTACACGGGATCACGTGGATCTCATGGAGCTATTGTCCGACTTCCCCGAGCTAGACATGCTCAGCACGGTCTCCGACTTTACGCCTAAATCACTCTACTTTGGTAGAAGGTTTGAGATTGTGATCCCAAGCCGTGATATATGGAATAATGGCGGACCGTCGCTTGATCCAAAAGGTATAGTGTGGTACACCGATGGATCAAAAATGGATTCAGGAGTTGGCGCCGGTGTGTATGGACCCAACCATAAAATTTCGAAATCACTCGGAAAGAGTCCTAGTGTTTTCCAGGCCGAGCTTTACGCCATTGAAACTTGTGCTAACATTAACCTGCACTCAGGCATCAAAGGTGCCTCTATCCATATACTCACCGATAGCCAAGCGGCGCTCAAAGCACTGATCTCCCATGTGATCAGCTCAAAATCAGTTCTAAGCTGCTTCGACAGCTTACAAAATCTGTGCCGACACAATAAAGTAAAATTGTGGTGGGTACCGGGTCATGTAGGCGTTGACGGCAATGAAACTGCAGACCTACTAGCTAGGAAGGGCTCCTCTGAGTTGTTCACTGGACCTGAACCCTTCTGCGGAATACCCGATTCCGCCTTCAAACTTTCCCTAAACACCTGGGAACGCAACATGTGCATCTCCCACTGGAATAACTCCCAAGGTCTCAGGCAGGCTAAAAGAGCTGTCCAACCCTTCCAAAGACAGGCAATTGATATCCTAAAATACGGCAGAAATGACATAAGAAGGCTTGTGAGCTTCCTTACCGGTCACTGCCAACTTCTCTACCACCTCAACAAAATGAGAATTTCGGAGAATATCACCTGCCGCCTCTGCCTAGAAGAGGACGAAACCGCAGAACACATACTATGTGAGTGTGTAGCTCTGTGTAGCACTGGGAGAAGCTTTTTCCTCAAAGAGATCATATCTCCAAAAGATCTTAGGAACACCTCCGCAGCCGTAATTATAGCTTTCATAAGGAGAGTAGAAGTACTGCTGCCCTAAAAGTGGCCTATGGCACAATAGATCTCCTTGGTCGCAGTGCCTACACGCCATTTGGGCGTGGCCACACACCTGTTTAAAAAAAAAAAAAAAAAAGGTGAAAAATTCTCGGCCTGACGCAGAAATAGCGTTCCAACTGTGGAAAGACTCCTACGATATTACATCAAAAAGTCATTTCATCTTCCTGCTAACACTCCCAATTACATGGTAATGTTGGAAACGGGTCTGTCCCCCCGTTTTATTAAGACCTTAAAACTGCATGTCGATTATATACTCAAAGTACTAAACATGCCAAATGAAAGACTTCCCAAGATCGCAGCCCTTAAAACTATATCTAATTGGAGCAGCTGGTATGGTGAATGGCAGGAGTTAGCACAAAAATGTGGGTTGGTTCTAAACGACAGGGAAGCAGATACTGCAAGCTGGAAAGCTGCCTTATACCTTCTAATAGAAAAAGTGGACGAACAATGCAGAAACCGATCTCTAGAGAATGCTTCGGGCTCACTACACAGATCGATCTATAGCAGGCTAAATCATAATTTGCAACCTAACAAAAATTACTTTCGAGATGAGTTGAGTATTCACGAAATATCCATGATGGTGAGACTGCGAGGAGAACTTCTTCCTTTAAACTACGTACCTCATCGGAACGACCTCCCAATTTTATGTGGTATATGTAACGTTGCAGAGAGAGAAGATGTAATTCATTTCATAGGCAGGTGTCCTATCCTACGAGAAATAAGAAGACAAATCTTTGGAGCTGATTTTTTGCCAGTTGATCGGGAGTTTGAACTCCTTGATGAGCTGCATATCCACAAGCTTTATCCATACTGTAAAACAGCAATTGCATATAGGGATTGAATACAAAACGAAAATCTCGATCTAAATGTAAAAAAATAAAAAAATAAAATTCGGGTATGTCTCTGTTGAAAAGTAAATATGTAGGTAAATCGTAAGGCACAATAGGTATATTAATTGTTAACATTGTTGTCAATCTGGCAGACGGCATAGGCCATGTCTTTGATTTTTGTAAACTTTAAATGTAAGAAACAAATTGAAGTATAAATTAAATCTATCTAATCTAATCTAATCTAATCTAAATCTGTTGGACGATAGGCGAGTGAAAGTGATTGAGATATCTGAGGCCGTGTGTATATCGGAAGAGAGGGTGCGAAACATCTTGCACAAAAACTTAGGGATGCGCAAGCTATGCGCAAGATTGGGTGCCGCATTTGCTGAATGCCGATCAAAAGCAAATGCGCAAACGATCTTCGCGGTAATCTTTGGAACGATTCAATAGGGATCCGACCTATTTTGTGCGGCGATTTGTCACCATGGATGAGACATGGGTCCACCACTACACGCCAGAAACGAAACAGCAGTCGAAGCAGTGGGTGGAAACCGGTGGTTCAGCGCCAAAGAAAACGAAGATCGCATCTGCCGGAAAGGTCATGGCCAGTATGTCTTGGGATGCGAAAGAGATACTGTTAATTGATTACCTTGAGAAAGGCAGAACAATTACAGGCGATTATTACTTCAACTTTCTTGACTAGCTGGATGCCAAAATTCGCGAGAAGAGGCCTGGCTTGAAGAAGAAAAAAATCATCTTTCACCAGGACAATGCACCTGCACACAAGTGTGCGTTGGCGATGGGAAAACTGCGGGATTTGGGGTACGATTTGCTCGGCCATCCCCCCTATTCACCTAATTTGGCACCTTCAGACTTCCATCTGTTCCCAAACTTGAAGAAATTTGTTTCTGCGAAGCGCTTCGCACCCAATGCAGAAGTTAAGAGGGCCGTAGATGAATATTTTCACAGCCTTCCAGACTCTCACTTCCAAGAAGGAATACTGATGTTGGAGAAACGCTGGACTAAGTGTGTTGAAGTCAAGGGAGATTATGTAGAAAAATAAAATCATTTTTTAATCATAATCATTATATTACGCCCCTTCGGGTAGGGGGCAGAATATACCCGAGGTAGGCATGCCTGTCGTAAGAGGCGACTAAAATCCACCCTTCGTATACCGGGGATAAAATGTATACATAATATGCAATGAGTAAAACAAATAGATATAGTACCCCAGGTGGCAGTCCAGGTTCTCTGGAAAATCCACCCTCTTCGGAGGTAGGCTCTACGGATTCTGGGGAGAGCCAATTGCTGCATTTAATAAACCCCTTTTTGAGAAATTCAAGGGTAACTCGGTCTCCACCATCAAGACCGAATGTCTCCGGAAAAAGAAGTCCGGCGGAAGCGCAAGCGCAAGAGAAACGGGACTCAGTGAAATGTAATAGCTTTGAGGAAGAAAACAATGAACTCCGTATTAAGCTAAATAAAATGGATCTACTCTACCAAGAGCTTAAGAGAGAGGTAGAATCACTAAAAGAGGAAAACAAGGCGTTAAAGAATTCACTTTTGCAAAGAGAACGGGAAATTACCCCACCCCGTGCAGCTAGTCCCAAATATCACACGGATGAAGAAGAGCTAGCACGCGAAACAAATGGGGTCTCAAAGAAAAGACCCAGCAAAAAACGAAGAGCCGGTTCTTCACCTGAAGTCGAGCCACGAAAACAAGACAAGGAAAAAGACTTGAAACAGAAACAAACTCACGACAAATTACGTCCCCCGCCTGCAATAAACGTCGTCGGCTTTACGGACTACAATAAATTGCATTGCCTTCTTAAGGGAACTGTGACATCGGAATTTAAAGTAACGTCATTCCGAAACAATGATTGGAAAATTAATGTAGTTGACTCTGACGGCTACCGAGCAATATCGAAAAAACTAAACGCGGAAAAGATCCAGTGGTTCACCTACGAAAATAAATCAGAAAGACCACTCCGTGTTATAGCAAGGGGTCTCCACCCCTCATGCACTAAAGATGACATTATAAATGACCTTAAAGGAAAAGGCTTGAAAATTATCGACGCAATTAATATCTTAAAGAAGATAAAGCAGAAAACGGAACAAGGCAATGAAATCTGGGTCAAGCATGGACTTCCGCTCTTTATGCTAACCTTCGATAGAAGCGAAAATATAGACGATATTTATAACGTAAAAAGTATTTTGAATATCGTAGTTAAAATCGAGCCTATGCGTACGAATACACGATCGATACCTCAGTGCAAACGCTGTCAAGGTTTCAATCACACCCAGTCGTATTGCCAAAAAGAACCGAAATGTGTAAAATGTGCCGGGAACCACTTATCAGAAAGGTGTGACTTAAATAAGCAGGCTCCGGCGACCTGCATAAACTGTAAAGGCAAGCACCCAGCAAACTATCGAGGTTGTGAAGTAGCAAAGGAGCTTCAAAAAAGGCGCGATACTCTCAAGAAACCAATACACCCGAACCCAAGCTTAAGAGATCGTAAAACCGATAAGCCCAAGACCGCTAAGCCAGTCAAAACGAAGCGACCGATAAAGGGAAATAAAAAAATTGCGCAAGAGAACGTCGCTGGTCTAAGTGCAGCGGAAAAACCGCCACAGGTTGACGCGAGATCGTACGCGCAAGTCGCGTCAAACGAAAACAAATTAAGATCAGCTACAACAGATCCGGTTAGCCAAATATTTACCATTATATTGGAAAAATTTGAGGAGCAAACCAATGTTAATAAAATTATACTTGACAAATTGAGCAAGCTCGAGTTCAAACCTCGCAAGACAATCAAAAAAACATGAATATGAAACAGCTACTTAAGATACTAACGTGGAATGCAAACGGCCTTCTGAAAAAAATCGACGAGTTAGAAGTGTTTCTACGGAAAAATAACATTGACATATGTTTGGTATCGGAAACGCACTTAAAAAAGGGACTTAGACCCAAAATAAAAGGCTACAGCGATTACCATGCGAATCATCCTTCGGAAAATGCGAGAGGCGGGTCCTCTCTTTACATCAAAGACTGTATTAAGCACTCCGAAAACATAGAAATAGAATTTGATTCTATGCAAATAAGCTCAGTCTCCGTAAAAATAAACCACTTAGACTACAACATCGGATCTAGTTACTTCCCTCCGGGATATAAGCTAGTAGAAGACGACTTCGTTCGTCTCTATGACTCACTTGGACCTAATTTTGTCTTAGGTGGTGACTTCAACGCGAAACACACTTTCTGGGGATCCAGATGCAATTCGACAAAAGGCAGATTATTGTACAAAGCCAGCATGAAACGTGGGGTGAACTTTTTTTCGACAGGAAAGCCAACTTATTGGCCAACTGACAAAAATAAAATCCCTGACCTCGTCGACTTCTTTATCGTAAAAGGGTTAACTAAAAATTTGACGGAAATCGAAGAATGCTATGATCTATGCTCAGATCACTCGGCAGTCACTCTGAAAATAGGTGGAAGTCTAGTAAAAAAAGAAGGACCGCCTAGGTTAACTAGTAACAAAACTAACTGGGACGCTTTCAGAAGAGACTGCAAGGAAAATGTTGCTTTAAATGTACCGCTAAAGACACCGTTAGAAATAGAAGAAGAAATCGACAAACTCGTCGAAGCCATTCAGAGCTCAGCGTGGAAAAACACTCCTTTGCGAAAGACAGAAGCGCGGAACAATAAAGTCAAATACCAGCCTGAAATCGAAGACCTCATACGAGAAAAGAGGAGAGCGCGCAAGAGATGGCAACAATCCCGCGCGCCACCGGATAAAACTTATCTGAACCATCTTTGTAACAAGCTTAAAAAAGTGCTGCAGGACCTAAAAAATCACGAGACTTCTACTTACCTCGAGGGTCTGACCGCTGATAAGTATTCAAACTACTCTCTATGGAAAGCCTTGAAGTCCATAAGGAAACCTGTAATGCACTCGCCGCCAATTAGGAAAGCTAACGGGGAATGGGCAAAAGAAGATAAAGAGAAAGCAGAATTATTTGCCGATCACTTAGAGGAAACATTCAAGCCGTTCAATGGACAACCGTTGATCGAAGATCCGAATGTTAATATGGCACCCGACAACTTTAGAGTAAAAACCGTATCCCTGTCCGAACTTCGAATGACAATACAAAAATTGAAAAATAACAAGGCTCCGGGATATGATTTAATCACTGGCGAAATTTTGAAAGAGCTACCGAAAAAAGTGCTGGTTAAGTTGCTCTACATTATAAATGCTTCCTTAAGACTATTATATGTCCCAAGGCAATGGAAAGTCGCCGAAGTTATTATGGTTCCGAAACCGGGGAAATGTGCAAATGACAAGAAATCATATAGACCCATTTCACTTCTGCCAATAATATCTAAGGTCTTCGAGAAACTTCTGCTGAAACGATTGCAACCAGTAATTAAAGAAAGACACTTGATCCCGGATCATCAATTCGGGTTTCGGGTCAAACATTCCACAATCGATCAGGTGTATCGAATAACGAACGAGATTGAAAAAGCTCTAGAAGGGAAAAAAATATGCTCTAGCGCTTTTCTCGACGTATCGCAAGCCTTCGACAAGGTATGGCACGAAGGCCTAAGGTATAAGCTAAGGGTAATCTTACCGGAAAAGTTGTACAGAATATTGGAATCTTATCTTGAAAACAGACTTTTCCGTGTTAGACACGGGAGTGAATATTCGGATTTCAAAGATATCTACGCCGGTGTTCCACAAGGAAGTGTTCTCGGTCCAATCCTGTTCTTGCTCTACACAAGAGATATACCACAAGATGAAGGGACCGTTGTAGCAACGTTCGCAGACGACACGGCTATCCTTGTAACGGATGAGTCAGTCGAATCATCAACGGGAAAACTCCAACGAGCTTTGAACAATGTATGCGAATGGACAAAAACCTGGCGAATAGTCCTCAATGAGACAAAATCAACGCATGTCAATTTTACGTTGAGAAAGATAAAAAACTTACCTATATCCATTAACTCGGTACAAATACCTTACGCAAACGAAGCAAAATATTTAGGAATGACCCTAGACGCAAAACTTAAGTGGAAACCACACGTTAAAAAGAAGCGCAAAGAGCTCGAAATCAGATTTAGAGAAATGTATTGGCTACTCGGAAGATACTCGAAGTTAAGCGTATACAACAAACTGCTTCTGTATAAGCAAGTGCTAAAACCGTCTTGGACATATGGTATACAACTTTGGGGTTGTACCAAACCAAGCAATATGGCTCTACTGCAAGCATTTCAAAATAAAATGCTAAGAGCAATCGTGAATGCTCCTTGGTATATAAGGAATAGTGATATTCACAGAGATCTAGGAATTGCTACCGTGAGGGACGAAGTAACAAACTTTGCTCGCAAACTTCGTACCCGTCTTCGTGTTCATTGCAATAATGAAATAATCCGTACTATGGACGTGACAAGCCTTAAGCGCCGACTACAAAGAACAAGACCTTTCGACCTAGCGCCGTAAGGAAAAACCGCATGTAATGACGGTATTAGTAGGTGCCTTCACTGGAAAGCTACCTACCTAACGCGATTAACACTACAGAAGCGTAAACTACTCGTTAAGGCAACTTAGTCGTAGTCATCACAAAAAATGAAAAAATGAGAGGAACGAATTTCCTACTACTATGAGTACGCGCAGCCGGTTCTCATAGTGCCTCTCTGAGGGGGTGAGGTTTAGCCCGTAGGCATATACTGACTAGCACTGATGGCATTGTCAGATATATGAATCGGGCATAACCAATGGTACGGACCATTGGTATCTTTTGAAGATTCCTGCACCTCCAGGCGCAACCAAAAAAAAAAAAAAAAAATTTTTTAACTGAATATCGCAGTCTTTCATTAGCCAGCCGAGAACTTCTTACCTTGCCCTCGTACATAACAAAATAAATGCAAGTTTCAAACAAAGAAAATAAAGGAAACATAACAATTGTACTACCAGGCAGGAATCTTTCTTTGGTGTAGTGGTTGGGAAAATGTCGATATAATTTGTTTTCCTTTATACTCGGATGGCTGATGATTGCTGTTTCCTGCTGGGGGTTGAACCTGCATACATAGGTTCATACATGATTGCAAGATTATAGTAAAATTAATTTCTTTGGAAAAAGTTTGTCATTTTACTTTGGCGGATACTTTTGTTTGTAGATTTATCAATTGTAACTGTTTTGATACTCCCAATTGGTGTGAATATATTTGTACCTAATTCATTTTCTTTCGCCCAGTCTAACAAGACATTCGAGCATTGAATGGCCCGGCAGTGAGAAACGTTTGCACTATAAATTATTCCTTCCACTGAAGAAGTTTCCTCGTCTTCTAGACCTAGCTCAGAATTAGCACCATTATGTTCACCATTGCAGTCAAGGATCCATGCTCTTATGTCCTCCATCGATATATTTGAGGAATCATAGCAGCCCAGAATCTCACCAATTAGTTGAAGTTCTACTTCAAAGTGAGCTCCCAATCTACACCGGGGAGACGACTTAGTGGGATAAGATCCTCAGCTTAAATCCCCAGGACTTGATGGGATTATACCGATCATGCTGCAAAAAACTGCACCAATTATTATCCCAGTACTCAAAGAGCTATTTGCCAGTAGTCTTAAACAATGGCATATACCAAGAACATGGACGGAGGTAAAGATGGTCTTTATGCCCAAGGCTGGCAAGGCTAGTCACACCATTGTGAAGGACTTCGGGCCAATGAGCCTTACCTCTTTCATCCTGAAAACACTTGGAAGATTGCTCGACATTTACATACGTAGTAGAATACGCCCGGGGGACCCAGCCCAACACGCATACACAAAGGGTAAATGTGTGGAAACTGCCCTACATCATGTTGTCGGCTCTTAGGAAAAAAAAAATCACTTAAAGATAAAGAGTTCACACTAGCTGCTTTTTTTGGACATTGAAGGAGCCTTCGATAATGTAAATACCGAAGCGGTTAAAAGAAATGTAAGAAACCTAGACATCGACATCAGTCTAATTAACTGGATTGTTAGCATGCTCGAGGAAAGACACATAACCACCGAACTTAAGGGTTCAAAGCTAGAAGCATACGCCTCTAGGGGTACCCCTCAAGGCGGGGTAATCACCCCACTACTTTGGATCATTCTTCTTAATAAGGTACTACAACACCTAAGGTACAGTGGTGTCAGGGCTACAGCTTACGCGGATGACGTTGTGCTGCAAAAGAGATATAAGAATATCCTGCAGAAGAGAAGCAGGATAATGCGCTGAAAATGAACATCCAACAAAATGTTGCCAGGCACTTCGAAAAAGCCGCCAGGTAATGGCCCTCGGACAGCAGGAGTGCAGACTTACGCTCAGGCCGCGGCATCCGAAAAACCAAAAAACGTTCAAACTTCGACGGACCCTGTCTCTCATGTTATGTCGGTTATTCTCGAGAAATTTCAAGAACAAACCAAATAAATAAAATTATTCTCGATAGGCTGGTTAAGCTTGAAAATAATTCTCAGAATACGCGTACTTCAACTAAAATATGAATGACAAACGAATGTTAAAAATATGTACTTGGAATGCAAATGGACTTTTGCAAAAACTCAACGAATTGGAAATATTCATGCGTGAAAAAGATATTGATATTTGCTTGATTTCTGAAACCCACGTAAGAAAGGAATCGCATTTAAAAATAAAAGGCTATAATGATTACCACGCTTGCCACCCTTCGGGAAAAGCGAGAGGCGGATCGTCCTTGTTTATTAAAGACTGCATCAAACAATCCGAAGACCTAAAGATAGAGCTTGAAACTTTGCAACTGTGCACGATTCGAGTTAAAAATAGTCAGCGCACTCTTAAAATCTCATCTATCTACTCTCCACCGCGTTCCGCGCTTGAAAAAAGTGATTTTACTAACTTGTTTGAATCGCTGAAACCTAATTTTATCATCGGCGGCGACTTTAATGCGAAATATACATTCTGGGGCTCAAGATACAGCTCGAAAAAACGTAGAATGCTCTATGGGGCAGGTATGGAGTACAGTTGTGATTTCCATTCGACGGGTAAACCGACTTACTGGCCAACTGATACTTCGAAAATACCTGACCTGATAGACTTTTTCGTTGTGAAAGGAATATCTACCAACCACATAAAAGTCAAAGAGAGCTTTGATCTGTCGTCTGATCATTCGCCGGTTATTTTAACAATCAGCGAACAATTAGTCTATAACCTAGAGCCAACGAGATTAACTGGTCGAACAACTAACTGGGAAGGCTTTAGGAACGAAATTGAAGATAATGTTGAACTAAGCGTTCCACTTACGACACCCTATGAACTTGAGGTTGAAGTTGATCGCTTCGTTGAGATTGTACAGCTCGCCTCTTGGAATAATACTCCTAATCCAAGGAAAACGCCGGACAGATACGGTTTGCGATATCCTCCGGAAATAAAAGAATTGGTCAAGGAAAAAAGAAAAGCGCGAAAAAATGGAAACAGGGTCGTGCTCCGCAGCATAAAGCACACTGAATCGTCTGTGCAATTTGTTGAAGAAGACTATTAAGGATTTTAAGAATCGTGCAATAGGCTCTTACCTTGAAAGTTTAACAGCGAAAAAAGATTCCAATTACTCACTTTGGAAAGATGTAAAATGTACCAAAAAGCCCAACGTCTCCGCGGCGCCAATCAAATTAAATCAAAATGAATGGGCGAGGGAAGATTAATAAAAAGCGGACGTCTTTGCGGCCCACCTGGAAGAAACCCTTAAACCGTACGATGGTCAAGTGGTTTACGACAACCTCAATAGTCTGGATTTACCATCTGACGATTTGACGGTCACAAGTGCAACGCTAAGGGAACTAAATAATGAGATCGAGAATCTAAAACTTAAGAAATCTCCTGGTTATGATTTGATTACCGGAGAGATTCTCAAAGTTTTACCTAGAAAAGCATTGATTAAGCTTCTCCATATTGTAAATGCTGCAATCAGATTAAAACACGTGTCGAGCCAATGGAAAGTTGCGGAAGTCATAATGGTTTTAAAACCAGGAAAACCGCCAGATGAAGTAAAATCGTATAGACCAATTTCGCTTCTTCCAATCATATCGAACATCTTTGAGAGGATATTACTAAGGCGTCTCCAACCGGTTTTAGAAGAAAATAATCTTATCCCTGACCACCAGTTTGGGTTCAGAAGCAAGCATTCGACGATTGACCAGGTGCATAGAATTACTGACGGTATCGAGAAAGCACTTGAAGAAAAAAAGATTTGCTCAAGCGTATTTCTTGGCGTCTCGCAAGCCTTTGATAAGGTGTGGCATGATGGCTCGAAATGCAAACTACGACAAGTTCTCCCTGTATGCCTATACGATATTCTAGAATCAAATCTCGGGAATAGACTCTTTCGTGTTAGACATGGAGTCGAATACTCCGAGCTCAAGGAAATTTCGGCCGGCGTAGCGCAAGGAAGCGTTCTTGGGCCGCTTTTCTATTTGCTATATACTCGTGATATACCGAACGAAGATGGCACTATCCTTGCTACGTTTGCCGATGACACCCCTATCCTATCAGTAGGTAAAACAATCGAAGAAACGACTGCAAAACGCACTGAATAAAGTAAATGAATGGACGAGGGACTGGCGGATCGCCCTCAACGAATCTAAATCTGTTCACGTGAATTTCACTTACAAGAAAACTAATGACTTGCCAATTTTCCTAAACTCGCATTTTCCAATTCGCACGTGAAAATGAAACGAAAAGAACTCGAAATCAAATATAGAGAAATGTACTGGTTACTCGAAAAACATTCCCAGCTCAGTACTGAGAACAAACTGCTTTTATACAAGCAAGTGCTAAAGCCGGCGTGGACCTACGGTATACAACTTTGGGGTTGTACCAAGAAAACAAATGCAAGTATTTTATAAGCTTTTCGAAATAAAGTGCTAAGAGAAATTGTCCAAGCACCGTGGTAAAGTAGAAACGACGATATCCACAGGGATCTCGGAATTCCGACAATCGAAGCTGAAACTAAAAGCTTCACGAGAAAGCCTAGAAACCTACTAATCGGACATGTCAACAACACAGTCCTACAAATTTTGGATGAGAGCAATTTATTGCGCCGACTACAAAGGACGAAACCTTCTGACTTGGCGAGATCATTAGATTAACCGCATCTAGATTGCGGAATATGCAGGATCCTTCAGTGGAAAGTAACCTGCCAAACGTTTTTATTTCATGATAGAAAAATTGCTTGATAAGTTTATACTTAGTTGCGATATCTAACAAATTTGTATCGAAGGGTACCAGCACGCGCTGGCTATTCTCACAGTGTCTATGGAAGATTTTTCACCTACCCTCGGAAAAAAAAATAAAAAATTAAATTAAACTTATATCTATACTAAACCCAATAAAAAAGAAGTGAATTTTTTGATTAAAGAGATTATTGTTTCTGCATCTAACAATTTTCTATATTATGTACGCAGACTTTTTACACTAACTGTCCTCGTATATTGCAAGACAATTCAATTACATCCGCACTCAAAAAATTGAGACAATTTACTTTATAGTTACCAAAGTTCAAGGAATCATGATCAAAACCTCCCACTCCGCCTGCAGCATAGGTTTCATTAGTGTTTGTGTACAAATTATACTTACTTATATACTTATATCCTTTAACCCCTCGGGGGGCATAGGGCGTCAACCATGCCTGCGCGCCACCGGGTTCGGAGTTCTGCAACGCGTTTGAGCTGCCTCCAACTCTTTCCTAAAGAGCTCGATTCCTCCTCAACTGTTCTGCGCCACGTTTGCCTAGGGCGTCCCGCTATTCTGCCTGCCTGGGTGAGCGGATTCCACTGCATAGCGTATTTCGCAATGGAGTTGTCTTTGCGCCGTAGGGCGTGTCCAATCCATTGCCACTTTCTTCTTCGTATATTAATGCTTATAGGTTCTTGGCCCGTTCTCAGATAAAGTTGTTCGTTAGAGATGCGGTTCGGCCAAAAAATCCTCAAGATGATTCTTAAGCATTTGTTTACAAAGACTTGCAGCTTGCGTGTGTTAATGGTGTCCACCTTCCAGGTACTGCACCCATAAAGCAGCACTGATTCTACGTTGGAGCGGAACAGTCGCAGCTTGGTTCTTAAGCTAATAACATTGCTTCTCCAGATTTTGAACAGCATTCCGAACGCAGCTTTAGCCTTCCCGATTCTGCTGCACACATCCAGTTCGGTGCCACCGCGATTAGCCGAGACGACACTTCCTAAATATAGAAAGTTATCAACTTTCTCGACTTGCTTTCCGGCAATGTTAAGTTGAGCGCGGGTATTGGAAGTACTCAGGGCTTCTGTTTTGGCTGTGTTTATTTTTAGCCCCACTTTGTTTGCCTCAGCTTCTAGATTTTGGGCCATCAAATGCAGATCGATTATCCGATGTGAAAGTAGACAAACATCGCTGTTCTGGAATGCCTCTCCTGCGCAAGACCAACCAGATAGCATCTCGATTCAAGCTGTCGAAACCCTTCTCGAAGTCGATAAACAGTAAATATAGCGGAGACCTTTATTCAACGCATTGTTCGATTATGATCCGTAAGGTGTTTATGTGGTCGATGTAGGAGGATCCAGCGCAAAAGCCTGCCTGTTCGACATCGAGAGTTGAATCTAAATGTTCTTTAATTCGTTCTAGAATTATTCTAGCTATTATTTTGGCTACAGCTGGAAGAACACATATACCTCTCCAGTTACCGCACTCCATCAAGTTACCCTTCTTTGGAAGCTTAATGATCATCCCCCTTTTCCACTCCTGTGTAAATTGTTCACTATCCCAAGCTCTCAGTATTAGCGGATGCAGCAAATCTGCCCATGTATTTGACGCCGCTTGAAATAGCTCGGCAGGGATGCCATCAATACCCACCGCTTTGTTTTTCTTGAGGGACTTGATTGCTGTTATTATTTCAGTTTTACTGGGAGGTACGGTGCGAATTCGGGAATTTGTTGTTTCGAACTGCTCATTCGAATTCGAGATCATACCGCCATCGTCTAAGTGATATAGCACTGTAGCAAAATATTCTCTTAATCTAGTGAGCTGATCCTCATCCGAAATCAGAAGGTTACCGTCTAGACTCTTCACTGAATGTTGTTTGGAGTTTCGACCACCAATGAGGTCCTTAGTGATGTTGTAAACAGTCCTACTATCGCACCTATTCGTTGCTTCTTCAGCCCTTGAGGCCAGTGAGTTGACATATTGACGTTTGTCACGTCTCACACTACGCTGCACTTCTTTCTTCTTCGCACGGTATTGGGTTTCAAGCTCGGTTCTCTCTACTGCTGAGGCCGCTGCAATCCGAGCCTTGATTGCTGTACGCTCATCGATCCGTCTCCAGGTGTCTGTAGAAAGCCATGTGCGGTGGTGTTTCTGCTTTTTACCGACATACGTGCGTGCCCCAGTCGCAAAAGCATTTTTCACAGCACTCCAGTGGTCATCCATGTTCTCTATGCTGCTGATTGCTTCTGCTTCTAAGGCAAGATGGTCCCTGAACTGTTGGCGCACTTGGGGAACCTTGAGCCTGTCGATATTAAACCTGGTGACGTTAAGTAGGTTTGAGCGGTTGCTGTTGACGGATGCAGTACGAAGGCGTAAATGAGCTACCATAAGATGCTGATCTCGTTCTTGTCCGACGTCAGCTCCACGTCTGTTTCGGACATCCAGGAGACAATTTCTAGAGCGGCGACTGATCGCAATGTGGTCGATCTGGTTGGATGTTCGTTGCCTATCAGTAGAGACCCAACTGATCTTATGGCATGTGTTATGCTTAAACAGCGTACCTCCGATGACTAGGCGGTTGGTATTGCAGAAGTCCACAAACCGCTCACCATTGTCATTACAGTCTCCCACGCCGTGAACTCCCATCACGTGCTTAAGCATGGTGTTGTCGCTACCCACCTTGGCATTGAGATCTCCCATTACCATAACGATGTCCCCATTAGGCGGCGCCTAAGTGGCTATAAAAATTATCCTTTTCATCCTCAGTCGCGTCTAGAGTCGGAGCATAACACTGTACAAATTATAGCCCACGATAAAATAATCTTCTTTTTCACAATTAAAAATTGATATCTCGATTATAAATATCAGATCGGGTAGGAACACAAGCGCTTTCCGATGACAAACCAACAAATCAAAATTTTGTCGTAAAATACGCATGTTTTTTGTGTCCTCATTCGAATTGCAATAAAAAATCTCACCATCATCATCTATGCATTTACTATTGTTTTAGCGGTTGGGTTCTTGCTTAAAAGATTATCTGTAGTACTTAAATCAGTCATAAAAATGATTTTTTAAAAGTAAGTTATAGTTTCATTTTTAAAGAAAGGTTATAGTTATAATTATTTAATTTAAATTTCATTTATTTCCTATCTGAAAAAGGCATAAATTCATACATCGATAATTTTATACATTTATTCGAAATAAGTTGTGCCCTGTCACTTATAAGTGATATTAACAATTTTTAGTAGAAGCCGCTTTCTGGTAAACAAACAATTCCCCAGGTCATAAATAACGACTCCAAACACACGTGTTACATGTTCTTGCTCTGGCGAATTATATGTGAATAAAAAAACTCTAAAATAAACACACAAATACCTTATGTGATGTGAAGATTCTATGGTGTACGACTTTGTGGTCGCGTGAACAATTTTCTTCTCGTGCCATATATCTACAAAAACACAAAAAAAAAAAACTCATCCAACAAGCCATAGTTAGCATAGCACAATCATTATGTGATAAATTAAAAGTTATTGACATTACCATATGATTCAGAATCAGGTCTTTTCAGATGGCCGTCTGTCGTTTAGCATACGCCAATAAATAGTTTAGTCTGTCATATTGCGTATCAAACAATGATTACACATAATCTGAAACTCTCTCAGTACTAAACTGGTTTTCAGTTGGTTTTGGGAAAAAGGGTTCTACGAAGTCATCAAGCAAGTCATTACCAGGCCCCATATTTAGTTTTAGCTCTTCTTACTACAGGAAGCACAATTAACAAGAGGGTGAGACTTTAATTTTAATTCCATTCCTTGGAAAGAACCTATAATTTACATAAAATTAAATAGAGAGATACTTTTTCTTTTGTTTTTATTGTTTTTATTCGTTTGTTTTCTTACTAATGAATTTTGCATTAATAGTCCTGACACATGTCCCATTCTTGATAAATGATGACACAAAACTTTTGAACTCACTCTAATAATGAAGTAGTATTTAGTGAAAAAAAAGAGACGGGGTCTTTTCAAATGACCTTGAAATTTCGATCTGTGAATTAGCGGAATATATCATACTACCCGTTGACACATTTAACGCAATTTGAGTGCATGCTGTGGTGGTAGACATTAGACATTAACATTACAGACTTTCGTAAGACACTTGCTTGCAGTTTGTTTAAATTAATTTGTTTGTTTATTAAGGAAGTATCTTAGTTTATGATGCTGTTTTGTTTCGTAATTCAAGAACTATATTTTGTATTAACTATAAGTAACGTTCAGCTAAGTATGGAGATCTATAATTATTTTTTTTTAATTTAATTTTATTTAATTTTGTGTTGTACCGTGGTAGCCTCTGGTGTAGTCCTTATGGTAAAAAAAAATATTGGATTGCATAAAGCCGACGCTATCTGTTATGATAAATATCGAAGATTGATGCTTATCCCTACCGATGGCATGCATTTTATGCTGTACAACCCTAGCACAGCCGCAAACCACAGCCTCCACAGTTGGAGGAACTGGATAGTTTTTATTTTTTGCAAGTCTATTTCGGTTTGGCATATTACTGTTTATCAGACTGACATTTGTCTTGGTATACATTCTTAAACTCTTTGGGGCATGCAGAAAAATCGGAGACAGCAAAGCACCTGGACCGGATGGAATCCCGAATAGAGCAATCAAGGCGGCTGTTAAGACGGGACCGGACATCTTTCTAACAACGATGCAAAGGTGCATAGAGGAGGGGTTATTCCCTACACCATGGAAATTGCCACATATAGTGCTGCTTCCAAAGGGCAATAAGCCGCCCGGACAACCATCATCGTATGGCCCAATATGCCTGCTCGATACGCTGGGAAAGATGCAAGAGCGTATCATCTATGGTAGACTGCTTGCGGTGGCGGAGGAAAACGGAGCCCTGTCAGACTGTCAGTACGGCTTCAGAAAATCACGCTCTACCGACGATGCCATAAAGGCGGTAGTAGATATAGCAACCAAAGCAATACAAGGGAAAAGGTGGAAATGGGGGACGAAGAAATACTGCGCAGTAGTAACGCTCGACGTCAAAAATGTGTTCAACTCGGCAAGCTGGTCATTCATTAGGATATCCCTGGCCAGGATGGATACACCATACTACCTGCTGAGGATAGTCACGGACTACTTCAGCAAGAGGAAACTAAGATACCATACTGAGGATGGCGTTAAGCACTACAGTGTTTCCGCAGGAGTCCCGCAAGGGTCGGTTCTGGGACCTCTCCTATGGAACATTATGTACGACGGAGTTCTGCGACTAACATTGCCCGAAAAATTCAAAGTAATTGGCTTCGCTGACGATATCGTAGTGGTTACATTAGCCAAGCACGTACACGAGGTGGAGTCTGCCACGGATGAGGCAGTTATAAGAATAAAGGAATGGCTGGAGTCTACCGGTCTGGAACTAGCTGCCCACAAGACCGAAGCTGTCCTAATAACCAGCCGCAAAAAGGTGTAATATGCCAGCTTCCGGGTCGGAAACTAGACAATCAGGTCCAAAGAATCCTTGAAGTACCTTGGAGTCATGCTCGACAACAGGCTGCGCTTCAAAGCCCACGTCGAGGTTTCTAGTAAGAAAGCATCGCTGATGCAGGCAGCACTGTCCCGAATGCTCCCGAGCATCGGCGCGCCTGGATACGCCCGCAGGATCCTGCTGTCCAGAGTTGTCAGCACAGTACTTCTATACGCTGCCCCGATATGGGCAGGTGCACTGGCGACAAATGAGTGCAGGAAGAAGCTATCATCAGCTCACAGGCTCTGCGTAATCAGAGTGATCAGCGGCTTCCGAACTATCTCCGACGATGCAGCCTGCGTTTTAGCTGGGATGGTCCCAATCGACATCCTCGCTGATGAGATGCAGAGGGTATACCTTAGACGTGCCTCGAACCGGCAAGAGGCAAAAAGGATTAAGGAGGAGGAAAGAGCAGCATCGGCAACGCTCTGGCAAACCAGGTGGGACAGCTCTACAAGAGGCAGGTGGACCCACAAGCTCAATCCCACTATAAAATCATGGACAGAGAGAGAGAGGGGGAACTGTAACTACCACCTCACACAGTTCCTGTCCGGGCACGGTGGCTACCGGAAATACCTCCATAGATTTGGACACGATAGTTCGCCCGTGTGTCCAATATGTCCAAACGAAGAGGGGGACGCGGAGCATGCAGTGTCCTACTGCAGACGCTTTCCAGAAGATAGAGCAAACCTGCCAAGTCCAGAAAATCTTGTAAGTCACATGACACGATCAGAGGGCGAGTGGATGGAGATCTGCTCATTCATAGTATGTGTGCAGAATGCGCTGCGAAGAGCAGAAGCCCTAAGAAGAGCCCAAGAGGCGGCCTCGGAGACTAGAGCATAGTTGCTAACCAGCCCCGCGAAAAAATACCTAACGGCAGTACCGCGGGCTGTCAAACGGTAGTGCATGCGATCATATGAAAACACAAGCGTTTTCACTCAGCTGAGGCCTACCAACTCCTACTCTCAACCTCCACGCGGTGACAGCCGGGTGCCTAGTACCTTAATCCAAGAAATGGGTAACCAACCCCGTTTGGCGGATTCTTGGTGGCAGCAGATGAGAGAGGGGGGGAAGAGTGCTTTTCTCACTGGAGCACTTCTTCCTGTTCCAGGCGGCAGCGGACGAATTCCCTAGACGGAGTCAACGGTGGCGTCTATAGTTCCAGTTAGGTTGAACTTAGTGAATACCTTGCGCGAGCTGCTTCGACGTATTCGGATCACAGGTCGGTAAGGAATTTCCAATGTTGGTCAGGACATTGGAATAGAGATGGTGGCGGAGGAGCCCTTAATGGGCCAACGGCAGCGCTCATACTCCCGTAGTGGACTACTGGCACCGGTGTACCCGGCCCCTCGTCCTAGGGGAATAATTAAGGAACTGGCCCTCCAGGTTGGGGGTTGTGCCGTCGGGGTAACTTCCCTACCACGTAAAAAACGCATGGTTCCGAAACAACCAAAAGCCTCGGATAAGGATGACCCAACTAATGACGACCCCAGCAAACGAAATAAGGACAACGACCTTCGGATCTGTACGTGGAATGTTCTGCCTCTTTACAGACCACGTGCAGCCGAACAACTAGCAGAGGCCCTAGACTGCTATAAAGCAGATATTACCGCCATCCAGGAAGTGCGATGGGATGGGCCAGGCAAAAAGAGGATGAAAAACTGTGACATCTACTACGGTGATTGCTACAGAGGCAACAGGCAACGCTTATTCGGATGCGGATTTGTCATACGCGGCAGACTTAGGCAAGAAGTCTTAAGCTTCCGACACGTGAGCGAGCGTATTATGACTATCCGGATCAAGGCTAAATTCGCTAACATAAGCCTAATATGTGTTCATGCCCCCACAGAAGAAAAGGACCCTGCCTCCAAAGAGTGTTTCTACGAGCTCCTCGACAAAACATACGAGCAATGTCCTAAATACGACGTTAAGATCGTATTGGGCGATTTTAACGCCAAAATAGGAAAGGAGGACGTCTTCGGTAGAGCAGTCGGTAAGCATAGCCTACACGACACCACGTCTGATAACGGACTAAGGCTAATTGATTTCGCTGTGGAGCGAAATGTCACCATAGCAAGCACATGGTTTCCTCATCTCGATATTCATAAGCAGACATGGCGGTCCAATGATCATGTCACGATCAACCAAATTGATCATATTGCGATCAACGCAAGGCATGCCTCCAGTATTCTGGATGTCCGGACCTTCCGAGCGGCCAACATAGACTCGGATCATTACCTTGTTGTAGCCAAGGTACGAATGCGGATATCCCAATCTGAGCAACAAAGAAGAATTACTGTGAGAAAATTTAACGTCGAAAAGCTACAATCGCAAGAGACCGCCAGACTCTTCGCTGAACGCGTATCCCGAAATCTCTCAATCACCCCTATACCGCCAGCATCAAGTGCCGAAGACCAGTGGCAACGCTGCCAACATGCCATCAGAAACGCCGCGACTGATGTGCTGGGTCTCGCTCGCCCACCACCGCGAAACCCCTGGTTTGACGAAGAATGCCGGCGAGTGCATGCAGCAAAACAAGAGGCATACAAAGCGGCGCTGCAAAGGAAGACGAGAGCTGCTCGTGAGCTCTACGAGCAAAAGAGACGGGAAGAACATCGGCTTCTCCAAAAGAAGAAGAAAGAGCATGAGAAGCGCACGTTTGAGAATATCGAGAGTTTATACTCCAGGAACAATGTACGGAAGTTTTACCAAAAGGTAAAAAGAACGTGTCAGAGAAGTAATACCCGTACAGAAACCTGTAGAGATGAGAATGGAAACCTCGTAGTAGAATCACAGTCGGTGCTGAGAATATGGAAAAACTACTTCTGCAGACTGTATAACGGCGACGAAAACCAACATCCCGCTGTCAGGCAGAATGAACCATTCAGCATGGACGATGATAGTCAAAATTTCCGTCCACCTGACCAAAACGAAGTGAGGATAGCAATATCCAAGCTAAAATCGAACAAGGCTGCTGGACCTGACGGTTTACCGGCCGAACTCTTCAAGGCAGCTGGGGATGAATTGGTAGAGTGCATACACCAACTCATTTCTAATATTTGGTCAGAGGAGTGTATGCCTGATGAATGGAATCTCAGCATCGTTTGCCCGATCCACAAGAAAGGAGACCCCCTCAACTGCGCCAATTATAGAGGCATCAGTCTCCTCAACATCGCGTACAAGATCTTTTCTGCGATATTGTGTGAACGCCTGAAACCTTTTATCAACAGCCTGATTGGACCCTATCAGTGCGGTTTCAGGCCAGGAAAGTCCACCATCGATCAAATCTTCACACTTCGGCAGATCCTGGAGAAAACCCAAGAATTCCAAATCGATACTCACCATCTCTTTATCGATTTCAAGGCCGCCTATGACAGCATCTATAGAGAAGAGCTTTATAGAGCCATGTCTAGTTTTGACATCCCTGCCAAACTTGTCCGCCTGTGCAGGCTGACGATGGAGAACGCTCGCTGCTCCATCAAGGTCGGTAATGACCTCACCGAGACCTTTGATGTCAAAAAAGGCTTTAGACAAGGTGACGCGCTGTCATGTGACTTCTTCAATATTGTACTTGAACGGATTGTGCGGAACTCACAAGCCAACACCGGAGGCACAATCTATTATAAGTCTGTACAACTGCTTGCATACGCCGACGATATAGACATTATCGGAAGATCTCAGCGGGCTGTCACCGGTGCTTTTGCAAGCATTGAGGCGGAAGCGGCCAAAATGGGTTTGGCGATAAACGAGGGCAAAACCAAGTATATGCTGTCAACTAGAAGGGAAAACCAACATCGACGAATTGGACAAAACGTCACCGTGGGCAGCTATAACTTCGAGGTAGTAAGGGACTTTGTCTACCTTGGCTCTGCTATAAATTCAGCAAACAAAATCAGCGCAGAAATCAATCGAAGAATAACTCTTGCCAATCGCTGTTTTTTTGGGCTTATAAGGCAATTCAACAGTAAAGCCCTCTCTCGAACAACTAAGGAGACTCTATATAAGACCTTGATCATCCCAGTCCTGCTTTACGGCGCTGAAACATGGACTTTATTAAAAGAGGATGAAGATATCCTTGGTCGCTTCGAGAGAAAAATTCTTCGTAAGATTTTCGGTCCCGTTTGCGTTGACGGGTTTTGGAGGAGAAGATTCAATCACGAACTATACGAGCTGTACAGCGACATCGACCTAGTCAAAAAACTGCGTATTGGACGTCTGAGATGGCTAGGACATGTAGAGCGAATGGACACCAACGCTCCGGCCCGCAGAGTCTTCGAATCTAACCCCGAGGGACGACGCAGTAGAGGGAATTATCGCCGTAGGTGGCGCGCACAAGTTCAAGGGGACCTCGACCAACTTGGAGTGCGCAACTGGAGGCAATTAGCTAAAGACCGAGCTAAATGGAGAGGCTTGTTGGTTGAGGCCCAGGTTCACCCCGAACTGTAGCGCCACCTAAGTAAGTAAGTAAGTACCGCGGGGAGAGTGGTTGAAGTGTGTAGGGTGTGTGTTTAGTACGTAGGCGTATTCCTGGAATAGATTACTCTGGTTTGCGAATCGTGCATGCTAGTAGCACTCGGGCTATTAGTATCTATGAAGATTATACATCCTTGGCGCAACCTAAAAAAAAAAAAAACATTCTTAAACTTTAAAAATCTTCCTCCAGATCGAAGAGCTACGTTTCCAACGACAGGCAAGAAACCTCTAACAAAATTGATAATTTTGTCATCAGCCGTCGCTTTAGGAGTAATATCCTGAAGGTTCGAAACAGGCGAGGAGCAATGTAGGGATAGTACGAACTACATCAACACCTGGCTACAGAAGAAGCTGAAAGGAGGTTCAACAGAAAGACAGCCACAAAATCACCAAAGAGCTTACAGGTGTTTGCAGCTCTAGCCAACACTCAGTGAAAAGCCTAGACGGTTCTTAACTCATTTCGGATTTGGACCAGCTTAAGTGACGAAAAGAGCATTTTGGTATGGATTTGAGTCGTGTATTTGCAAACGATATGCTCCCAAATCAGACTTAGGTGCTCGGCGTGAGAAATGCCCGAATATACGCCACGACCGCCTGTAAGGGCGAGATCACTACAGCGATCAAAGCACTGAAAAACAAAAATGCGGTAGGACTTGGCGGTATTCCCGCGAAGCTCTTACTGGCAGTGGCAAAAACATTGGTTGAGCTACTGCTTCCATTTATAGAGAGAGCTTTCCTGTCGAGTGAGAAAAAGAAATGATCGTCAAGTTTCCTAAAAAGGCAGTGCGAAAACTGGAGGGGTATCAGCACTGCGTGCTGCCTGCTGTAGCTAAGATAATAGCTAAGATCACTTTTGATCAAATCAAACAACATCTCGAAGACACACTCTATGCCGAACAAACAGGTTTCCGCTCTCGATCCTTCTGCGCCGACCACATCAACACCTTATGGATCATCATCGAGATGCTGTTCATCGATTTTGAAAAGGTGTGTGATAGTTTCAACAGGGAGTTTATTTGGCGTGCCTTAATGAGAGGTATTAACGATAAATTAATTGCTATATCACAGCTACATACGAAGGGTACAACTGTCACGTTCTGCACAGAGGAAGGTTGTCTGAGAGATTCGAGATTCAAAGTGGCGTAAGACAAGCTGTATTCTTTCACCAATACTATCCCTATTGGTGTTCAGTGATGTGCTTCGTGTAGCTTTATCGACGGGAAATGGAGGTATTTGACGGACTCTTCATCCCAACTTAAACACCTTGACTACGCTGATGATGTATGCTTACTCTTTTACAGAATTATGAATCTCCTCCAAATGACAGCACATGGGGAGAGGGAGTCGTCGTTGTCGGGCTGACAAAAACTAAAATTCTCAGTCTTGGAACAAACTTATAAGCTCAAATTGGAATCGAACTGGATATAGCCAATAGGATCGCCAAAGCAACTCCGCATTTGGGATGTTGTCGAAAATATGGCGAAGCAATGCAATCGTTCGTTAACAGGTACCGGCGCAACATCTTAAGGATTTTTTGGCCCAACCGTATTTCTAATGAATACCTCTATCAGAGAACGGGTCAGGAACCAATAGGCACAACCATCCAATGACCGGCGGAAGTGGTAGTAGATTGGGCGCACGTTCCGTAAAGGTGACAGTTCTATATCTAACCATGCTATGCAATGGAATCCTTTAACCCAAGATGGCAGAATAGCTGAGGGTCCGAGGAGAATTTGGCGCATATGAGACACATTGCTAGAAATCGTACACGATGGCGCGTAGGCGTATTTTGAAATCACCTAAGACCACGGCATTCATCAATGGTAAAATTGGGCTTATAGATTTAGATTTAGATTTAGATAGATTTTTATTTTTATACTAAAAAAATTTGACAAAACAGTGTATAAACAAAAATCGGTTAGCATGGCATTGCCGTCTGCCTGGTTGACAAAAAGTTAACAATTATTAATAAATTATTAATTATAGCCTAATAGCACAGAAATTAATTAATTCTTTATTTTTCTTCTTTTTCTTTTTCTTCAGAAGTTTCCATTCAAAACTCTTTCTCTGTATTGTAAAGCAATTTTGCAGTACCTGGTGAGTGTTGTGACGTTATTTTCATTAAGGATTTGCAAGACTTGGTTCTCCGATAAGACATCGTTTCCAAACACAGATTTCCTTGTTTCTCGCAAAATTGGGCACTTGCCAAAAAAATGAAAATTATCCTCCCTCTTAGATAAATTGCACATGCCACAGACTATCGGTAGCTCATCCCTATGGGGTACATAATTCAGTTTAAGGAGCTCTCCACGCAGTTTTAGAACCGTTGCTATTTCTTGTATGCTGTACTCATCCCGGAAGAAATTATTGTGTTGCAAGTTGTGGCATAACAGGCTATAGACTCCTCTATGGAGTGACCCTGATGCCTCCCCTAGAAATCTTTCCCTGATCTGCTCATCCACACGCGTGATTAATTGGTAAAGTTTAGGCTTCCAACTCCTCGCATCTTCCACACTTAGCTCCATTCCACATCCACTAGCTAGTTCCAGCCACTCTTTGTACCATCCAGTTTTATTTCTTATAGATTGTAAAGCTGCTTTCTTCGGAAGTCTATAGTCTGGCATGTTTAGTACTCTAAGCACGTAATCCACTTGTAGCCGAACGAAACAATTCTGATAAGCCCCCACCATTCCATACAGCTGCTTTGGTATCCTCGTACAGATTTTTAATCACACGACCGAACTTCAGCGACATGCCCATGCCAAAGAGATTATAGAATAAAGCATTTCGGTCCACTGAGTCAAAAGCTGCCTTGAAGTCCACGAAGAATGCATATAGTTTCCTATTCCTCAGGAGAAAGGAGTCCACAATACTATTTAAAACAAACACGTGATCAATAGTGGAATATCCTGGTCGGAAACCCGCTTGATATTCTTTGAGAAGATTATTGGTATTTATCCATGCAGTTAGTCGACTTTGCAATATCGATGTAAAAATTTTGTATGACGCATTTAAGAATGAAATGCCTCTGTAGTTCCCTGGGTCCGTCATACAACCTTTTTTATGAATCGGAAAGATCAGGGCTTCCTTGAAGCGCTGTGGTATTATCCCATTTTCCAAAATGTTGTTGAATAAGTAGGTAAGATTCGTGTTCAGCTCGTGATAGTACCATATTTGTAGAATTCGGCTGATATCCCATCCGATCCTGCAGCTTTACTATCCTTAAGACTACTAAGTGCCTCAACAACGTCCTGCTTTATCCTTACTTGAGCCTTGTAGTTGGTGCTTAGTCAACAGTTTTCTCATTGGTCGTGCCATTCGTCTTCAAAATTTTTGAACGAAAGAGAAAAAAAGATATCAAGTCAGAACACCGTACTAGAGCACTCTTTCGCCAGATGGCGAAAGAAGTTGGAGAGACTTAAATTCGGGTCTGGTTATTGCCTGAAGGCTTTTCTATGTGTCAAATTATTGGTACTGGAACATATTATCTTCCGCACATACTATCCACTACGAACGTCATTGCAATCAACTTGAAACAACTAGAATATCGGCTGTCTTTTCGATTGGGAAACATGCTTTTGAATATAAGTAGATAAGTTATAAGGACTAACATTGATTAATATTATTTAACAATGTTTAGGTATCTGTCACGAAATCATATCTACGCCCTCTTCTGACACACTTCGATGCATATTCCCCAATTAATGGGAAAATAAGAAAACTCTTCACCGTGGTCTTCCGCGCATCGACATT
Source organism: Brachypalpus laphriformis (assembly GCA_945910035.1). NCBI lineage: Eukaryota > Metazoa > Arthropoda > Insecta > Diptera > Syrphidae > Brachypalpus > Brachypalpus laphriformis. The sequence goes on from OX246754.1 coordinate 167,634,370, forward strand.
GACATTCCGACCTGTTATTTTAACACAGTCATCTCACATAAGTCACATTCTTCAGGTTTAATTCGTTCGAATCAATAGACTTGAATCAAACTCTGTAAACAAGAAACGATCGCAAACTCAACAACCAATATCAAAATTATGAATTTAAATAAATTGAGATACAATAATATCTTCTGGTATCTCAACTTGAGCAACTCCATAACGAAGTTGCCAAGATGAGTTTGAATGAGATTACAATCGTGCATCAAACGGCAGCTGTTGAAGGTCCATTACCATTCAAACTCCAAGTATTGACATATATCTCTGAGATAATAGATACAAGTGCCTAACGCCTCCTTCGCCCATGAAATATAGACGTTATATTGGTACACTTGACAGAAACGATTTTAATAACATTTCAAATGCCGTTTGATTAATTATTTAATACCGTGAAGCGTCGAGGCGCTCGCTCGTACTCGTATACCTAAGCCTTCATCGGGCAATAGTGTACAAAAATAAATTTCTATATATAAATAAATTCACGAATGTCTGAGAACAATTGATCATGACTGAAATTCTATCATCACCATAGCAATTATTATCATGTGCCAATAAAGTTTATTGATGCGAGTAATGAGGAGAAAATAATTAGTAAAGATAAAATAAACATAAGCCGTGTTGAGATACGAAAAATGGGTATAAAAGATACATTGGCAAATGAAGCGAATTGCCGTGTGAATATCCGTATTTGCGAGATAATTTTTACTTTTTTTATTTGTTGGTTTTCGATAGATGATGGTGGGGTCCCATCAACAGTTCTACCTTGATTGCGTCATGAATTATATTTGTCTTTAGTGTATCTGACTAACAATATCCGATATTATATGTAGGCAGGTCTATTTGGAAGCACCCAGGGATAGAAAAATATTTGTATCGTGTGTACCTACTCTTTCCCCCTTCTATGGGATTTTGCCTTACAACAATGGCGTGATGATGTTTCGTTGAGTAAGAATATAATTCCTTCAAATTATTACTGAAACTTGTTTCTTTGTTTGTTTGCCGATTTGATTTTGTGCCAATATTTAGACTTTATAGATACAATGTATGTAGCTGTAGGCCAATTAACAATCGGCAAACTAAAAGAGCTGACCCTCGGGAGGCAACCCGATGTTCAGAGGTTCGATGATGTATTAAATGTGGCGTTTAACTAATTGCATATTAATTGATGAGCATTTTTAGCCCTTCTAGCAAGGGGTATACCTAAATATTTAGGTTCTAAAAATAAATGTTATTTATGATACTTATTATTTATATAAGTCACCTACCGCGCGTTGACTTAAAGGGAAATTAAAGAGAAAAATAAAAAGAAATTAAATGTTTTTGAGTGTTAACTTCTTGTATGAGATGTGTATAAGGTTTTTGTATATGAAATAGCCGTTTTTGAAATAAAACTTTAGACACTTGTAACTTTTGAAAAAAAATATTCTCCATTGGCTTCGATATATTTTTGCCAACGAGATAATAATGCGTCAATGCCTTTCTTGTACAAACTAGGATTACTGGAGCCAATGAAGTCTTCGAAGCATTTTTGAAAGCTGCTTCGTCTCTACGCTTTCTCTGCAACAAAATGATTTAGATGCTTAAGCAAGTGATAAGAAGTTGGAGAGAGGTTCGGGGAATAAGGTGGGTGAGGTAGGTGATTGTACTGCAGTTGATACAACTTCTGCACGGTGGTATGTGATATGTGTGGCCTCGCGTTTTCGTGGAGCAGTAAAACGACATGTCTGTTAACTAACGCAGGCTGCTTAACCATACATTTTTCATGCACATGTTGCAGTTCCAAGCAGTAATCCTCTGCATTTATTGTTTCACCAGGTTTTAGGAAGCTATAGTGAATAACACCTGCAGCGGTATTTTGGCTTTGGCATGTGCCTTGGTACTTCATCAGTGTCAAACCACTGTACAGGTCGTCGGTGATTATCATATAGGATCTATACGTAATAATTCTATGCAAAAATGGGCCTCCTTCGTTTCGAGTAATCACAGAGGAGCAAACTTTCGATTGGCGTGTCTTATTTGTAACGAAAAAAGGAGAGGAGTGATAGCTACTTACACCAGTTGCCCACATAACTCATTAACCTTCCTCTGTCGCGAACGTAACTTGACGAGTTCTAAGACACGGTTCCGATCAAAGAACCTTCCACCTCCATAGTTACCCTTATGACCTAAAGCAACAGGACTCCTTAGACCAGTCCGGGCAGTGTCGATGGAAGGGTGTTCGCGCCAATGAATTTATATGCCTGTAGTTGGATGGTATTTCTACTTAGAAGTAATAGTTAATGAGACTCGAAATGTCTTCTGACAGTACTAATTCCGACTATACAGTTCCAAAAGTGGGAGGGGAAACTAGGATGTAGTAAGTCCCCTGGTGTCACGCCAGTTGTTCGTTCGAAATGAAATCTGGGTTTGAAATATTGGACGACATTGTCATCAGCGTTAGGGATGACATAATTTCGGAACTCATGGTGCCCATGGTCACTTATGCATCGTTGGCTTCGTGGCCACAAACAAACCTTAGAGGTAAAGACTCAGGAACAGTTGAATAAAATCTGTCGTCTAGCTTGTCTGGGTATCACAGGGGCAATAAAAACGTGATCCACAACAGCAATGGGAGCAATGCTTAGCCTCACACCATTACACCTAGCAGAACAAAAAGAAGAGCTATGCTGAGTACTCTTTTATATAATATATACATTTATCGCAACGGCTCATGTGTACCTTTTTTTTTTTTATATACAATATTTTGCGCGCCTCCCTTCGGATACGGGTAGGAATATATCCGAGGTAGGCATGCCTGTCGTAAGAGGCGACTAAAATCCAAAAAGCGGAGACGAAAACTTCGCAAAACTTGGAAATAAAAAACAAATGACCCGGTCCTCCTGGCAGGGGGTTTGTGTGTAGAAATTACTGTACTACCCAATAAAACTTATACGGTTACAACAAATATGGCAATGAACAAAACAAATGATAGAAATACCGCAGGTGGCAGACCAGGTAAACTGCAAAATCCACCCTCCTTGGAGGTCGGGCCCATGGATTCTGGGGGGAACCATTTATTGCTACATAAACAAAACTCAAGAAGGGGTTCACTCACGCCGAGAACTCCACCAAAAATGATAGCGTCAAAAAGCCTTAGAGAAAGCAAAATGCATCAACTGTCATGGTGATCACCCAGCAAATTATAGAGGTTGTCCGATGGCAAAGGAATATCAAGAAAGGAAAAGTAAAGCTACTAAAATCAACCAACGAAATGCATCCAATAATAAAAGCAAGCAACAAGTTAACGCTGAAAACAAGAAACTAGACAAAATGCCAATTGCTGCTAAATCGAGCATACCAACTGTAGAAAGTAAATCATATTAGCAAATTGTGAAAAATACACGAAAGGAAGAGGAAATATCGGTAAAGGAAATGCTTATTACTATCATCCAAAGATTGGATAATCAGGATAAAATTATTAAACTGCTGTGCAAAGAAGCAGGAAAAAAAACAACAAAATATTAATGATTAAAAATAATCTAAATGTCGCAACGTGGAATGCAAATGGTTTACTCCAACACTACTACTCCAACTCCTGAATTTCAGGTTTTTCTATGTAACGAAGATATTGATGTTTGCCTGATTTCTGAAACTCATTTCAAACAGGGAACTAAAATTATAATTCCTGGGTATCTTTGTTTTCACTCTCCTCATCCAACTGACAGTGCCAGAGGAGGGAGTGCTGTGATTGTGAAAAGTACCTTGGATCATTACGAATTGCCAAAAATAGCAAAACAAACAATGCAAGTAGCGACAATAAACATAGAAACTAAAGGCAAGGAGTTTAAAATAGCTGCGATATACTGCCCACCCAAGCACTCGCCTACAGAGGAAGACCTAATTGATCTCTTCCAAATGTAAGGTAACAACTTCATCATCGGTGGTGATTTTAATGCAAAACATACATATTGGGGGTCAAGACTAATACCAACAAAAGGCAGGACGCTCTACAAATCAGGGCGAAATTTTAACTGTGAATTTATTTCGACTGGATCACCAACTAATTGGCCATCTGACCCAACGAAAATATCAGATGTTATCGACTTCTTCATAACGAAAGGTATTAATAGAAAAGAAGTTAAAGTTAAAAGCAGTGATGATCTGTCATCGGATCATACACCTGTAATTCTAACAGTCAATGGTTTATCTATAGAACAGATAAAAAAACCCACGACTAACAAACAAAAGAACGAACTGGTGTAAATTCAGAGAACTTCTCGAAGGTTTCATTAACCTTAGGTCCACACTAGTCAAAACAAAACATATTGACATTGATTGAAACAGAACAATTCATTGCCGATGTGCAACAGGCAGCAGAAGATAGTACACCGACTTATCAACAAAAAAAAAGGCTTCGGTGAAACACCCCACAGAAATCAAGCAACTTATACTTGAAAAGAGAAGAGCTCGTAGAAAATGGCAAGCGACAAGATATCCTGGCGATAAAACCATTTTTAATAGACTCAATAATAGGCTTAACAAAACTATTACTGAATTCAAAAATGATTCTCTAGCTAAATACCTTTGTAATCTCACGGCTGATAAAGTCACAGACTACTCCCTTTGGAAGGCTGCTAAACGTTTAAAGAGACCTCAAGCGCAAGATCCCCCGTTGATGGGAAATGGATCGGCGATCCAAAGGAAAAGGTTAAACTCTTTTGTCAGCACCCTTCAAATGTTTTCAAACCGTTTCCACCTAGGGTAGCAAATGAAGATCTTGATTTCTATAACAGAGTAGACGAAAAGGAAATTCCTTATGTTTCGTTAGGAGAGATCGAGACATGTATTCATAAACTAAATAATAGAAAATCACCAGGTTATGATCTTATAACTGCTCAAATCTTGAAGGAACTTCCTCCAACTGCATTGTTGAAAGTCAAGCTTATAATCAATGCTTGCTTTAAACAAAGGTATGTCCCACATTACTGGAAGATAGCAGAAATTATTGTTATTCCTAAACAAGGTAATCCTTTATCAGAAGTTACCTCATATAGGCCAATCTCACTTTTACCGTTATTTTCAAAACTTTAGGCTTTAGGAATTAACACTCGACGATAGACCAGGTGCATCGTATAACTAATGTTATAGAAAAGGCACTGGAAGAAAAACAAATTTGTTCTGCTTTTGATAAAGTTAAGGGTTTAGAGTATAAACTTCATAGGGATCTACCTAAACAGTACTATGAGATCCTTAAATCTTATATAGGTAATCGATTCTTTAGAGTTCGTTATGGCTCAGCGTATTCTGAACTTAAAGAAATACAAGCAAGTGTTCCACAGGGAAGTGTTCTAGGACCCACCCTGTATTTATTATATTCGAGTGATATACCGCATGCGAGTGATACCATGATAGCCACTTTTGCAGACGACACTGCTCTTCTATCAACAGATAGATGTGTGGCTAAAGCTACAGAAAAGCTACAAAATTCAATTAACGAGATATGTGATTGGACGCAGCGATGGCGAATTAAACTTAATGAGTCAAAGTCCATCCATATCAATTTTACAAAAAAAAAAAAATAACGAATCTTCCCGTGGTTATTAATAATCAAGTAGTTCCTTACTCTAACACAGCTAAGTATCTCGGTATGAATCTGGATGCTAAACTGAAATGGAAGGAACATGTGAAAAAGAAAGTAGAAGATCTAAAAATTAGATATAGAAAACTTTATTGGTTGTTAGGATATAACTCAGAACTGTCCATTTAGAATAAAATCCTATTATACAATCAGATTTTAAAACCCGTTTGGACATATGGTATCCAATTATGGGGTTGCACAAATAAAACAAATGTTCAAATGTTGCAAACATTTCAAAATAAGGTCCTTCGGGGAATAGTGAATGCCCCATGGTACACTAGAAATAGTGACTTGCATCGAGATTTGCAGATCGACCTCATAGCAGATACAATTAAAAAGTACGCAAAGCGTCACAACGAGCGTTTGCAGATGCATATCAATCCTGAGATAGACGATGTCTTAAATGTACGAAATAATATTCGTAGGTTAAGAAGAACCAAGCCCCATGAACTTTTTTTGACAATTACGAGAGTCTGTATTTAAATTATAATACCTTCTCAAACCCGACTTAACGTTGAAAATAAAATCTTTGTCGATCACTAGTTGATTGGTCATGATCAAGGAGGTGTTTTTAGTGCGGTTAGACTCCCACACTACTTTGGGTTTCTAACCACACTGTTTCTTATATTTTGCGCGCACATTTACATGTTTACACACAGTGCGGGCATTGGAAAGGGTAGAAGGAGAGAGAGAGAAAGATTTTTGGTGTAGAGGTTCTTGAAGCTCAGTTGTTTATGCTTCAGAGATTCTTCAGGGATGGCGTCCAGATAACTGGGGAGATTTTTGTTATTTTTTGTCTTTGCTTCTGAGTCACAGTACTTTTTTTCCGATAACCGATGTCAAGGGCAAATCACCATCAACAGAGCGAACAATTTTTCCAGCCACATGACCAAGCTACTGCCAGTGTTATGCCTTCGCAGTAGTGATCACACAAGCTTTCGTAAATGATCGGAACGATTTTATATATTTCATGAGAAATAAATAAATGCTTGCTGACATCAGGATTTGAACCATGAACAATTAGCATGACAATTGACGACGTTGCCACTACACCATTGCCACCCCGGTTGCTTCTCGCAACCACTTGTATTGCGTGCGTTATATTTTTCAAGAAATGCCGATTCTCCAGAAAATTCAAGGTGGTCATATCTGTGGCAACAAGGCATAACAGCATAAGTGTACTTATGCCGTTATAGAAATATTTTTTTGTTTTTAATATATTTTATATAATATTCTCTCAGGAAAGCCGAACTTATAACGCTGAGACATTGCCTCGATATGTCTGGAATTCATTATCTAAAGCAGTTACTGAATTAGGGGCAGGGAAATGAGACGATAAAGACATCTTTGAATACGTTTTTTGGAATGTGTAAAGGCACTTATGCTGTTATTCCTTTTTGCCACAGATATGTGACCGCCATATATGAGGCAATGGGGGGCTTATAGTCCGACCAAAGTCTCAAACTTGGTACATAGATGGGTCCACATTGGAAAATGGTAGCACTGGCACTGGGGTTTATGGACCCAGGCTCCAACATGCAGTAGCGCTTGGGAAATCGTCAACAGTATTTCAGGCGGAGGTCCATGATATTATATACGAGAATGCCTGCGAAGAAGGGTTGAGGGCGTCCGTATTTACATTCTCTCCGGACATCCAGGCAGCACGTATGGCTCTGAAATATGGCTCTTATACGGAAGGATCTAAACTTATGTGGGACTGTCTGAATCTACTCGAAGATCTTACATAAAAAATAACCGTCACTGACTGCTTAGCAAGAAGAGGTGCCAGCCGCCTACTAAATCCTATTTTGGTGTTAAACGGCGTATCAAAACCTCAGAATAAAACAATGGGAAGCCGATTGTCATGCAGAGTACTGGGCCAAATTCAAGGGTCTAAGACAAAAAAAAAAGTTTATTAACCTCAACCGTTGTAAGGCTAATTAGCTACTTGAGCTTAGGAAAGCAGACTTAAGGACCTTAACAGGCTACTTGAATGGTTATTGTCCACTCAGGTAACATCTGCACAAAATAAGAGTATGTCGGCTATGTGGAGGGCAAAAAGAGAAGGCAAACCATATTCTTTGTGAATGCTTCATAGGCGCAAGAAATTCGAATTCGAATGAGCAGTTCGAAGTAACCAATTTCCGAATTCGCACCGTACCTCCCAGTAAAACCGAAATAATAACATCAAGTCCCTCAAGAAGAACAAGGCAGTGAGTATTGATGGCATCCCTCCCGAACTATTTCAAGCGGAGCCAAATACATCGGCAGATCTGCTGCACCCTCTAATGCTGAGAGCTTGGGATAGTGAACAATTTACGCAGGGGATGATCATTAAACTTTCAAAAAAGAAAACTTGACAGAATGCGGAAACTGGAGAGGTATTTGCGTTCTTCCAGCCGTAGCCAAAATAATAGCTAGAATAATTTTTTATTTTTTTTCCCGAGGGTAGGTGAAAAATCTTCCATAGACACTATGAGAATAGCAAGCGCGTGAATAATTCTGGAACGAATCAAAGAGATTGAATCATTTAGATTCAACTCTCGACGTCGAACAGGCAGGATTTCGTGCTGGATCCTCCTGCATCGACCACATAAACACCACAATCGAACAATACGTTGAGTACAGGTCTCCGCTACATTTGCTGTTTATCGACTTCGAGAAGCTATCGACAGCTTGAATAGAGATGCTATCTGGTTGGCCTTGGCAGGAGAGGCATCCCACAAAAACTTATAGCTATTATCAAGGATACATACGAGGGCGGTAAGTGTCACGTCGTGCACAATTGTAAGGTGTCGGAGGATTTTGAAGTCCAAAGTGGAGTACGTCAAGGGTGCATACTGTCCCCACTATTGTTCTTCGTGGTTATCAGCGGTGTCCTCCGTGCAGCATTGACGAAAGCTAATTATGGAATTCGTTGGACGATGACATCTTACCTTAAACACTTAGATTACGCTGACGATGTTTGTCTACTTTATGGATCTTCATTTGATGGCCCAAAATCTAGAAGCTGAGGTAAACAAAGTGGGACTAAAAATAAACACAGCCCTGAGCTCTTCTAATACCCGCGTTCAACTTAACATTGCCGGACAGGAAGTCGAGAAAGTTGATAACTTTCTTTATTTAGGAAGTGTGGTCGCGGCTAATTGTGGTGGCACCGAAATGGATGTGTGGAGCAGAATCAGGAAGGCTAAAGCTGGTTTCGGAATGCTGTCCAAAATCTGGAGAAGCAATGTTATCAGTTTAAGAACTAAGCTGGAACTGTTCCGCTCCAACGCAGAATCGGTGCTGCTTTATGGGTGCAGCACTTGCAGGGTGGACACCATTAGCACACGCAAGCTGCAAGTCTTCGTAAACAAATGTTTAAGGATCATCTTGACGATTTTTTGGCCGAACCGCATCTCCAACGAACAACTTTATACGTGAACGGGCCAAGAACCTATAAGCATTACTATACGAAGGAGAAAGTGGCAATGGATTGGACACATCCTACAGCGCGAAGACAACTCCATTGTGAAATATGCCATGCAGTGGAATCTGTTTACCCAGGCAGGCACAAGAGCGGGACGCCCTAGGCAAACGTGGCGCAGAACAGTTGAGGAGGAATCGAGCTCTTTAGGAATGAGTTGGAGGTAGCTCAAACGCGTTGCAAAACTTCGAACAAGATGGCGCGCAGGCGTGGTTGACGCCCTGTGCCCCCGAAGGGTTAACGGATCTAAGTAAGTAAGTAAGTTCAGGTAAGGCTCCATATAAAAATGGGTCATGCTCCTTGGGTGTACATCGAAACAGCAGATGTACGTATGTACAGGGTGGGCCAACTACAAGTTTCTTTTTAAAAATGCAATAAAATGAACAAAATGAAATTTTGTCCATGTATTATGGCTTTATTAGTAAGAGCAAATATTCCCATTAATTATGGAATACAACGTTGTTCAAGTGGCTGCCTCGGATGGCCTCGCAGTAGCGCATGCTATCACTCCAATTTTCTAAGACCTTGTTGATGGTTTCGGGCTGTAGCTCACGGATTGCGTGGATGATATTGGCCTTAAGTGCTTGAATCGTTTCCGGATTGTTGGCATAAAATCAGTCCTTCACGGTTCCCCACAAAAAAAAGTCCAAAGGGGTCAAATCGCAGCTTCGAGGCGGCCAATTGACATCGCCAAGACGGCTGATAACACGATTTGGGAATTTGGTGCGCAAAAGACCGATTGTGGCATGGGCTGTGTGGCATGGCGCGCCATCCTGCATGAACCAGAGGTCGTCCAAATCCATGTCTTCAATTTCAGTAAAAAAAAAGTCGTTAACATGGCTCTGTAACGCCCACCGTTGACCGAAACGTTGTTCCCAGCCTCATTTTCGAAGAAAAATGGTCCAATGATGCCACCACTCCACAATCCGCAACCAAACTGTCACTCTTTGTGGATGCATTGGCTTCTCGACAATAACGTGCGGGTTTTCCGAGTCCCAGATGCGGCAATTTTGTTTGTTAACGCAGCCGCCGAGATGAAAATGTGCCTCGTCAGAAAAAATGATTTTTCGCCCAAAATCGTTGTCCAATTCAAGCTGCTCTAAGGCCCAAACTGCGAAGCGATAATGAAACGGATGGTCGTGCACTTTCAAGTGCTGAATCAATTGGACCTTGTAAGCGAATAATCCCAGATCTTTGTGCAGAATTCTCCTCAGGCTAGTGCGTGAAATGTTGAGCTGTTGAGATCGATGTCGAGTTGATGTTCGTGAATTGAGTCTCACACTCTCGGCTACAGCAGCCACATTCTCGTCTGTGCGCACCATACGATGACGGGGACTGTGAGTGTTGTCCACTAGCATACCAGTCTCACGAACATTTTGCACAAACTTGCGTACAGCAGGCGCGGTGGGTGCTTCATTTCGGCCAAAACTTCTTTTCAAAAAGCGCACTGTTTGGGCTACACAGCACTCACTTTGGAAATAAGTTTTCAATATTTCCCAATGTTATTCAAGCATAAAGTGACTTATTTCGTTCGTCGGAGGTATGATACTGACCTTTTGTCAAGATTTCGAGCGCGAAACAGCTGTCAGTGTCAAAATAACCTATGATTTAAAAAGAAATCACTAGATGGCCCACCCGTTATCTATCTTCACAGTCCAAATACGACGGATATCGATACTCCGATCCGGAAAATTTTTTGTCCACTCCAGAGCGACGACGCAGTAGATGAAGGTCTCACCTCAAGTGGCGCCAACAAGTGGAAACTGATCTTAACCAACTTTGTGGGCGGAACTGGAGGTAGATGGCAAATGACAGGACCAACTGAAGAATGGTTTTCGTTGAGTTCCATTCTATCATTTTTCTACTTTTCTTACCTGCTTGGAATAGTCAAGCATTACGATATATTTCTAAAGTACATAATTGGCTATATTCAGTATACATATGTATTTGCTGGTAAGCCGTTTCTCAGCGAAATAAAATGTTCTTAAGATTGTGAATAACATCGATGTTAGTTATTATCATTTCATATACTTCAGATGTATATAACGCTCGCTGCTCCATCAAGGTAGGAAATGACCTCACCAAGACCTTTAATATCAAAAAAGGTTTTACACAAGAGGTCATGTGACTTCTTTAATATTGTACTTGAACGGATTGTGCGAAACTCGCTAGCCAACACCAGAGGCGCAATCTATCGAAAGTCTGTACAGCTGCTTGCATACGCCGATGATATTGACATTATTGGAAGAAATCAGCGGGCTGTCAGCGGTGCAGTTGCAAGCATTGAAGAAGAAAAGGGCAAAACGATACATACTATCAACAAGAAGGGACTATCAACACCGACGAACGTCACAGTGGTCAGCTACAACTTCCAGGTAGTAAGGGACTTTGTCTACCTCGGCTCTGCTATTCATTCTGAAAATGACATCAGCACAGAAATCAAGCGAAGAATAACACTTGCTATCGCTGTTTTTTGGGCTATTAAGGCAATTCAACCGTAAAGCCCTAGACCCTGATCATCCCAATTCTGCTTTACGGCGCAGAAACATGGACTTTATTAAAAGCAGATGAAGATATCCTTGATCACTTCGAGAAGTGAGTTCAAACAGGTGAGCCACACAGGCGGATCAGTAAAAAATGCAGTGAAGTGGGAGGGTTATGATCCTTTGAGCTCGGATCATAACTCGGATCGCCGATGTAGGAAGAAATTTCCGTAACTGGAAATTTTTAGAAAATCTATCCCAAGACTAACAAAATATAAAATGCATTTTCAGATAAAAATACATCTGTGATAACAGAGAACTTAAAGGCTTCCAGAATGTAAGACCACTACTAACCACCGACACTCGCACATTTAACCAAACAATTCTTTTAAATTTAGTGGCCCGGCATTGTGAGATAGCGATTGGAATGTACTTCATAAACAAAAACCCTTCGCATTGTTTGAGTATGATACTAAGCCTCCCATTGTTTATTAACGTTTCATCTTTCGGGTTTTTCCGTCTAATCGTTCTAAAGCAAAAATTCGTTAGGAAGAAGCTGATTCAATGACCAGCCAGCAATGTATGACCTTGACACACAAGGTCTTTGTACGCATAAACCCTGCTTTTCGTAGATTTCAATTAAGATTTAAAGAATTCTATTAAGTGATTCATGCTTAAATTGCCAACTGGTAGGAAGTGATGAGTATTTCGTCATAGCATAAGATTTTGCTCGCTAATCATCTAGTGATGTAATCGACGCAATTTACATTTGGAATTTCTTCTTGAAATACAAACAGAATTTGCTAATGATCTTACATCGAACTAACAGTTAGAGTTTCATTGGGAAGCCTAACATTCGACTTTGTGTTTTCAAGATTCCTTAAATATGTATTTAATTCTACGATCGATCCAAGTGCGGTTTTCAATTTTCATGTATCGCACAGAACTTAACCACAGACTGATTAAATTCTTGTGCTATCCATACGCCTATGTGAACTTTTGGGTAGTTTTTCGGATAGAGCATAGAGGTGGTGTGCCAATGACCCGGACTCCATTCGCATTTATCTCTATTTAGCTGTTGGTGTTGCTGCTGCCGCTTGATTTAATGGTGATGTCTCGGTGGTAAATTTACCTGTCTCTGTTAACCTCTGTGGTATGCCCTCGGTAATGTAGCGTGGAAAGATAGTAATTTTCGCTTGATCACCATAATCTTCGTCTTCTGAAGAAGCGCTAATCTTTCGACCTCATGAGTGTACAATATAATTTTTGTAAATCATTTGCCAAGAGATATGCAATTATTTGGGGTGGTATCTTGTGGGTTAGATAGAAATTACGAATGCACATTGATTTAATATTTTTTATTCATTTATTCATAATTTGGCGCCATATTTATCTTTTCAGAGTTGGCCTAGAAATAAACGAGGACAAAACTATTGCTAAAGTAGGCGTTGTCTATCTGCAGGACAAAACATCATCGAAGACAGACGTAGTTTCGTAATACATAATGAGCCTATCTCCCACGGAGTTTCACAGTCAATGAATTAAAGTATGCAATGCGCCCCCTCCTGGAGTCAGCCGTGATTGTTCTAGAGCTAAACCACCTCATTTAGTATTTCGGAGGGTATTTTACTCTATTTCGCACGCCTCTTGGCAGCTTACTCTACTGCGAATCAGTACCGCAATGTTTCCTAAAATATGATTCAGAGTCTCTTCTGCTTCATCGCAGTATCTGTATTGAATTTGCCATTGAATTCCAAGCCCAATATTTGAAGCTGTTGGTAATTAAGTCGATACAGGTCTTTGATCATCCATTTCTATTGCAATTTCTTAAGAGTGCTTGTGATTAAGTTGTGGCAGTCCCTTTAAGATTTTAAGTTCCATTCTATACAAGGGTCCCATGAATAGATGGGACTCCTCGTTAAGTAAAGGTAACCTTGTTCTTCTTGTCCAGATTGTAGAGTTTTTCCAGGTATTCCTATATCTTCTTTGATGGGAGCTTAGTTGTCTAGCATAATCGTTTCGATTGCCATTAGTGGGCCCATATAGAGCCCCTTTGGCCTCCAGATCAGCGGCATTGGTGGTCCATATCATTTTGAGGTAAGTTGTCGGAGCAGTTTAATGGGTCTAAATGTAATTATACGATTACACAACGTAACATAAGCTGGTAAGGATAGACAGAGAGGCAAAGATTAGTGTACTGGTTTGAAATGTGATACATAACAGGAAACCTCTGGGGGTGGCGTCCAAATAACTGGAGGGAATTGTTTTGTTATTGGTAATGATTCGCAGTATTTGTTTTTCCGACCACCTGTGGTTGTTAAATAGTGGGTCCTGCAAAAGTATTTCAATTCAATTTATTCAATTTATTTATCTTTAAGGAAATTTACAACTTTATATTTATATTGGTTTGTATCTGCAAAGCCTTATGGGCTTGTCTGCAGAAGATTATTTGCAGAAGTGTTAAGTTTTATTTTGAGTTCTACATAATATTATATTAAATTCGACTTTTATTATACAGACATTTATTATTGATAATTAATATTATATTTATATTATTAATATAATTGTTTAACTTTTTTTTTTAAAAATTGGTTTTGAGAAATTATGAAAATCTGCGGGTATTTCATTGAATATTGTTGGGACTGCAACATCATATTTTCGCCGACCATATGTATTCCAGTATCTCGGAATGGTGTATCTGTTTTGCTGTTTCCTTCTAGTATTAAATGTTTGCTGCGATGGGATTTTGTAGGTGCTGTCATCTTTGAATTGTGTTAAAATTTCTAATTTGTATAGTTGTTCTATAGTTAGAAGCTTCATTGAGTTATCAACTTGATGTTCATTTATAGGGATATGTTGGTGGAATTTTGATCGGTGAACCATCTTTGGTTTTCGAGCTTGCATCGCTAGAAGATTTTGAAGCTGCGGTGCATTTCCCCAGGCTAATATGCCATAGGTGAGATTCAACTAGTCCAAAATAGCACTGTCGCAGAACGTCTGGTGGACACCTATAGCTCATGTGAAATAAAGCGTATGCGGACTGTCGAAGTTTTGTTGTTAAGGCCTGTATGTGGTAGCTCCATTTCAAATTGTAGTCCACGATCACCCCAAGGTACTTATATGTTGATGCGTTTTCAATTATTGTTGAGCATTAATAATAAGCCCATTGTCGTGACACCAAAGCCATGACAGCATCGAATTGACTTTGCATCATTTTTTCTGCTGCCCCAATATTTTTGTGACTCACTACAATGGCTGTGTCATCCGCATTTGCATACCCCGTGCTTTTCTTTAGAACTGAAAGCAGATCATTTATATATATTAGAAAAAGAAGAGGGCCTAACCTCGATCCTTGCGGTACCCCGTATTTAGCATCTTCCACCTCGCTTAAGTTCTCCTTAATCTTTACATTTTTCTATCATTAAGATAACTTTCAAACCATGTCTATATGGATCCTCGTACACCGATTTTTTCTAATGATCTTAGTATGTTTTTATGACATAATGTATCAAAGGCTTTTTTAAAGTCGATGAACAGAACAATAGAGTTGTGGTTCTTGTCTATGCTACTGTTTAATCTATTTGCAAAGTTTCCAAGCAAGCGATTTATACTTTTATTCTTTCTAAATCCGAACTGGTTGTTTTTCAAGAGTTTGTATTTCTCAACGTACTCATAGAGCCTCTTAGCAACAACTTCTTCTAACACCTTATCTAAAGCTGAAAGAATAGAAATTGGCCTATAGTTAGAAATCTCATTTTTCTTTCCATCCTTATATACAGGGCGAACAATTGAGGTTTTCAACAATTTTGGAACGGTTGATTGTTTTAAGCTCATGTTGTCTATTTTCGATATTACTGGAGCCAGTACTCTAGAACTATTTTTGAGATCTTTGTGTCTTATGCCATCTCCTCCCGCCGATTTATTTCTTTTAAGTGAGCTAAGAATATTCCCTATTTCTCTCGTGGTGACCTCTGCCAGATACATTGAGCGCTGTGCAACATTCGTTGGGCCAAGAAAGGATATGTATTCGCATTTGTGCAGAGTGTTTTTAATTTCTGATGATAATTTATTCGCGAACTTGTTTGCAAGATTATTAAAATGTGTTTCGCTGGTAAAATTTTTGACTAAGGTATCATCTAGATTGGTGGACTTCCTTCCTAGTATAGTGTTGACGATTTTCCATGTTCTCTAGGATTTTTGCTTGCTTTTTGAAACTGATCTCTATAGTACCTTGATTTTGTGTTGTTGATTCTTCTGTTTAGATCATTCCGAAATTGTTTGAATTCCCTTTTGCATAAACATACAATTTCGAATGTTCATATGCTGCACCGTAGACAATCATTCGAATGTGCAGAGATTCGATTATACCTGCATACGAGTAAATAGCTGGTGAACATATCTGACAGCATTATTGAAATCTACTTGCAGCTTATGAAAAGAAAGCGAATCAAGGCTACTTGAAACCACTTTAGCTTATGCTTTTTTATGCATGATGAGTGTTTGCACACCCCTTCTACGTGTCTCAAGCGGAGTTAAAATTGTTGAAATTTACAATTTGGGTAAGCATCCATAAATAGGACCAACTGTGGTGTTGATACCTTATTCTTCTTCTTCTTCTTCTTCCTTTTATTAGCGAGTTTATGATCCGAAAATAAGGGATCACAACCCTCCCACTTCACCGCATTTCTACTGATCCGCCTGTGGGGTTCGCCTATTTGATCTCAGAAAATATCGGCAGGCCCGCTGATTTTGGATCACTCGGTTACTGAGACCAATGAAATGCCGATGTCGTCGCATTTGACTGATCCAGGCGTTTATAAGACGTGGTACATTAAAAAATGCAAACAGAAAACTTTTCTTCTTTTAATTTTTTTATTTATAAGAAATAATTTTTAGCACAAAAATAGTTCATTGAATATAATTAGAAAATAAAAAAATAATGATTTCAATTTTTTATAGCTTGACGTTGGAATAGTCGTATCTTTGCCTTTATGGGTCTCATCAGAGCTTGCACAGTCGAGTTTGGTATCATTTTAGTCGCTCGTAAATATTTTTTTTTAAAATCATCGATGTTTTTAGCTGCTCGAAAGTATTTCCTCAACTTCGTTTTAATTATGGCCCAATACCTTTCAATAGGCCTTAATTCGGGGCAGTTTGGTGGGTTGATATCCTTCCCTACAACGTTTATATTTTGCTGTATGTACCAATTTTTAACAACAGAGGAGTAGTGGCAGGTTGCTAAGTCTGGCCAAAATATTGTTGAGGTCGTATGTTTTCTAATAAGTGGTAAAAGTCTTCTTTTCAAACATTCTTTTAGATAAATATTCGAATTGATGGTCCCCGTTGTCACAAACGGAGTGCTGCGTTTTCCACATTGGCAAACCGCTTGCCAAACCATAAATTTTTTTGGAAACTTGTCTCTTTTTATTGTCTTAAATTTTTCAGGAACCTTGGCTTTGTCAATTGCAGAATAATACTCTTTACCTGGCAATGACCGAAAGTCCTTTTTGACGTAAGTCTCGTCATCCATTATAATGCAAGAGTATTTCTTGTCCAAGAGGTGTAGGTATAGTTTTCGACTTCGCTGTATAGCGGTTTTTTGTTGTTTATACTCTCTTCTTGGTACAAAATACTTTTTATAAGACTTAATGCCATGTCGTCTTTTGATTCTTAGTATTTGAACGTGATTAGTATTAAACTTTTTAGCTAAATCGCGAAGTGACAGGTTGGGGTTTCTCTTTATACACTTTATCACTCTCTTTTCTAAATCCTTATTTCTAGCACCACCTTTCTTACCCGTTCCTTGTTTTCTTAACACAGAATTGTCTTGAAGAAACCGAATAACTGTTCTTCGAACGGTTGCGTATGTTGTTTTTACTTGTTTAGCAATTATTTTATATGGCGCGTCTCTATTATTCAAATAAGTTTGCAAAATTTTTTTGCGTACTTCCTCTTGCGACGAAGACATAGTTGAAACTACAGATTCTTAAATTTTATTTTGTTTTTTGAAACAAACTCTAAATAGTGCTAAACGCAATCGCAAGACAAGAGAAGCCGGTAACAGCGAAGTTTTATTGAAAACTGAGAAAGAAAATTTGCAAATTTTAGTGTACCATGTCTTAGGTCTGCCTTTGCTACATCGCGATGTCTTTGGAACGTGCATTGATATTGCCTTTTTAACAGGGTTCAAATGATCTCTTCTTTGAACATGGCAATACCAACTGAGCCGGTCGCGCTCTATTTTTTGTACGATGGTTTCCACGGATCTTCGAACTTCTTATTCGATCAAGCTTTGTCATTCCTGCTGTCATGCGAAGCATCTTCATCTCAGCTGCCGTTAATTTACTCTCATACGTTTTGTACATCGTCCAACATTGTGAACCGTATGCGAGCGCTGGACGCACAACTGCGGTGTAGAGCCTTCCTTTCAACTTAGGTGATATTTTTCTGTCACAGAAGATAGCGGAATTTTCTCGGCACTTGATCCGATGATTGATGCGATGATTGATGTCGTCATCACAAGCTGCTTTGCTATTGATCATAGATCCCAGATATTTGAACTTTTCGCACTTGGGAAGCACTGTTCCATTCAAATAAATGTCAGGAATAGGCCTGAATGGATCAGAGAACGAGCAGCACAAGTACTCTGTCTTCTTTGAACTAATGTGATATCCATTTCCCTCTAGAACGTCCACCCACACATCAAGTGCTCGTTGCAGGGATGTAGGATCCTCACTTATGATGGCTTCATCGTCAGCAAAGAATAACTGATGTACCTTGGGGTCCATCACTTTATCTTCAAGCAGATAATCAAGGACTGCAATAAAGAGCAAAGGATTTAAGACGCTTCCCTGGTGCACCCCGAGTTTGATTGGGAACTCTTCGGTTACTCCAGCGGGGCATCTTATTCTTGCCTTTGCTCCTTCGTACATGTCCATGATCATCTGTACATATGTTTCTGGTACCTCTTGATGTCTTAGGTGTTGATATGATTGTAACAAGATAGGTTTCGATTTATGACAAAGTCGAGCCTTGTTGCAGTATCTACTAGCTTAATTTTGGTACCATATATGTAGCAAGATATCTTACACAGAAGCAAGTTCGAGAAATCTTTTTGAGGTTGGTATGGCTTGGTATTTCGTTGGGCGTAAAACTAGACCGTTATTCGTTGCTCATTGATTGATCGCGATCCTTATTCAACTCTGAGACAAGCTCTCTCATCTTATCAGCCGGCCGTGAGGAATAAGAATAGACATCATCATCGTAGAGGTGGATTAACACATAATTGCAGATTGATGGTAAGTCAATTATGTACAGGCAGAACAGGATGGGTCCAAAATTGAACACTGAGATGCATCTTGCACCTTGCATATTGTTCCAGGAAAATGTTATGTTAAATTTAAAAAAATTGTTGACGTTTGGAAAAATAGTTCTAATAAAGTATATCCATTTCATTTTTAGTTGTCTTCAATGCTGCGGATCAAAGAATAGGTCTTTACTGTTTATTTATTAATTTTTTTTTTTTTTTAAATATATTAAATAAATATATTAAAATTGTTGAAGTAGTGATACAAGTACAGTCCAAAAACAAGCAGCATCAAAAAATAAAAGAAACTATTATAAGCAAAGGTGAAAATTGCTTTATACGAGTAATGTATGGTATAATAATATTATAATATGTCAAAATAGTCTGTGTGTTAGTTTCACTAGAAAACTACTTATGCGATTGTGATGAAAATTGTGCCGGTATTGTCAGGCAATGTGTCCGGAATAACATATGGGCTATGCCCTATGCAAAACCACGCTTTATTAAAAATTGTGATAAAAGTTAAGTAAATCGGAGAAAATATGCCGCTCGGATGGCTTTTATTATGACCAATTGTTTTACTGTTAAAGATACAGTGCCAAACGAGTCTAACCAGATAAAACATATCAACTGCATGTTTGTGATTAAAATAAAATACGCCTATCACAACAAGCCATATGTCAATTTATTTATTACAGAAAACTTAAAAAAATTAAAACTGTTTACTAAGCATAAAAAAAATATGAACTGAAAATCAAATTCTACCTCACACCGGATAATTGTTTCTTGTAAATCATTTCGATAACTTGTGGCAAATTTCTTATTGGCTGTGACTACTTCCAGTCTTCATAGCATAAAATTCATTAAATTTTAACACATCTCTGGCTATGAAGTTCCAAGTCCTTGAAAGCCCGATAGGATAGCGCGATAGGAGGCGTACGATTAAGATTTAACTCACCCGACTACTCCAGGAGCTCCCAAAACGAGGAAGAGATAGAAAGTATCAAACACTTGCTATGTGACTGCCCAAATCCACAATATCACCGCCTACACTTCATGGGTAACAGCTTTTTTGATGAACTAAGAGATCTCGTGCAAGTTCCACTAAAGAACATGATACGATTCATAAAGAGCTCAGGTTAGTTCGCTACTGGACCGACCGAATGATAAAGAGTTTTTACAGGTTCCATAAATAAAAATGGAAACACAATGGACCGTTTGGCTCCCGTGAGAAGCATCTAGGTGCACTTCCCTCTAACCTTACTTAACCTAACCATGATAATATCAAGGGATTGTACTGGTGTACCTAATGCCTGTGGACAATTAAATATTAACTAGGACCTATCAATATGTGATTTGTTTTTGGGAACATTGTCCCCATCCTAACCAGATGGGCAGTTCGGTATGTTTCGGGTGTGAGCCGCGACAAAACTAAACTGGTTTTCTTCTCTAGGAAATATAAAATTCCGTTAATTGACCCTTCCTCGCTTAATGGTATAATCTTTCTCCAACGAAGTAAACTATTTGGATCTTATTTTAGATAGGAAATTAAGCTGGACACCAAACATTCGAGAAAAAGTCGAGAAAGCGTCTGTGGCAGTTTTCTCTTGCAAAGAGAGAACAAATGGGGCTTGCAGCCTCGTGTTATTCAGTGTATCTACATCTCATTTATAAGACAGATGCTTATGTATGGGGTAGTTGTCTGGTGGACAGTCTTAGATAAAGCCATAAACCGCGATCAGTTTGCTTGTGCACTTCGAACGGCACCCTCTGCAGCACTGGTCATTTTGTCAGCACTTGGCATCTTTGCTAAGCAAATGGCAGCTAGTGCAGTCACGAGCCTTAAAGCAATCTCACAGTAGTCCAGTAAAGAATTTGGCTACGCCTCTATTCTGAATAATATCAACATCGATTCCGAAAATATAGACTACACAACTACGAAGTTAAGGTTTAATAAAAACTTCCAGGTAACCATCCCTTCCAGGTCAGTTTGGTAAAAGAAGTTTTTATGAAGAACAAATCGATTAACTTCAACATCGACAGATCAAAAACTACAACGGGGATATGCTTAATCCTAATTTTTCCTTCCGTCTTACAAATCATTGTAGCGCGTTCCAGGCCGAAATATTGGCTTTTTTTCGAACAGCTAAGCAGCATCATGTCCTTAATTCAACAGCAGTTCTAGACTGCGGATCGTCTCTCATAGAAATGACGAAGCAGTGTAGTATTCACCTTTGTTGGGTACCGGCGCATATTCCAGGGAATTTTAAGGCAGGGAATTTTAAGGCTGATGAAGTCACCAAACATGGAACAACAATATCAATTTTACCAGGAAAGTGCAAACGACTAACAAAGGCCTCGTAGGGGCAGCAACTCCCGATAGGTGCTGGTCCGCTAAGTAACGAGAAAGAGCCACTGCAGCCGAAAACCTAGCAGCTCTGTTAGTAAGCCCTACTCCCACCTCCTCGTGGTGCCATCTGGGAATTTCTTCGGAAATTGCTAACGGGAGAGAACGAATGGCGAGCTTCCGGCGCCAAAAAACAGGATAAGTGTCGGTTGGTCTGTGGCCCAGCGAGCCGCAACCGTAAAACAAATCTTGCTCCGAAACGGAAACAATCGCCTCGGATAAGGACGGATAATTTGTTGACGACCTTTGGCTATCGGACACGGACAACGATCGGATTCTGGAATGTTAAGACCCTCCTGGACTCCCTCAAGGAAGGGCCTTATAACGCCAGATTCCTCCAATTGGAGCGCGAATTCGCGCGGTATAAAATCGACATCTTAGGGCTGAGCGAGATAAGATGGTACGATGCTGGGGAATACATCTCCCTAACAAAAAGCACTGTGATGCTCTACTCTGGTAAACCAGCTGGAAGTGCACGGAGTTCTGGCGTAGGACTCATGCTAACTCCAGCAGCACGTAGTAGCCTCATATTCTGGAAACCCCATAGTGACCGGATTTTGACGGCTAGGTTCCAGAGTAGAGTTAGAAAAATTACCATCATACAGTGTTATGCTCCGACTCTAGACGCGACTGAGGATGAAAAGGATAATTTTTATAGCCGCTTAGGCGCCGCCTATAACCAAACGCCTAATGGGGACATCGTAATGGTAATGGGAGATCTCAATGCCAAGGTGGGTAGCGACAACACCATGCTTAAACACGTGATGGGAGTTCACGGCGTGTTAGACCGTAATGACAATGGTGAGCGGTTTGTGGACTTCTGCAATACCAACCGCCTAGTCATCGGAGGTACGCTGTTTAAGCATAACACCTGCCACAAAATCAGTTGGGTCTCTACTGATAGGCAACGAACATCCAACCAGATCGACCACATTGCGATCAGTCGCCGCTTTAGAAATTGTCTCCTGGACGTCTGAAACAGACGTGGAGCTGACGTCGGACTAGAACGAGATCACCATCTTATGGTAGCTCATTTACGCCTTCGTACTGCATCCGTCATCAGCAACCGCTCAAACCTACTTAACATCACCAGATTTAATATCGACAGGCTCAAGGTTCCCCAAGTGCGCCAACAGTTCAGGGACCATCTTGCCTTAGAAGCAGAAGCAATCAGCAGCATAGAGAACATGGATGACCACTGGAGTGCTGCTTTTGCGACTGGGGCACGCACGTACTATATGTCGGTAAAAAGCAGAAACACCACCGCACATGGCTTTCTACAGACACCTGGAGACGGATCGATGAGCGTACAGCAATCAAGGCTCGGATTGCAGCGGCCTCAGCAGTCGAGAGAACCGAGCTTGAAGCCCAATACCATGCGAAGAAGAAAGAAGTGCAGCGTAGTGTGAGACGTGACAAACGTCAATATGTCAACTCACTGGCCTCAAGGGCTGAAGAAGCAGCGAGTAGGTGCGACAGTAGGACTGTTTACAACATCACTAAGGAGCTCATTGGTGGTCGAAACTCCAAACAACATCCAGTGAAGAGTCTAGACGGTAACCTTCTGATTTCGGATGAGGATCAGCTCACTAGATGGAGAGAACATTTTGCTACAGTGCTAAATCACTTAGACGACGGCGGTATGATCTTGCACTCGAATGAGCAGTTCGAAGCAACAAATTCCCGAATTCGCACCGTACCTCGCAGTAAAATTGAAATAATAACAGCAATCAAGTCCCTCAAGAAGAACAAAGCGGTGGGTATTGATGGCATCCCTGCCGAGCTATTTCAAGCGGCGTCAAATACATGGGCAGATTTGCTGCATCCGCTAATACGGAGAGCTTGGGTTAGTGAACAATTTCCACAGGAGTGGAAAAGGGGGATGATCATTAAGCTTCCAAAGAAGGGTAACTTGATGGAGTGCGGTAACTGGAGAGGTATATGTGTTCTTCCAGCCGTAGCCAAAATAATAGCTAGAATAGTTCTAGAACGAATTAAAGAACATTTAGATTCAACTCTCGATGTCGAACAGGCAGGCTTTCGCGCTGGATCCTCCTGCATTGACCACATAAACACCTTACGGATCATAATCGAACAATGCGTTGAGTATAGGTCTCCGCTACATTTACTGTTTATCGACTTCGAGAAGGCTTTCGACAGCTTGAATCGAGATGCTATCTGGTTGGCCTTGCGCAGGAGAGGCATTCCAGAAAAGCTTATAGCTATTATCAAGGCTTCATATGAGGGCGGCAAGTGTCACGTCGTGCACAATGGTAAGGTGTCGGAGGACTTTGAGGTCCAAAGTGGAGTACGTTAAGGGTGCACACTGTCCCCACTATTGTTCTTGGTGGTCATCAGCGATGTACTCCATGCAGCATTGACGGAAGCTAATTCTGGAATTCGTTGGACTATGACATCTTACTTTAAACACCTAGATTACGCTGACGATGTTTGTCTACTTTCACATCGGATAATGGATCTTCATTTGATGGCCCAAAATCTAGAAGCTGAGGCAAACAAAGTGGGGCTAAAAATAAACACAGCCAAAACAAAAGCCCTGAGTACTTCCAATACCCGCGCTCAACTTAACATTGCCGGAAAGCAAGTCGAGAAAGTTGATAACTTTCTATATTTAGGAAGTGTCGTCTCGGCTAATCGCGGTGGCACCGAACAGGATGTGTGCAGCAGAATCGGGAAGGCTAAAGCTGCGTTCGGAATGCTGTCCAAAATCTGGAGAAGCAATGTTATTAGCTTAAGAACCAAGCTGCGACTGTTCCGTTCCAACGTAGAATCAGTGCTGCTTTATGGGTGCAGTACCTGGAAGGTGGACACCATTAACACACGCAAGCTGCAAGTCTTCGTAAACAAATGCTTAAGAATCATCTTGAGGATTTTTTGGCCAAACCGCATCTCCAACGAACAACTTTATCTGAGAACGGGCCAAGAACCTATAAGCATTACTATACGAAGAAGAAAGTGGCAATGGATTAGGCGCACCCTACGGCGCGAAGACAACTCCATTGCGAAATACGCTATGCAGTGGAATCCGCTCACCCAGGCAGGCAGAATAGCGGGACGCCCTAGGCAAACGTGGCGCAGGACAGTTGAGGAGGAATCGAGCTCTTTAGGAATGAGTTGGAGGCAGCTCAAACGCGTTGCAGAACTCCGAACACGATGGCGCGCAGTCGTGGTTGACGCCCTATGATATAAGTAAGTAAGTAGGAAAGTGCACCTTAGGTACTCCGAAAATTCGGGAAAACTGTAAGTTCTTTATCCATTGGATTTTTTTTTCTCATTTTTCCTTTTTTACTTACTTACTTACTTACTTAGATAGCGCTAGAGTCCGGGGTGGACCTGGGCCTCAACCAACAAACCTCTCCAGCTAGCACGGTTACGAGCCAGCTGCCTCCAGTTGCACACGCCAAGTTGGTTGAGGTCCCCCTTTTTTTTACGTGGTAGGGAAGTTAACCCGACGGCACAACCCCAACCTGGAGGACCAGATCCTTTTTTTTTTGTACCTTTAGGACAAGAGGCCGGATACACCGATGCCAGTAACCCACTTCGGGGATATGAGCGCTGCCGTTGGCCCATTAAGGGTTCATCCGCCACTATCTCTTTTTCAATACCCTGACGTAGTATTGAAAATCCTTACAGACCTCAGCTTCAAATATGTTGAAGTAGCTCCGGTAAGGTATCCGCTGGTCTGTAGACGTCACCGTTGATTCATCGAAAGAATTCATCCGCCGCACGTCCTCCCTCTGAGGAGCTCTTGCTAGACATGTGAGACGAATATTGCAGCCAATCAGGTCAACAAGAGATGCCTCGTCCGGTTAGACATATGTCCGCTGAAGTTCACCCAGATGTGCTTACGCAGGTCTGAGTGTTCAGTTACACATATATCGTCAGACTCGTTAGTTCACTATCAGTTAGCCATCCAGCGGGCACCACGAGGAGGTGAGGATGCGATTTTGCCCCCTTTACTTTGTTTACACAGAACCTATTGAACTCAAATTTTCACGCAATCTTCGGTATTGCCCCGAGAGTGAAGTTTGTCAAAATCGGTGTACTACTTTAGTATTAAAGCACTTTAGTACTAAACAAAATTGTTCTCTAATAGACTTAGCCCCAGGCGCTGCCTGATAGTTGTTGCAGCAGGCGCCTGCCTGACAGTTGTTTTTTTTTTTTTTTTTTGGTAGGTGCAGCAACGCACGCCGGGTACCCGCTAGTTTAAACTAAAGAATAATGCCATCAAGACAACAAATCTTAGGTGAACAAGTGGAACAATGTGCTTAGCGACAAAACAGATTTGGTCAAAGCTGGATCTGAACCGCTTTAAGAATTTTATTTCTCTCAACAGATTGCATATTGGCACTACAATAGGTGTCATCACTGGGCACTGGCTTGGTGTGCACTCAAACGATTTCTGTAAAGCTGTGCGGACGAAGAGGAGGAGCAAATATTATCTACCTTCTTTGTACCTGCCTTTTTCTCTCCCACAGAGAAAAAAAAACTTCACTTAGGAGCTTTCTACTATAGCGATCTAGGTGATCTGATAAAAATCGAGATTAGAAGTCTCCTATGCTTTATCCGAAGCTCCAATTGGTTCTACAAGTAGGTATGTAGAAAATTTTCCATGATCCATGTGGTATCACAAAAGACCTATCATTGGTCTAAGTGTGCGAAACCGTGGCGCAGTGGTTATTGTGTCGGACCACACTAAGTTTTTTCACCTTCCCACCTCTCATGGACGTTTGATCGGCACAAGAATGTTTCTCAAAAACAAAATAAAAATTGCCCTTCGGATACGACAGGACTGCAGGTCTCTGCCATACGTGCGAAAAATATGTCTCACACAACACGAGAGGTTGCGAGAGCTGTTACGCCAAATATGTGTGTATGTGTTGGCTTTAGTTGGCAGCCAATTCAACCTAACCTAGCCTATTAGACATAAATTGCAAAAAAAATGTTTATCTATAATAATTTGTGTATTCCAGTTAGACTCCAAAAACTTGCAAATGCTTACGAATATATCGCACCATTTCGACACACGTGTAGTCGACATGTTTTCCAAAGTGCATGCTGTCAAAAATGTATACGATGACCTCCGTTTTGTGGAACAATAACTTTCGGGAACCTCAGTGCCTTTTGCTTCATATCAAACAAATGGGCAAAAAAAAAACGCATATTTACGCAAATATTTAGGTCGCTGTCCAGCTGAACCCATCCATTCATGTGTGGGCAGAGTATAATTTCTGCATAACGCAAGCGCTGTTCGATGACCTGCCCTATGGGGTTTTAAAAATTACTCTAACGTGTTCTAAGAGTGCTCTGAACTGTTGCGTGATCAGTGGAAAAGAGTAGAATTTAGGGCTGCTTAAAATTATTCAAATTACCTATTCGTGCGTACGAGTATATAGGACGTTAGTCAAATATGTTGGCGTCCAGATTTGATTACTATCGATAGCAATTTGGAAAAGTTTATCCGTAAACAAAAACTTTGTATACCTATTAATTAAAATAGAGTGACAGCAAAACAACTTCCTTCAGATGCAATTTGAATATCGCTGCCCCCTAGGCTTATTTGACAGTTCTTCGAGCGATTTGTTTATCCGAAGACAAGTACTCGTACTCGTATCTATTAATTCTTTTGGAAAACTTAGAAGCCTACTTCCTCATCTGGGGGATACATTAATATCGAAACATTAATGCCGAGGTCATAACATCACTCATTCATAGGCTGTTGAAATGATCTGTATTGTAAAACAACTGACCCACACAGCATCGAGTGAACGTGAATGGGTATGGGAATCATTCACATATCGAATATGTTCGCCACTTTCGATTGGCAACACACGGACTACATGATTCGGTGTAATCGTTTTTAAATTGCTGTTTATAATAACTGAAAGGGGGTCATTCACTGGTCGCTGTTGGCCAAATTAGCCGACAGCTAAGATGGTCACACCGGAATAATGTTTTTTTTTTTTTTTTTTTTGGAAGCGTGTCTTTCATTTTTTGTTCTGCCTTTCCAATTATAGAAATATAAAACACACACAATAGGCAAACATTAAAAAGCGTTAAGAATGACAATCGGCCTGCTTTTGGCTCAAAACAAATCGCAAAAAGAACTTGAAAAAGTAGCGACGACGCGACGTTCACTTGAGTCGGTATCTATGGCTTCAACGGAATCGTTTAAATCGTATTAAAAACTTTCAAGATTAGCTCTTTCCTTGGTCTTCTTTATTAAGTGCAGTCTACATTTTTTTAATTGTCTTGCAAATTTGTAACATGGCCAAATTCTTCGCTCTTGTCCAGGCAAAACACGACGGTGAACGAAGACAAGAAAAGTTCTGCACACGAGACTGTTACAATACCCCCAAAAAAAGTATGACTTACAATTCAGAACATAGTTTCTGGATTGATTCTTATTTTTTAGTGATTATTTGTAATTATTAACATTTTAGTTATAGTTCGGTATGGTATTTTTGGGGTCGACATTAATGGTATAATGTATATGTACTTGCGAAACTAGGCGAACCCCACAGGCGGATCAGTAGAAATGCGGTGAAGTGGGAGGGTTGTGATCCCTTGTTTTCGGATCATAACCTCGCTGATAAAAGGAAGAAGAAGTATATGTACTTTGCATTCACTGTTTGGTCATTATGGTAGATGCATAATTACATCTTCCGATTGCTTTCAATGGGAGTAAATATCTGATTCGTTTCTAATGTGTTTTCTTATTTTCGTTTTAGCATTTTTCCATTTTAATATCATATTTGTTATCAAAATTATTTGTTTTAAATGCCCTCCGCCTTCATTAACGCAAGCCCTCAATCTGACCAAAACATTCCTCAACACAGCTTGTAAAATGTTTCGTCATGTTGCCTCAATAGAGTCTCTTATGGATGCTTTATTATCCCCTTTATCACATGGATAAGTCACGTATGTTAAATAAATAAAATCTGGAGCAGTAAGTTCTGACGAAGATCCTGTAGGAAGGAGACAATCTGAACTGCACCAACTATAGAGGTGTAAGTTTCTTCAAAACCACTCGTCGACAATCTTATGATCAGTGCGGTTTCACCCTTGGAAAGTCCACCATAAACCAAATATTCACACTACGGCAGATCTTGGAAAACACCCATGAATATAAAATAGATACGCACCACTTCCTCATTGATTTCAAAGATGCCTATGATATCGTGTATAGTGACCAGCTATACAGAGCCATGTCTAGTCTTGGCATCCCTGCCAAGCTCGTCCGTCTGTGCAAAATGACGTTGGAGAACTCTCGCTTCCCCATCAAAGTCGGTAAGAACATCAGCGAACCGTTCGATGTCAGGGAAGGTCTTAGATAAGGTGACGCACTACCATGCGATCTCTTTAATAGAATACTTGAGAGAATTGTACGAAACTCAGAAGCCAACACCGGAGGTACATTCTTTTACAAGTCTGTACAACTACTCGCCTACGCCGATGACATTGACATAGTTGGATGAACTCAGCGGTCCGCCAGTGGGGCGTTTGCGAGTGAGACAGTGGCAGCAAAGATGGGTTTAGCGGTCAATGAAAGTAAAACAAAATGTACGTGTCTCCAAAAAAGACACCCAACGTCGGCGTCTTGGACAGAACGCCACAATAGACAGATACAATTTTGAGGTAGTAAAGGATTTGGTCTACCTAGGCTCTATGGTGAGCTCCGCAAATGACTCCAGTGGGGGCATCAGACGAAGAGTTACTCTTGCTAATCTCTATTTGTATGGGCTAGACTTCATCTATTCATTTATATGCTGATGATGTTCAGCTTTGCAATAGTTATCCGTTGGGTCTTGTTGAAAGTGGGGCATATCAAGTAAACGAAGATCTATGTAAGATACTACAATGGTCACAGGTAAATGGTCTCTGTCTAAATCCGACCAAGTCAAAATGCCTTGTCATATCCAGGAATTGTCTCGATACATCGTGTTTTCCCCTAATACGACTCAATAATATACCCATAGAGTATGTTGATTCTGCGAAGAATCTCGGCATAACCTTCAACAAAACACTAACCTGGAATGACCATATGAGATTAACTGTTGGTAAAACTTACGGAGGTCTTCGCATGTTATGGGCCACACAACGAATTACTCCGATCAAAACAAGGATGATGCTCGCCAAAATATTACTCATCCCAATTATATTATTCGGATGTGAACTTTTTTGCAACTGCGATTACGAACATAGACGGAGACTTAATGTTGCCTACAATAGTATTGCACGGTATATCTATGGACTGCGGAGGTATGATCATATATCCTCGTTTTCTAAATCAATACATTGCCTCACTCTAGAGAACCTTTTTAGATTCCGAACAATAAGCATGCTTCACAATGTCATGCAAATACGTCAACCGCCCTATCTGTATAATAAGATTTGTTTTCCGCGTTCTACCAGAAGTCGTGACATTGTTCCAGTACGCTACTCGTTTCTAATATCTGAGCGGCAGTTTTTCATTCATGCCATCCGGCTTTGGAATTCCCTTCCACGAACCATTAGATCGATAAATTGTGCAACCCAGTTTAAGGTTAGACTTAGGCAATATTTAGGAGCCCTTTGATGATGATGGTTTTATTTGGGTTAACTTGCTAAATTAACTTAATTGATATAATTCTTACTTGAATCGTTTGTATTTATCTTTATTATATATTATTTTATTTGTATTGTATTTTTTCTTTTTTATTTATTACTGAGATACAGCTGAATTGTCACTTAGTAACAGAAATGTAAATTTACAAATAGTATCGTAATACTGAAGCTTACACTAGCTTAAAAGATATTGTATCATACTGTGTAGGACTATAAATAATCAATAAACATTTGAAACATTTGATTAGGTAAGGTTAGGTAGGCTGTCCAGTAAAGGTCCATTGTGATGCCATGTATGTATTTACCATTAGACCACTCAGGGACTAATCAATTAATTTCAGCCAGGACAGGGCCTCCTTCCGCCTGAAAAACACTACAGTGATCTGGGAGGCAGAAAGAGATGCTCAGGTTGAGCTTTTCGGAGAAAACACCTCAACCCACCCCACCTTTGGTCTTAGAGCCATCTGTAAAGAAGTGAACCGAACTACCATCTACAGGGGGAGAGTTGTCCCATTCATCACGTTCGGGCTGTACTGGCAGCCATCTGTTTGCCGAAAATATCTAACAGCAACAAATACCGAGGGACTATCGTCAGGTATTACTTCGGGCGGGTTCTCCCCGTTACGTGGCCGTCAATGTTTGCGTTTGCAGCAGTCTTCTCTGGCTTCCGCCTGTCTGAGCTCAATTTGCATTTGGGTTACTAGTGTACAGACTGCCTCCCAATTACCCACGGATTTTAGCATCTCCGCTATTGTATTTGTGGCATAAAAAAAAAAAAAAACAAATATTTGGCGCAACAGCTCTTTAAAGTGCCATGGCCTACCTTCTCTCAACCACTCATGTTGTGTGCGTTATACTTTTCACACGAATGGAAGGGACCTACAGTTTAATGCCGAATCCGAACGACTATTTGAGAAGCTTTTTCGTGACAACTATACTCTCGGATGTTTGTCAGACGCTCGCGAGAGGTGGGACCATGAAAAAACTTTTTGGCATTTTCTGGGATTCGAACTTGGAACCTCATGCGTAGTGATCCGACACACTAACCACTTACGCCACGGCGCCCACGTGGACACGTGTGGCATCAAGTGTGGTATTTAATTCACTTCCTAGTTTCCGGTTTTCTTCCGTGCAATCTTGGGCAGTTAAAACAAACAAATTCCGAGTCTTCGTCGTATCCAGGACATACTGGGCATTCTGGCGAGTCGTCGAGTCTAAAGCGGAGAAGGTATCGACGATACCCACCATGGTACTATAAAAATTGCATCAGTTGGTAGTTAACTTCTCCATGGCTTCTATTCGTCCATGATTCTATCCTCGGAATAAGTCTGTATGTCCACCTTCCCTTGTGTGAGGCGTCCCATCTTTGTTCCTACTACCTTATCGATGCTACCCTCTCTTGTCTTCTTAATTCAGTAGAGTTCGGGTTTCCAATAATTCCATCCGGATTCTCCTTGCTTCAGCCAGGATATCTATGGGGGTCATGCCCGCGATGACGTACGCCGCTTCATCCGAGGTAGTCCTATAAGCCGATATGATTCGTAGTGCGGTAAGTCTGTAGACACTATTTATCCGCAGTGGATTCTGCTTAACTTTTAACGCCTCCGACCAGATTGGAGATGCGTAGAGTATTGTTGAGCTTACGACTCTAGGCAGGAATATTCTCCTGGTGCTTCTTGGGCTACCAACATTTGGCAGCATTCTTCAAAGCGGCGTGTATAAGTACGTTTGATGCCTTCTTTGATATGTACTCCACATGTTTACCCAAGTTAAGACAGCCGTCTAACATAACGCCGAGGTACTTAATGCAGCTTTTGGAGTGTACCTAGTAGCTTCCCACCTTAACTTTGATGGCCTCTCTTATTTCACGACTACTAATAAGAACTGCCTCACCTCTCGCAAGCGGCTGACCAACATCCGAGAATATTGCTGTCATGAAAAAGCGTCTCAAATGCCCTTCGGATACGGCACTAAACTGTAGGTCCCTTCCATTCGTGTGAAAAAATATAACGCAGACAACATGAGTGGTTGCGAGAGGCTAAGCCCTGTAACTTAAGGAGCTGTTGCGCCAAATATTTATTAAATATTTCGCCGAAATCACTATCGCTATGTCATTTGCAAAACCTGTGATTCGAACTCCATCGGGCACTTTCAGCCTCAGTGTACCATCGTACATTATGTTTCAGAGAACCGGTCCGAGAACGAACTCTTTGTAGTGCTTCGACTTCACCATAGTTTTCATAGCCCCATACTTGGCTTTTTTTATTTTTTTTTTAAGGTAGAAGGGAAGGAAGGCAGAGAATGACCCCTGGAGCACTGCGACCTAAAACGATCTTTTGTGCTATCCCCTGGTTGATTGATTTTGAATTTGTCAACTAGCTGAAATCAAGTTCATTAATGACGCTAAGAATAGTTCGAGCTGAGGAAGAGGTGACATCAGAAGGCGATGTGGCAATTATAGAGTATGTGATGGACTGCTTCGGTGTCTTCAAGCCAAAGACAGCACATTTCCAATTGAACACGGCCCATTTTCTTGAGATGGTAGTTGAGAGAGCAATGTCCAACTAGGAAGTCAGTAAGGATCTTAGCATTCTGTTGGCTTATTGAGAGAATGTCTCTAGTTCTATTTTTTGAGAAGTTAATAAATTTCTTGGAATGCCTTAGGCCGCGTTGAGCATTCCAGTGAGAGAGCATTTGTTCGCGTTCCCAGCGAACTAGCTCTATTTTAATCTGGCTGGTGGGTAAACCGTAGAAGGTTTCAGGTCCAATGTAAGCAGATTGGGCACCTAATCTGGCAAGCTTATCAGCCGCTTCATTACCAGTGATACCTTTGTGACCGGGGACCCACATTAGTGTGATATCATTGTGTGCAACAAGCTGCAAAAGCGTCTGGAGACAATTCCAAACTAGCTGAGACTTATGTTCAAAGGACGTGAGAGCTTTGAGAGCTGCTTGGCTATCTGACATTATATTAATATGTGATCTTTGGAGGTTTCGTCTAATGCATTCTCTGGCGCAGAGCTCGATGGCATAGACCTCTGTTTGGAAGATAGTAGTGGATTGACCTAGTGGTGTAAAGAGTTTGTAGTTGGGGCCAAAGATACCAGTTCCAACCCCATTTGACATTTTTGAACCATCAGTGTACCAATTGATTTGAGATCTTGATTGGGGGATTTGAGGATAGTCCCAATAGCTGCGGTCAGGTATGTTTACTGTGAAGGGGTGATTGAGGTGGATTCTTGTGGGCATGAAGTCTGAGATGCATACTGCTGGACAAGTAAGTAGCGGAATTTTCCTAAGGATCTTCATGTGGCCAACTAATTCGAAATTTGTATTGTTGCATAAAAGGTGAAGCTTTAGAGCACTGGCAGCCGCAGTCTTCATAATATTTATGTGTAAGGGTGGAAGGTTTAAGAGAACTTCCAGCGCAGCTGTTGGGCAGGTGCGCATTTCGCCCGTAATACCTACACATACTAGTCTCTGCACCTTCTGGAGGGCGGAGCGGGTAACGGTTTGATTAACTTTTTCCCACCATACTAGCGAAGCATAAGCTATTATCGGAACGGTGATTATGGTAAAGGTCCAGTGGATCATTTTTGGATTTAATCCCAATTTTTTGCCGAAAAACCTAGAGCAGGCCCAGAAGGCTTTAGCCGCCTTCTCAGTGGTTCTGTTTATATGAGGTTTCCAATTTAATTTGTGATCTAGAGTAATCCCAAGATATTTTGTTCTTTTGAGAACTCAATTTGAATATTGTTTAGTGATAGTGCTTGAAGGCTTAAGCTTCTCTTCCTGGTGAAAGGAATAATTACGATTTTTGCAGAGTTAACCGTTAGACCTTCTGACTGGCACCAGTTATTTACTTTATTTAGGGCATGTTGCACTTGTTCAGAAATGCTGGATTCATCCTTGCCCTTAGCTATAATGACTACATCGTCAGCGTAGCCCTGGGTGAGAAATCCAGAACTATTGAGGTCATTTATGATACTGTCCACTACAATGGACCATAAAAGAGGAGATAGGACACCCCCTTGGGGACAACCCTTAGTAGTTCTAACGGAGATTGAGATTTGTCCAAGCTTGGCAGTGATAAGTGTGCTTCTGAGCGTGGAGCATATCCATTTGGTCGTTTGAGGGTCAATGCCTTTAACATCAGCAGCAGACTTAATTGATTGAAACGATGTGTTATCGAAGGCGCCAGAGATGCCCGGAAGGAGCATAAGGCTATTTCCTTCTTTGACAAAGTTTCTTCAATAGTACTGACTAGATGGTGAAGGTGAAGGACATCGGCAGAGTCTTTGCCGATGAATTGCTTTGTTCGAAGAGTAACTTCTCCGAAACGAAAGTCTATTTTGAAATGTAGTTTGTAGTTTTGTAGTTATTTGACCAATTTAGGACTAGCCATCCTGGACGGAAAGATGTACCGCGGAATTTGGGTTTCACTTTCTCGTCCGTGGGGCTGATAATGCGCTCAAAGATGGAGTCTTGGATGGAAGTCATTTGCACGTTGTTAAGCAGGGTTTCTGGAAAGTTGGAGTCGATGATCCCTATCTTGAAAACCTCCAGAGCTTGTTTAAAGGTGGTAAGTGGCACTATAGGAGCAGGCTTGATAGATGTGGGAGCCACATCTGTTGCTCTTGCATGGGGTGCAGTTTTTGTCTTTGTTGGCTTCGAAGCCAGAGGAGAAGAATTAGAGTGGTCTCTCTTGCGGCCGCAGGGGCTTTTGGCTTTCTCTCTGGCTTCCTCAGGAGATATGCCTTTGTGGAGGAGCCATTTCAAACGTTTGTGACCCGCTCCGCTAAGTCGTTCTAGTGCAGTTTTTGAGGTGTAGGGCTGAGGATCAGCCAACAGGTGGGGCGGTTTCGAGTAGAAGGGCTGGCGATTGAGGAGAGGTCTTCCGGGAGAGCAGTGCCCATTGGTGTGGATGTGTTTAGAGCAGCATCTCTCTCTTCGGTTTTTTTTATTAGAGTTAGAAATTTTGTTCTAACGAGAAGCTAGGGAAAGAAATACACCGAAGGCAGAGCCCCGCATGCCAGCGCCGGGGACTTATATTGAAACCAGAGATGCCCAATAAACTGAAGTTCACCGTTAAAAGACACACTAAGGTAGTGCCATTCATCCCATGGGCACGGTAGTTATACACCTGGGATTACGGGTTTTATCAAGTTTTCCTCTTTAGATCCGCCATATTCAGTATACAACAGGGACACCTCGAGTAGGATGTGGCTCTTCACCACGTATGGATGGTCTTAGGGAAAGGCTGCTAAGCAGCTCAATTCCTCTGGTTCCTTTGCCTGGAACCTTGCCCCCACATACTTGGCTTACGTAGCACATAATCAATCTTACCGTGGCTTCAAAGCGATTACTTTTCGCCTTCGGTGAGACATCGTTTCTACCAAAAAATTTTTTCAATATATAGCATCATTTTCAGGACATTGCCTTATTAATATACACACGTACTCGTGTGTTCAACTAAAGGCACATACGGCACATCGTTCCGATTTGAGTTCTGTTTTCTTTGTTAAGTTGGTACATCTGTTGTTGATATTCCCTCTAAATCTTAGCGTCATAGCTTGACATTTGCAAAAGTTACGTAGCCAAGAGTACATCTATCTCTGTGTGTGTTGGCGATTTTTTACAATTTTAGAAACGGATTTAAATTTGCAACAACGAACTTGTATTAAATTTTGCATAAAAAACGGATTTAATGGTGCGCGAACGTTGGAAGTGTTGGAAAAGTGTTTCGGCAACGATTCTCTAAAGAAAACGGTCGTTTACCAGTGGCACGAGCGGTTCAAAGTGGTCGTGAGTCAATCGAAGATGATGAACGCTATGGCAGACCATCCACATCGAAAACCGACGAAAACATTGATAAAGTAAAAGAAATGTTGGTCAATAACCGCAAATTAACCATCAGAGAGATAGCGGAGGACTTGAACATTGCCTATGGATCCGTCCAAGACATTTTGGTCAATGATTTGGGTTTCCGTCATGTAGCAGCAAATATGGTGCCAAAAGACCTCAAGACCATGATTTTTTGACGAGAAATGCAACAAATACCATCCAACAGCCACCGAATTCACCTGATTTGGCTCCCTGTAACTTTTTTCTGTTCAATCGAGTTAAAAAACCATTACGGGGAACGCGTTTCAGCAACCGAGTGGAAGTAATGGAAAAATCGCAGGAAGCACTGATGGACATACCGAAAACCGAATATAAAAAATGTTTCGAAGATTGGATCAAGCGCTGGCATAAGTGTGTTGCAGTCGATGGGGATTACTTTGAAGGGGACAATATAGATTTAGATGAATAAACTTGTATTTTTAATTTTCTGAATAAATTCCGGGAACTTTTTGATCAAGGTAGTACATCGGACAATACAAAACAAACCACTCAAACAGTATTATATCTAGTACTTGTACTGTAAAGCTTGTTTACGATGTATCTACAATGTCAACAAAATTTGCCACTTCAATTCCCTTGGTCGCAATAATTTGCGTGCCTTCATTATTTATATTTGCACTCTACAGGCACTGTTAATGAACCAAAGTTGCCACAGCGTTGCAATAATTAACATACGTCTTTGAGCTTATTGAAATCATGTTGAATATTAATTTTACTTTTACCACATCACTGTGTGTGATTGCAAAAAATCTGACACACTTTCGAGAGCATGCACTTCTTCAAAATTTACTTAAAACAAAAAAAGCTTCATGTGTGAGTAATATTTTGATTCCTAATGAAGACATTTATGCTTTCGATGATACTTAATTAATATTGATTAATTTTTTTGCACTTTGTCGACCATGAATTATTATTAATATATTAATGGGATTTCTTCTTATTCTGACATCTCGTCGAGATGGACTGACTGTTAAAAAACAGTTACTAACGAAATCAATAGTCCGATCACATTCCAAAGAACGTTTAAATAAACAATAAAATATTTAACACATGTATGCTAAGTATTTTCAACGGATCTTGTAGCTGGTAATATTCATAATGCAATGATATGTGGTTTTGTGCTCGTAAGTGGCAATATAAATTGTTTCAAGTGCTAATAACGCCACACTAATTGGGAGATAATAATGGCTATTAAAATGTGATGTTACACGTTATTTGTGATCCATGTATTGTATGAAGAGGGTGTTATTCCGGTCGGCTAATTAAATTTATGAACTTCCAAGAAAGGTGAATGATAATGATGGATTATTGAAATTAAAAAACGTCAGCAGATATGGGTGATGTGGTAAAATATATGTGAATGTCTGCGGTTTAATATGACAGGAGCGGCAGATAGTGGACAGAATAGATTCCCCTTGTTAGAGGGAAGCGTCGATGGAGCCCATTATTATGAGGCTAAAACTCATCATAGATGCTTCCATGCAGCTTGTATGCAACCCCTGTTTACGCCATGTATCCCTTTGTAGGTCCTAGGGCTTCTACTAAGTCTACGCGCCATCGTGTACGATTTCTGGCAATGTGTCTCAGCTCTCCCCAAATTTTCCCCGACTGCCGTGCCTCCTTCTCGACGGTTCTGCACCAAGTTCTCTTTGGACCACCAGGTCTTCGGCCATCCTGAGTAAAAGGGTTCGTTAGAGATACGGTTGGGCCAGAAAATCCTTAAGATGCAAGAGTCTATCGAATTACTCCATTTCCCTTCAACAAAGCTGCTCGAAGCACATCGCTACTCTCCAATAGGAATACTATTATTGAAAGAATACAGCCTTGTCTTACCCCACTTGGATTTCAAATTCCTCAGACAACCTTCCTTTCTGCAGAACATGACATTTGGACACATCGCATGTAGCTTTTTTTTTTTGCATGTAGCTTTGATAATAACAATTAATTAATTAATTAATCGGGAATACTTCTCCCGCGCGAAGCATTCCAAATAAACTCCCTGTTGACACTATCTAACGCCTTCTCAAAATCGCTGAACAGCAGGTGGAGTGGCTATCGATATTTATTTATTTATTTATCTAAGCTTAATACAAGCGATTAACTTAAAGCTAAGCTTAAAAACTAACTGAGGGGAACTTGCATAACTAAGCTAAACTGCCTTTTTTTGTGACCAGCGCCCCAGGGCCCACCAAAATAGAAGACTTAATGTAAGGATTTAGACTAAGAAGAAAGTGTGGGGAAAATTATGAGGAGGTGTCAATGTGTAAGGGAGTATCGGCTGAGATGAAAATCAAAGGTCGGCCAATTTATTTAATTAAGAATAGGTTTTATGGTATATCAACAAAAGAGGTTGAAAATAGCAAACGGAAACCGCTTGAAAGTACCGAAAGGTAAGTAGCCGTTAGGGGTGGCCCGCTATCACCGGTCCCGAACACAGTTGAAAAAAAGAAACGTATTACTAGTGGTCGCGTGTCTCACTTTCACCGGGAAATATACGATATGAGACCCTACCGGGATTTATCACACACAAAATCCTACACTAACCGCTTCTTTGGTTTAGGGCGATGAGGTCTACTGTGGGCACGTGGCAAGAACTAGTCAAGGAGTTGAAGTTGGAGTTCTTGCCACATAATTATGATGATTTGTTGATCGATGAGATAAGGCGAAGGACTCAAGGCAAAGATGAGTCCATCGGGGTGTATGTGGCGGCAATGCAGAATATGATCGGCAGACTTTCAGAGGCCCTTTCGGAGCGCAGAAAGCTGTCGATCCTGCAGAAGAACCTGGCACCATTCTTGGGTTGGAGGAGCCCAAATGTGTCAGCGACTTGGTGGAATTAGGACGAAAGTTGGAAGCAGTACGCGCCAACGTTGAGACTTTCGCTCCACCACCAAGCAATCGAGGTCGGAATCTATTAGAACCCGATCTCGCGTATGTAGGTGTGGAAGAACCCAGGGTTTCGGTTGTTAGTCAGAACAACCAACCCCGGCGACAAGTTAGGTGCTACAACTGTAACAGGGAAGGTCATTTCGCAAATACTTGTTCCGCTCCTAAGCGTTGTTTTGGCTGTGGGAAGTTAGGTGTTTCACGTAGGGATTGTTCTGCATGTTCGGGAAACGCACGACGCACTCTCGGGTCCGCAGGACGGGAGCGTCGTTGATTCCTTCTGGGTCACCTGCGGGTAACCAGTCGGCTTGTGAGGTTAAATTGGGTTTCGCATTGGAGGCAAATGGTAGTGATAGGTTACCGTATCTTGGTGTTAGGGTTTATGGTATTAATTTAGTAGGGCTTTTGGATTCGGGTGCTTCACGCTCGATAGTATGCAAGGAGGGTTGGAGAATCCTTCAAGAGTTAGGGATAGGATTAGGCAAAGGTCAAATAGATAGGGTAATGTTAGCGGATGGTGCAGGAGTAAAGGTAGAAGGGGTAGTCTCTTTGCCTATTAGAGTTGAGAAAAATACAGTTTTGTTAGAGTGTCTCGTCATTCCTAGTCTTCCCAACGTCTTCATATTAGGAGCAGATTTTTGGGCTCTATCGGGAATTGTCCCGGATCTTAGATCAGGCGAGTGGAATTTTTCGAGTCGAAGCATGTTGGCTTCGTTATCAGATTCTAAGGATTTATCGGAGATAGACGAGACACAGAAGCAGCAGTTAGGGGCACTTGTGGAAAATTTTTTTAGGAACATGCCTGAAGGCTTAGGGTGCAGAGCCAATAAAGCAACGATACTATCCAGTATCTCCGGCCGTCCAAAAACATATTGATAGGGAATTAGATGAAATGCTAATGGATGGTATAATAGAAAAGTCCAGTAGTCCGTGGGTCTCTCCAATTGTTATGATTAGGAAGAAGGACAACACGTATAGGTTTTACGTAGACTACAGGCAGTTAAATAAAGTAACAGAGAGGGATGCTTATCCACTCCCTTATATTTCAGCGACGCACGTTAGACAAGCTTAGGGACGCGAAGTTTCTGTCCTCCTTGGACATTAAATCCGCATACTGGCAGATTCCAGTAGAGGAGAATGCCATTTGGTTTGCATAATGCACCAGCGACATGGCAACGATTTATTGATACGGTGATTGGGGCCGACTTGGAACCAAATGTCTTCGTCTACCTGGACGACATAATCATCGTAACCAACTCCTTCGAACAACACCTGAAGATATTGGAAAAGGTTTTTAAGCGTTTATGCGAGGCTGAGCTGAAGGTTAGTGAGCAAAAGTGTAACTTGTGTAGGGCGTCTTTGAAATTTTTAGGGTATATAGTGGATAGACATGGCTTGCATGTCGATCCTGAGAAGGTACAGAGTATGGTAGACATTCCAGCGCCCAAGAACGTTAAGGAAGTTAGAAGCTTTATCGGAACGGTTTCCTGGTATAGGAGATTTGTGCCAAACTTTGCTAGTTTGGTAAAACCGTTATCCGATTTGCTTAAAAAGAGTAGGAAATTCTTTTGGAGTAACGAGTGTGAAGAAAGTTTTAGGAAGGCTAAGGAATGTTTAGTAGCGGCTCCCATCCTGACGTGTCCGGATTTTACGAGGCCATTCGTGGTTCAGACGGATGCCTCGGATTTTGGGATTGGGGCTGTCCTTAGTCAGACGTTCGAGGAGGGCGAGAAGGTTATTAGTTACCTGAGTAGATCTTTGAATAGATG
Source organism: Brachypalpus laphriformis (assembly GCA_945910035.1). Taxonomy (NCBI): domain Eukaryota; kingdom Metazoa; phylum Arthropoda; class Insecta; order Diptera; family Syrphidae; genus Brachypalpus; species Brachypalpus laphriformis. The sequence continues at coordinate 167,674,878 of OX246754.1, forward strand.
CGAAAAGAATTATTCTACCACCGAGAAGGAATGTTTAGCAGTTCTCTGGGCTATCGAGAAACTTAGACCATATCTAGAGGGAGTGAGATTCACGGTCATAACAGACCATTGCTCTTTGATATGGTTGAGTAAGTTGAAGGATTTGGCAGGTAGGCTGGCACGTTGGGCTGTACGGTTGCAGCAATTTGATTTTTATATCATCCATCGGAAAGGCACGGAACATGTTGTGCCCGATATGCTCTCATGGAGTGTACCAGTAGTTTCTGTGATTTCAGACCACAGTTCCGATCCGTGGGTAACAAGGATGATAGAAAAGGTCGAGGCGAGGCCACTGTCATTTCCAGTATGGCGTGTAGAGCAGGGAACTTTGTTTAAATTTGTTGAGGCAAACCACGTGATAGTTCACGATAACAACAGCGAGTGGAAGAGAGTAGTGTCGAAGAAGGATAGGGCGAAGATTTTAGAGGAATGCCATGATCATCCTTTAGCAGGTCATATGGGGGTGAAGAAAACTTTTGCTAGGATAGGAGAAAATTATTACTGGCCAAAAATGAGGTCAGACATCACCTAGTACGTAAGGAATTGTAAGATTTGCCAAAAAGTGAAACCAGTTAACGACAAGCCGGCGGGTTTGATGACGGAGAGGAAAGGATTAACCAATCCGTGGGAGATGTTGTGTGTGGATTTAGTTGGTCCACTTCCTAAGTCGAGTAGGGGTTTTATTTACATTCTCATTGTTGTCGATTATTTCACTAAATTTCCACTTTTATTTCCGCTGAGATCGGCAACGGCCAAATCTGTTTGTAAGCAGTTAGAGGATAACGCCTTTCTTTTGTTCGGGGTCCCAAAGTTCGTTGTTTGCGACAACGGGCCACAATTTAGGAGTAAGGAATTAAAAACATTATTTGATGAGTATGGGTCGACTATTAGGTTTACTGCCCATTATCATCCCTAAGTTAACCCGGCTGAAAGAATTAACCAAATAATTAAGACGACACTAAGAGCTTATGTGTCAGAGAATCATCGAAACTGGGATGCGCAGTTGGCGAAAGTTGCGTGTAGTATACGCACATCTCAGCACGAAGTTTTGAGAGTATCACCATATTACGCTAATTTTGGTCGAGGAATGGTGACTTTTGCTGGTCGATCAGGATCGCCCTTAATCACCACTCCGCATGATACGGAGAGTGATACGCCGGGAACAGGAGAAAGGTTTAGGCAGCTTAGAGAAGAAATAGGGAAAAAGCTAGAGTTGGCAACCAAGAAGGCATCACATAATTATAACCTTCGCAGGCGGGATATGTTGGCCCATTTCGAATTCATAAAAAGGTATCGCCATACACATACGAACTGGTTGATGAAGATGGAAAGGTACGTGGAACATGGAATGTTAAAGACCTGAAGCCATATTACGAGGATCCTGAAGAAAGATCAGAAGACGAGCTTAGTCGCACAAGAAAAAGGAATTGTGCTAAGAGGAACTGAGAGCCCCGTGCTCTATGATGTTCACTGGCGATCGCCAAGCGCGATCGAAATTAAGTAGTTGTTTGTTGTCTTTTTATTTTTCGTTCTCCTTTGTTGTGTTGTTTGAACCTGGGAAAAATGTATCTTAAATTACTTCGGCATTTCTTACGAAAAGCCAACTGCCTCTCTTCGGAGGTAAGGGTGGGGTTTGTTACGTGCAAATTTCGCACGAAATCCTTTGTCCCCTCTATCCTACTAATCCTCACCCGTCCTCACCCGCACTCTGCGTTATTGTCCAAACGCAACATTCAGGACATGGATTTAAAGTGCTCATAATTGGTCCGGTGACAAGCAAGGCGAAAGAGTGGTACAGATTTAAGGTTATGAGGGTTAGCTTAAAAAAACAAAAAGAGTGTATTTAATTACACACCGTAGTTACGTTAGCTTAAGTTTATTTTTAAGGTAGTTTATAAATTTTATCTATTACTTTAAAAAACAAGTCCATTTACTAAGTTTTTTTGTACTAACAATTTTTTCTTAGTCCTTAATTTGTTAATTAGTTAAGTTATAATAAATACATTTAGTTTGTTTACTTCGAAAGACATACGTTAAGAGTTAAGTTTAGCTTAGAGCGCCCACATGGGGTCAGTAAGTTAGAATAAGATAGTTAAGTTAATTAAGCTAGTTTTAAGCGTTTTTGGTAGCACGTACGATATAATGAATTAAATAACTAAAATGTATTAAAAATGAAAATGAAAATGAGGGTTAGTATTTAGGTAGATCGTATGTAGTAAAGCGGGAGAATCAATCGAACCTACTAATAGTTGATGTACGAAGAGTATGTCAGCGAGATGACGGCGATTTGCAAGAGTTTGTAAACTAATCAGTTCTAACCGATCCTCGTATGGGGGCAAATTACATCTATCATCCCAAGAGAGACTACGTAGAGCGAAATGGTTAAATCTTCGCTGGACAGCTTCAATTCTCAAGGAATGCGTAACTTGATGGGGTGACCAAACTTGACTAGCTTATTCAAGGATGGGTCTGACAAAGGTAACATACAGGGATTTAGTGACATAAGGATTAGAGAATTCTTTAGACCAGCGTTTGATTGGCTCTGTTAATTATGTGATCAATGTGTGAATTAAAGTTGAGTTGAGCTCTCGCTCACAAATAATTCCTAGACCGCAGATTGAATTGGCTGAGGGAACGGGTTTGTTATCGAAGAAGTAGATCCTAGGAGAGGGAGGAACACGCTTGCGGGAAAAAGTAATAATTTGGCATTTACTCACATTCAGCTCTAGGAAGTTGAATTTGCACCATGTGAAGAACAGATTCTGGTAGTTTTGTAGTAGGAGAGAATCCGAAGGGTAAGCAATTATCTTAAAGATTTTTTATCATCCGCGTACATAGAAAGGTCGGACTCCTTTAAGATGAAATCAATATCATTAATAGTTAGGATTCAGATCAAAGGCCCGAGATGACTACCTTGAGGAACCCCGGAAGTGGCTTTGATAGGGTTGTATACAGAACATCTGAAAAGAACTCTATATTACAGGCACTGTTCGATGATAATCCGCAGGATGTTGATGAGGTCGACGCAGAAGGATCAAGAATGGGATCCTGGTTGCTAGGCATCGGGTGTGTCTTCTAGATGTTGTTTGATTCGATCCAGTATGATTTTAGCTATTATCTTGTAACGAAGCGTTACACTTCGCACACTCACCATCGCCAGCCCCACTATACCCGGGGATAATTATTCCTTCTTCAGGTCCGCATAACGCCACTCCATAATAAGGAGAGAGAGTTCCTCACCGGTGGATACTAATCTTGAGTATCGTGGGCCAACTCTCACAGCGTGGTTACACCACACGAATTTTTTTATCGTCTGTCTACAGACTCGGACGATATATCGGACCTGCTGCTGACCACAGCCGTTCCGACCGTAATACTTGGGTTCATCCTCTTCCAGGAATAGCCGTTTCAGGATAAAAGGTAAAAAAGTCGCTTCATTTGAGTCATTCCGTAAATTACAACCAAGTACTGCTCTAGATGCTAGATGACGGTTTATTTGCTATTCTCTGATACGTTTTTTCAGAACGTGTTAGTGCTTATTAATACAACTTAAGGTATATACTGTACTCGTGTTCTGGAAATTTACATGGTAAACAGTTTGCTTCTCAGTTCTTAAGACAAGCTACACATGTTTACACGATCATTTCCATTAAATTAGACAAAAAACCACTTACTCATCGTATCATTAATTACATAACCATTTGACGTTAAATTTTAACTCTGCCACATCGATTTGATCCTTTATTTCAGGGAAGAATATATCTCCAGCACTTAAGAAACGGAGAAAAGCCCGAGGCAGTTTAACATCTCGACAGAATACCTGTAAGAATTTCGCAAAAAATACTTGAAATTCCGAAAATACCACAAACCCCCCTAAACATACTGTTTGTACTCGCGTATATTTCGGCACAAGATCTATGTCAATATTTACAAGATCCACAATAACTTTGATGCGCGCTTTCGGTTCTAATTTAATGAATAAATAACACATGATTAGATTCGTTCGCAATCTGTGTACAGTTGAGCACCCCGAGTACTTACCTGAATTTAAGAATGATTTACATATAATTAATACCTACCTGACCTCAATTGTTTTATTTCCATGAATTCGGGAATGGGTTTTTTGGATGGAGTCTCTCTATAGGGCGTCAAATAAGTGGCGGTAAATTGTGGTAATAAGAACCTAGCTTGGGTGGTCCTGCTGTGAACATATTTTTGATTAATGTCTGGATTCTAGAAACCGGATTCAATTTGCATCTACCTATATGTATTCATCAGTTGACAGTTTGAAGTAAAAGAAAAAAAAAAATGAATAAATAAATAAGTGTGGATACATACAAGTACAATACATCTGTTGGATATTTTACTTTCTGGTTATTGTAACTATCGAGGCGACTCAAAATCAATTCAAATCCGGATATTAAATAACACTATTTCAAGATGCATAGTGTCGAAAACAAACAGATATAGATATCATAAAATACCATTAAACTCATAAGGATATGTATACAAATACGACAACGCAAGTTAGAACTTGTTGCGGTATTTATGAAAAATTCAAGCTCAATGTCGGAGTACACCAAGGATCAGCGTTAACTTCTCTATTTCTTATTGAGATATTGGACTTCCTTACAGGAAGTATTCAATTACCAGTACCGTGGACATGTATATATGCGGACGATATTGCACTTATGTCAGAGACATTGGAAGGGCTGCAATTGAAGTTAAACCGGTAGATAGAACAACTGGACCATGGCCCCGTCCGCCGCTATTTTCAAATGGCCAAGGACATGAGCAAAAGGTTTATGTCGCGGGGATGGGAATGCTTCAGTGGGCAGCAGGAGTCAAAAAAATGGATAAAGTTAGAAACGACCACGTGAGCGGCACTTTCAAATTTACAGACATCCGTGAGGTTAGGTTAGGTTAGGTTAGGTTGGCTGTTCACACGAGAGTGCAGAATCACTTAGACCAGGAAGGTCCTTTGTGATACCATGGATCAAACCATTAGGCGACTCAGGGACTAACAAAACCTACCGGAGCTTTTGACAAAGCGATGGATGCTCATGACGTCCAAGGACGCTAGATCGCCGAGGTCGTCAAGGAAGGGGGACCCTAGATGGAGCATTCTTTTATGCGACAGGGCTGGACATGTGCATGGGAGGTGAAGGATGGTTTCCTCCTCCTCCTCGTCCCTACAGCTTCTGCAGAAGTCGTTGGAGAAGAGACCAAGTCTTTTGGCGTGTTGGCCTATAAGACAGTGTCCAGTGAGAACACCGACAATGCAGCTGATATGTGTTCTCTTTAGCTTGACCAACTCAGCACTACGTTTTTGATCCAGCTTAGGCCAGATCTGTCTCGAAATGTGACACGTTGAGCCGTTTACCCATCTGAGGTTGGTCATGCTAATAGCGTTCAGCTTTAGTAGATACTTACATGTCGCGAGGGGCATACCCAGGGCTTGCCTTTCAGGCAAAATCCTTAGAATGGTACCCTGTCTGGCAAGGTCGTCAGCCCTGCAGTTACCTGGAATGTCCCTATGGCCCGGCACCCAGCATAGGTGAATGCTGAACTGCTCTGTCATCTCCGTAAGAGATAGACGACAGTTTAAGGCGGCCTTTGAAGTGAAGGAGAACGATTCCAGGGAATTGATTGCCGCTTCGCTGTCAGTGAAAATGCTAATATCCCTGACAGATAATACATTACATTTCAACCAGGACAGGACTTCCTTAATCGCCATGATTTCCACCTGGAAAACGCTACAATGATCAGGGAGGCGGAAAGAGATGCTCAGATTGAGCTCTTCGGAGAAAGCACCACAACCCACCCCACCCTCCGTCTTAGATCCGTCTGTAAAGAAGTGAACCGAACTACCATCGACAGGGGCGGAAGTGTCCCATACATCTCGGTTAGGGATGATCGTACGGAAGTTACGCTCAGTATCGGCGGGGTGTAGTGCGCGTTTTCGTGTTTGAAGTTGAGAAGATCAAGGATCGAGGAGTGGCCAAAGCGATAGCTAGACCACTGAGAGGAGGCTTTCAGGCGGATAGCCGCACAGGCAGCCATCTGTTTGCCGAAAATATCTAAAGGTAGCAGGTTGAACAAGATGTCCAGTGCTGCGGACGGAGTAGTTCTCAGTGCACCACTGATGCAGATGCATGCAGATCTTTGCACCTTAGCTAGTTGAGTGAGGTGGACCGCCCTGTCAAGAGCAGGCAACCATTCGATCACGCCATATAGTAGTATAGGCCTGATAACGGACACGTATAGCCAATGAGTGATTTGAGGTTTAATACCACAGCTCCTTCCTATAGCCTCTTCACAGGAATAGAGAGCTACATTAGCTTTCTTGACGCGCTCTAGTAGATTGGCCTTCCAGTTTATTTTCCTATCCAAAATAACACCCAGATATTTTGCGTTTTCAGATAAGGTTAGACTGGTGCCATTTATCATAGGAGGGTCTATGAGGGGAACTTTATATTTCCTTGTGAAGAGAACGAGTTCCGTTTTATGGGGTTTAACCCCAGTCCGGGGCAAAATCGCGTCATCATCTCCCCGTGGTGCCCGCTGGATAGCTATCTGATAGTGAACTAACGATGAGCGTATGCTGAGTCTGACGATATATGTGCAGCTGAACACTCAGACCTGCGTAAGCACGTCTGGGTGAACTTCAGCGCGCATATGTCTAACCGGACAAGGCATCTCTTGTTGACCTGATTGGCTGAAATATGAAATATGCGTCTCAGAAGTCTAGCAAGAGCTCCTCAGAAGGAGGACGTGCGGCGGATGAATTCTCTCAATGGAATCAACGGTGACGTCTACAGACCAGCGGATACCTTACCGGAGCTACTTCAACATATTTGGAGCTGAGGTCTGTAAGGATTTTCAATACTACGTCAAGGTATTGAAAAAGAGATGGTGGGGGATGAACCCTTAATGGGCCAATGGCAGCGCCCATATCCCCGAAGTGGGTTACTGAAATCGGTGTAGCCGGCCCCTCGTCCTAGGGGTTGCTAAAAAAGGATCTGGTCCTCCAGGTTGGGGGTTGTGCCGTCGGGTTAACTTCCCTACCACGTAAAAAACATTCGGTTACGAAGGAACCAACAGCCTCGGATACGAATGATTTTACTGTTGACGACCCAAGCAAACGTAAAAAGGACAACGATCTTCGTGTCTGCATGTGGAATGTTAGGGCCCTCTACAAACCACGTGCAGCCGAACAACTTGCGGAGGCCCTAGAGTGTCTCAAAGCAGACATTACCGCCATCCAAGAAGTGCGATGGGATGGGCCGGGCAAAAGGAGTATGAAAAACTGCGACATCTACTACGGCGATTGCTACAGACAAAAATGACAGTGTCTATTCGGGTGCGGATTTGTCATTGAAGGCAGACTTAGGCAAGAAGTCTTGAGTTTCCGGCATGTGAACGAGCGTCTTATGACTGTCCGTATCAAGGCTAAATTTGCCAACATTAGCCTAATATGCGTTCACGCTCCTCATGAGGAGAAGGATGACGCGACAAAGGACGACTTCTACCAGCTCTTGGACAATACGTATGAGCAATGCCCCAGCCACGACGTTAAAATTATCCTAGGTGATTTTAACGCAAAGCTAGGAAGAGAGGACGTCTTTAGTAGCGTGGTCGGAGCGCACAGCCTGCACGACATCACATCCGACAACGGACTCAGGCTAATCGACTTTGCAGCGGGGCGAAACTTTGTCGTAGCTAGTACGCGGTTCCCACGTTTCGACATTCACAAAGGAACATGGCTCTCCTTTGATCGAAAACTGTCAACCAAATCGATCACATTGCGATCGACGCAAGGCACTCTTCCAGTATTCTGGGTGTCCGGACTTTCCGAGGAGCCAACGTGGACTCGGATCACTACCCAGTTGTAGTCAAAGTACGGATGCGGATATCCTGAACGGAGCGAAATCAACGAAATACTGTGAGGAAATTTGACGTCGGGCGCCTACAATCGCAAGAGACCGCCAGAACCTTTGCCGATCGTGTATCTCTAATCTCAATCTAAGTCCTATGCCGCCAGCAGCAAATGCGAAAGACCAGTAGCAGCGTTGCCAACAAGCCATCAGAGATGCCGCCTCTGATGTACTGGGTTTCTCCACCACAACGAAACCTCTGGTTTAATGAGGAATGCCGGCAAGCATATGCAGCAACACAAGAGGCGTACAAAGCGGCGCTGCATAGAAGGACTAGAGCAACAAAGTAGTAGAATCGCAGTCGGTGCTGAAGATATGGAAGGAACACTTCTGCAGACTGTTAAACGACGATGATGACCAATATCCCTCTGTCCGGCAGAATGAGCCATTCAACAGTGACGATGGCAGTCAAGATTCCCGTCAACCCGATCAGAAAGAAGTGAGGATAGCGATATCTAAACTCAAATCCAAGAAAGCTGCTGGAGCCGACGGCCTTGCCGCTGAACTTTTCAAGGCAGGAGGAGATGAGTTGGTAAGGAGCATGCACCAGCTCATCTGTAAAATCTAGTCGGGCGAAAGCGTGGCCGATGAATGGAACCTCAGCATCATTTGCCCGATCCTGAAGAAAGGTGCCCCTCTGAACTGCGCCAATTACAGACGTATAAGTCTCCTTAACATCGCATATAAGATCCTGTCTACCGTATTATGTGAACGCCTAAAACTGATCGTCAACAACGTGGTCCTTATCAGTGCGGTTTCAGGCCGGGAAAGTCCACCATTGACCAAATATTCACACTACGGCAGATCTTGGAAAAAACCCATGAATATAAAATCGATACGCACCATCTCTTCATCGATTTCAAAGTTGCCTATGATAGCGTGTATAGAGACGAGTTATACAGAGCCATGTCTAGTCTTGGCATCCCTGCCAAGCTCGTCCGTTTGTGCAGAATGACGATGGAGAACTCTCGCTGCTCCATCAAAGTCGGTAAGAACATCACCGAACCATTCGATGTCAGGGCAAGGCGACGCGATATCTTGCGATCTCTTTAACATAGTACTTGAGAGAATTGTACGAAACGCACAAGCCAACACCGGAGGTACAATCTTTTACAAGTGTGTACAACTACTCGCTTATGCCGATGACATTGACATAATCGGAAGAACTCAGCGGGCAGTCAATGGGGCATTTATGAGTATTGAGATCGAAGCAGCAAAGATGGGTCTAGCGGTCAATGAAAGCAAAACAAAATATATGCTGTCTACAAAAAAGGTGCTAGAAACGCGTTCCAGAGCTGTGGTTGAGGACAGTTTGGGGGATGAGCAGTGCGGTTTTCGTCCGGGTAGAAGCACAACCGAACAGTTGTTCACTCTCAGAATGTTTCTTGAGAAGGCCTGGGAATATGCCAAACCTGTCTACACTTGTTTTGTGGATTTGGAAAAGGCATATGATAGGGTTCCTCGAGGCAAACTCTGGAGTGTTCTGCAGGAGTATGGGATTGCTGTTTCCCTGTTAAGGGCGATTCAGTCTTTATATACAAACTGTAGAAGCTGTGTTCGGATAAACGGTGTTAAATCAATACCTTTCACTGTGGGCGTTGGACTCCGCCAGGCGTGGGTTTTGTCACCTCTCCTCTTCATTGTATATATGGATTGGATATTGCAGCGCAGCCGTGGCGGGGAATGTTTCAAAGTGGGAGACCTAAGGATTAGTCATCTGCTCTTTGCGGATGATTTGGTCATCCTTGGGTCCTCTCAAACCGAACTTCAGCGCGCACTCGAAAGGTTTGTAGCCGTTTGTGATGATGCTGGAATGAAGATCAACGTGAACAAATCGGAAGTAATGGTCGTTTCCAAAAAACCCATTCAGTGCACTCTGCATGTTAGTGGAGTCCCACTGAAGCAGGTGGAGAAGTTTAAGTACCTCGGGGTTCTATTCACAAGTGATGGGAGGAGCAATGTCGAGTTATCCTGTAGAATTGGTCAGGCTGGATCAATTTTGAGAGAGCTTGGCCAATCTGTTATAAGGAAGGCCGAACTTAGTGTTCAAGCTAAGCTATCGGTTTTTAACTCGGTGTATGTTCCAACTCTCACCTATGGTCATGAAATTTGGGTAGTGACCGAAAGAATAAGATCGCGGATACAAGCTGCCGAAATGAGGTTCCTTCGCGGTGTTCTTGGAATAACTCGTAGGGATCGAGTGCGCAACACCAGAGTACGCGAGGCCCTCAACGTTGAGCAGCTACTTCTCCGAACGAAACGATCTATGCTTCGATGGTTTGGTCACGTAGTGCGTATGCCCCCAGACCGGCTTCCAAGGCGCGCCATGGTTGCCGTGCCATCAGGTAGGCGACTTCGCGGAAGGCCTAGAAATAGATGGTTGGATCAAGTCCGACATCTCTCCTGGAGCCGCTTAGGGATTCCCCCTGATGAATTGGAGTCAATGGCGGAGGATCGAGAAGAATGGAGAGTCCACCTGAGCATCCTACCCCCGCGACCCTCATGAAGGATTAGCGGGCCATTGAAAATGAATGAATGAATGAATACAAAAAAGGACACCCAACATCGGCGTCTTGAATAGAACGCCACAATAGACAGATATAATTTTGAGGTAGTAAAGGATTTTGTCTACCTAGGCTCTATGGTGAACTCCGCAAATGACATCAGTAGGGAGATCACACGAAGAATTACTCTTGCCAATCGTTGTTTCTATGGGCTAAAACGGCAATTGAGTAGCAAAGCCCTATCTCGAACTACTAAGGTCATTCTTTATAAGACTCTAATCATCCCAGTCCTGCTATATGGCGCAGAGGCATGGGCTTTGACAAAACCGGATGATGATGGCCTTGGTTATTTCGAGAGAAAAGTTCATCGAGCGATCTTTGGTCCCGTCTGCATAGACGGTGAGTGGAGGAGAAAATACAATGCCGAACTGTACGGCCTGTACAAGGACATCGACTTAGCCAGAAGAGTTCACATACAGCGACTAAGATGGTTGGGTCATTTAGAGCGGATGGAGCCCAACGTTCCCGCTAAGAAAGTTTTCGAATCCACCCGGATGGACGACGCAGTAGAGGACGACCTCGCGGTAGGTGGCGCAAACAAGTGGAGGGGGACCTCAACCAACTTGACGTGCGCAACTGTAGGCAGCTGGCTCGTAATCGTGCTAGCTGGAGAGGTTTGTTGGTTGAGGCCCAGGTCCACCCCGGACCGTAGCGCCATCTAAGTAACTAAGTAAGTAACCCCCAGTCCACATTTGGAGGCCAGTTTGGTGAGCCGAAGGAGAGCATATTGGAGGATTTCCCTGAAAGTGTCCGGGTGTTTACCGAAGGCAGCAATAGCAATGTCATCAGCATAGGCGATCATTCCACAACCTGACGTATCCAGGTCCATCAGTAGCTCATTTACTACCAGGTTCCACAGAAGATGTGACACCTTCAGATGTACCGCAGCGAGCAATTCTTCTGGCCGATGCTCCGCCCAGCTGTGTGTTAATGTAAGCAATTGATTGATCAACACTCCGAGCGAAGTATCCACTTTCAGATTTGCAAGTGCGTCGGTAATCGCCTTTGATTTGACATTGTTAAAAGACATCCGTCAAACGGCCATGTTATGAGGAGAAATGGCGAGCACATGGTAAAGAAAACTCTTAGCAATGAAGTCCCAAAAAAAGAGAAATCGGAGGACTAGGAGCAGCGTGGTTAAGCACAGTCAACAAAGACATGCAATTTTCCAGAATTGGCAAACCAACAACCCAACACAGATACACTCAGTTACCTTGACTTCTTCTCCACTGCCATTCGCCAAGTTTCTTAAATACGTTAGCGTAATTAAGGTGTTTGAGATAGGTCATAAGACTCTACTGAATTCTACCGCGTAGCATACGCTACACTGGACTTACGAGTACGTATATAGCAAAATTGGGACTAAGGCTCAATCTTTTTTATATCTGTGAAAACCCGCGGGCTTCGACTCTTGCGCCTATATTCTTTACAGTTTGCCTTTTCAGAACGCGCCTGGTGGGCCGTGTAGGTAAAGAAAGGTGGCCGTTATTGCTTGAGATTTTAGCAATTAAGTAACTATCTCGGCATAGTGCAACAGATTCTTAGTCAATACTCTCGCTTAAATGACTAGGTTACCTGAACATGAGAACAGCAAATGCTATGACCGCTGGTGTTACTAAACAAGTAACTAGGGCTTGCGACTCATCCATGGTTCGGAAGACGTTGACAAATCGCCGGCCACCAGTATACGGGTGGAAAGAATAGATAGCAGAATTACGCACCAAGTGCCACAGAGCGAGGAGATTATTCCAGCGATCCAGATGTTTACCCTCCCATCCGGACCTACAGGTGAAATACACAAATATTGTAGATGTAGGTACCTGAAATAAGCCATCCGGAGAAGCAGGAGCAAAAGCTGTAAGGAAGTCTGCGAGTAATCAAATATAAACCCTTGAGGTAGCGCCTACAGGGAAGTCATGGAAAAACTCAAAGGCACTGGGGCACCATCACCCTTTTGCCCTTTACTTATGTAAAAAATAGTGCCGGGACTATATTCATCTCAAACACCAGCAGAATGAATAGAACCATATTAGAAAATACAGGAGATCCCACCTGTTACGATTCGGCGATAGTAAATCACCTGGATTGGATAGTATACCAAACAAGGCTCTTAAGCAAGGCATAAAAATAAATGCAAAATTATTTTTAAAATTGTATAACAAGTATCCAACAGAAGGAGTTTCTCTAAACCAGTGGAAAAAGTAACGTTTAGTGCTGCTGCCTAAGGAGAGCAAACCACTAGATGAGCCCTGGTCATGCCGTTCCATACCTATTAAACACAATGGGTAAAATACTGTAGCTAATCACATGTAACTGACTGGAGGTGACAATTGGTGAAACCGGGGGACTCTCAAACGAACAATATGGATTTAGACAAGCTGCTATACGTAGGGTGACTACAACCTCGAAAGAATCCATTATGGAGATTGAGAGGAGGTGCAAAGAAATATGGTTCCGTAATAACACAGGATGTAAAAAATGTTTTTAACTCCGCGAATTGGGGACTTACAGTACATTCCTGATGGTGGCATGGTTTTTAATTAAAATTAAATTAAGCTTTTTCAAGAAACGACTTCTGCTCTTCGATACAGACGATGGAGTAAGGCTGTACCACATATCTGGCGGAGTTCCACAAGTATCGGTTTTAGGACCTATTCTATGGAACATTATGTATAATAGACCTCTATCGCTTGAAACCTTAAATGAGGCAAAAATAGTAGACTTTGCCCTTGATATTGCAATTGTTGTGACGCCAAAATACCTGGAAGAAATAAAGGACATTGGTAAGCAATATATGAGAAAAGTTAGGCGGTGGATTGCAGTAGTTGGCTTAGAGCTCGCTGAGTATAAAAGATAAGCTGTACTTGTAAGCAGTTACAGGAAAAGAGAGACAATGACAATCAGGTTAGACGATCATAATATACATCAAAACCGGTACTGTAAATCCTAAAAGATTAATAAAAAAAAAATATATATATATTTGGCGCAACAGCTCTTTAAAGTACCAGGGACTAGCTTCTCGCAACCACTCATGTTGTGCGCGTTATATTTTTCACACGAATAGAAGGGACCTACAGTTTAATGCCGAGAGAAGAAAGATTAATAAATAAATCCCCATAATCGAAAGGATCACTCCAAAAACTTCCAAATTGACGCCAAATATGACTTTAACGATGCTGAATTACAATCTAGGGAAATAAATCTTAATTATGAGTTTTTTGCCGTAATTAAATTAATTATCCAAAAATTTAAATAATCATCAATTCCACGTAAGTGATTGATATATTTTTAACCAAAAAAACAAGTTATAAACATGCTTGCATATTTTTATTTTTTTTTTTTTTTTCAATTAAATAAACCGTTAGGCACCTATTTATTAAGTAATCTTTACCTGTATAGGGTCATTATTCTCAATAATTTTTTAAGTTATTAGCTTTGTTAAACATCACATCAAGAGAAATGAACAAATTGCCCACATCCAGAGATAACCATTTTAATGGAAGAACTGATTTGACTGGAGATAAGCTAAGACGAATGAAAGCCTTATGAGATTGTTTGGATTGCTGATTTCTACAAGATTATGGCAAGAGTTCACTTTAATGTTTGGTCGTCGTGTTCCCTAAACTATGGCGAAAGATTAATCGGCCTCTTAGTTTTACTGGTTGGAATTTCTCAGAAGAAAATATAACTTCAAATGCGGTTAAGTTAATGCAAATGAAATGTGTTTCTTTAAATAAAAAATAAAGTAAAAATGATCTGATTCGGTTCTATGTAAGCTTGTTATGATGTTTGCATTATTTTCAAATACAAGCCACAATTTATGTAAACATGAGCCAAAATGTTTCTATTTTAAAACTAAGCTTGTTTGAAGTATGAAATATGGATACATCAGTTAAATGCTGCTGGGTATTCTTTTTTATTTAATTGTATTTATTTTTGAAGACATTATCGCTTGAATTTGTAAACGCTAATCAAATTTACGGTCTTGACTGCAATTGATAACCACCCGCTAGGAACTTCCTGAATGTAGGCATGCAGTTAAGTATACACAGTCATGGTAAATATCCTTAAATAAATTTCACATTTTAATGTTAACAAAAACTCAAATAATTAGCAAATGCATGCGAATGTTTACCCAAAGCGTTTCTTCGCATAATGCTTTCGCGAAAAGGAAATAAAGTAGAAATAAAATATGGTAATCAGTTTTTATCATATTTGGAAAAATGAGAAAAAAAAGAAGAAATTGTTTATATTTATAGGATTTCTTACAGACATCATTAATAACAGGCTTTCGTGACATTTAAGACCGAAAAATTTATATAATTTGTTAATGGGCGAATTGACAGTAGTCGAACTATACATCCGCTGCAAAAACAAAAGAGTATGAAATCTTTCTGCTAGGGTAGTGCAGCTTTATGCTTTTTTTTGTCGGGATAGAAAACGCTGGACTGGAGCACTCACACGCAACTGGTCCATTGTACTACCAGAGAGCAAACCCTGATTTACCCATTTTATTTGAATTTCCTTGTCTTTCGAAGAAAGCCAAGCAAGCACTTCAGTTATGAGGAGCTTACAGTACCAGCACTCACCACATCAGCACCGAAGATCTGCCACCTGATACGAGCAAAGGCCGGACACTCCCGGAGATAATGTTCCGTGGTGTCGTCGCTCTCTCCACAAGCATCAGAGATTGTAGTGTTACTCAAGCCTAGCACGTTAAGATGCTTGGCGAAAGCAAAGTGGCCTGTCAAGACGCCAATAAGTTGTTTACAGTCTTTTCTGCTGAGAGACAGCAAGAATGCCGCTGATTTCTTACAGACGTGTGGGAGCATGCGTTTAGTCAACCTGCATCCTGAAGAGTCATGCCACACACAGTTGTGCTCGTGAGAGACCCAATCGTCAATGGAAGCCCTTACCGAGGACGCAGGGAGACCCAACGCGGGTTCGAGACACGAGAAAGCCTCCTTTGAGCTTTGTCTAGCAATCTCATCGGAGATCTCGTTCCTCAAGATCCTGACTGGGGTGTGGATAAAACGGAGATCCTCGTCTTCCTTAAAGCCCAGAACCCTTCTATTAATATGAAGAGCTGGGAGATCGTCGGAGACTGACGCTATGGATGTTGAGATTGCGACAACCGATGCAGGTAGTGCAAATCAATCTTTATTATAGTGCAGTCGCCTCCGACAACCTGAAGCTGCTCCTCATGGAGGAGACTTTAAGAAATCAGCGTAGGGCTAACTGGTCAAAATTCAAGAGAGAACTGAGGAAATCAGTAAATCACCTCACTGAGGACCTCGACTCGATTGAAGCAGTTGACAATGTAGTCGATGCATTGACTGGTTCCCTTACGCGATCCTTCGAGAAGTCCTGCTCGGTTAGTAGGCTTAGCGGTAAAAGGCGTCCACCATGGTGGAGCGATAAAATAGCGGAACTCATTCACATTTCAAGAGTAGGGTGGAACTTCGCTAAGGAGGGGGTCGTTGAGTGGTCCACCTATAAAGAAAGCGTGAAGCTCCTCAAGAAAGAGATTAGGTTCGCAAAAAGAAACTCTTGGAGGTCCTTTTGCGCATCTATAGAATCAACAAATGAAGCGTGCCGCCTAAGGAAGGTCCTGGCCAAGATACCAACGGCCGAATCCAATATTAGGAAAAGTGATGCCATCTGGGCAGAATCACACGAGGAAACGCTGGATATGCTACTGAGTACTCACTTTCCCGGATATACATCAATCTCCTAGATGATCTAACCATTCCAGAGACGACATCGGGAATAAGCGTGGAAGAGGTGGGTAATATAATGGATGATGACAAGATAGCTTATGCAATTAAATCATTTGCTCCATATAGGGCAACAGGAATGGATAACAGTCGACCTGTGATACTGCAAGAGTCAGTGGATATTGCTATTCTATGGCTCAAGTGTATCTTCACAGGATGCCTTAAGCTAGGTTATGTTCCTAAAGCTTGGCAGGAGGTGCGCGTTGTATTGATTCCCAAAGCAAGGAAAGTGAGCCACACAAACGCAAACGACTTGTTACCTATCAGTCTGTCGTCTTTTATACTGAAAACTTTGGAACGTTTAATAGATGTGTATATAAGAAACGTGATCGGCGATGATTACCTATCTAAATCACAACATGCATACATCTGCGGCAGATCGGTAGATACCGCCCTCCACCGGGTCGTATGGAGTATAGAAAGATCCCTCCACTTCAAGGAGTTCACTCTTGGGGCGTTCTTAGACACTGAAGGGGAATTCAACAACGTAAGCTCTGACGCGATCCTGAACAGTCTGCACGGAGCTCATCTCAACACCGGCCTCTGCAACTGGATTGTACAGATGCTTCAATCGAGGAATATATTTTATATTATATTGAATATATAAAGGAGATGTAACCATTCGGAGAAGGGTCTGCAGAGGAACATCCCAAGGTGGAGTCTTGTCCCCGCTAATATGGCTCCTTATGGTGGATTTTGATCTTGGTAATACTGAAGGAAAACGGCTTCAACGTGACGGCCTACGCGGACGATGTCGTCATCCTGGTTTCGGGAAAATTTCCTCCAGTCCTAAGTGAAAGGCTCAATTTCGCGCTACAACTAGTGGATAACTGGGTCAGCAGCAAAGGGCTGCGTGGCGTAAGTGGTTAGTGTATCGGCTCACTACGCATGAGGTTCCAAGTTCGAATCTCAGAATATACCAAAAAGTTTTTTCACGGTCCCACCTCTCGCGAGCGTCTGACAAACATCCGAGAGTATTGTTGTCTCGAAATAGCTTCTCAAATCGCCGTTCGGATTCGGCATTAAACTGTAGGTCCCTTCCATTCGTGTGAAACATATAACGCACACAACATGAGTGGTTGCGAGAAGCTAGTCCCTGGCACTTTAAAGAGCTGTTGCGCCAAATATTTGTATTTAGCAAAGGGCTGGGAGTGAACCCTTCAAAGACGGAGGTAGTTATTTTCACTAAGAAGAGATCAATTCCTAACTTCAGGCCCCCAAATATCGGTGGCATTGAACTAAGTTCAGCTCGATACCTGGGCGTAATTCTAGATTCCAAACTAAACTGGGAGGAAAATATTGCCGAATGCGTCAAAAAAGCAAGTGTAGCTTTCTACTCCTGCGAAAAGGCATTCAGTAATACGTGGGGCTTCAAACTAGCTGTGGTGTGTTGGATATACACGGCGGTTGTAAGACCCATTCTCACATATGGTTCAGTAGTATGGTGGACGGCACTTGCGAAGCAATACCAGCTTTCAAACCTCACCAAAATCCAGAAGGCGGCGTGCATCGAAATCATGGGATCAATGAGGACAACACCAACAGCGGCAATGGAAACCATGCTTAGTTTCATTCTGCTTGACATATACTGCAGCAGTCTGGCGGCTAAAGCCACTGTAAGACTAAGAAATTGTGGTCATCAATCCTTTACGGCCATGCCTTCATTCTGTCCCGATGGGGGACCACCAGTGGATCGACGGAAACTGATCACATGAACTCGATGCTAGCATTTGAAAGGAGATACACTACAAGAATTCCTGACAGACTATAGTGGAAGAACCGAAGAACCATGAAGAAAAAGGAGTTGGCTTTCTATACTGACGGTTCCAAGATGGACGTTGGCACGGGAGTCGGACTTTATTGTGAAGCCCTAGAAATAAACCACTCCTTTAGAATAAACGACGGCTGCAGCGTCTTTCAGGCAGAGGTCACAGCCGTTATACACACTGCTGAAATTATACGCGAGAGTAATATCATTGGTAAAACGATCACAGCCTATATAGACAGCTAGGCAGCCGTTAAGGCTCTGGACTCTGCCGTAATTAGGTCGAGGCTTGTGAGAAGGTGTAAATCCCTCTTAAACGGGATATCTAGAGCCAATGCGGTGACCCTCTGCTGGGTACCAGGGCGAAGGTAACGAAAAGGTTGATGAGCTTGCTAGGAAAGGGTTGGCGCTGCACTTATCGTGGGCCCTCCCCTCTGTAGCAACCCCAATCAGTTCCTTGCGGAAAAAATAGAGGATGAAGCCACCGGTCGAGCAAACAGACGCTGGGTTCATCTGGAAACATGCGCAACGGCCAGGGCGCTATGGCAGGCCTATGACAAGAGAGATCAACCTCTCTGGTAAAACTTAGTCGTTATAACACACGGGTCATTTCTGGCATAATTACTCGACATTGTGCCGTTGGCGTTCACGCGGAGCGACTCGGTGTGCTGCATAACGACTATTGCAGAAGCTGCAGGGACGAAGAAAACATTGAATCCGTTCGTCACCTGTTGTGTGACTGTCCTGCCCTATCCGTCAGAAGAGTGAGGACTCTTGATATTTACTTCTTCTCGGAGGTGGAGGACTTGGGTAATGTTGAGCTGACGGACCTTCTGAGATTCATATCACTTTCTGGGTGGTTCTAACAGAGGATTTTCTTTACAGCGTTTCCAGGGTTTAATAATTGGGCAAAATGGACCCGTACTGTTGGTCTGCGCGACCAATGACTTTTTGTCACAAGGCACCAATCTACCTAACCTAACCTTTCCAGGCAGTATCCTAGCAGTGACAATAGCAGCCCGTGAGACTGCGATGAGGGCAAGGAGGATATCACCTTTTTCATCGACAGGCAGGCAGCCATAATAAATAATAAAATCAGAGCTTGGGAAGTGTTGTAGAGAAGAGCTCAAGGTTCTGCGAATATAGCACAAGATAGAGCTCTGCTGGGTCCCTGGTCATGAAGGCGTACCAGGGAATGGGAAAACCGACGAACTGGCTAGAGAAGGCTTAGCACGGAACTCGGACCAATCCGACCCCTCAGTGTACATCCCGCCTTGCGCACTCAAACTCGAAGCAGGAAACAAAGCCCTAACGGAGGCTAACAATAGGTGGACCTCTTTAGATACTTGTGTCACCACGAGGATACTATGACCTGCATTCGACAGAGCAAGAACCAATAGACTCATAAAGAAGAATAGAAAATCCCTCTCTACTCTAATAAGAGGCATTACGGGGCATACCACCATGCGGTACTACATGAAAAAACTACGTGTGACGAAAGAAGACCTTCTTAGAGGCTGCGGTGACGAGGAGGTCCAGGAGGACACCAACCACTTTCTTTGCTACTGCCCAGGCCTCTATAATTTGAGAAATAAGTTTCTTGGACCCTTCTTTAAGGTTTTAGAAGAGTTGTCCAACAGACCGATAAATGACATCGCAAACTTCATCAAATCCTCCAGATGTTTTGTATCTCGGGCACAGTAAATACTAAATGCTTTCTTTAGGATATGTACAAAAGATGATTTATTTTCTGCTTTACACGAGGAAGGGATTCTCCAATCTATCCCCTTTCCCCCCATCGGAATTTCAATGGGTCTATATTGAGCTGAGTGTGGTGTAGAGGTTTTTTATCCCCTACGCTGAGAAGCAGCGTCGCACTTGGGCATATACCAAGAATATGGAGAAGGGCAAAGGCCATATTCATTCCGAAAGTGGGAAAAAGAGACACCACTTCACCAAAATCCTGTAGGCCATCAGCTTCACCTCATTCATGTTAAAGACGCTAGAAAGGGTCATAGATAATCACCTAAAAATGACTGTGCTGGAAAGAATACCTCTCCACCACAATCAACATGCCTACAGAGCAGGAAGATCCACCAAAACTGCGCTCTACCAGCTGACAAGTTGGGTTCAGGATATACTGGAGAGCAAGGAAACAGCAGTATGCGAATTCTAGACATCGAAGGAGCCTTCGATAACACCTCACACGAAGCAATTAGGAGGGGTCTCGAAATAAAAGGAGTAAAGCACACCACAACTAACTGGATGTGTGAGATGCTAAGAACTAGGACTGCTGAGATAGAGGTGGGTCAAAAAACTATCACAATAAGCACCACTAGAGGCTGTCCACAAGGAGGGGTATTATCACCACTGATGTGGAGCCTAGTAGCAGATGAACTACCACACAAATTGACAGGTGCCGGCATTACGTGCCAGGGGTACGCCGACGATATAGTCATTGTCGCAAGAGGAAAATTTGAAGAAACGCTATGTGAAATCATTCAAAGGAGTCTACGAATCGCACAGAAGTGGTGTAAAACGGTAGGACTTAGAGTGAACCCTACCAAAACCACTGTGATACCCTTCACCAAGAAAAGACAGTTAAAGCGTATGCAACCCATCCTGTTGGAAGGGATCAGAGTTGACCCACAGAAACAGGTCAAGTATCTAGGTCTAACACTAGACAGCAAACTCCTCTGGAGAGAACATGTAGAAACTGTGGTAACCAAAGCCACCAGAGAACTTATGGTGTACAAAAACATTTCAGGAAAGACCTGGGGTTGTAGCCCAGCCACACTGACGTGGATGTATCTGATGATAGTAAGACCCATCATCACTTACGGGGCAGCGGCATGGGTCAACAGAACTAGACTTACCACGACGAGGACATCCCTCAACAAAGTGCAAAGATTAGCCTGTTTATGTATAACAGGAGCCATGCGAACCTGTCCCACAGCAGCTCTAGAAGTGATCGTAGGGATACCTCCACTACACATAGTGCTAGAGCGAATCGCCAAGGAGACCATTTTAAGAATCAGCAAAGAGGGTATCGGGAAAGGAACATGCATCGCAAATAAAGAGCGAGTAACCTTATCCAAATCGGTGCCGCTTCTGGACTGGCTCAGAGATGATATGGTCAAGAAATACTGCTTTGAACGGAAATTTGACTCAAAGCTGAGCACCAAAAGAGATTGGAGCAGTGAATCCGATAAATACCAACTCAAACAACACACAATTAAATGGTATACAGACGGATCGAAAACATCTACTGGCACTGGGTCAGGAGTTTACGGGCCCAGGACTAGATACTCAGAATCACTGGGAATATTCCCCAGTATATTTCAAGCAGAAGTTCACTCGATCGAAAGATGCGCGCAAACCAACTTAGACAGGAAATATCGCGGGCAGGACATCGCGATACTATCAGACAGCCAAGCCGCTATTAAAACACTGACCTCGCATGAGATTAGATCGAAACTGGTATGGGAATGTCTCACCAGGATCAACAAACTGGGAGAAACAAACAAAGTAACTCTCTACTGGCACATGGGATGAATATATGGACCGCAAGCGGGAGTTTAAGTACTTAATCAGGCAATCAAAAAGAAAGTCGTGGAAGGAATTTTGTCAGTCCATTGCGGATACTAGTGAAGCTTCTAGACTTCGCAAGATGCTAGCCAAAGACACTTCTGTCCCAAGCTTCATCAAAAAATCTGACGGCTCGTGGGCAGAAAGTAGCGAAGAAGTCTTAGAAACGTTAATTGAAGCTCACTTCCCAGGAAGTAGATCGCCAATGGATTCTACTACTAATAGCTACTCGTATAATGGTAGGTCAATAGGGGACGACGTAGAGAATCTCATTACATGGAAGAATCTGCGATGGGCCATTATGTCATTTGCACCATTCAAAGCACCAGGCTCTGATGGAATTTTGCCAGCTATGCTGCAAAAAGCTCCAGCCAAGGTCAGAAGCAGGCTTAGGGAAATTTGTAAACATTGTTTAAGGTCATGCTACGTACCAGTGGCATGGAGGGAAGTGCGGGTTATATTCATACCTAAGGCAGGTAAACCAAGCCACACTTCAGCGAAAGACTACAGACCCATAAGTCTCTCATCATTCCTCCTCAAGACACTTGAAAGACTTCTGGATATTCACATCAGAAGTAAGTGTTGCAATGGCATTCTATGCCAAGCTCAACATGCATATTTGAAGGGGAAATCGGTGGAAACAGCTTTACACGACGTAGTAGGGAAGATAGAGACTAGCCTTCACCATAAGTAATTTGCACTAGCAGCCTTCCTAGATATAGAAGGTGCGTTCAATAACGTAGAAGGAAGGGCCATCAAACAGGCCCTGGAAACTATGAATGTTGAGCATAGCATTACCAATTGGCTCTGCAATATGCTCGGCACTAGAAACATTAACTCCACTATCGGAAACAGTTCAATAAGAAAATCCGTTACCAGGGGGACTCCCCAGGGAGGCGTTATCTCACCCCTCCTCTGGGTTCTAGTCATCGATGGGATACTTAGAGAACTAAGCAACGCAGGCATAAGCGTCACTGCTTACGCAGACGACGTGGTGATTTTAGTTCAGGGTAAGTTCCTTGACACATTAAGTGAAATTATGGAATCAGCTCTCAATAGTCTTGAAAAATGGGGTAGAGGGTGTGGACTACACGTCAACCCGGATAAAACCGAATTGGTACTCTTCAGCAAAAAATACAGCTACCACCCTTCAAACTGCCTAAGCTAGCAGGGGTGGAGCTTTCCTTTTCGGATCGCGCTAGATATCTTGGGATAATGCTAGATAGGAAACTAAATTGGAAACTTAACATACAGGAAAGGGTCCGCAAAGCATATAATGCTCTTTTCATCTGTAAGCGGACCGCGGGGAAAAAATGGGGCCTGAAGCCCGCAATGATGCACTGGCTATACGTCATGATAGTCAGACCCATCCTCACGTATGGGGCTCTTGTGTGGTGGAAGGCAACGAATACGAAAAACATACGGGATATGTTGGCCATGGTACAAAGAACAGCTTGCATTGCCATCACAGGTGCTCTACGCACAACACCTACGGCTGCACTCGAGATCTTTCTGTATCTTTTACCATTAGACCTACAGATTAAATTTCAAGCGGGCAATAGTGCGCTTCGGCTCACTAACGTTGGTCTCTTCAGGACTAATAACATAGGACACAGCTCCATTCTCAAGGAATCTTTTCCCGGAATCCCTGACGAATCGGACGATATACTTGGCACCTTAGACTTCGACACACCATACGAAGTGCTGTATCCTATTAGAGAGGACTGGCGAAGGAAGACAGTCTCTGTCCATAACGAGATTGCATTATACACAGATGTTTCTAAGACCAATGAGGGCACGGGGTCAGGTATTTACTCGAGAGATACGAACCTACAGGTGGCCCTGAGACTTCCGGACACATGCAGTGTGTTCCAAGCAGAGGTTCTAGCTGTACTTAAAGCTGCGGAATTACTTTAGATGGGATCAATATCCGATAAGAATATCGCCATCTACATTGACAGTCGGGCTGCGCTAAAGGCGCTAGAGTCTTACGTCACCAAATCTGAGATAATCAGGAATTGCCGCACAATGCTTAGGGCATTATGTACGCAGAACCGAGTCAGATTATGTTGGGTACCTGGACACTGCGATATCGAAGGCAACGAGCAGGCCGACGCGCTGGCTAAAAGAGGAGCGGGGCTCCCACGTAGCGATATAATTGGTAGCATTAAGCCACCAGGGTGCGGGCCAAGGGAATTATTCGGGATAAAATCATTGACACGGCTAATCTAAGATGGTCAAATTTAGATGGTCACATGGTGTCTAAGGCCCTGTGGCCTGTGCTAGATCGCAGGAAATCTGGGGAGATAATCAAGTTAGATAGATCGAGGCTAAGAACAGTGATAGAAATACTCTCTGGCCACTGTCTCCTAAGGAGGCATGCCATGAGACTAGGGTTATCCGATACGGATGTTTGTAGGTACTGCGACGACCTACATGTCTTAGAGGATATAAGTCATATACTCTGTGAATGTCAAGGAATTGCCAAGACAAGGCTAAAGCACCTTGGAAGATACTTCTTCGATAACCTTGAAGAGGTGCTTGGTAGAATGGGTTTAGGTCTTCTGCCGTGAAGGTTCCCTAGGGATCGCGATGGGCCCACTTTGGTGCCTAGTGTTTTATGATAACCTCATAACCCTACCTAACCTAACCTAACCTAACCTAACTGTCTACCGGGTACCAGGACATGTAGGAGTAGAGGGGAACGAAGCAGCTGATGAACTAGCTAGAAATGGATCAGACACGCAGTTCCTTGGACCAGAACCCTTCTGTGGGATAGGAAAGAAGAAGAGAACAAATGGGCCAAACATTGGGCCGATGTCGCCCAAATAAGACAGGCAAAGGTACTTCTGGGTAAATACAACCAGAAAAGAAGCAGAGCCTGCCTAAGAGTTAGTAAGAATCGGCTTCGCATCTTGGCGGGCATGTTAACAGGTCACTGCAGACTTAAGGAGCACCTTAGGAAACTGGGAATAGAGGGAGACGGACACTGCAGATTTTGCAGGACTTCGCAGAAACACCAGCGCACGTTCTTATTGAATGCGAAGCACTGATCCACAAAAGAAGGAATCACCTTAGTGCCTACCTCCTATCAGAAACGGATTTACCTTCGCTGGATCCACTGAAGATACTCCGGTTTGCTGTAGCAGCTGAACTAGGGGAAGTGTTCTAGACCGAGTATATCATCGGCTAGATAAGGGGGGGCGCAATAGATCTTTGATAGGTCGCAGTGCACTTGCACCTCTCAATAATATACATCTATCTATCTATATCCCCTATACCAGCAAACATACCTAACCTAACCTTAGGTGTTCCTGCTTTAATCGATTAGGTATTACACTGAAAACCATTAATACTTGATTTCAGGAATTATAAGATTAAATCAAGGAGAACATAACATGTCGCAAAATTAAAGTAGTTAAACCAACACCTCCAAATCGTCATAACGTAATGTCTGTGGTTCTGCTAATCACCTAAGCCAATAAACAAAGAATTATGTCTATCGCAATCGCGATCATAAAACCTTAAATCCACAAGTTCCACTCAATTACATAACACCCGATAGAGGTGTCAACATATTTTCAGTCCCCCTGCTCACACATTCCGTTTACAATGTTCTCGTCATAAGTGTCAAAAATGAAGACAAAAAAAAAAAAAAAAACCAACCCAATCCAATGGTGGCGCCAAAATGTCTTCGAAATATGAATTTAATAACCGCATTATAACAAGCTGACTCCCCCCGCAAAGCCATTATGCTAGCTACACATTCCTCAAATGGCAATGTGACAGCAGCATAACCACCAACAAGTGCTCATTCCACATGCACGCGATGCGAATTCCATCTTAAATCGTTTCTTAGGCTCCTCACAGCTATACAAATATACGGATAGAGCGAACGGATTCAATTTAAATTCAGACAAGCGACTCGAAGCGATTCGATGTTTGATAACGAAAAACGCGAGCAAAGTGTTGGGATTGTTTTTTTTTTTTGTCAGCAGATACATAGATACATTTGTATGAAGATTAATAACCCGGCATGTCAGATATGCCAGGTGAGAGTTAAGCACTTGAGCGAGCGTCCACACCGCAATATTGTGAATGAATGCTTTCACCACTTGAGAAAATCTGAGAAAAACAAGCAGCAACAGAGCTCTAGATTAAGAATCGAGATGTCGAACACGATCATTAGTCATCGAAGAATCGGAAGTGAGCACTTGGGCAAGCGAGTACTACAGTCAAAGGCCGCCCCCCATACAGTCTGTCCGAATCAATTTCGATTCATTTATCATTTTTGTTCAGATTTTAGTACATATTGATCTACTTTTTCGGTTATAAACCATTTTATTCTTCGAGAGGCGAGTTCGCCAGTCTAAAGTGCATTTCGATGAGAGATTCGGGTCATACTCGTACAACAAGCTAAATGAAATCGAAGCAGTTCGCACTCTCGGTGCGGGTTTTGGACAGTGTGTGTGTGTGCTTTCATTTGGCTTGAAGAGATTATTTCATTAAATTTAGATTATTGTACTAACTGGTTCCGACGAGTGCCTAACTTTCTGCGTTCTACTCTAAGCGTCGGAATCGGGGTCAACGATTTTTTATGACATCGTGTGCTATCATTGTTGTCCACTCACGTTGTTGAATGGTGGAAGCCCAAACCCCAAAAGAGAAATAAATTACGAATGGAAGCCGCGCGAAGCACTGAAAAATCGCGCTAAACACTAAAAATAGAGAAAGTTACCCATGAAAAATGTTAATGAAATCGACATTGGCCATGGCCGTGATCTTGTATTTCTTCTTTTTATCGTGAACTCTAGCTATTAGCCGGTTTTGTGCAACAGTGTTGGACCCGAAATTAATTGCAGAGAGCTTTGGCAATAATCGCGAGTAAAGGTTGTCGACATATGCCAACAGTTAAGGCGTCCCATGAAATTGGCCAGTACTCGTATCTCATAAATATGTAGGAGACGTAGGCGTCGTTATGTCGTTCATGTGCTGG
Source organism: Brachypalpus laphriformis (assembly GCA_945910035.1). Taxonomy (NCBI): domain Eukaryota; kingdom Metazoa; phylum Arthropoda; class Insecta; order Diptera; family Syrphidae; genus Brachypalpus; species Brachypalpus laphriformis. The sequence goes on from OX246754.1 coordinate 167,701,544, forward strand.
AGCGATCTCGGTACTGTTTCGCTATTCTAATTGTCTGACTAGATTGTTGGTTTTATATTCTGGCCGAAGTGTGTGATGTTAAATGCATGTTTGGCCAGAATTTGCCAGCTCGCTGTTGCCTGGGTAAACTTAACTGTTAAGTAGACAATGATTTTGATTGTGGAGATTGTTTAATTTTTTTTGTTTTTTTTTTAGGAAAAAGCGATTTATTATTCATTCATGACGTATATGTCAGTCAGTTTCTCACCTACGTGTTTTACGTAAGTGCTGGTGAATGTTGGATGTTTTACTCGAGTAATGGTCGTAATAACAAGTGGGTGTTTAGTATGATATAGGATAGGGATACATTGAGATTTTTATGAGTTCGTTATGCAATTCGCAGAGTAATGCCAACAGAGGCAAATTGAGAGCGAGGAAGATAAGATTACACGTTTGACAGCAATTTATCAAGTATATTCAACCATATGTCAATAAACGTCATTTGAATTCGATTACAATTGACGTGCGCAACATATCGATATTTGTTTTAGCTGAGATTTCTTATTTAAAGTAGCATACGCATAATGTGCAGTGTGTACCGTGGGAACCAGGACCTACAGCAATAAGATCGCAGAACAGAAATAATGCACAGCGTATAAATGTGATTGAAAAATCTATGCCTGCAACAAACCATTCGTCAAAAAATGGGGACTCCAAGGATGGCCCTATGGATGCACACTGCCGTTCTGGGTCCAATTCTTACCTATGGCGCTATCGTTTGGTGGCTTGCCTTGAGCAAAAAGTACGTGGGGATCACTGTATCATTGGGGTCTTGTCCAACAGATGCTCTACGTGTGATCCTGCATCTAATCCCCCTTGAACTTCATATTAGAGACACAGCTACAATATATGCAGCACAGTCCGGCTCAGCAAATTTGGGTGCAGGACTGCAGAGCCATATGATAACTGTAAGGTCCTGGAGATGCTACAAAGCAAGTCGGTTGCGTCCTCGACCGACTTCAGGATACCCAAGCTCAACTTCAGGAAATTATTCTTAAAAAAATCTCTGCTAGAGGAAAATGGAAGAACCGGAACGTTATGGATGACTATGGTAAAGTTATATACATGGACGGTTCGAAGATGGAATGCGGATTCGGTGCAGGTATCTTTCCTGACCAACTAAATTCCAATTATTCAGCGTGCTGCCTGCTGAATAACCTCCCGACATCTAACCACTTACTTACTTAGGTGGCGCTACAGTTGGGGTGGGGGGACCTGGGCTTCAACCAACAAGCATCTCCATTTAGCTCCGTCTTTAGATAATTGTCTCCAGTTGCGCACTCCAAGTTGGTTGAGGTCCTATTGAACTTATGCGCGCCACCTACGGTGAGGAGGCCCTTTACTGTATCGTACATCGGGGTTAAACTCAAAGACTCTGCGGCTCAGCGTGTTGATGTCCATTTGCTCTACATGTCCTAGCTGTCTCAAAACATCCAATTCACAGTTTTTTGATTAGGTCGGTTTGATCTTCTCCTTCAAAGAACCGAAAATCTTGCCAATCATTTTTCTCTCGAAGCGACCAGCGATATCTCCATCCGCCGTTTGAGCGCCGGAAAGCAGGATGATTAGGGTCTTATATAGTCTCCTTAGTTGTTCGAGAGGTCCTCAGGAGGAGGACGTGCGGCGGATGAATTCTCCCGATGGAATCAACGGTGACGTCTACAGACCAGCGGATACCTTACCGGAGCTACTTCGACATATTTGAAGCTGAGGTCTGTAAGGATTTTCAATACTACGTCAGGGTATTGAAAAAGAGATGGTGGCGGATGAACCCTTAATGGGCCAACGGCAGCGCTCATATCCCAAAAGTGGGTAACTGACATCGGTGTATTCGGCCCCTCGTCCTAGGGGTTGCTAAAAAAGGATCTAGTCCTCCAGGTTGGGGGTTGTGCCATCGGGTTAACTTCCCAACCACGTAAAAAACTTTCGGTTACGAAGCAACCAACAGCCTCTGAATTTACTGTTGACGACCCAAGTAAACGTAAAAAGGACAACAATCTTCGTGTCTACACGTGGAATGTTAGGTCCCTCTACAAACCACGTGCAGCCGAACAACTTGCGGAGGCCCTAGAACGTCTCAAAGCAGACATTACCGCCGTCCAAGAAATTCGATGGGATGGGCCGGGCAAAAGGAGTATGAAAAACTGCGACATCTACTACGGCGATTGCTACAGACAACAAGGACAGCGTCTAATCGGGTGCGGATTTGTCATTGAAGGCAGACTTACGCAAGAAGTCTTGAGTTTCCGGAATGTGAACGAGCGCCTTATGACTGTCCGTATCAAGGCTACATTTTAACGCAAAGCTAGGAAGAGAGGACGTCTTTAGTAGCGTGGTCGGAAAACACAGCCTGCACGACATAACATCCAACAACGGACTCAGGCTAATCGACTTTGCAGCGGGGCGAAACTCTGTCGTAGCTAGGACGCGGTTCCCACGTCTCGACATTCACAAAGGAACATGGCTCTCCTTTGATCGAAAAACTGTCAACCAAATCGATCACATTGCGATTGACGCAAGGCACTCTTCCAGTATTCTGGGTGTCCGGACTTCCCGAGGAGCCAACGTGGACTCGGATCACTACTTAGTTGTAGCCAAGGTACGGATGTGGATATCCAGAATGGAGTGAAATCAACGAAATATTGTGAGGAAATTTGACGTCGGGCGGCTACAATCGCAAGAGACCGCCAGAGCCTTTGCCGATCGAGTTTCTCTTAATCTTAATCTAAGTCCTATGCCGCCAGCAGCAAATGCGGAAGACCAGTGGCAGCGTTGCCAACAAGCCATCAGAGATGCCGCCTCTGATGTACTGATTTTCTCTCGGCCACCACAACGAAACGCCTGGTTTGATGAGGAATGCCGACAAGCAGATGCAGCTAAACAAGAGGCGTACAAAGCGGTGCTGCATAGAAGGACTAGAGCTGCTTACGAGCTCTACGTGCGCAGGAGAAAAGAGGAACATCGACTTCCCGGAAAGAAGAAAAAGGAGCATCAGAACCGCTCGATCGAGGAGATTGAGAGACTTTATTGCAGGAATGATGTTCGAAAATGTTACCAAAAGGTAAAAAGAACATGCCAGGGTTTCAAAGCCAGAACAGAAGCCTGCAGGGACGAAAATGGCAACATAGTAGCAGAATCGCAGTCGGTGCTGAGGATATGGAAGGAACACTTTTGCAGACTGTTAAACGGCGATGACGACCAATGTTCCGCTGTCAGGCAAAATGAGCCATTCAACAGTGACGATGACAGTCAAGATTCCCGTCAACCCGATCAGCATGCGCCAGTTCATCTGTAAAATCTGGTCAGACGAAAGTATGCCCGATGAATGGAACCTCAGCATCGTTTGCCCGATCCTAAAGAAAGGAGACTCTCTGAACTGCTCCAACTACAGAGGTATAAGTCTCCTCAATATCGCATATAAGATTCTGTCTGCCGTACTATGTGAACGCCTAAAACCGATCGTCAATAACCTGATTGGCCCTTATCAGTGCGGTTTCAGGCCGGGAAAGTCCACCATTGACCAAATATTAATACTACGGCAGATCTTGGAAAAAACCCATGAATATAAAATCGATACGCACCACCTCTTCATCGATTTCAAAGTTGCCTATGATAGCGTGTATAGAGACGAGCCATGTCTAGTCTTGGCATCCCTGCCAAGCACATCCGTTTGTGCAGAATAACGATGGAGAACTCTCGCTGCTTCATCAAAGTCGGTAAGAACATCACCGAACCGTTTGATGTCAGGAAAGGTTTTAGACAAGGTGACGCGCTATCATGCGATCTCTTTAACATAGTACTTGAAAGAATTGTACGAAACTCACAAGCCAACACCGGAGGTACAATCTTTTACAAGTCTGTACAATTACTCGCTTATGCCGATGACATTGACATAATCGGAAGAACTCAGCGGGCAGTCAATAGGGCATTTACGAGTATTGAGATCGAAGCAGCAAAGATTGGTCTAGCGGTCAATGAAAGCAAAACATATTATATGCTGTCTACAAAAACGGACACCCAACATCGGCGTCTTGGACAGAACGTCACAATAGATAGATATAATTTTAAAGTAGTAAAGGATTTTGTCTACCTTGGCTCTATGGTGAACTCCGCAAATGACATCAGTAGGGAGATCACACGAAGAATTACTTTTGCCAATCGTTGTTTCTATGGGCTAAAACGGCAATTGAGTAGCAAAGCCCTATCTCGAACTACTAAGGTAACTCTTTATAAGACTCTAATCATCCCAGTCCTGCTGTATGGCGCAGAGGCATGGGCTTTGACAAAACCGGATGAGAATGCCGTTGGTTATTTCGAGAGAAAAGTTCTTCGAGCGATCTTTGGTCCCGTCTGCATAGACGGTGAGTGGAGGAGAAGGTACAATGCCGAGCTATACGGCCTGTACAAGGAAATCGACTTAGCAAGAAGAGTTTACATACAGCGACTAAGCTGGCTGGGTCATTTAGAGCGGATGGAGCCCAACGTTCTCGCTAAGACAGTTTTCGAATCCACCCCAGATGGACGACCTCGCGGTAGGTGGCGCAAACAAGTGGAGGGGGACCTCAACCAACTTGGCGTGTGCAACTGGAGGCAGCTGGCTCGTAATCGTGCTAGCTGGAGAGGTTTGTTGGTTGAGGCCCAGGTCCACCCCGGACCGTAGCGCCATCTGAGTAGGTAAGTAAGTAACCTCAGTGCAACCACTGTACCATGACTCCAGTCCCAATTTATTAAAGATAGGACGAGCCACCAACAAGCCAGGGCAGTAGGCCGCAGCGTAGTTAGTCAAACCAACCTTAACTCCATAACGAAGCAACTCATGCTAGTAGGCAGCACACATAATACGATCATCCTCGATTCTGTCGTAGACAATTTGGACCGTGATGTCCTTGTTGCTGAGGCGAACAATTAAACGGTACTTGGGCGTGTTGTATTTGTGTTTGTCTTGGAAGATTAAACGTTGCCTGGCATAGTAGTCGGTCTTGGCCTCGCGACGCCTGCGGAACTTGACCTGGTAGCGCTTAAAGTATTGTTTGTTCTTCACTAGTTTGACGAAACCCATTTTTCATTTATTTAAAAAACCGACGCAAATGAACGCGGTGCTCCACACGTAGGTGCAAAAAGAAAAACAAAATCTGACGATTCTCAAATCCAAAAGAATAAAACAGTGACATACGTAGACGACGTAGTAATCATGATCGGTGGAAAAGATCTTTCTACAATCAGCAACATTATCATCTGCACTGAAAGAATTATCCTCCTGGCCGGAATACGGTGTAGCATTAAATCCAAAAAGAACTGAACGAGTTCTGTTTACTAAAAGAGGAACATTTTAAAAATTCGGCCTTTTAAAGTTGAGTGGAATCTCTCTGAATCTCTGCTCAAAAGACAAGCATCTAGGAATGATCCTTGATTGGAAGCTCAAGTGAAAAAGAAAACCTTCGGTAAATCATGGGGTTCATTACCGTTCATAAGACTTATACTTACCTATGGAACAATTGTATGGTGAAATGCAGCAGGCAAAGTAAGCCACCGCAATAATCTTATGAAAGTACAAAGAGCATAACAGAAATCATCGCCTCAGACAAGGTGGTAAATAATGCTCAATCTTCCTCCCCTGAATGAGTTCATGCGAAGCATGGTTGCCAAAACCACCATTCATCTTCGACAATAAAGAACTTGGAAGCAAAGCTCCTATGGACACGGATCTATAATTCAAAGATATAGATCAATTGATTTCAATAAAACAACAGACTATGTTACAGAGACTTTCACAAGAAATATTCCATTCCTATTTCTGGAAGAGAGGATTGGGAACACATTAACTACTGCACATGACTATCAACTCTACACTGACGGGTCTTAAATGGAAATATTTAGGAACCGTCATTTGAGTTTTCTGTGAATGACTCAACATCATCGATTCATACAAACTCTTCTTCGTCATTGAGAAAACAGCACAGAATATGCACGTAAGGAAACTAAACCCATCTTGGGTCACAATCTTCGTGAAGAGTCAAACTGCACTCAAGGTACTAGACAGCACTATAATCAGATCGAAAAGAGTCTTCGTATGACGGCAAACTATAAGCAGAATATGCAACACCATGAAGTCACTCTCTGTTTGGGTGCACGGACATAGTAACATAGAAGAGATCGAAGTAGCAGACGAAAGGGTCAGCATCAAATGAGAAATTTACCCGTGCATCGGTAGCTATCCCTATTGGTGTACTGAAAAGCAAAATAGGCCAACTCTGAACGAAAAAACGACTAAAAGCCTTTTGCCAATGAACAAAAAAGAAACCTGGCTTACTAACTAGAGATTGCCCGATAGATGCAATAGCCGCCAGACTGGGCATCAACTCACCTGATTACTGCAGGAGTTGTAAAGCTATGTGATTGTTCCAATCTAGTGAGATATTCGTCGTTTCCGCTGTATAGGAAACTGACTTTTTGAAAAGCTGAAGGATCTGGTGCAAGTTCCACTTTGGAACATGATTTGTTTCGTCAAGGGTGCAGATTGGTTTGAATCAAGACCAACCAAGAGTCAATGAAATTAGAGATGGTACTAAAAATTATAGCGAATCACAATGGACCAAAAACATTCCGTGCAAGCGCCCTCTAAGGTCCAATTCCCTCATACAAGACCATACCATGCCTATGAGGAATGGACGGTGTTAATCCAAGGTGTTACGCGACCCGTGCCTATTGGATGGTTTGCAGCCGGCTGTATTATAACGGAGCCTCTCTGAAACAGGGTCGCCTCAGGGAGTAACCACGCTCTTACTGCGCTAATGCGGGGCTCTGGCGCAGCTGACCTTTCTTTCCCGCGCTACTCGTGGGAACATGTATCAAAACAAAAAAACAAAAACAAAAAATAAAAATAAAAAACAACCTAGATAGAATGCGGGGTGGTATCGCTTCTATGTTAGCGGGTCGGATGGAGTAAAGACTCTGTGTAGACGACCTAGTGGGTGGAAGTCGGCCAGGAACAAGCCGTGCGGGAGGCTTTAGGCGAGTGCAACCAAGCACCAGCCAAACAGCCGCTATGTCCTCAAGGAAAATCCCGTCAAAAACAGCAGCAGGCTTGGAACGTGCCAGAATGAAGGGTGGGAGCCAAGCTCTAGCCCCCCGACCCTTGGGCAAAGTGGTTAAGGCGGATAATGAGGCAAGGAGTTCGGGCATAGCTCGGACACCTACAGTTCCTCAATCCAATGCCGCACCGACCAAGAGGAAGCGAGCTTGCCCGCCGATGCCGCCACCTGGGCAACCGGGAGGCAATGATGACCCCTGAGAAAGGGTCTGAGCGGTGCGGGATCTCGATGGTACCTGCGCTACCTCGAAAAGGGCCTTGCACCTGAGGATGCCAGGAAAAAGGCGGAGGAGCATAGGGCAAAGCCCGACTCCACCGCTGTGCCATCAGCCAAGAGGGGCAGTAATGCCATAACACCTCCTGCATGTAATGTGCAGAAAAGGCTGAGGACCGAGGAGAGCGCTAAGAGGCCCCAGGCCGAGCCTGCGAATGCTAGCCTGGGAGCATAAGCTCAAGTTCCAGGGCGTTCATTTCAAGAATGAAATCGACTCCTAGACTCCACAAACGGTGGAATGGCTAAAGACAGTAGCTCCCAAACTGAAGGGGTGGAAAGGGGTGGGCATAATGCATGCGGCAATGTGGAAATACCATGTGCCCATTCTATCACCGTCTGCCTACCACGCAGCGTGGATCAGGATTACCAAACCTCTTTGGCACTCCTAGAAGCGCATAATGATGGCCTGAACATCAAGGCATGGAGGGTTTTGTATGGTCGCAACGAGGGGACTGGGCAGATACTGGCTGTCGGAATCGACCAAGAGTCTTTTGAAGCCATTAAGGCTTAAAACTGCTCTCTGAGCTATCGGTTTGGCAGAGTGACGGTGGGTGGAATCAGGAAGCTGGAGGAGAGCGCAGGGCATAGTACCAGCTTGAAATCAGCCTCAGAGGAGACACCGCCGGAAGTGAAGCATCCAGTTCCGCTGACGGTCGAAGCACCAACTGCAGCTGCAGAACGGGATGCTCGGAGCGCAGATGAATTTATGTCCATCTCAGATGACTCGTTATCTGAGGAGGACATAAACAGTACAGTAATCTCTCTCCCTCTGAACATTGAGGAAGAAGAGATTCTGCTGGCGGAGGGTGCGGCAACAGCCCCCGACGAGCACTAGCTCGATGACCTCCACCAGTAAAATAAAGGTCGCCCAGGTAAACATCCACCACGCCATAGCGGCATCAGCCGCAATAGCTAGGATATTTACCAAACAAAACATGGGCATTGTATTGATTCAGGAGCCATGGATCTTGAAAGGAGGAGTCAAGGGACTGTCATGCACGGATGCAAACGTAATTTGGGATATAAGGGTGACCGATCCAAGGGCATGTATCCTTATCAATAACAAAATTAACTTTCTCCTACTTTCAGAATTTGCGACGCGAGACTTGGTGCCATTACAGGTTTCCCTGAACATCGACGGAGTACACCGCACCATCATCATCGCCTCTGCATAATGTGCTGGGGATGAACCAGCTGTCCCAACAGAACTGCAGCGCTTAGTGGAGCACTGTAACAAGCTCCAAATGCCGCTGCTGATTGGATGTGACGCCAATGCTCACAATTTTAAATGGGGGAGCACCGACACCAATACCAGGGGTGAGTCTTTACTAGAATTCATTCTTTTTTCATCCCTTGATATGTATAATGTAAGGAATACCCCAACCTTTGTTACTAGAGTTAGACAGGAAGTTCTTGACCTCACGCTGGGTAGTCCGAGCATCAGTAGGTTAGTCAGGAACTGGAAAGTATCAGTTGAGCCGTCATTATCTGACGATAGAATCATTGTGTTTGAGTTAGATAGTGCATGTATCACAAGAAGTCCAGTCAGGAACCCAAGAAAAACAAATTGGGAGGTTTTTAAAGAAACCCTAGACAGTAATCTGGAGCTGGAGATGGATGTACATTGCCATTGTGAGACCAATGATCACTTATGGAGCAATAGCATGGACAAAGCGAACTAGTCTAGTCACTACGAGGGAGACACACACTAAAGTGCAAAGACTTGCGCGCCTCTGCATTACTGGGGTCATGAGAACATGTCCAACTGCAGCCATGGAAGTACTCCTGGAGCTAACACCGCTCCATCTTGTAGTGGAGCAAAATGCACAGCGGACGATCCTAAGGATGGCAAAAGAAGGTATCGGAAGGGAGAAATGTGTTGGTACGAGAGAATACGATGCACTTCTCAAAAAACTTCCCCTTCTGGCCGTCCCCAGGGACGACAGTATCAGGAAATTTAACTTTGGGAAAAACTTTAGTACAAAGTTAAGTAACAAGAAAGAGTGGAGCAACGAGAGGGAACAGGGGCGGGCGTATTTGGGCCAAAGACCAACCACTCAGAACCTATGGGCAAGTACACCAGCATCTTTCAAGCCGAAATATGTGCTATAAACAGATAAACAGATATAGAGATAAGCAGCTATAAAAGCACTTGACTCCTATGTCATTAAGTCAAAACTTGTGTGGGAATGCCTATGCAAGCTTAATGAACTGGGCAGAAACAATAAAGTTACACTTTACTGGATACCCGGACACGTCAGGATAAAAGGTAATGGAGCAGCGGACGCCTTGGCAAGACAAGGGGGTGCAGAACCCTTCATTGGACCTGAACCATTCTGTGGAATGGGGGAACACACCATACGCGAGAAATTCAGGAAAATGGAGAGAGAAGACAGGGCAAGAACCTGGAACAACACCACAGGCCTGAGGCAAGCTAAGAAACTACTGGGATGTTACAACCGGAAAAGATTTGAAGCCTGCATCTGCCTTAGCAAGAATAACCTACGGATCCTAACAGGCTGCCTAACGAGGCACTGCAAACTCAGGGAGCATCTACGGAAACTAGGTATAACAAATGAAGGCCTTTGCAGATTCTGCAACGAGTCATGTGAGACTCCGGAACACCTTCTGGAGTCTTGTGGGGCACTGACCTACAAAAGATTGAAATACTTGGGCAAATACCAAGTATCAGAAGAGGATATGCCAACCATGGACCCACTTCTCATTCTCAGATTCTTAAAAGAAACTGGTCTGGAGAAAGAGGTCTAAAGTGAACTATTTTCGCCAAGGCAAAGTAAGACCATATGACCTTCAAACACAATTCCTCAGGAATTGCAATTGCGAGGGGACTCTAACGAGGGAACAAACCTCCCCAAGGTATTAGCAGGGGGCACAATAGACCATTAGGTCGCAGTGCAAAATAACCCTACACAAATAATAAGTTAGTTAGTTAGTTAGTTAGTTAGATAGACCCCAGGTGGCAGTCCAGGTTCTCTGGAAAATCCACCCTCTTCGGAGGTAGGCTCTACGGATTCTGGGGAGAGCCAATTGTTGCATTTAATAAACCCCTTTTTGAGAAATTCAAGGGTAACTCGGTCTCCACCATCAAGACCGAATGTCTCCGGAAAAAGAAGTCCGCCGGAAGCGCAAGCGCAAGAGAAACGGGACTCAGTGAAATGTAATAGCTTTGAGGAAGAAAACAATGAACTCCGTATTAAGCTAAATAAAATGGATCTACTCTACCAAGAGCTTAAGAGAGAGGTAGAATCACTAAAAGAGGAAAACAAGGCGTTAAAGAATTCACTTTTGCAAAGAGAACGGGAAATTACCCCACCCCGTGCAGCTAGTCCCAAATATCACACGGATGAAGAAGAGCTAGCACGCGAAACAAATGGGGTCTCAAAGAAAAGACCCAGCAAAAAACGAAGAGCCGGTTCTTCACCTGAAGTCGAGCCACGAAAACAAGACAAGGAAAAAGACTTGAAACAGAAACAAACTCACGACAAATTACGTCCCCCGCCTGCAATAAACGTCGTCGGCTTTACGGACTACAATAAATTGCATTGCCTTCTTAAGGGAACTGTGACATCGGAATTTAAAGTAACGTCATTCCGAAACAATGATTGGAAAATTAATGTAGTTGACTCTGACGTCTACCGAGCAATATCGAAAAAACTAAACGCGGAAAAGATCCAGTGGTTCACCTACGAAAATAAATCAGAAAGACCACTCCGTGTTATAGCAAGGGGTCTCCACCCCTCATGCACTAAAGATGACATTATAAATGACCTTAAAGGAAAAGGCTTGAAAATTATCGACGCAATTAATATCTTAAAGAAGATAAAGCAGAAAACGGAACAAGGCAATGAAATCTTGGTCAAGCATGGACTTCCGCTCTTTATGCTAACCTTCGATAGAAGCGAAAATATAGACGATATTTATAACGTAAAAAGTATTTTGAATATCGTAGTTAAAATCGAGCCTATGCGTACGAATACACGATCGATACCTCAGTGCAAACGCTGTCAAGGTTTCAATCACACCCAGTCGTATTGCCAAAAAGAACCGAAATGTGTAAAATGTGCCGGGAACCACTTATCAGAAAGGTGTGACTTAAATAAGCAGGCTCCGGCGACCTGCATAAACTGTAAAGGCAAGCACCCAGCAAACTATCGAGGTTGTGAAGTAGCTTCAAAAAGGCGCGATACTCTCAAGAAACCGATACACCCGAACCCAAGCTTAAGAGATCGTAAAACCGATAAGCCCAAGACCGCTAAGCCAGTCAAAACGAAGCGACCGATAAAGGGAAATAAAAAAATTGCGCAAGAGAACGTCGCTGGTCCAAGTGCAGCGGAAAAACCGCCACAGGTTGACGCGAGATCGTACGCGCAAGTCGCGTCAAACGAAAACAAATTAAGATCAGCTACAACAGATCCGGTTAGCCAAATATTTACCATTATATTGGAAAAATTTGAGGAGCAAACCAAAGTTAATAAAATTATACTTGACAAATTGAGCAAGCTCGAGTTCAAACCTCGCAAGACAATCAAAAAAACATGAATATGAAACAGCTACTTAAGATACTAACGTGGAACGCAAACGGCCTTCTGAAAAAAATCGACGAGTTAGAAGTGTTTCTACGGAAAAATAACATTGACATATGTTTGGTATCGGAAACGCACTTAAAAAAGGGACTTAGACCCAAAATAAAAGGCTACAGCGATTACCATGCGAATCATCCTTCGGAAAATGCGAGAGGCGGGTCCTCTCTTTACATCAAAGACTGTATTAAGCACTCCGAAAACATAGAAATAGAATTTGATTCTATGCAAATCAGCTCAGTCTCCGTAAAAATAAACCACTTAGACTACAACATCGGATCTAGTTACTTCCCTCCGGGATATAAGCTAGTAGAAGACGACCTCGTTCGTCTCTTTGACTCACTCGGACCTAATTTTGTCTTAGGTGGTGACTTTAACGCGAAACATACTTTCTGGGGATCAAGATGCAATTCGACAAAAGGCAGATTATTGTACAAAGCCAGCATGAAACGTGGGGTGAACTTTTTTTCGACAGGAAAGCCAACTTATTGGCCAACTGACAAAAATAAAATCCCTGACCTCGTCGACTTCTTTATCGTAAAAGGGTTAACTAAAAATTTGACGGAAATCGAAGAATGCTATGATCTATGCTCAGATCACTCGGCAGTCACTCTGAAAATAGGTGGAAGTCTAGTAAAAAAAGAAGGACCGCCTAGGTTAACTAGTAACAAAACTAACTGGGACGCTTTCAGAAGAGACTGCAAGGAAAATGCTGCTTTAAATGTACCGCTAAAGACACCGTTCGAAATAGAAGAAGAAATCGACAAACTCGTCGAAGCCATTCAGAGCTCAGCGTGGAAAAACACTCCTTTGCGAAAGACAGAAGCGCGGAACAATAAAGTCAAATACCAGCCTGAAATCGAAGACCTCATACGAGAAAAGAGGAGAGCGCGCAAGAGATGGCAACAATCCCGCGCGCCACCGGATAAAACTTATCTGAACCATCTTTGTAACAAGCTTAAAAAAGTGCTGCAGGACCTAAAAAATCACGAGACTTCTACTTACCTCGAGGGTTTGACCGCTGATAAGTATTCAAACTACTCTCTATGGAAAGCCTTGAAGTCCATAAGGAAACCTGTAATGCACTCGCCGCCAATTAGGAAAGCTAACGGGGAATGGGCAAAAGAAGATAAAGAGAAAGCAGAATTATTTGCCGATCACTTAGAGGAAACGTTCAAGCCGTTCGATGGACAACCGTTGATCGAAGATCCGAATGATAATATGGCACCCGACAACTTTAGAGTAAAAACCGTATCCCTGTCCGAACTTCGAATGACAATACAAAAATTGAAAAATAACAAGGCTCCGGGATATGATTTAATCACTGGCGAAATTTTGAAAGAGCTACCGAAAAAAGTGCTGGTTAAGTTGCTCTACATTATAAATGCTTCCTTAAGACTATTATATGTCCCAAGGCAATGGAAAGTCGCCGAAGTTATTATGGTTCCGAAACCGGGGAAATGTGCAAATGACAAGAAATCATATAGACCCATTTCACTTCTGCCAATAATATCTAAGGTCTTCGAGAAACTTCTGCTGAAACGATTGCAACCAGTAATTGAAGAAAGACACTTGATCCCGGATCATCAATTCGGGTTTCGGGTCAAACATTCCATGAGTCAGTCGAATCATCAACGGGAAAACTCCAACGAGCTTTGAACAATGTATGCGAATGGACAAAAACCTGGCGAATAGTCCTCAATGAGACAAAATCAACGCATGTCAATTTTACGTTGAGAAAGATTAACAACTTACCTATATCCATTAACTCGGTACAAATACCTTACGCAAACGAAGCAAAATATTTAGGAATGACCCTAGACGCAAAACTTAAGTGGAAACCACACGTTAAAAAGAAGCGCGAAGAGCTCGAAATCAGATTTAGAGAAATGTATTGGCTACTCGGAAGATACTCGAAGTTAAGCGTATACAACAAACTGCTTCTGTATAAGCAAGTGCTAAAACCGTCTTGGACATATGGTATACAACTTTGGGGTTGTACCAAACCAAGCAATATGGCTCTACTGCAAGCATTTCAAAATAAAATGCTAAGAGCAATCGTGAATGCTCCTTGGTATATAAGGAATAGTGATATTCACAGAGATCTAGGAATTGCTACCGTGAGGGACGAAGTAACAAACTTTGCTCGCAAACTTCGTACCCGTCTTCGTGTTCATTGCAATAATGAAATAATCCGTACTATGGACGTGACAAGCCTTGAGCGCCGACTACAAAGAACAAGACCTTTCGACCTAGCGCCGTAAGGAAAAACCGCATGTAATGACGGTATTAGTAGGTGCCTTCACTGGAAAGCTACCTACCTAACGCGATTAACACTACAGAAGCGTAAACTACTCGTTAAGGCAACTTAGTCGTAGTCATCACAAAAAAATGAAAAAATGAGAGGAACGAATTTCCTACTGCTATGAGTACGCACAGCCGGTTCTCATAGTACCTCTCTGAGGGGGTGAGGTTTATCCCGTAGGCATATACTGACTAGCACTGATGGCATTGTCAGATATATGAATCGGGCATAACCAATGGTACAGACCATTGGTATCTTTTGAAGATTCCTGCACCTCCAGGCGCAACAAAAAAAAAAAAAAAAAAAAAAGATAGACTTTTTATTTACTTCATATAATTTTCACAAACAGTATATACATAGTCGTTTATGGTTTGGCTTAAGGCCGTCTACCAGATTGACAATATGGTTGCTATTTCTGTTTAAAAATCGCCTTCCAAAAAACGGGCTCTGTAGCGGATAATAATAATAGTGTGTTTAGGAAATAATACCTCATGATGGTGTTATATCGAAACTCAGTGTAGTTCATGCATTCCACAAGAGCATAAAAACCCGAAGTGGGTACAATGAACATGTCCTATCCTATTAACCTATTGAGAACATCTAACCATATTGACACAAATGGAGAAGAAAATTATTACAACTTCACTCTCGTTGTGTTTGTCACCAGCTTTCGCATGACAAGTTATTATCACAATTCACACCAATCTCATTAGCTACTTCCTGGTTCATACCATGTCTACGCAGTCTTCAGCACTTAACCAACGAAGTGAAAATTACAAAAAAAAAAAGAAATCGTTTGACCACGAAATAATTTGCTTGCCATTCAATCAGCAGCCAATTAACCATTGCTCCGAAAATGGTAAATTAAATTCACCACACTGCCCCATTTTCCACGGCGGCAACGCGACGGTAGTGCGGAATGCCATTAACCCGAAGTTTATTAGGCCACCGAATACGGAACCGTGGAACACAATTAAAGATTCAAGTAAAACAAATTCTCCAAGTTCAAGGGAACCTGCATCGTTTTGTCTTCATTTATTCCAGTTCCAGATTAGGCTCTGACTCCAGAGCTCTGTCAAGACCAGAAGGTATTGTCTTGTCGTCAATTAAAATGCGGCCGGCAAACAATATCGCGACAACAACGCGTGTCCCAGTTTCTTCGTTTCAGGCCATTCAATAGAGTATCCAGTGTCAATATAGTGCCATTGCCGCAAGTGCAGTGCGTAGTTTTTTTGACAATACCCAGGGCACGCGTGCTTCGCTTACTCGCACGGTTGGCGAGGAAGTTCTGCTCCAGAACATGCCCTAGCTACGACTACATAGTCTTAGGCTGCGTGGGCAGTTCAAAAGAAACTACTACCGAATATTCAACAAACGTTTTGCTCCATAAGAAAAAAAACTGCCGTGGGCCGAAGAGCTGCATGCATTTCGAACGCAGTTTTTGTGCACTGCACTTTTTTTGTTGTTGTCCTCACTGTATGGTATATGTGATCGCGATGGAAGCGCTGCCATGTGAGGAACTTCCTGATATGTGAATAAATTCCTGGCTGGGACTTATGCTACTGAATGAGCTGGTATTGGGAGGAGTGGGAACTCTATGGGGAATTAACGGAATTAGTAAGAGTTCTTCTTTTTCAATGGAAAATAGACTAACTGGACTTGAAGCCCGCGCTTGGAATAGTAATGTGATGATGGTGTCTCAGCGTTGCTCTGTGCGGAGGGATCGTGTGTTTAAAATTAGCAATGAGCAGATAAATGTAGTCTATGGCATTAACTCCAGAAGCAGGGAACACGGAATGTGAATTGGTTTTCAATTTTTGCGCGTTTAAATTGGTTGAACAAATTTGCATATGGCGAGACTTCACTTTTATGTTCTGAGACCTTTGAGAGTTTTATCTTTTTAAAATGCTTCTATCCTGCTTCGTAGGGCAGAGTAGATTTAATCCATGGTTATTAACGTTGGTGAATTGCAGATGCGAATTGTCTTGGTGTATGGTTTACATTTTAATGGGAGGATGTACGTTCCTACAGTTATATGCTAGCAGTTAACGAATGAAATTAACTCATTTTTAGTTAACATTACGAGTACGTGTAATTGGTCCACACAACTATAATAACGTGCTACAAGTGTAAGTAATTAATTATGTACTTGAATCAGATGGAATGAACCATCAACATAGACGACGATAGTCAAAATTTTCGTCCACCTAACTAATGGGACGTGAAGATAGCAATATCCAAGCTAAAATCCAAGAAGGCTGCTGGACCTGATGCATTACCGGCCGAACTTTTCAAGGCAGCTAGTGATGAATTGGTGGAGAGCATAGCCCAACTCATTCCAAAGATTTGATCAGATAAGTGTATGCCTGATGAATGGAATCTCAGCATCGTTTGCTCGATCCACAAGAGAAAGACCCCCTCCACTGTCTCAATACAGAGGCATCAGTCTCCTTAACATCGCATACAAGACGTCTTCTGCAATATTGTGCGAATCAACAGCCTGATTGGCCCCATCCAGTGTGGTTTCAGGCCAGAAAAGACCTTTATCGTCCATCATAATGTATGCCTCACCAATATGGGCCAAGGCAAGTCTTAATTCTTACGACAAATCGATTATATCTTTCAACTGACTATGTGCATTGAAGGTGTGCTATGCATTTCGAACGGTGTCAGATGATGCTATATGGGTCGTGGCGGGAATGCTGTCAGCAGATATATTGGCTAGTGAACTACAAAGGATCTACGATTCCAAAGGAACCAAAAGCTTCAGTCAAAGGTATCAAACTTGAATAAAGGTAGCGGAGCATGGTAGGAGAGATGGAACCAGATTTTTGCTCTTGACCGGACATGGCTGCTTTCAAGCGTATCAGAGTTGGTTTACTTACTTACTTACTTAGGTGGCGCTACAGTTCGGGGTGAACCTGAGCCTCAACCAATAAGCCTCTCCATTTAGCTCGGTCTTTAGCTAATTGCCTCTAGTTGCGCACTCCAAGTTGGTTGAGGTCCCCTTGAACTTGTGCGCGCCACCTACGGCGATGATTCCCTCTACTGCATCGTCCCTCGGGATTAGATTCGAAGACTCTGCGGGCCGGAGCGTTGGTGTCCATTCGCTCTACATGCCCTAGCCTTCTCAGACGTCCAATACGCAGTTTTTTTTGACTAGGTCGATGTCGCTGTACAGCTCGTATAGTTCGTGATTGAATCTTCTCCTCCAAAACCCGTCAACGCAAACGCGACCGAAAATCTTACGAAGAATTTTTCTCTCGAAGTGACCAAGGATGTCGTCATCCTCTTTTAATAAAGTCCATGTTTCAGCACCGTAAAGCAGGACTGGGATGATCAAGGTCTTGTATAGAGTCTTCTTAGTAGTTCGAGATAGGGCTTTACTGTTGAGAGTTGGTTTGGTTTGGGCTCGTTGAATCCCCTTCCTGTTTGAATTGCGGAGACGCCAGAGAAGATGTGCAGTACAGATTTTTTCAGTGCCCACTTTTCTGTATAGAGCGCAAAGAACTAGAGGAAAGAATTATAGAAACACTAGCTCCAGAGAGCTAGTGAGTTACTGACATCGGTGTATTCGGCCCTCGTCTTAGGGGTTGCACAAAAGGGACTTGTCCTCCAGGTTGGGGGTTGTGCCGTCGGGTTAATTTCGCTACCACGTAAAAAACTTTCGGTTACGAAGCAAAGAACAGCCTCGGTTACGAATGATTTTACTGTTGACGACCCAAGAAAACGTAAAAAGGACAATGATCTTCGTGTCTGCACATGGAACGTTAGGTCCCTCTACAAACCACGTGCAGCCGAACAACTTGCGGAGGCCCTAGAGTGTCTCAAAGCAGACATTACCGCCATCCAAGAAGTGTGATGGGATGGGCCGGGCAAAAGGAGTATGAAAAACTGCGACATCTACTACGGCAATTGCTACAGACAACAAGGACAGCGTCTATTCGGGTGCGGATTTGTCATTGGAGGCAGACTTAGGCAAGAAGTCTTGAGTTTCCGGCATGTGAACGAGCGCCTTATGACTATCCTTATCAAGGCTAAATTTGCCAACATTAGCCTAATATGCGTTCACGCCCCTCACGAGGAGAATGACGACGCGACAAAGGACGACTTCTATCAGGTCTTGGACAAGACGTATAAGCAATGCCCTAGCCACGATGTTAAAATTATCCTAGGTGATTTTAACGAAAACCTAGGAAGAGAGGACGTCTTTAGTACCGTGCTCGGAAAGCACAGCCTGCACGACATCACATCCAGCAACGGACTTAGGCTAATCGACTTTGCAGCGGGGCGAAACTTTGTTGTAGCTAGTACGCGGTTCCCACGTCTCGACATTCACAAAGGAACATGGCTCTCCTTTGATTGATCGAAAAACTGTCAACCAAATCGATCACGTTGCGATCGACGCAAGGTACTCTTCCAGTATTCTGGGTGTCCGGACTTTCCGAGGAGCCAACGTGGACTCGGATCACTACCTAGTTGTAGCCAAGGTACGGATGCGGATATCCAGAACGGAGCGAAATCAACGAAAGACTGTGAGGAAATTTGACGTCGGGCGGTTACAATCGCAAGAGACCGCCAGAGCCTTTGCCTATGCCGCCAGCAACAAATGCGGAAGACCCAGTAGCAGCGTTGCCAACAAGTCATCAGAGATGCCGCCTCTGATGTACTGGGTTTCTCTCGGCCACCACAACGAAATCCCTGGTTTGATGAGGAATGCCGGCAAGCAGATACAGCTAAACAAGAGGAGTACAAAGCGGCGCTGCATAGACGGACTGCTTACGAGCTCTACGTGCGCAGGAGAAAAGAGGAACATCGACTTCTCAGAAAGAAGAAAAAAGAGCATGAGAAGCGCTCGATCGAGGAGATTGAGAGACTTTATTGCAGAATTGATGTTCGAAAATGTTACCAAAAGGTAAAAAGAACATGCCAGGGTTTCAAAGCCAGGACAGAAGCCTGCAGGGGCGAAAATGGCAACATAGTAGTAGAATCGCAGTCGGTGCTGAGGATATGGAAGGAACACTTCTGCAGACTGTTAAACGGCGATGATGATCAATATTCCGCTGTCAGGCAGAATGAGCCATTCAACAGTGACGGTGGCCGTCAAGATTCCCGTCAACCCGATCAGAATGAAGTGAGGATAGCGATATCTAAACTAAAATCCAACAAAGCTGCTGGAGCCGACGGCCTTGCCGCTGAACTTTTCAAGGCAGGAGGAGATGAGTTGGTAAGGAGCATGCACCAGCTCAACTGTAAATTCTGGTCGGACGAAAGTATGCCCGATGAATGGAACCTCAGCATCGTTTGCTTGATCCTGAAGAAAGGAGACCCCCTGAACTGCGCCAATTATAGAGGCATCAGTCTCATTAACATCGCTTATAAGATCCTGTCTGCCGTATTATGTGAACGCCTAAAACCGGTCGTCAACAACCTGATAGGTCCTTATTAGTGCGGTTTCAGGCCGGGAAAGTTCACCATTGACCAAATATTCACACTGGTGGGCATAAATCCCCTTCTCTAGTCCTGCCCGTGGGCGCACAACAGATACCTAACTCCCTGGTGGTGTGAGCTTTAGAACCGTGCCGAGGGATGGAAGACTGGGGGTTAAACCAGTCCTAACAAGCTCCTGTGGGCGCCCTGGCAGGGCCCACAGTAAGTTGCGCCGGTAAACTAAGATTGACCAGTTGTTCCGTGCTTACTCGTGGGAATCAAAATGAACAATGAAAACCTAAACAAACAAATAACGAATATAGAATTACAAAAAACACAAACAAATTTAATTTTACCTGGGGAAGTACTATCTGGACAGACAGGGATGGAACTGGGGGGCGATGTCGTAGTGTCATCCCCACAGTCTTCCGCGTCTGGGCTAGAGAAGGAGTTAGAGGACGTTTTACTGGCTAGCGACAGCGGGGATGCGGACAGCATACTCACTGACGCTAGCGCAGTGGGAGGTGAGCAGGCTAGCACTCTCACTTCTGTAATTAAGGGCGATAGTGGGTTGGCGAGTACTCCCATCTTATAAGAGCAGGGCACACGTGAGTTGGCTGGTACTCTCACTTAAGTTAAAAAGGATAACAGTGAGTTGGCTGGCACTCTCACTAAAGGTGGCAAGGGATTAGTGACCAAAGGGACTAGTAGTGCAGCTGGCGAGAACTCTGTTGCTCCTAGTTTCTCTGAGGTCGTGCGGAAGGGTAGCAGGAAAAACGCACACCAACTTCACATCAGAAGTAAGTGTTGCAACGGGATTCTATGCAAAGCTCAGCACGCATATTTGAAGGGGAAATCGGTGGAAACAGCTTTACACGACGTAGTAGGGAAGATAGAAACTAGCCTTCACCATAAGGAATTTGCACTAGCAGCCTTCCTAGATATAGAAGGTGCGTTCAATAACGTAGAAGGAAGGGCCATCAAACAGGCCCTGGAAACAATGAACGTCGAGCATAGCATTACCAATTGGCTCTGCAATATGCTCGGCACTAGAAACATTAACTCCACTATCGGAAACAGTTCAATAAGAAAATCCGTTACCACGGGGACTCCCCAGGGAGGCGTTATCTCACCCCTCCTCTGGATTCTAGTCATCGATGGGATACTTAAAGAACTAAGCAACACAGGCATAAGCGTCACTGCTTACGCAGACGACGTGGTGATTTTAGTTCAGGGTAAGTTCCTTGACACATTAAGTGAAATTATGGAATCAGCTCTTAATAGTCTTGAAAAATGGGCTAGAGGGTGTGGACTACACGTCAACCCGGATAAAACCGAATTGGTACTCTTCAGCAAAAAATACAAGATACCATCCTTCAAACTGCCTAAGCTAGCAGGGGTGGAGCTTTCCTTTTCGGATCGCACTAGATATCTTTAGATAATGCTAGATAGGAAACTAAATTGGAAACTTACCATACAGGAAAGGGTCCGCAAAGCATATAATGCTCTTTTCATCTGTAAGCGGACCGCGGGGAAAAAATGGGGCCTGAAGCCCGCAATGATGCACTGGCTATACATCATGGTAGTCAGACCCATTCTTACGTATGGGGCTCTTGTGTGGTGGAAGGCAACGAATACGAAAAACATACGGGATATGTTGGCCATGGTACAAAGAACAGCTTGCATTGCCATCACGGGTGCTCTACGCACAATACCTACGGCTGCACCCGAGATCTTTCTGTATCTTTTACCATTAGACCTACAAATTAAATTTCAAGCGGGCAATAGTGCGCTTCAGCTTACTAACGTTGGTCTCTTCAGGACTAATAACATAGGACACAGCTCCATTCTCAAGGAATCTTTTCCCGGAATCCCTGACGAATCGGACGATATACTTGGCACCTTAGACTTCGACACACCATACGAAGTACTGTATCCAATTAGACAGGACTGGCGAAGGAAGACAGTCTCTGTCCATAACGAGATTGCAATATACACAGATGGTTCTGTGTATGACCAATGAGGGCACGGGGTCAGGTATTTACTCGAGAGATACGAACCTACAGGTGGCCTTGAGACTTCCGGACACATGCAGTGTGTTCCAAGCAGAGGTTCTAGCTGTACTTAAAGCTGCGGAATTACTTGAGATGGGATCAATATCCGATAAGAATATCGCCATCTACATTGACAGTCAGGCTGCGCTAAAGGCGCTAGAGTCTTACGTCACCAAATCTGAGTTAATCAGGAATTGCCGCGTAGTATTAAGCCACCAGGGTGCGTGGCTTAGGGAATTATTCAGGATAAAATCATTGACACGGCTAATCTAAGATGGTCAAACTTAGATGGTCACATGGTGTCTAAGGCCTTTTGGCCTGTGCTAGATCGCAGAAAATCTGGGGAGATAATCAAGTTAGATAGATCGAGGCTAAGAACAGTGATAGGAATACTCTCTGGCCACTGTCTGCTAAGGAGGAATGCCATGAGACTAGGGTTATCCGATACGGATGTTTGTAGGTACTGCGACGACCTACATGTCTCAGAGGATATAACTCATATACTCTGTGAATGTCAAGGAATTGCCAGGATAAGGCTAAAGCACCTTGGAAGATATTTCTTCGATAACCTTGAAGAGGTGAGGTCCCTAAACCATAACAAGGATCTTTTCAGATTCTGTAGGGAGATTAATTGCTTGGGAGAATGGGTTTAGGTCTTCTGCCGTGAAGGTTCCCTAGAGATCGCGATGGGCCCACTTCGGTGCCTAGTGTTTTATGATAACCTCATAACCCTACCTAACCTAACCTAACCCAAATATTCACACTACGGCAGATCTTGGAAAAAACCCATGAATATAAAATCGATACGCACCACCCCTTCATGGATTTCAAAGTTACCTATGATAGCGTAAATAGAAACGAGCTATACAGAGCCACGTCTAGTCTTGACATCCCTGCCAAGCTCATCCGTTTGTGCAGAATGACGATGGAGAACTCTCGCTGCTCCGTCAAAGTCGGTAAGAACATCACCATACCGTTCAATTTCAGGAAAGGTTTTAGACAAGGTGACGTGCTATCATGCGATCTCTTTAACATAGTACTTGAAAGAATTGTACGAAATTCACAAGCCAACACCGGAGGTACAATCTTTTACAAGTGTGTACAACTACTCGCTTATGCCGATGACATTGACATAATCGGAAGAACTCAGCGGACCGTCAATGGGGCAATTACAAGTATTGAGATCGAGGCAGCAAAGATGGGTCTAGCGGTCAATGAAAGCAAAACAAAATATATGATGTCTACAAAAAAGGACACCCAACATCGGCGTCTTGGACAGAACGTCACAATAGACAGATATCATTTTGAGGTAGTAAACAATTTTGTCTACCTTGGCTCTATGGTGAACTCCGCAAATGACATCAGTAGGGAGATCTCGCGAAGAATTACTCTTGCCAATCGTTGTTTTTATGGGCTAAAACCGCAATTGAGTAGCAAAGCCCTATCTCGAACTACTAAGGTAACTCTCTACAAGACACTAATTATCCCAGTCCTGCTGCATGGCGCAGTGGCATGGGCTTTGACAAAACCGGATGAAGATGTCCTTGGTCATTTCGAGAGAAAAGTTCTTCAAGCGATCTTTGGTCCCAAGTGCATAGACGGTGAGTGGAGGAAAAGGTACAATGCCGAACTATACGGCCTGTACAAGGGCATCGACTTAGCCAGAAGAGCTCACTTACAGCGACTAAGATGGCTGGGTCATTTGGAGCGGATGGAGCCCAACGTTCCCGCTAAGAAAGTCATCGAATCCACCCCGGATGGATGACGCAGTAGTGGACGACCTCGCGGTAAGTGGCGCAAACAAGTGGAGGGGGACCTCAACCAACTTGGCGTGCGTAACTGGAGGCAGCTGGCACGTAACCGCGCTGGCTAAATAGGTTTATTGGTTGAGGCCCAGGTCCACTCCGGACTGTAGCGCCATCTAAGTAAGTAAGTAAGCTCCAGAGAGCAATGTGAACTTTATGATAAAATCAAGCACAATACGGGATGCGGCGAAACAGGTTGCAATAATAAACATGAAGGGCGTTTGGAAAAAGTCAGACAGAGCAAAAGTAAAAACCAAGCCCAGATATCTCTTATAGAATAAAGAGGGCCAGAAATCGGAAAAAGAAGAGCTTAAGTTGCTAATTAGCCCCGCAAAAGAATACCTTATGGTAGTCCCGTGGAGAAAGTGGTCGAAGTGTGTAGTGTGTGGATTAGGACGTAGGCACACTCCTGGCATCGATTATTCAGGTTGCGCATCGTACATGCTGGTAGCCTGGGTTACTTGGTAAAAAAGCCATGAAAGTGTTAGCGTTATTTATGCGAGTTATGCGGATATCTATGGTTTGCTCTTCTGCATTTAGGATTTTGTCAAGACTGGAAACAACCAAGAGTTGCACTTTTGACAGTGCAGATTCTCTAAAAAGCTGCACCTAAAATACATATATCATTAATCAGCATCGACCTATTAATGCTACGATTTCTCCAAAACCATACAAATGATCCTCTTTCGCGATTGCGAAGAACCAACACGTAACACGATCCAAAAATAAATACTGCTTTACATTGCGCACTGTTCTACATTATAACACTGCTATGTGCCGGCATTTGGTTTTACCATAACTGCTGTGCCTAGGAATTTCTTTATATAATACGGAAGCTGCTGTGACCAGAATACCAAATTAGACCTTAATGACTGGCAGTGCTCACGAACTCCCGGCTCATTCAACGAATGTTTGATGGACACATGCATGAATTAAACACAAAATCGAATTGATTGCCGAAAGTTTGAAAATCATTGCGAAGGTGTTTCTCTGCAAAATAATATTAGATCAACACAATAATGAGCACACAATCGAATTCGGTTCAATTAAATCGATTTGTGTAACACCGGATTCGGATGTGATATTTGATTACCAAACACAATGCTGCTGATATTGGTCATTTGGCAACCACAAGTCTATTAATTCTGTCCCAAAGTAAACGCAATTTGGTTGTGAAATTCTATTGTACTTCATTGTTTTACATGCCATTTCTTAGGGGTGTTTTTGTACAGACTCAACTATCTAGTGCAAAACGTTTAGCTGAGGGCTTTCAAGGTTACACAGCCTTGGAAATGCATTCAACGCCCCAATACGGTGTCCAATTTTGTATGGTCCAATAAATTATGAACAGTAGCGGCAACGGTAGCGGTAGCTGGTGCTGACCGAAAGCCACAATTGATCTTAATGTAGGACATGAACTAAATGGTAAATCAAATTGCATTGTTGAGCCGGTTAAGCGTAACGCAAATGTTAAGCGATTCCATGGTCAAGGTATGCGTGACATAGTGACATATGTAGAGTAATTAATTTAACTGTTCAAACGACTGGATCATTTCTTAATTGGAGGGTCAATCAATGGCTATAACAGGCAACGCGTGCCTAAATCAAAACAAGGCAAACTGTTGACTTGAATCTTGAGCACGCATGACCATTTAGTGTTTGGTCTACGAAATACTTTTACAAATTGTTACACAATCGAGCGGATTTCAGTTTATATGATTTTAGAATTTGGAATGTTTTAATTTTGAAAAAAAATTCTAGTCCTATGCCACGGATTTTAGCAGTACCATCAAAGCCTGCAATGGTAGTTACAGCACTATTACGAGCCCTGTTTCTTTTTTATAATTTGCGTGCGCCGAAGGAATTGTTCTGAGTCTCAGGGCACAGGCGAGGAGCAGAGGAGATACCGATTTACGTTGGCTTTAAATAGTTGAAAGTTGTAGTGATGAGGAAGTACAGACTTACTTGCTTAAGTGGCGCTACAGTTCGGGGTGAACCTGGGCCTCAACCAACAAGCCTCTCCATTTAGCTTAGTCTTTAGCTAATTCCCTCCAGTTGCGCACTCCAAGTTGGTTGAGGTCCCCTCGAACTTGTGGTCGCCACCTACGGTGAGGAGGTTCACTACTGCGTCGTCCCTCGGGGTTAGATTCGAAGACTCTGCGGGTCGGAGCGTTGGTGTTCATTTCCTCTACATGTTCTAGCCATCTCAGACGTCCAATACCCAATTTCTTGATTAGGTCGATGTCGCTGTACAGCTCGTATAGTTCGTGATTGAATCTTCTCCTCCAAAACTCGTCAACGCAAACGGGGCCGAAAATCTTACGAAGAATTTTTCTCTCGAAGCGACCAAGGATATCTTCATCCGCTTTTAATAAAGTCCGTGTTCCAACGCCGTAAAGCAGGACTGGGATGATCAAGGTCTTGTATAGAGTCTCCTTAGTTGTTCGAGATAGGGCTCTACAGTTGAATTGCCTTATTAGCCCTAAGAAACAGCGATTGGCAAGAGTTATTCTTCGCTTGATTTCTGCGCTGATCTTGTTTTTCGAGTTTATAGCAGAGCAAAGGTAGACAAAGTCCCTTACTACCTCGAAGTTATAGCTGCCCACTGTGGCGTTCTATCCAATTCGTCGGTGTTGGCTCTCCCTTCTTGTTAACAGCATATACGAGTACTTGGTTTTGACCTCGTTTATCGCTAAACCCATTTTGGCCGCTTCCACCTCAATGCTTGCAAACGTACCGGTGACAGCCCGCTGGGTTCTTCCGATAATGTCTATATCGTCGGAGAATGCAAGCAGTTTTACAGACTTGTAATAGATTGTGCCTCCGGTGTTGGCTTGTGAGTTCCGCACAAACCGTTCAAGTACAATATTGAAGAAGTCACATGACAGCGCGTCATCTTGTCTAAAACCTTTTTTGACATTAATGGTCTCGGTGAAGTCATTACCGACCTTGATGGAGCAGCGAGCGTTCTCCATCGTCATCCTGCACAGACAGACAACTTTGGCAGAGATGTCAAAACTAGACATGGCTTTATAAATCTGTTCTCTATAGATGCTGTCATACAAAAAAGATACTGTCATAGGCGGCCTTGAAATCGATAAAGAGTATCGATTTGGAATTCTTGGGTTTTCTCCAGGATCGGCCGAGGTGTGAAGATTTGATCGACGTTGGACTTTCCTGGTCTGGACCCACACTGATAGAGTCCAATCAGGCTGTTGATAAAAGGTTTCAGGCGTTCACACAATATCGCAGAAAAGATCTTGTATGAAATGTTGAGGAGACTGATGCCTCTATAATTGGCGCAGTTGAGGGGGTCTCCTTTCTTGTGGATCGGGCAAACAATGCTGAGATTCCATTCATCAGGCATACACTCGTCTGGCAAAATCTTAGAGATGAGTTGGTGTATGCACTCTATCAATTCATCACCAGCTGCCTTGAAAAGTTCGGCTGGAAAGCCGTCAAGTCCAGCAGCCTTGTTGGATTTCAGCTTGGATATTGCTATCCTCACTTCGTTTTGGTCAGGTGGATGGAAATTTTGACTATAATCGTCTATGTTGAATGATTCATTCTGCCTGACAGCGGGATGTTGGTCTTCGTCGCCGTTATACAGTCTGCAGAAGTAGTTTTTCCATATTCTCAACATCAACTGTGAGAGGAAGTGCAGATCCTGGTAGATCATTCCACATACATGTCGTTCGGCTTATAAACGAATCCCTATATTTGGGAACACGTCTGAAGTTAGGGTTGAGGGTGAACTGATGTGCATTCCAAGAATAACGCGTATTGTTGGTGAAATTTTAAAGGGGGGATTGCAACTGCAGGTAAGGACATTTCTACGATTTTCAAGTAAGACTTTGGAGTTAACAATGTCTTTATAACCTACCATATAAGTTTAGACACACGATTCTGTACCCTATCTAGAAGGAATTGGGTATACTAGACCGGATGTAGGCGTTATATTCGAGCTTTGGACGGATAAGTGCCTTATGGATGGAGGCCATATCAGAAGGGGTTATATATTTTTTTTGCACCGCTTAAGGACAATTCGGATATGTGATCGTTCCATTGAAGATGGATATTGGATATACATAGATGCACATGCGGAGAATGACAAGTCTTTCGGTTTCAGCAATGCAAGTACCATTCATGAACAATGGTTGAGGGTCTTGGCTTCGCTTGAGAGACAGAAGACATCATTGTGTATTACATATTATGCATTAAATTCTACTCTTTTGGTTGAACCCCATTTGACACATTATGCTGTCCAGGTCAGAATTTAATGTGCTCAACATACGATGTCGTCCCCTTCTATGGCTGAAATTAGAGACCCGAATTAAGGAACGAATATGAAAAACTCAGGTTACTGTCATCAGCGAAGGAATAAATTGGATTAGAAGTTGCAGACAAGAGGTCTTTTATAAAAATGCGAAAAAGAGTTGAAGGCAAAATAGAACCTTGGGGAACATCAGCATTTGTATTGTGAGTTGTAGACTTGAAGTTATTCAAGGCAACTTGTATTGAACGATGCCGTATGTAAGAACTTTCGACAAAAGAGCCTGGTGCCAAACTCTATCAATTGCCTTAGACCTGTTTCTACCAAAACCTTGTTGCTGGTCATTGAGGAGTTTTCTTGACATTTGTTTCCAGGACATTTGCAAGAAGGGACATAGGTGCAGTGGGTCAGTAATTGGACGGAAACAAAGATTCGCCTTTTTTTAAGGACAGGCTAGACAAATGCTGTCTTCCATCTACTCGGAAAGAGTACAGAGGACTAGGATAGATGCAAAGCTTACGTAAAAGTTTTGCCAGCGTGGAAGAACATCTCGTCAGAATTAAGGGTAAGATGTCATTTGAACCAGCGGATTTGTGAATGATAAAATCTTTAAGTACAATACCTACTCTTGCTACTATACTAGTACGAAAGACGATTTGTCGCATAGAATTTTGACGCACTCAAGTACAAGGGGGACACAGGGCACAATCTGGGAGTGTGAAACTTACAGAAAATTGAGCTACGAGCAGATAGGGCTTGTCTTTAGAGTTGACAGCTGAAAGGTCATTATGAGCTAGCGTCGGGATAGAAGATGAGGCACAATTTGTTTTAATTTTTTA
Source organism: Brachypalpus laphriformis (assembly GCA_945910035.1). Classification (NCBI taxonomy): domain Eukaryota; kingdom Metazoa; phylum Arthropoda; class Insecta; order Diptera; family Syrphidae; genus Brachypalpus; species Brachypalpus laphriformis. Next base: position 167,730,254 of record OX246754.1, read on the forward strand.
CCAACGACCAAATGTAGTTGTAATCATATCGGCAGCAGCATCAACGTCACTATCAATGAAGCATAGCGACCACTTCAATCTAGTAAAGAAGCTTTTCAAGCCGTCCCAGTTTCCCCGTTGCTCTAGAATCCAATTCTCAACGAAGTTCTTTTCAAAATTAAAGGAACTTGGTGTAAATTTACTGCTTATTCAGATGATGTCGATGTCCTAATATCAGGCAAATACCCGCAAAATCTTATCGAAGTCCTACAATCTACTCTTAATGAACTCGTCTCCTGGACCAAAAACTGCGATCTTATATTAATCCGGCCAAAAGCGACTAGCGTCATCGACCAACTCCCTATCGAATTAGATTTCAAGCTGGGCTATAAATACTCAATATCGGACAAAACAGAGTGGGCGCAATGCGATGTCCTGTACAACGAAGCGCTATTAATTTTTCCAAATGGGTCCAGGACCGTAGACGGAATCGGTACCGGAGTCTTTTCGGAGGATCTGAACCTTTCCCTTAACCATCCAAATCACTGCAGCATTCTTTAAGCCGATGCCACCACTATTTGCCAGTGGTTCATACTGCATCGCAGACAGATATAGTCATATATATATATATCGACAGTCAGGCAGCTATCAAATCCATTGCATCCAGCACCATCAGATCGAAAGCAGTGGAGGACTGCCGCGTATAGCTGGACAATGCAGACCTTAATCGAAAAATGTATCCCTAAATGGAAATGGTTCAAAGAGTAGGCCAACTAAAACCAACCGGAAAGCGGTTGATGCTCATGAGCCCTTAAGACGCCACTTCGCTGAGGTCATCGAATAAAGGAGCATCTAAATTTGGAAGTCTTGTTTTGGGACAGGGCCGGACATTTGCATAGGAGATGAAGGATAAGTTGCTCCCCCTCTGTGTTTCGACAGCTACTGCAAAAGTCGTTATAAATAGACAAAACCTTTCAGCATGTTAACCTATTAAACAGTGATCAGTGAAGGCACAGATATCGTAGCTGATTTGTGATTGCTTTAGTTTAACCAAAGGGGCTCTACGTTTCTGGTCCAACCTAGGCCAGATCTATGTCCCGATATAATACGTTGAGTCATTTTCCCATCTGTGGTTGGTTTTGCTAATAATTAATGTTTACATGTGAGAGTGATCGCCTATGCTGATGATATTGCTATTGCTGCCTCCGGTAAATACCCAGACACTCTAAGGAAAATCCTCCAATATGCTCTCCTTCGGCTCAACAGATGGGCCTCCAAATATGGAGTTGGGGTTAATCCCCATAAAACGGAACTCGTTCTCTTTACGAGGAAATATAAAGTTCCCCCACAGACCCTCCTATGATAAATGGCACCAGTCTCACCATCTCTGAAAATGCAAAATATCTGGGTCTTATTAAGGATAGGAAATTGAACTGGAAGGCCAATCTACTATAACGCGTCAAGAAAGCAAACGTAGCTCTCTATTCTTGTAAAAGGCTATAGGTAGGAGTTGGGGTATGAAACCTCAAATCACTCATTGGCTGTATCAGGCCTATACTACTCTATGGCGTGATCGTATGGTGGCCTGCTCTTGACAGTGCTGTCCACCTCACTCAACTAGCTAAGGTGCAAAAATCTGCATGCATTTGCATCAGTGGTGCACTGATGCTCCCTCCGCGGCCCTGGACATTTTGTTCAAGCTGCTATCTTCAGATATTTTCAGAAAATAGATGGCTGCCTATGCGGCCATCCGTCTAAAAGCCTTCTCTCAGTGGTGTAGCTATCGCTTTGGCCACTCCTTGATCCTTGATCTTCTTAACTTCAAACGCGAAAACATGCACTACACCTCGCCAAAACTGAGATTTGACCGAAACTTCCGTACGAGCATACCTAATCGGGATGAATGGGACACTTCCCCCCTTGTCGATGGTAGTTCGGTTCACTTCTTTACAGATGGCTCTAAGACCGAGGGTGGGATGGGTTGTGGTGTTTTCTCCGAAAAGCTCAATTTGACTATCTATTTCCAACTCGCTGATCATTGTAGCGTTTTCCAGGAGGAAATCATGCCGATTAAGGAAGCCCTGTCCTAGTTGAAATGTAATGTATTATCTGTCAGGGATATTAGCATTTTCACTGACAGCCAAGCGGCAATCAAGTCCCTGGAATCGTTCTTCTTCACTTCAAAGGCCGCCTTAAACTGTCGTTTATCTCTTATGGAGATGGCAGAGCAGTTCAACATTCACCTATGCTGGGTGCCGGGCCACAGGGACATTCCAGGAAACTGCAGGGCTAACGACCTTGCCAGACAGGGTACCACTCTAAGGATTCTGCCTGACAGGCTAGCCCTGGGTATGCCCCTCGCGACATGTAAGCATCTACTAAAGCTGAACGCTATTAGCATGACCAACCTCAGATGGTAAAACGGCTCAACGTGTCACATTTGGAGACAGATCTGACCTAAGCTGGATCAAAAACGTAGTGCCGAGTTGGTTAAAGAGAACACATATCAGCTGCGTTGTCGGTGTTCTCACTGGACACTGTCTTATACGCCAACACGCCAAAAGACTTGGCCTATTCTCCAACGACTTCTGCAAAAGCTGTAGGGACGAGGAGGAGGAGGAAACCATCCTTCACCTCCTATGTACTTGTCCAGCCCTGTCGCATAAAAGAATGCTCCATAATCTCCCTTCCTTGACGACATCGGCGATCTGGCGTCCTTAGACGTCATGAGCATCCATCGCTTTATCAAAAGCTCCGGTTGGTTTTGCTAGTCCCTGAGTGGCCTAATGGTAGATCCATGGTATCACAAAGGACCTTCACTAATCTATGTGTGTCTGCACTCTCGTGTGGACAGCCAACCTAACCTAACCTAACCTAATGTTTACATGTAGCACGGGGTATACACAGGATCCATCATTTCGGCAGAATCCTTAGAGTCTAGCCAGCCTAGTAGAGTAATTGTGAGTAGTACAGATGAACCCGATCAAAACTTCTGCTATACCCTTCACCTGAACAAGGTTCACGATATTTTATCTTTACCATGAGTTTCAGCAGTAAAAGGCGCACGATATAGATCAACTATCTAGATACACTAGACAGTAAACATCCCTAGAAGAAGCGCGAAGAAGCAGTTGTAGTTGGTGCGGCTATGGTATGCAGGGGTATTTTAAGCAAAACCTCAAGCACAATCTAAAGTGGATGCAAAGCATGATTGTTGGTCGCCCTCATAACATACATATGTACATATATAGAGTGACATGAGCCCAGGACAACAAAATCGAAAATGAAGATTAAGCCCATAAAGAAAGGACATGGAGGAGGCCTTCGGTGGCAGGCCGTTCTCAAATCAACCCCGACAGGAAATATTGTGGGAATGCCTTAATACGATTAGTAAACAGTACAAGTATCTCAACAAATTTGGTATAGAGGAAGACTAATTGTGCAGATTTTGCGACGAGTATGCAACGTTAGATCCGCAAGAGAAGAGATCATATGGGAGCATATCGACTATCATAAACAAATCTACCATCGCCAGTACCATTAAATGACGAGAGTTGCTCTAACTACACTATCTTGTCGACTAGATCTACTGCTCCATCTGTCATATGTACATATACATATACTTAATGTGCAGAGTCTGCATTGACTCATAACAGAATAAATTGTCGAAGAAATTATCAGATAGAGGCGATAAACCTCTCATCTTTATATGAAATTCTAGTTCTTAAGCTCCAATTCAATCATTCATTCAATGCTTTTATGTGGCACATAAAAGTCACTGTTCGTCGCCATCAGATCGCGAGTTCCAAAGAAATTCTCGAATGGAATTGCAATGAGGTGGGAGAAACAAAATGGTCGGCTATAGCCATTTTTTATCGTCATTTTTTCGAACTACACGCAGAGAATAAATATGTTTTAATACATATATTTGGAGATAATAAAAATGAGATCGCATAAAACTAAAGTGAATTGAAAATAATATCGTAAATGCGTATACGTTATTTCAAAACTGATAATTGCCTATAAGTGGAATTCCACATATTTTTGACGGTAACATTTTTGTAAGCTGCTTGGGAGCCCAACGAGCAAAGTAAACGAGAAGAACATCGGCTTTTCCAAAAGAAGAAGAAAGAACATGAGAAGCGCGCGATAGAGGATATTGAGAGCCTATACTCCAGGAACAAATTACGGAAGTTTTACCAAACGGTAAAAGGAACGTGTAAAAAGAGCAAGGCCCGTTTAGAAACCTGCAGAGTTGAAGAAGGAAACCTTGTAGTAGAATATGGTAAAAACTAATTCGGCAGACTATATAGCAGTGATGAAGACCAACATCGAGCTGTCAGGTAGAATGAACCATTCAACTTACAAATACAAATATTTGGCGCAACAGCTCTTTAAAGTGCCAGGGCCTAGCTTCTCGCAACCACTCATGTTGTGTGCGTTATATTTTGTCAGCTGTCAGTGATAATGCTAATATCCCTGACAGATAATACATTACATTTCAGCCAGGATAGAGCTTCCTTAATGCCGTATCCGAACGGCGATTTGAGAAGCTTTTTCGAGACAAAAATACTCTCGGATGTTTGTCAGACGCTCGCGAGAGGTGGGACCGTGAAAAAACTTTTTGGTGTTTTGTAGGATTCGAACTTGGAACCTCACGCGTAGTGATCCGACACACTAACCACTTACGCCATGGCGCCCGGTACCAAACGGTAAAAGGAACGTGTAAAAAAAAAACAAGGCCCGTACAGAAACCTGCAGAGTTGAAGAAGGAAACCTTGTAGTAGAATATGGTAAAAACTAATTCTGCGGACTATATAATAGTGGCGAAGACCAACATCCAGCTGTCAGGCAGATGATAGTCAAAATTTCCGTCCACCTGACCAAAGCGAAGTGACGATAGCAATATCCAAGCTGAAATCCAACAAGCCTGCTGGACTTGACGGCTTTTTAAGGCACCTCGTGATGAATTTATAGAGAGCATAAACCAACTCATCTCTCAGATTTGTTCAGAAGAGTGTATGTCTGATGAATGGAATCTCAGCATCGTTTGCCCGATTCACAAGAAAGGGGACCTCCTCAACTGCGCCAATTATAGAGGCATCAGTCTGACAACAGCCTGACCATCGATCAAATCTTCACACTTCGGCAGATTCTGGAGAAAATCCAAGAAGTCCAAATGGATACTTACCAACCTTTATCAATTTCAAGGCCGCCTATGACATCATCTATGGAGATGAACTCTATAGATCTATGTTTTGTTTTGAGATTCCTGCCAATCTGTCCGTCTGAGCAGGATGACGATGGAGAACGCTCGCTGCTCCATCAAGTTCGGGAATGACCTCACCGAGACTTCTGATGTCAAAAAAGGTTTTAGACAAGGCGTTGAGCTGTCGTGTGACTTCTTTAATATTGTGCTTGAACGGATTGTACTGAGCTCACAACCTAACACCAGAGGTACAATCTATCAAAAGTTCGTATAACTGCTTGCAAATGCCGACGATATTGATATTATTGGAAGAACTCAGCGGGTGCGTTTGCAAGCATTGAGGCGGAGCGGCCAAAATGGGTTTAGCGATAAACGAGGAAAAACCAAAAGGGACAATCAACGCCGACAAATTGGACAGGATGTCACAGTGGGAAGCTACAACTTCGAGGTAATATGGAACTTTGTAACCTTGGCTCTGCTATTAATTCTGAAAACGACAACAGCGCAGAAAGCAAGCGAAGCTTAACTCTTGTCAGTCGCTGGTTTTTAGTGCTAATAAGGCAATTTAACAGTAAAGCCCCCTCTCGAACAACTTACTTACTTACTTAGATGACGCTAAGGTCCGGGGTGGACCTGGGCCTCAACCAACAAACCTCTCCAGCGTGCTGGGTGACGAGCCAGCTGCCTCCAGTTGCGCACGCCAAGTTGGTTGAGGTCCCCCTCCACTTGTTTACGCCGCCTACCGCGAGCTCGTCGTCTACTACGTCGTCCATCCGGGGTGGATTCGAAAACTTTCTTAGCGGGAACGTTGGGCTCCATCCGCTCTAAATGACCCAGCCATCTTAGTCGCTGTATGTGAACGACTTAGCCGATGTCCTTGTACAGGCCGTATAGTTCGGCATTGTACCTTCTCCTCCACTCACCGTCTATGCAGACGGGACCAAAGATCGCTCGAAGAACTTTTCTCTCGAAATAACCAACGGCATCCTCATCCGGTTTTGTCAAAGCCCATGCCTCTGCGCCATACAGCAGGACTGGGATGATTAGAGTCTTATAAAGAGTTACCTTAGTAGTTCGAGATAGGGCTTTGCTACTCAATTGCCGTTTTAGCCCATAGAAACAACGATTGGCAAGAGTAATTCTTCGTGTGATCTCCCTACTGATGTCATTTGCGGAGTTCACCATAGAGCCAAGGTAGACAAAATCCTTTACTACTTTAAAATTATATCTATCTATTGTGACGTTCTGTCCAAGACGCCGATGTTGGGTGTCCGTTTTTGTAGACAGCATATATTTTGTTTTGCTTTCATTGACCGCTAGACCCATCTTTGCTGCCTCGATCTCAATACTCGTAAATGCCCCATTGACGGCCCGCTGAGTTCTTCCGATTATGTCAATGTCATCGGCATAAGCGAGTAATTGTACAGACTTGTAAAAGATTGTACCTCCGGTGTTGGCTTGTGAGTTTCGTACAATTCTTTCAAGTACTATGTTAAAGAGATCGCATGATAGTGCATCGCCTTGTCTAAGACCTTTCCTGACATCGAACGGTTGGGTGATGTTCTTACCGACTTTGATGGAGCAGCGAGAGTTCTCCATCGTCATTCTGCACAAACGGACGAGCTTGGCAGGGATGCCAAGACTAGACATGGCTCTGTATAACTCGTCTCTATACACACTATCAAAGGCAACTTTGAAATCGATGAATAGGTGGTGCGTATCGATTTTATATTCATGGGTTTTTTCCAATATTTGGTCATTGGTGGACTTTCCCGGCCTGAAACCGCACTGATAAGGACCAATCAGGTTGTTGACGATCGGTTTTAGGCGTTCACATAATACGGCAGACAGGATCTTATATTCGATGTTGAGGAGACTTATACCTCTGTAATTGGCGCAGTTCAGAGGGTCTCCTTTCTTCAGGATCAAGCAAACGATGCTGAGGTTCCATTCATGGGGCATACTTTCGTCCGACCAGAATTTGCAGTTGAGCTGGTGCATGCTCCTTACCAACTCATCTCCTCCTGCCTTGAAAAGTTCAGCGGCAAGGCCGTCGGCTCCAGCAGCTTTGTTGGATTTGAGTTTAGATATCGCTATCCTCACTTCATTCTGATCTGGTTGACGAGAATCTTGACTGCCATCGTCACTGTTGAATGGCTCATTTTATCTGACAGCGGAACATTGGTCGTCATCGCCGAATAACAGTCTGCAGAAGTGTTCCTTCCATGTCCTCAGCACCGACTGCGATTTTACTACTGCGCTTCTGTTCTGGCTTTAAAACCCTGGCATGTTCTTTTTACCCTTTGGTAAAATTTTCGAACATCACTCCTGCATTAAAGTCTCTCAATTTCCTCGATTGAGCGCTTCTCATGCTCCTTTTTCTTCCTTCTGAGAAGTCGATGTTCCTCTTTTCTCCCGCGCACGTAGAGCCCGTAAGCAGCTCTAGTCCTTCTATGCAGCGCCGCTTTGTACGCCTCTTGTTTTGCTGCATGTGGTTGCCGGCATTCCTCATCAAACCACGGGTTTTGATGAATGTCGAGACGTGGGAACCGCGTACTAGCTACGACAAAGTTTCGCCCCGCTGAAAAGTTGATTAGCCTGAGTCCGTTGTCGGATGTGATGTCGTGCAGGCTGTGTTTTCCGACCACGCTACTGAAGACGTCCTCTCTTCCTAGGTTTGCGTTAAAATCACCTAGGATAATTTTAACATCGTGGCTAGGGCATTGCTCATACGTCTTGGCCACGAGCTGGTAGAAGTCGTCCTTTGGCGCGTCGTCCTTCTACTCATGAGGGGCGTGAACACATATTAGCCTAATGTTGGCAAATTTTACCTTGATACGGATAGTCATAAGGCGCTCGTTCACATGCCGAAAACTCAAGACTTCTTGCCTAAGTCTGCCTCCAATGACAAATCCGCACCCGAATAGACGCTGTCCCTTTGTCTGTAGCAATCGCCGTATTAGATGTCGCAGTTTTTCATACTCCTTTTGCCCGGCCCATCCCATCGCACTTCTTGGATGGCGGTAATGTCTGCTTTGAGACATTCTCGGGCCTCCGCAAGTTGTTCGGCTGCACGTGGTTTGTAGAGGGACCTAACATTCCATGTGCAGACACGAAGATCGTTGTCCTTTTTACGTTTGCTTGGGTCGTCAACAGTAAATTCATCCGTATCCGAGGCTGTTGGTTGCTTCGTAACTAAAGGTTTTTATGTGGTAGGGAAGTTAACCCTTTCCTTTTTTAGCAGCCCCCAGGACGAGGGGCCGGATACACCGATGTCAGTAACCCACTTCGGGGATATGAGCGCTGCCGTTGGCCCATTAAGGGTTCATCCCCCACCATCTCTTTTTTCAATACCCTGACGTAGTATTGAAAATCCTTACAGACCTCAGCTTCAAATATGTCGAAGTAGCTCCGGTAAGATATCCGCTGGTCTGTAGACGTCACCGTTGATTCCATCGGGATAATTCATCCGCCGCACGTCCTCCTTCTGAGGACCTCTTGCTAGACTTCTGAGACGCATATTTCATATTTCAGCCAATCAGGTCAACAAGAGATGCCTCGTCCGGTTAAACATATGCGCGCTGAAGTTCACCCAGATGTGCTTACGCAGGTCCGAGTGTTCAGCTACACATATATCGTCAGACTCAGCATACGCGCATCGTTAGTTCACTATCAGATAGCTATCCAGCGGGCACCACGGGGAGGTGATGATGCGATTCTGCACTGAGGTTACTGGGCAGGAATACAATGTGGAGCCGGTCGACGATGGTCCAGGTGCCTTCCGCTGCTACTTGGATGTGGGTCTTAGCCTAACAACCACTGGTACTTCTGTCTTTGGCTCCATGATGGGAGCCGTTGACGGTGGTCTGAACATTCCTCACTGGGTCAAGCGTTTCCCTGGCTACTCTGCCGAAACTAAGAGCTTCAACGACGACGTTCACCGCGCCCACATTTAACAAGTGTCGATCTAAATTCATTTCGATTCAACCTCTGAAAACCAGGGTCGGATTTGAATTCGATTTCAGTCCGATTCTTCAATCTGTTCATCTAAATGTGGAATGTATTAATGGGGGTTCGAAGAGGATCTAATCCCCTGTTGTCTGAATACGTACATATATTCTTCATGCCCTGAGAAAATGGGAAGTCTGTTAAAAAGTAAGTATGTTCACAGCATGTCGCAATTTATCCTACCACAGGAATTCCAACAAAACGCGAACAGAGAAATTTTAATTAAACTCACTAAAGCCACCTGTACTCCAGATACCTACGTACTTCCTCATCAACAACTAACCTAACCACATATCAAGGAAGAACCCCAAGATCCAATCAGTTTGCATGTCTAATGAACTAAGTACAAATGCCAACCCAAACAAATAAATTCAAACGCAATACCACTCTAATTGAATTCCTTCTACTTATTACACTCAACTCTTTCCGGCGTACTTGATCTCAAGCCACTTTCTAGATTCTTTAGGAAATTAAAAATATTTTTGTGTTCTTCGGCCCAAAATTAATCAAACAGACGTTACAACGCCGCGCTAGAGCCTCCACGATAGTAGTATAAGCATGGTACTGTTAGCTTTAATGATCCGACATAAACTTAATTTGCTAGTAAATCAAATTAGTACTTCCTGTCAATTTGATGTTTGTGTTTTTTTTTTTTTTTTTCTTGTTATTATTATTAGTTTTGTATGTTGAGTTGTGTTGGCTTGTTATTGTTACCCGTTTAACTATACACTAGCATCGGGATAGCGCCTGCGAGCGAATAACTCATTTAATAACGAAAAGTTATTCATTGCCAGGCCAAGTCCTATCCTAACAAAAAACCCCAAAGTCATAAAATCTAAACGTATCGCTTTTAAACGGGACGAGTCGGCCATAAAAATCAGTATCGCTGCATCCATCACGGTGTTGTAGTTGTGCGCATACGTACTATTGTCTGAAGGTACATCTTAACGACACGACGCTCTAGCTGTGTACCTTTTGCAGTTGTCATGATCATGACAGAGATCCATCAACAGCGATCAATATCTCGTTGCGGTTATACGCCACACCGCACACGTAAAGCGCTAACGTATAGTGAGAAAGCGGTTATTATTTATTGACAGGTTGTAAACAAATGTGTTACACGATGTCTAATGGTGGACGGCGCCAGGGGAAGATTAGAGGCGCAAGCCCACCGAAAACCTGTCCCACTGTCAAATCTGTCATCATTCCAAAAATACACACACGCATGGCGATCCAAAATAGACCAACCGACCGATAGGCGGGTGCAATGATTTCGATAGAAATGTGCTAAAAAGGGTTTAATGACTTGTTAAGTAATAGGCTCAATCGATTTGGCATCTGTATCTCGTATCTATTGTTCGCAGAGCTATGATAATGTTTGGATTATAACCGGTGTGGTCTCAAGAATTTCTCTTCGAATCTATAATTGCCATGTCTGACGATAGAATAGATGGATAGATGCGGTTATTGTGGCAGGCATATCCGTAGTGTTAGTTATTGACAGATCTGTGCAAGCAGTGGCATTTCTCCTGTTTAATGATTCATTTCCATTTGGATAGCCGGAGATGGTAATTGACAGGGAAGAAGATTTATTGAATAACTGCATTTACTGTACGAAGTGCGAATGACATCATGATTTTTAATTATGCATAGGACCCAAGCACTGTAATGACGACTGTTGTTTTGATAACTGATTGGTAATTGCGAGAAGATAACACACAAACCACGAATCATTGGATGATGTTCAACGGCGATAACGTCACAGACATGACCATAATCTATTCTAAGCAATGATTCAAGCCTCCATTGAACAAACCTGTTGAATTTGTCCTTCAGTGCTCTAAGCAATCGTTCTAAGAAGATGGACAGCTTAATTGTCGACCAACAACATAGAATTCGAAAACATCAAGACAAAAAGTGTAACTATGAGTAATGAAATCAGCAATAGTCACATTGAACACCTTTGGATTTTTAATTAAAAGCGATGAATGAAGAATGAGGTGAGACTCTATCAAAGTTGATGGTATTGTGCGTTTTATTAGCATGCAATCATTTTTTTATTTAATTTTTTTTATGGGGATTGCGAGTGGGATTCAGCACTTGAAGTTTGGTTAGCAATCCTTATAGATTGTTTGGCATATTCAGAGTTGTTCTAAATTATAGCGTGCACCAATACCTGCATATAATGACAGAAAACACATAAATACAATTACATTTCTCTGTCGAAAAAAGGAAAAGAAATGCCTACAATTTCTATTCGAAGTTATTGTTCTATATTTTACCAATAAGCAAAAGAAAAACAAATCACTACCATGCTTTTTACTTACTTATTTAACTGTCGCTACAGTTCTGGGTGAACCTGGGCCTCAACCAATTTAGCTCGGTCTTTAGCTAATTGCCTCCTGTTGCGCACTCCAAATAGGTTGAGGTCCCACTGAACTCGCGCATCACCTACTTCGAGATGGCCCTCTACTGCGTCGTCCATCCGGGTTTCGATTCAAATACTCTGCGGGCCAGAGCGTTGGTGTCCATTCGCTCTACATGTCCTAGCCATCTCAGACGTCCAATACGCAGTTTTTTGACTAGGTCGATGTCGCTGTACAGCTCGTATAGTTCGTGATTGAATCTTCTCCTCCATAACCCGTCAATGCATACCGCGCCGAGTATGGTACGAAGAATTTCCTCGCGAAGCGATCAATGATATCTTCATCCGCTTTCAATAAAACCATGATTGAGCGCGCGCTGTAAAGCAGGACTGGGAATTGCCTTACTATCCAAAAAAAAAAAAAAAAAACACCGATTGGTAAAAGTTATTCTTCGCTTGATTTCTACGCTGCTATCATTGTCAGTATTAATAGAAGAGCTAAGGTAGTGCCAAAGTGCCATACTACCTTGAAGTTGCAGCAGTCCACTTCGTCGGTTTTGATTGTCCTTTCTTGTTCGCAGCATATAGTTGGTGTTCCCCTCGTTTATCGCTAAACCCATTTTAGCCGCTTCTGTTTCAATGCTTGCTTCTTCCAATAATGTCCATGTCGTCGGCGTACGAGTATGTAGGCAGTTGTACAGACTTCTGATAGATCGTGCCTCCACAACAGGCGTTCTCCATCGTCATTCTGCCAGACTGATAAGTTTGGTAGTGCTGTCGAAACTAGACTTGGCTTTATATAGCTCATCTCAATAGATGTTGGTATTCCGGATAAATTAGTTCCTATTATCAATATGAAGGCGCAAAATGTCACGTTTTGCAGAGAGGAAGTGGGGTAAGACAAAACTGTATTCTTTCACTAATACTATTTAATTAGAGATGTGCTTCGTGCAGCTTTGTCGACAGGAAATGAAGGAATTTGATGGACTCTTACATCCCAACTGAAACATCTTGACTACGTTGACGATGTATGCTTACTCTCCCACAGAAATATGGACCTCAAACAAATGACAGCAGATGTGGAGAGGGAGGCAGGTGTCGTCGGGCTTAAAAATTAATACGGTAAAAACTAAAATTATCAGCCTTGGAACTAACTCATCGGCTCAAATATGCATTGCTGGACACATGGTAGAGAGAGTAAAGGATTTCCAGTATCTTGACAGTATTGTCTCGACCGATGGTGAAACCGAACTGGATATAGCCAACAGGATCGCCAAAGCAAAGTCCGCGTTCAGGATGTTGTCCAAAATATGGCGAAGCAATGCAATCAGTTTGAGCACCAAAATAAGACTGCTCCTCTCCAACGTTGAATCCGTGCTTTTATATGGATGCAGCACGTGGAGAGTGACCACTACTATCACAAAAAAGCTGGAAACGTTCTTTAATAGATGCCTGCGCAATACTCGTATCTTAAGGATTTTCTGGCCCAATCGTATCTCTAACGAACACCTTTACGAGAAAACGGGTCAGGAACCAATTGGCACAACCATCCAATGACGAAAGTGGCAGTGGATTGGTCACAGGTTTTAAAAGGGTGACAGTTCCATAGCGAACCATGCTATGCAATGTAACTCTTTAACTCAGGATGGCAGTAGACCTGGCGGTCCGAGGAGAACATGGCGCAGAACAGTCGAGAAGGAGGCACGGCAGTTGGAAAAACTTGGGGAGAGCTGAGGGCTTTGTTGAAGCCCTAGGACCCACAAAGGGATACATGACTTAAGTAAGTATAGATGTTGGTATAGGCGGCCTTGAAATCGATAAAGAGATGGTGAGTATCGATTTGGACTTCTTAGGGTTTCTCCAGGATCTGCCAAAATGTGAAGATCTGATCGATAGTAGATTTCCCTGCCCTGAAACCGCACTGAATGGGGCCGATCAGGCTGTTGACTAAAGGTGTTAGGCTGTGGTTATGTAGCAAGCGAGTAATACTAGCGCTAGTAAGCGCGAGCTCACGCTTTAAAATTGAATTCATTTTGCCAGGCCATTGTGGTTATGTAACATAATTTTACAAGCGCAAGCAAGTGCGAGCTCTCTCTAGCTCGCGCTTTTAAAATTTCTGCAGTGAACTGAATTTCATTTACAAGTGCGAGTTTAGTCGAAAAATGCTACCAACCAAGAATGGACTGTGAAAAATTAATAAGTGAAGTGCAGAAACGGCGTTGTCCGTGGGACATGCGCTAACTAGCTAAATTTTAATCGACCACCTTAAAAGCCCAAGAGAGCGTGAGCTCGCGCTACACATAGCAAGTGCGAATATTACTCGCTTGCTAAATAACCACAGCCTTAGGCGTTCACGCATTATCGGAGAAAAGATATTGTATGCAATGTTGAGGGCGCTGATGCCTCTATAATTAGCGCAGTTGAACAGTTCTCTTCTCTTGTGTATCAGCAAGTGATGCTGAGATTCCATTCATCAGGCATACATTCATTTGGCGAAATCTTAGAGATGAGTTGGTGTATGCTCTCTACCAATTCATCCCCAGCAGCCTTAATTGATTTTAGCTTGGATATTGCTATCCACATTTCGCTTTGATCTAATGGACGGATGTTGATCTTCATCGCCGTGATACAGTCTGCGGAAGTAGTTTTTCACACATTCTCAGCATCGACTGTGATTCTACTATGAGGTTTCCATTTTCATGTCTATAGGATTCCTTACGCATTTTGCTCCTCTGACACGTTATTTTTACGTTTGGTAAAACTTCCGCACATAGTTCCTGGAGTATAAGCGTTTTTTTCTAAACCTTTAAGATCCGATAGAAGATCTTATATATTAATACGTGAACAAGAAATTGATCGTACTTTTTTTTAGTATTTATTATAAGAGGAGAGGGATGAAACGTATACCATTCGAAAGGTACTGTGCCATAGGTGTGCAGAAAACTATGTTTGTTTATTTCCCCCCGTCGAATTTCGACCATACACGATACTAGTCCTAATAAATACTTTATAGCACTTAAGAGGACTATTCGTTGGCGCAGTGTCCTGTGATTACCCCAGTTAGCCTGAGGATGAAAGATCGATCTATTGTCTAGTGATGGTGGTTAGTGAATCTCCATATTTTCTAACTGCCTTTCTTATTCTGCTGGGGAATAAATAGGTATATTTGTGTTAAATTCGTTGAAGGGAACTATATACTCGTAGTCTGATGTGGCTGGGAAGTTTTCGTAGTTCTATTATGCAGCCAATACTCGTACCTTGAATGTTCTTCATATCGTCACACGTTCATATGTGGGTACTTCCACGAGTTAACTTCTTTCAATCCAAGGGGTTGATGATGAAGATGCAAAATCATGTCCCTGGCAGGTCTAACATAGAGCTCCGAGTAGACTTCTCGGTTTCCAATTCTTTCGGCATATGTAGAATATACTTAGTTCTACAGAAGTTTTGACTTGATCTCATTCCGGGCCTAAACCACTTCGGCTTCAACTCCTTCACATCTCGGTATTGCTTTTTATAGGAGAAAATCTTTCTTACCACGGTCCCCACAAGTTTTCAAACTGCATAATGACCTATCATCAATGACTGCAGCAAACCTATCAGCTGAAAAATAATATTGCAAAAATGTGTCCAAACTTCTTTAGGGCATATTGTAGCCTCCCCTTAAAGCTGCAGGCAGTTTAAAGTAATAAAATGCGATCTTCAGAGTTTTGACTCACTTCTACTGCAAAACGTGTTTTGCAAATCATGCCGACTGACTAGACCTTTTAAATTTAGTTTTTTTCCGCTCCCCAACAACTAGGTAGAGAAATATTCAAAACTTGAAAGCATCGCAATGCAAATATATGTGTTGTGTGAGTACAAGTACTATTTAGGAAGTTCTATCTTATTTTTGCTCCGAGAAAAATGTTTATTTTTGCTTTTTAGTCTCGAAAAATCTGTTATTGATGCGCATCACCGCATCGTGACTCGCTTATCTGCCGGAAACTATAGACGTTTTGCCCAAGCAAGCTTTTAACGGCATCTGCATAGATATTTATATAAATGCTGCTTCCGTTGTCTGTAATATTGGGATGCTTTGAAGTAATAATACCCACTACACTCTGTACGGGAGTACCGACTTCAATGTTAGATGAGAGGTTTTATCTGACTTCATCTTAGAGTTGAGGTTGTAGAGTGGAGGTTTTCCGATATAGCGTCACCACCTGAACATTGTTGCATACTCTTCAGCTTATAACTAAAGACTGTTAGAAATCGACGAAAAATAAGATCAACTAAGACGCCAAGCCCGGCATCTGCTGAAGACAAGTGAAATGAAATTATATGCAGACTTACCCGCATTAAGAGACACTGAGTATTCTGGTAAGCACACACTTCACTGTCTGTTCGGGATTCTCCCGAAATGGTCTAGCTATTTTATTTTCTATTTTTTTGTAAGAAAGTTTAGGCATTGCTTCTTTCGGTCCATATAAGACACCTGCGATGCTGCAAGATCCAGTGGAATCTGCTCTTCCGAGGACCAGAGGAATTTTCATAAGTTGCCTTAAGTTAGGGTAGCAGCAAAGTAGAAAAAGGTAGTCACACTACCTCAAAGGACTATAGACCTATCACTCTGATTCCGCTTAGAGTATTTAAACAATTGATGGACATATGTTTATGTCAGGGATGTGATCAGCGATAACTTTCTGTGTAAATCACAATATGCGTGTATAAGGTAGATCAATTGATACGGCCCCTTCATGGAATAGTATCGATGTGACTACTCCACTTTCAGACCTCCTCAATACCACGATATTTAGGCACCTTCAGCAACATTATTGCCGATATGATATTAGATGGCCTGCAAGAAGTCTGCAGAAGAACACCTAAAGGCGACGTTTTCTCACTGCTTATATGACTCTTTGCGGGTCTCAAGATTTTCGATATTTTGTAGGGAAATGGTTTCAATATGACGGCTTATGCTGATGATTCTAATTTGATTCTAATTCAACTCCCAAGGAGGCGTCGAACTAAACATGCCAAAGTCAGCAAGGTACCTACAAACGGAATAAGAAGGCGAATATCGACAACCGCATGAAAAAAGCACGCGTCGCCTTTTACTCATGCCTAAAACAACGTTCAGTAATAAAGGGGCCTTCAAACAGCTACACACGGCGATTTTGAGGCTAATATTCCAATATTAGGCCCGTTGTCAGGTGGAAAGCACTTGAGAGGATACACCATCTTTGAAACCTCACTAAGATCCAGAGCACAACCTGCTTTGGGATCATAAGATCCATAAGAATAAGAAGCTCAGCTTATTATGCAAGTCCCATAAAAGCTAAAATCATCCAGGAGCGACATCTCGATGATACACTCGATGTCGATTAAGCAGATTTCTACCCTGGATCCTCCTGTGTCGACCACATCAGCACCTTGCGGATCATTTTCGATCGCCTCTTCACCTGGTGTTCATCGATTTTGAGAAGGCGTTCGACAGGGTGTTCATTTTAAGGGCCTTACGCAGGAGAAGTATTCCGGATAAATTAATTGCTATTATCAAAGCTACGAGTACATACAAAGGGTTTAAATGACATCTTCTGCACAGAAGAGGGTTGTCTGGGGAGTTCGAGATCCAAAATGGGGTAAGACAAGGCTGCATTCTTTCACCAATACCATTCCTATTGGTAGTTAGCTATGTGCATCGACCAGCTTTGTTGACGGTAAATCGAGTAATTCGATGAACTATTAAATGCCAAATGAAACATCTAAATATACTTCGTTATCAAATGACAGCAGATGTGGGGAGGGAGGCAGGCTATGATTAGCCTTGAAACTCATCAGCTTAAATGCATTGCGGGAGAGCCGGTAGAGTGAGTAAAGGATTTCCAGTATTTTTGGAGTATTGTCTCGACCGATGATGGAACCGATCTTGGTATAGCTGACAGGATCATAAAAGCAAAGTTCGCGTGCAGGATGGTGTCCTAAATATGAAGAAGCAATGCAATCAATTTGAACACCAAGCTAAGACAGTTCCGCTGCATTGTTGAAACCTCGCTGTTATATAGATGCAGCATATGGAGGGTGAATACCACTATAACAAAAACACACCAAACGTTTGTTACCAGATGCCTACGTAACATTTTCTGGACCAACTATATCTCTAACGAACACCTCTACCAGAGAACGAGTCTGGAACCAAGGGCATAATCAAACAATGGAAGTGGCAGTGGATTGGACGCATGTTTCGAAAAGATGACAATTTCATAGCTACCCATGCTATGCAATGGAATCCTTTAACACACGATGGCAGAATACCTGGCGGTCCGACGAGAATATGGTGCAGAACAGTCAATAAGGAGGCACTGCAGTTGGGGAAAAATTGGGGAGACCTGAAACACATTGCCAGAAACCGTACACGAAGTCGCTTAGGCGTAGTAAAAGCCATAGGAGCCACATGGGGATACAGGAAATAAATAAGTAAGTAAGTCACATTCTGATTCACACTAACAGTTCGAAAATGTGTGGTGCACAAGCTGGGGTTTACAGAAAAACACTTAAGGGCTCCCATTCTTTTAGAAAGCACAACGACTGCTGCCCCTTTTGGAGCGAAATCACAGCCATCATCCAAGCTTGAAAAATCATAACCGGCGACAATATCGTCTGTATGGCAATCACTGCGTACATCGACAGCCAGGCAAGCGTTAATGTTCTGGATTGTGCAAGAATTAATTAGACAAAGGCTACTAAGGACCAGACTACAAGCGGACTCTTAGGAGTCCTAGGAGTCTACATACAGACCCAGTAGTCCTCATTTCGTCTACCGATGACGTCAATAGTAGAATTGCTCCTACCCTAGTGGTACTTGCACAACTCCCAACCTACAGGGAGGGCAAGATCCTTAGGTAAAAATTCCTAGAACAATTGGATTTATCCTCTTGGTAAGGTTCTAGCCTGATTTTATGTGAAAACTACTACCTTATCACTTAAGTCCTAGGTGGAGTCCTAGTGCGCACTTGCATTTTTTTTTTGTCGAGATAGGAAACACTCGACTGGAGCACTCAGACGCAACTGGTCCATTGTACTGCCAGAGAGCAAACCCTGATTTACCCATTTTATTGGAATTTCCTTGTCTTTCGAAGAAAGCCAAGCAAGCACTTCAGTGATGAGGAGCTTACAGTACCAGCACTCACCACATCCGCACCAAAGATCTGCCACCTGATACGAGCAAAGGCCGGACACTCACAGAGATAATGTTCCGCGGTGTCGTCGCTCCACAAGCGTCGCAGATTGCAGTGTCACTTAAGCCTAACTCGTTGAGGTGATTGGCAAAAGCGAAGTGGCCTATCAAGACGCCAATAAGTTGTTTACAGTCTTTTCTGCTGAGAGACAGCAAGAATGCCGCTGAATTCTTACAGACGTCCGGGGGCATGCGTTTAGTCAACCTGCATCCTGGAGAGTCATGCCACACACAATTGTAATCGTGAGAGACCCAATCGTTAATGGAAGCCCTAACCGAGGACGCTAGAAGACCCAACGCGGGTTCGGGACCTGAGAAAGCCTCCTCTGAGCCTTGTCTAGCAATCTCATCGGAGATCTCGTTCCTCAAGATCCCAGTGTGACCTGAGACTCAGATAAGAGACAGAGAATTCATCCTTGCGACCGAGTTCAAAGAGTTTTTGGTTTCACGAACTATTTTGGAAGTAGCTAAAGGGTTAAGCAAGGCCTTAAGCGCAGCCTGACTGCCGCTACAGACACAAATGCTACGTCCCTTCCACCTATTCTTCGCAACATAGTTCATGGCCATTAGGATTGCATAAGTTTTCGCTTGGAAAACAGACGCATATTTGCCTAACGAGAAATGAAGTCTAATGTTGTCGATTTCCATGAAGACACCAGCGCCAGAGACTTGATTGGTTTTGTAACTGTCCGTGAAAATACGACTACATTCCATTCTCGGCCTAGACTCTGGCCGAAGCCAATCCTGAACACAAGGAAAGTCGACTCTGAATTTGCGCATCAGGTGAAGTTGTGGTGTCATTGCATCAGGCGGCATATCCATAAGGCGAGAGTCATAGGATAAGTGTCGCGCAAGTTCATCAAAGTTCCAGTTTGGAGTATACCAAAAACCGCCCCACCTAAGACGATGGATGGCTTTGATAGTGCAACCCATGACATTGGGGACCTGCATTGCGATTGATCGGGAAACTACTGACTGCCCAAAACTTGGCTTGGGCCAGTAGCGCAACAATCAAGTTCGTGATGAAGTGCTTACTTTACCTCCTAGTGGTGGTCCCCGGGCAACTATACGTATAAACCCGTATACGTATAGGCCAAAATTGTAAGTGCGGGTTGTCTAGGGCTTTGATTCTAGGCTAGGTAACGTGGGCCAGCAACCTGCGTTACTGAAACCAGCTCGCTACTGAAACCGACACTATGCCTCGGATAAGGACTGACCACATGTTGACGACTTTTGGCTATTGTACCCGGACAAAGATAGGTTTCTGGAATGTAAAGACGCTCCTCGACTCGGGAAGAGAAGGTCCTTACAATGCCAGATTCCTCCAACTGGAAAAGGAATTCATGCGATATAAACTGGACATTTTGGGGGTAAGTGAAGTAAGATGGTTAGAAGCGGGCGAGTACCAGTCTCCAACGCGTAACACTGTACTACTCTATTCTGGAAGACCATCCGGAAGTCCGCGGGAATATGTAGTCGGACTACTGCTAACAACAACAGCACGCAAGGGCCTGATTTCCTGGCAGCCTCATGGTGATAGGATTTTGACGGCCAGATTCCGGACTAGAGTACGACGCGTCACCATCATACAGTGTTACGCCCCAACGAATAGTTCGTCTGAGGACGAAAAGGAGAGCTTCTACAATCTCTTAAGCGCCGTCTTCAACACAACACCAAATGGAGACATTGTCATAGTGATGGGGGATTTGAATGCCAAGGTAGGCAGCGACAACGAAGGGCTCAAGCATTTAATCGGGAAGCATGGACTAGGCAACCGCAAAGACAACGGCGAAAGGTTTGTGGATTTCTGCAATGCCAACCGCCTTGTGATAGGTGGCACCATGTTTGAGCACAAGACCTGCCACAAAGTCAGCTGGGTTTCCAATGACAGGCAAGCAACCTCCAACCAAATTGACCATTTTGCTATCAGCCGCCGCTTTAGAAGCAGTCTCCTGGACGTCCGAAACAGACGAGGGGCAAATGTGGGGATAGTACGTGATCACCATCTTATGATAACTACTCTCCAACTACGCACTGCTGCAGTTCGAAGATCCCACGACAACACAAGAATGCCCAGGTTCAACATCGATAGACTTAGTAATCCATTAGTGCGCCAACAACTAAGGGAGCACTTTTCGCAAGGTGTGGAAGCAATCAGCAGCTCAATGCCCGCAACCATCCAAGACCATTGGTGTGCTGTGAAAAATGTTTTTACATCTGGTGCTGAAAGAATTGTCGGTCGATCGCAGGGAAGACATAGGGCGTGGCTTTCCGAGGATACCTGGAGACGGATTGACGAACGAAAACAGCTAAAAGCTCGCGTTGCAGCTACCCCAGCACCAGGGAGAAGCGAGCTAGAGTCCCTATATCGCATGAAGATGAGAGAAGTTCAGCGTAGCGTACGACGTGACAAGCGCAACTACATCAACGCGCTGGCTACAGAAGCAGAAGAAGCTGCACGGAGGTGCGACAGCAGGACTGTCTACAGAATCACGAAAGAGCTGACAGGTGGTCGCAGCTCCAGCCAATACCTAGTGAAAAGCCTAGACGGCTCCTTGCTCATTTCGGATGAGGACCAGCTCAAGAGATGGAAAGAGCATTTTGCTACGGTTTTGAACCGTGTATTCGCTAGCGATATGCTCCCAAATCAGACTGAGATGCCCGAGGTGAGAAGTTCCCGAATACGCACCACGACTCCCAGTAAAGATGAGATCATTACCGCGATCAAGGCACTCAAAACCAACAAGGCGGTAGGACTTGACGGTATTCCGCCAGAGCTCTTACGAGCAACGCCAACAACATCGGCTGAGCTTCTGCTTCCACTTATAGATAGAGCTTGGGAAGCTGAGAGCTTTCCTAACGAGTGGAAAAAGGGAATGATCGTCAAGCTTCCTAAGAAAGGAAATTTAATGGAGTGCGGAAACTGGAGGGGTATCTGCGTGCTGCCTGCTGTAGCTAAGATAATAGCTAAAATCATCCTTGAGCGAATCAAACAACATCTCGAAGACACACTCGATGCCGAACAAGCAGGTTTCCGCTCTGGATCCTCCTGTGCCGACCACATCAACACCCTGCGGATTATCATCGAACAGTGTGTTGAATATCGATCGCCACTGCACCTGCTGTTCATCGATTTTGAGAAGGCGTTCGATAGTGTCAACAGGGAGTTTATTTGGCGTGCCTTACGCAGGAGATATATCCCCGATAAACTAATTGCTATTATCAAAGCTACATATGAAGGCTCCAAATGTCACGTTCTGCACAGGGGAAGGTTGTCTGAGGAATTTGAGATCCAAAGTGGGGTAAGACAAGGCTGTATCCTTTCACCAATATTATTCCTATTGGTGATTAGCGATGTGCTTCATGCAGCTTTGTCGACGGGAAACGGAGGAATTCGATGGACTCTTACATCTCAACTGAAGCATCTTGACTACGCAGACGATGTATGCTTACTCTCCCACAGAATTATGGACCTTCACCAAATGACAGCAGATGTGGAGAGGGAGGCAGGTGTCGTCGGGCTGAAAATTAATACGACAAAAACTAAAATCATCAGCCTTGGAACTAACTCATCGGCTCAAATATGCATTGCTGGACAACCGGTAGAGGGAGTAGAGGATTTCCAGTATCTTGGGAGTATTGTCTCGACCGATGATGGAACCGAACTGGATATAGCCAACAGGATCGCCAAAGCAAAGTCCGCGTTCGGGATGTTGTCCAAAATATGGCGAAGCAATGCAATCAGTTTGAGCACCAAAATAAGACTGTTCCGCTCCAACGTTGAATCCGTGCTGCTATATGGTTGCAGCACGTGGAGAGTGACCACTACTATCACCAGAAAGCTGCAAACGTTCGTTAATAGGTGTCTGCGCAATATCTTAAGGATTTTCTGGCCCAATCGTATCTCTAAGGAACACCTTTACGAGAGAACGGGTCAGGAACCAATAGGCACAACTATCCAACGGCGGAAGTGGCAGTGGATTGGTCACACGTTCCGAAAGGGTGACAGCTCCATAGCGAACCATGCTATGCAATGGAACCCTCTAACTCAGGATGGCAGAAGACCTGGCGGTCCGCGGAAAACATGGCGCAGAACAGTCGAGAAGGAGGCACGGCAGTTAGGGAAAAGTTGGGGAGAACTCAGACACATTGCCAGAAACCGTACACGATGGCGCGTAGGCGTAGTAGAGGCCCTAGGACCCACAAGGGGATACAGGACATAAGTAAGTAAGTATGACATAAGTATCAAGGGGAGGTAAGTTCAGCAATGCGTCTAGAGCAGAGTCAGGCGTATTCGGGAAAGCTCCCGAACAGCCGAGACAAGCCGTTCTTCGGAGTTTCGCGTAAAAGGCAACCACATATTTACGCGAGAGCCCCTTCCACCAAACAATCGACGCATATGCGAGGAATGGTCTTATCATAGCCGTGTAGATCCAGAGAACCTTATTCAATGATAAGCCCCAAGTCTTTCCAAAAGCACCCTTACACTGCCAGAAGACTGAGAGCGCCTTGGATGTTTTCGACTCGACGTGTTTAGACCAATGACGTTTCTTATCTAAAATCACTCCCAGATATTTAGCTTCATTGGAAATGCGAATGGTGACGCCTTTTAGCACTGGCTGAGTCAGACCGGTCAAAATTCTCCTTCTCGTAAAAAGAACAACCTCAGTTTTAAGAGGATTCACTGAAAGCCCACTCCTAGTACACCATTCATCGATCATGTCCAGCGTCGCCTGCGCGTTAGCACAGACCGTCGCCAGGCATGGCCCGATAGAAAGTACGGCGACATCATCCGCATATGCCTGAGCGTAGACGTTAGAACTATTTAGAGTGTTCAACAGAGAGTCGACCACCATGCACCATAACAATGGAGACAGAACGCTACCTTGCGGACAGCCCCTGATAACCCCTGTCATAACATATTGGCCACAATCCGCATCCACTACCAAAGTTCTATTCATTAGCATTGCTTTAATCCACAACACTAATGTTTCATCTACCCCGTGTTGTCTGGCCGAGTCGCACATGCAGTCAAAAGTCGCATTGTCAAAAGCACCCTCAATGTCGATGAAGATACCCATCGCGTATTCTTTCCTATCAATCGCGTATTCAATTCTGGCCACTAAATTTTGAAGTGCGGTCTCACAGGATTTCCCACGCTGATAGGAAAGCTGCATCTCCGATAGTGGATGCAGTTTCAAAGCAACTTTGCGCACGTGGAATTCTACCAGTCTCTCCATACTTTTCAGTAAGAAGGATATCAAACTTATACGTCTGAAACTCTTGGGGAGCGAATAGTCTTCCTTACCAATTTTCGGTATGAAAGCTACTCTGACTGTCCGCCAAGGTGTAGGAATATATGCCAGTGCCAGAACAGCGGTGAAAATTCTTTTCAGTGTTGGCAGCAACTGGTCTATACCCTCTTGCAGCATAGCTGGATATATTCCATCAGTGCCAGGCGATTTGAAACCACCAAAAGATGCCACAGCATATTTGATGGCCTCAACTGTTACCACGGCTGATGCAGTATACCAGCTGTGCCGAGTTTCTGACTTAGATCAAGCTCAGCCTGGGTAAGCGGGGCAAGCTGCGACCTAGTGATTATCCGATTGCCAGGAAAGTGAGTCTCCAGCAGAAGACTAAAAGTTTCCGCTTTTGTCTCAGTAAACTTGCCATCAGATCATCTGAGTGACTCCGGTTTGGTCGGCTTATCTCCTTTGAGGACTTTAACCAACCTACTGGTTTCACCGAGTGTCTCGATCTTTTCACAAAAATCTCTATAAGAAACACTTTTCGACTACCGAATTAACTTCTCATAGTCTTTTTGCTTCGATCTAAAGAGATCTAAGTCGCCTTCTAAATTTGTCTTAAGAGACCTATTTAGAAGTTTTCTGGATTCTTTCCTAAGCCGCTGCAATTCCGGGCTCCACCAGGGAACCGGCGTTCTGCAGGAGTTTTTCGTCATTGGCATTTTTGGCTTACATGTCCATCGCATGTCCTCCGGTGAGATGAATCAATTCACAGTTTGAAAATATCTATTAACGAACCTCTTCTTTTTATCAAACCTGTAAAAATCAGGCCAACGGAACGCAACAGATGCGAAATTCTCATCAAAAACGATTAGCAACCTAGAACCAAAAAGACGCCATGCGAACAATACTTTTTTTTTATGGTGTGAAGTGTGGGCATCTAACAATCTCATGCTTAGCCACTCTCTTGTTCTACAAAACCATATCTAATTAGGGCGTCATCATAACAAGCTAAGCCCAATAAAACTACAACTATTCAAATTAGTCATAACAAAGTTGTTTATACCTCCGAAATGAATACAAAAAAACAACAACTTAATTAGCCCATAAAATAACAACTACATGCGACGGTCACCTCTCAACAACCAATCTAAAGCACCTGCAAAGCCTCCACTTCAAGCTATTCAAAATTAATTGCTAATTTACGATTAAATATATCGATTAAGTGGCTCGTGCACAGCATATTTGATTTAAACATACATAAACACATGGCGCCTTTAGTAAATTAGGTATTCACTATATTCACCTCGGGGTTAACTTCAGTTCTCTATGCAAAGATAAATTCCTAAACTTACGACTTATTCTAGAAGATCCATTGCTTTGCTCCAGTTTTCAACAGCAATTGACACCCTAATCTCGATTGAAAGGTAAAATATGGTTACTTGTGCTGTGCTGTATTATTGTTTTGACTCTCAGTTGTGTGTTGAACAGAAATTCCGCAGATCGATTGATCGATTATCTATTATTTGCTTTCACAATGGGATGAGTACTTTTCGAACTAAAAGAGAAATTTGGCGAAAGAATTATCGAAAGTTTTACTATTGAAAATTGTTGACCTCCGCGACGATGAAAGAAGCGCACACCATACGGCCTATAAGCGTCTTAACCGATCGCAATTCGATCGCAAAATCTGTTGGTAAATTTCATTGGAAATACATGGGTATGTATGTATCCGTACAAATAGAAGTCATTGAAATAAAATCTTATTCTACTGAGATTTGTTCATAGTTAATAAAATTATTGTTTTGCAGGATTTTTTTCTTAGAACGCAAATCTGTGATCGCCTTAGCCGTTCTTCAACTTTTACTTACCTGTTACTTTCTCTATGAAAATAGATTAGAAACGAAGAATGGATAATACCTTCGATAGTATCTCTGGTTAGCTATACAAGTCTATGATTACAAACCGTTATACCATAGAGTCGTATTATCAATTGGACGTGAAAAAGATAACATTTGAGGCTTTTATCTATCGACAAAACCTGTAATCCTCTTGCTTAAGATGAAATTGTGTATTGACCAGCTCGTCATTATGAGCAACAATCTATTGATGCCTTTGAAAGGACAATTATTATTAAAGTGCTGCTGAAGTGCGAGTACTTGGAAACATCATCATACAGTGTACGTAAGAGATACTTATTACTAATGTCGCAAGAAGCTGCAGAAGTCGGGATGTGTCATGAGCATTAAGATGATCGTCGGCTTAAAATCTATAAGTGATCGACAAATTGTGATGAGCTTCCGCTTAATGCACTTATATGCACACGTCGCTACCATTCGAGTGTGTACACTTTGAAAGAAGAATTTTACGATTCTTAGGGTTACGACTTCGAAATTCCATTTCTGGAAGTATTAGTTTCATAACGCTAGCATTTAATGGAAACCATTCTAAGAGAGGTGGTGTAAAAGTAAGGCCTTACCAGTTCCATTGTAAGGTTAGGTTGGGTTATGTTAAAGGGGTAAATGCCTTAAGCCAAATGCTTACCAAACGTTTAATGGTTTATTATGCTTCCCGTCGATTTTTGATTACGTATCCAAACTGCATCATTTCCGTTAGCTAGATTTGCACAGCTATTGGTCAGTTACAGAGAAAATTTGCAATGGATTCAACATTTTCCTAATCTTGACATCTCCGGGCTGAAACATTTTCTTTTTCACTTTTTCAGGACACTCAGATTCTTTTTTTTAAATATTAAATTACGCCTAGGAAGTAAACTGTTGAATTCAATTATTCTACATGACTGCACGACGTTTGTCACACTTTTCTTTGGTGCAATGGTTGCAAAAACTTCGATATTATTTATTTTTCTTTTATGCTCGGGTGGCTGCTGGTTTTCGATCCTCGTTGGTGCTTGAACCTGCACACATCTGTTAACAAGCTAATACACTGCCCATTGCACTATTGTCTCCCTCGTGATGAACTATGGTTACAGTATGTTTCGCGTAGATAGGTATGATAGGATTGGAGGTGGAGTAGCAACGTATGTTCGAAATAGAAACAGTTCCAGGTTTATATTAGTTTCCTTCAAAGGAGAGATGTGTAATACGGTTTTGAAATCCAAGTACATAGACATCACACTAATATTTTGAAGCAAAACTTGCTTGAAACTAACTTGCAACAAATATTGGTTTGAAAAGAAAGTATTTAGCCTTTTAGTCACTAGATGGCATTAAGTGAAAAATCTCCGGTAATCTTAATCCGATCTGGCAACTCTTACCAGCTCTCGAAAGGTAGAGTTTTGAAGGTCAATCAGGAAGGAATATGTCATTCAATAAGCTGTTTTCGCGTGGTAAAAGTGAGTGATATTTTTGAAAAAAAAATGGAGAAAGGACAGAGAAGATCCCGGTTTGCGTTGGGTTTAAATGTTTGAAGGTTGTAATGATTAGGAAATACAGATGCTGGTAGATCGTTCCACAAACATGTTATTCGGCTTATAAACGAATATTTGAGGTGCCGTGAACTAAAGCCATATGAACTAAAGCCATAATGGCGTTAATTCACTTTCAAATGCAAATTAACGCCATAATCCACTTATGGCTTTAATTCACTTTCAAATGAGAACTAAAGCCATCACTTAATGTGAACTAACGCCATATGGTGTTAATTCACATTCAAATATGAACTTATGCCATAGAATGTGTTTGAGCTCTAAAGCACAGCCAGTGCAATGCAACAGTTTTGATAAAACTTTATCAGTCCAATGTCACACCACGATCGGCTCACGTTTAGTCCACAATGGACTTTTGACCCACCTGGGCCAACAGTCCACAACATTTAGGGCCATAGTTCCACAATCTTAAGGAAGAAGTGAGCCATAAGTTCAAAACTATTCTTATGACTTATATGGCGCAGGGACATAAGTCCCAGGGACATAAGTCCCAGGGACATAAGCCCCAAATTTTTCTTTTGGGACTTATGTCCCACCCCATCGAGATATTAAGTCCAACATTTTTTTGACGAAAATGGGACTTAAGTCCCAAATTTTCGGAGAGTTAATATCTATTCAAAAAACTGTGGATTTCCATTAGGCGTCGAATTTTAATGAATATAATATGAGCGCAGCGATATATGTCAAGATTTTTTTTTTGTCGAAGATGACGCATACATAAGTCCACAATGCATAAACAATGCAATGTGAACTTGGGACACACTCGAAAATATGAAGAGGGAAGTAACATACAATAACTAATAATATATGTTTCTTAATACATATGTATATCGACCCCCCTGCCTAGGGTCGCTGTTGGATTTGAGGTGGGTGCGAGGTTGGGTGAGAAACATGGATATAAAGGAACTTTACATACACCCATCCTCGCACTCACCTCAAATCCAACAGCGACCATAGGCAGGGGGGTTGCAGGGGGGCAGCATGCCCCCCCATACCTACCTCACTGTTTATACGCCGTAAAATGCATATGCCTATGTATGCATCTATGTCGATATACATATGTATTAAGAAACATACATTATTAGTTATTGTAGGTTACTTCCCCCCTTCATGTTTTCGAGTGTGTACCAAGTTCCAATAAGAAAGGGAAGTTCATCCCCACCTTTATAGGTGAGAAATAACTTCATATGACTTTAATTCACATTCAAATGAGAACTTAGGCCACTTTCTAAAACGAACTATCACCATATGACTTTAGTTCTCATTTGAAAGTGAAATAAGGCCATAAGTGGATTATGGCGTTAATTCGCATTTGAAAATGAATTAGCACCATTATGGCGTTAGTTCGTATGGCCTTAGTTCACGGCACCAATATTTGACATTAGGTCCGAATTTGGGTTTGAGGGTGAACTGATGTGCATTCGAAGCCTGACACGTATTGCGGGTGAAGTTTTGAAGGGGAGGAATGCAACTTGCTGTTTCGCAGGGGCATTTTTTTTTTTTTTATAAAAAAAAAGCGATCAAATAGAGAAAGACACGAGACATTTCTACGATGTTCAAATGAGACTATGGAGTTCACAATGCCTCTACCACCTATAAGTTTTAACGCGCGATTCTGTACCCCATCTAAAACGTCTTTGATGCACCAGACTAGATGTGGGCATCATATTCCAGCTTTGGGCGGATGAATGCCTTATTGATGGAGGCCAGATAAGACGGGGTAGCATATTTTTTGTAGCATTTTTGTCGACCTCGAAGATGTGATCGTTCCATCGAAGATGATTATTGATGCACATACCGAGAATGACAAGCCTTTCGGATTCAGCTATGCAAGTACCATTCGAGGAAAATTGTTGAGAGACTTGGTTTCGCTTGAGAGACAGAGAGCAGCTTTGTGTTTTGGATGCATTAAATTCCACACTATTGGTTGAACCCCCTTTTTTTTATGCTGTCCAAGTCGGAGTTTAATGTGTTTAACATACGTTGTAGTTCCTCTTCTACGGCCAAAGAGCAGGGACATGAATTAGGGAACGAATATGAAAAACTGAGAGTACTGTCATCAGCGAAGGAATGGATTGGATCAGAAGTTGCAGACAAGAGGTAATTTAAAAAAATGAGAAAGGGAGTCGGCAAAACTGAGCCCTGGGGAACACCAGCATTTATATGTTATATGGTGAATTGCAGACTTGAAGCCGTCCAAGACCGTTTGTATTGAAGGACCCGAAAGATAATTTCTAATCCGTTAAAGAAGAGACTCATCGATGCCATATGCATCAGGCAAAAGAACTTGATGCTGAACTCTGTCAAATGCCTTAGAAATGTCGAGCGCAACCATCATTATGGTTCCATTTGTGATGGAGAGATTGGTTCCACTTCTCGGTGAGATATGCCATCAAATTACCAGTGAACTTGGTGATATGAAAACCATACTGCCGGTCATTGAAAAGTTTCCGTGAATCAAGATATTTCATAAGTTGATTTATCAGCGTTTCCATGACCTTGAAAAGAAGGGACGTTAGTGCAATGGATCTGTAGCTGGACGGAGAGGAAGATTCACCTTTTTAAGGACGGGCTGGATAAATGATGTTTTCCATCTTCTCGGAAAGAGCCCAAAGAGTATGACAGACAGAAAAGCTTACGCAGAGGTTTCACCGTGGAGGAACACCTCTTCTGAAATATGGGGAAAATCTGGACCAAAGGATTTGTATATGTTAAAACATTTGAGTACTCCTGCAACTGTACGACTGCGAAAGTGGACTTTTCCCATGAAAAAGTCGACGCTCTCAAGTACAGGCGGAAACAAAGCACTATCTGGCAGGGTGGAGTTCGCTGCAAAGTAAGCAGCAAAGATGCACTCAGCTCTGCTCGACCAACGACTGAAAAAAGTGGAGGATGACCGACACATAAGCAATCCTGACCTCGCTCGGAACTAAACGTCAATCACAAAATAATTTTAAAACATAAGAGAGAAGGCTGATTACACAAAGAAACACGTTTGGCTTCCACACAATCTGACAGAAAAAAATTAGCTAGACAGAATTTCAATTTGTAAATCACGGGTGAAGCGAAACAAAATCGACCACGTGGGTGGAAAAGTGGATCACGCACAACAATGTGGTCCGAAAAAGATCATTGGTCAAAAAAGGGTAAGGCTTCCCAAACTGTTGCAAGGCCGAGATTGGAGCCAAGAAGGGTAATGCTGAGTATTTGGCGGGAATGGAAGGGACGCATTCATTATGAGCTGCTACCGCATGGCCAAAGAATTAATTCTGAGCTCTACTGCCAGCAGGTAACAAGATGAAGCGGTTCAGGAAAAGCGCCCGGAGATGATCAACAGAAAGGGCGATGTCTTCTATCACGACAATGCCAGACCATATACACCTGTCCCTCGAATTACACGGTAGATATGTTCCACACAAATTCGTTCAAATCGAAACTGTGTAAAACGAGACAGAGCTTGTTATATGAAAATGGAGGATAGGAACTACATTTTAAGCCGTGCAAATCGAATCAAGGAATATAAAAAAAATCGTAGATGCGTTGATAATATACATGAGACAAGGATTGTATTGAAAAATTGACATTGGTACCACTGAATGCCAAGTCACGAATCCGATGCTCTAGTACATTCATAACGTATTCAAAGACGTAACATTTTTATGTTTTCAACTCATTTCTTTATTTACAAGTAGGTAAAACACATATGATTATGTATACGTAAACAACTTTTCTTTAACAAAAACAAAAATAATGTAAAAATAAAAAGGTAAGAAAATAAAAACAGTCTTCATCCTTCGTCAGTACATTCAAAAGCTAAGTCTCGTTTTTTCTTTACTTGTGGAACAATATCACTATACGATTCACTTACATTAATTTCATAAGAGGGGACGTCCTGTACGCCGGCACGAGTTGAGCTGCTGGCTGTATTTTCGCCTTCGGTAATGGTGACATTTAGTTGATGTAGGCAAATCCGTGATCAACCTTTGCTTACTTTGGCGGACATCTTTGTAAACTTCTTCATATTGACTAAGAGCATTTTTATTTTTTGTTGAAATTTCAAAGCCTTTTCGGTATCAGGATGTTTGTTTAAAGAACATGATTCAAGTTCCCTACTCAGTCGAAGCCCTTCAGCAATTGAATTGTTGAATGGAAGAACAGTACATGTACAAAATATTGCTTTTCAGAAAAACAGAAAAAACTATTTCACAGAAAAACTATTTATTTTTTTGCATAATAATGTATAAGAGATTTGAAGTATTCCTATTCCCCAATATGTTCATGAATGAATAGTTAAAAAAAATCTATACTGGAAAGAAAAATTTTTTTTTTTTTATTTATATCGCAACTAAGTATTAACTTATCAAGCAATTTTTCTATCATGAAATAAAAACGTTTGGCAGGTTTCTTTCCACTGAAAGATCCTGCATATTCCCCAATCTAGACGCGGTTAATACTCATCTCGCCAAGTCGAAAGGTTTCGTCCTTTGTTGTCGGCGCAATAAATTGCTTTCATCCAAAATTTGTAGGACTTTGCTTTCTCGCGAAGCTTCTAGTTTCAGCTTCGATTGTCGGAATTCCGAGATCCCTGTGGATATCGTCGTTTCTACTATACCACGGTGCTTGGACAATTTCTCTTAGCACTTTATTTTGAAAAGTTTGTTAAATATTTGCATTTGTTTTCTTGGTACAACCCCAAAGTTGTATACCGTAGGTTCACACCGGCTTTAGCACTTGCTTGTATAAAGGCAGTTTGTTCTCAGTACTGAGCTGGAAATGTTTTCCGAGTAGCCAGTACATTTCTCTATATTTGATTTCGAGTACTTTTCGTTTCATTTTCACGTGCGAATTCCATTTCAGCCTTGCGTCGATTGTCATTCCCAGGTATTTGGCGTCGTTTGCAAAAGGTATTCGGGCCGAGTTTAGGAAAATTGGCAAGGTATTAGTTTTCTTGTAAGTGAAATTCACGTGAACAGATTTAGGTTCGTTGAGGGCGATGGCGCAGTCGCTCGTCCATTCATTTACTTTATTCAGTGCATTTTGCAGTTTTGCAGACGTTTCTTCGATTGTTTTACCTAATGCTAGGATAGCGGTGTCATCGGCAAACGTAGCAAGGATAGTGCCATCTTCGTTCGGTATATCACGAGTATATAGCAAATAGAGAAGCGGCCCAAGAACGCTTCCTTGCGGTACGCCGGCCGAAATTTCCTTGAGCTCGGAGTATTCGACTCCATGTCTAACACGAAAGCTTCTGTTCCCGAGATATGATTCTAGAATATCGAATAAGCATACAGGGAGAACTTGTCGTAGTTTGAATTTCAAGCCATCATGCCACACCTTATCAAAGGCTTGCGAGACGTCAAGAAATACGCTTGAGCAAATCTTTTTTTCTTCAAATGCTTTCTCGATTACGTCAGTAATTCTATGCACCTGGTCAATCGTCGAATGCTTACTTCTGAACCCAAACTGGTGGTCAGGGATAAGATTATTTTCTTCTATAACTGGTTAGAGACGCGTTAATAATATCCTCTCGAAAATGTTCGATATGATTGGAAGAAGCGAAATTGGTCTATACGATTTTACCTCATTTGGCGGTTTTCCTGGTTTTAAAACCATTATGACCGCAACTTTCCATTGGCTCGGCACGTGTTTTAATCTAAGTGCAGCATTTACAATATGGAGAAGCTTAATCAATGCTTTTCTAGGTAAAACTTTGAGAATCTCTCCGGTAATCAAATCATAACCTGGAGATTTCTTAGGTTTTAGATTCTCGATCTCATGTTTGAGTTCCCTTAGCGTTGCCCTTGTGAGCGTCAAATCGTCAGATGGTAAATCCAGCCTATTGCGGTTATCGTAAACCACTTGACCATCGTACGGTTTAAATGTTTCTTCCAGGTGCGCCGCAAAGACGTCCGCTTTTTCTTTATCTTCCCTCGCCCATTCATTTTGATTTAATTTGATTGGCGGCGCGGAGACTTTGGGCCTTTTGGTGCCTTTTACAGCTTTCCAAAGTGAGTAATTGGAATCTTTTTTCGCTGTTAAACTTTCAAGGTAAGAGCCTATTGCACGATTCTTAAAATCCTTAATAGTCTTCTTCAACAAATTGCACAGACGATTCAAGTGTGCTTTATGTTGCGGAGCACGACTCTGTTACCATTTTTTACGCGCTTTTCTTTTTACCTTGACCAATTCTTTTATTTCCGGAGGATATCGCAAACCGTATCTGTCCGGCGTTTTCCTTGGATTAGGAGTATTATTCCAAGAGGCGAGCTGTACGATCTCAACGAAGCGATCGACTTCAACCTCAAGTTCATAGGGTGTCGTAAGTGGAACGCTTAGTTCAACATTATCTTCAATTTCGTTCCTAAAGCCTTCCCAGTTAGTTGTTCGACTAGTTAATCTCGCTGGCTCTAGGTTATAGACTAGTTTTTCGCCCAATGTCAAAATAATTGGGGAATGATCAGACGAGAGATCAAAGCTGTCTTCGACTTTTATGTGGTTGGTAGATATTCCTTTCACAACGAAAAAATCTATCAGGTCAGGTATTTTCGGAGTATCAGTTGGCCAGTATGTCTGGTTTACCCGTCGAATGGAAATCACAACTGTACTCCATACCTGCCCCATAGAGCATTCTACCTTTTTTCGAGCTGTATCTTGAGCCCCAGAACGTATGTTTCGCATTAAAGTCACTGCCGATGATAAAATTAGGTTTCAGCGATGCAAACAAGTTAGTAAAATCAGATTTTTGAAGCGCGGGACGCGGTGGACAGTAGGTAGATGCGATTTTAAGAGTACGCTGACTATTTTTAACTCGAATCGTGCACAGTTGCAAAGTTTCAAGTTCTATCTTTAGGTCTTCGGATTGTTCGATGCAGTCGTTAATAAATAGCGATGATCCGCCTTTCGCTTTTCCCGAAGGGTGACAAGCGTGGTAATCGTTATAGCCTTTTATTTTTAAATGCGATTCCTTTTTTACGTGGGTTTCAGAAGTCAAACAAATATCAATATCTTTTTAACGCATGAACATTTCCAATTCGTTGAGTTTTTGCAAAAGTCCGTTTGCATTCCAAGTACATATTTTAACATTCGTTTGTCATTCATATTCTAGTAAAAAATATTAAGCCATGTAGGTATTGTTCTTATACTGTTCTTTCACTCAGTTAGAAAAAATACACATTTCGGTGTTTTGTAGTATTTTATTATAATGAATTACAATAAACATAAAACTTATCAAGAGTTTACAAAATTTTAATGAATAATATTATCATTCTGGAGGATCATCAGTAGTTTTCCTTGATATTATTTCGGAATAAAACTCCAACGCCTCTCCAGATACATATTGCATTACTTTCTTAACCCTTTCAGTGAATTTGTCCTATAGATG
The DNA here is from genome assembly GCA_945910035.1 of Brachypalpus laphriformis. Classification (NCBI taxonomy): domain Eukaryota; kingdom Metazoa; phylum Arthropoda; class Insecta; order Diptera; family Syrphidae; genus Brachypalpus; species Brachypalpus laphriformis. The sequence continues at coordinate 167,765,112 of OX246754.1, forward strand.
GGACACCATTAAGTGGCAGCTTTAAAAAGAAAAAATTATTTCTTTTTAGCTTCATTCACTGAAAATTTAAAAATCGGTGAAAGTCAAATAACGAAGTAGCCACCTTCAGATGTCATTTGCGATTTTGAGCAAATGTCACATCGAGATTCGTGGATGTACTTCGCGTATTTTTTTCAAGTGCGAAATAACTAGTTTTGATTTGGTGTTAGTGACCTGTGTATTTTAAATTTTTTTAATTTTTGTAAAAATACCTTCGTGGAAAGGATTCTTAAGTGATTTTAAGTAAACATTTCTGTGAAAAACCCTTTAGAGTGGTAAGTAAGGCTCCAAGAAATCAATGTCCCAGATATTGGACAGAGATTTACAACGGTTGTAATCATTTAAAAGCAATGTACCAATTATGGGACATAGCATCACAATATTATATTATTTTTTGCATTTAGGAAATAGGTTCAAAGGGTTGTTCAGATGATAATAATCCAATGTTTAAACAGTGTACGCTAACAGAGATCCAAACAGTTTTTGCTATCCATTTAATGGTTGGAGTTCTGAAATTCCCTCGAATCCACATGTTTTGGAATAAAAATTTAGAAATATCTTTTTTCACCGACAATATGTACTTGAAACGATTTTTTTCCATCCGAAACCATCTTCACCTTGTTGATGCCAATGAACGCGGCCCAAATTCTACAGATCGTCTTTTTAAAGTAAATATTGGTACTTCTACTTTTCTACATATTATGTAATTCTATCTTGTCGTTTTACTTATTATTAAAGGTGCGACCCATAATTGAAGCAATTCGTATACGTTGTCTTGATCATAAATTGGAGGAAAATCTATGCATAGATGAGCAAATCATTCCATTTAAGGGTCAAATAAACATAAAGCAGTCATTAAATCAAAACCATACCCGTGGGGTATCAAAGTCTTCCTTCTATGCGGTAAAAGTGGAATACCTTATGATTTTATTGTATACAGAGGATCTACCACTCCATTAGATAACGAGATGGTGAAAAAAAAATGGTTTTAGTTCTGCAATTGTTTTGCATCTAGCTCAGCGTATACCGGCAAATGTGATAGGTCACAGGCTTTACTTCGACAACTATTTTTCTTCCTATGCAATCTTTAAGGTTCTACTAGAGCGAAAAATATTTAGCGCTGGGACAGTTAGGCTAAACAGATTCCCAAATACACCATTGCTGTCTGATACGGAACTAAAAAAGAAAGGTCGTGGAGCATCTGATCAATGTATAAGCCGAGACGAAAAGGTAATCTTGACAAAATGGTATAACAATGTCTGATACGGAACTAAAAAAGAAAGGTCGTGGAGCATCTGATCAATGTATAAGCCGAGACGAAAAGGTAATCTTGACAAAATGGTATAACAACAAGAGTGTAAATATAGGATCTAACTTTATCGGGATTGGCAGCACTGATAAAGCAAAACGTTTCCACAAAAAAACACATACTTATTTTGAAATCGAACGTCCAGAAGTTATTAAGTTGTACAGTGAAAATATGGGTGGAGTCGATCTTCTGGATCAGATGCTCCAGTATTATCGGATTTTCATCAGGTCAAACAAATGGACTTTGCGCGTTATCACACATTTCTTTGATTTGGCCACTGTTGCTGCTTGGATGGAGTACAGGGCTGATTGTCTGATGCGATCCATTCCCAAAAAAAAAACATTATGGCTTCAATGGCTTTTCGTATAGAAGTAGCTAATAGTTTAGTGTCTATAAATAAAAGTGGAAACCGAAAAGTTGGTAGACCCTCTCATACAGCTGATGAAGCGGATGCACCTGAGTCGAAGAAAAAATGTTCTCATCAATTTGCCCCCCTGAAGGATGTACGGCTCGACCAAATTGGCCATTTTCCTCTATTTAGTAGTGCTAAATCAGCTGGATGATGTAAGAAAGCCGGCTGTGAATACAACTCATTTATTTTATGGGAGAAATGCAAGATATATTTATGCCTGAACCGTGAACGAAATTGTTTTTTGGCAAACCATACTTTATAAAAAAAAACCTAGTTTCTAATCTGTAGTCGTTTGTATCATTTTACTATAAATAGAAACTTTACGAAGTATTACATTTGTTATTTTTTACTCTTTAAACCATTACAGCAAAACATTCTTCTGATGTACTAAAAAAACTAATAAATAATCCCTTCTGGTGCTTTGTCTCATATATGGGACACCTCATACCTCCCAAACTAGACCTCGTATGTACTTTTTATCTACAGATTTGAACTCAGCGGAACCCAATTACCTAATGTTGGTCACCAAATAATCGGGAGTTCGAAATTCCATGCAAAGCAAGGAACGTTTTTTTACATACCGTTATTCTACTACAGTTTTGACTACATTTTCGTTCATTTTTCGACGCCTTACTATAGGCTTGGCTTCCATAAGTCCGATTAGATAAATATCCTGCTCATTTTTAGTTTTCATTCCAAGTAAATTCTATAGTATGGTTTTCTTCTCATCTTGTGTAAATTGCATATCCTTCCCCATACCTAACGGAGTTTGGAAAAATCCAAAATTATGTGCATGTGTACATATGCCAAACATATTTTATTTACTCAATTGGTTGAACTATTTTCTTCCTAACGATTTTTCCAGCCGTATTTACGTATTGTTGACCATGAAGTCGAACATTCTTTCGTTGGTTTCGTTTCCATTTTTCGGGTCGCCTTTTCCATTTTTTTTTACCGATTTAATATTATTCTCACTGTCACTACTAGATACAACTGGTACTGCTCATTTTAAATTAAGTTAACCACAATAATTGATCATGAAACAAAGGATGACGTTTCCACACGAGATCACAGCGTTTAAAAGAATGGTATAAGCACCGCATTTGTACTGTTCTTCCACACAATCAGCGAATACCATAGTCTATTTTTGTATACATTCAGCTCTCTTACTTACTTACTTAGGTGGCGCTACAGTTCGGGGTGAACCTGGGCCCCAATCAACAAGCCTCTCCATTTAGCTCGGTCTTTAGCTAGTTGAATTGCCGTATTAGCCGACAAAAAAAAAACAGCGATTGACAAAAGTTATTCTTCGCTTGATTTCTGTGCTATTGTCGTTTTCAGAATTTATAGCAGAGCCAAGGTAGACAAAGTCTCTAACTACCTAGAAGTTGAAGCTGCCCACTGTGACGTCCGCCCAATTCGTCAGTGTGGATTGTCCCAGGGACATGGCTTTATAAAGGTCTTCTCTATAGATGCTGTCATAGGCGGCCTTGAAATCGATAAAGAGGTGGTGAGTATCGATTTGGAATTCTTGGGTTTTCTCCAGGATCTACCGAAGTGCGAAGATTTGATCGATGGTGGACTTTCCTAGCCTGAAACCGCACTGATAGGGTCCAATCAGGTTGTTCATAAAAGGTTTCAGGCGTTCACACAATATCGCAGAAAAGATCTTGTATGCGATGTCAAGGAGACTGATGCCTCTATAATTGGTGCAGTTGAGCGGGTCCCCTTTCTTGTGGATCGGGCAAAGGATGCTAAGGTTCCATTCATCAGGCATACACTCGTCTGACCAAATATTACAAATGAGTTGGTGTATGCACTCTACCAATTCATCCCCAGCTGCCTTGAAAAGTTCGGCCGGTAAGCCGTCAGGTCCAGCAGCCTTGTTCGATTTTAGCTTGGATATTGCTATCCTCACTTCGTTTTGGTCAGGTGGATGGAAATTTTGACTATCATCGTCCATGTAGAATGGTTCATTCTGCCTGATAGCGGGATGTCAGTCTTCGTCGCCGTTATTCAGTCTGCAGAAGTAGTTTTTCCATATTCTCAGCACCGACTGTGAATTTACTACGAGGTTTCCATTTTCATCTCTACAGATTTCTGTACGGGTATTGCTCCTCTGAAACGTTCTTTTTACGTTTTGGTAAAACTTCCGTACATTGTTCCTGGAGTATAAACTCTCGATATTCTCAAACGCGCGCTTCTCGTGCTCGTTCTTCTTCTTTTGGAGAAGTCGATGTTATTCCCGTCTCCTTTGCTCGTAGAGCTCACGAGCAGCTCTCGTCTTCCTTTGCAGCGCCGCTGTGTACGCCTCTTGTTTTGCTGCATGCACTCGCCGGCATTCTTCGTCAAACCAGGGGTTTCGCGGTGATGGGCGAGAGGGATCCAGCACATCAGTCGCCAGCACATGCTGGCGGCATAGGGCTGATTGAGAGATTTCGATTTCGGGATACGCATTCAGCGAAGAGTCTGGCGGTCTCTTGCGATTGTAGCTTTTCGACGTTAAATTTTCTCACAGCGATTCTTAGTTCTTGATCGGTTTGGGATATCCGCATTCGTACCTTGGCTACAACAAGGTAATGATCCGAGTCTATGTTGGCCGCTCGGAAGGTCCGGACATCCTGAATACTGGAGGCATGCCTTGCGTCGATCGCAATATGAAAATTCAGCTCTCTAATGTACATGTGTATAGCATTTTGGCTATTTTAGCCGAAAATGCAATTTTTAGCGCTTATGCTGTTCTTCAACTCACCGATTCAATTATATTCGAAGTGAATTTTTCTAAACACAAACAATTTTTATTCATTTTTTTTACAATTTGAAAACTGTGTAAAAGCGAAACCGTGTAATTCGAGGGACAGGTGTATATACTTTTTGGCGACCCGCCAAAACTGAGAGAGTTCGGCTGGGAAGTCTTGATACATCCACCGTATAGTCCAGAGCTTGCACCGTCGGATTACCATTTGTAGAATTATTGTCCATGCAGAATTATCTCAATGGTGTAAAGTTGAATTTCAAAAGGGATTGCGAAAATTACTTTTCAAAGTTTTTCACCAAGAAATTCCAGAAGTCCTGTGAGGATGCAATTATGGTTTTGCTCGAAAAATGACAAAAGATCTCTGATCAAAATGGACAATATTTATTGTAATTAAATTCATTTGAAATATTTAATACTTTCACTACAAAACGTTCAATTCTGTCTTACCAACCTGATATACATATTTATGCCATCTTCTGAGGAAAAAATAGAGTATTTGGAAAATAATATAAGAAATTTGTTCAATATTCATATACTAATGAACTCCTGGTTCACCACACGATATGTGGTCTAAGTAATATACTCGTACACTGCCGTCCATAAGTTTCCGGACAAACCATTCTGTCCGAGAAATTGATATAAAACTGTTTGTCTTTTTCATTTTAATAATCAATAATCGTTTCCAATGTAATTGATTTCCAGGCTACTTGAAGGATCCCCCAAAGCTTGTCTTTCGATGTTGGACATTGTTTTTGAATCTCTCTCTCAAGTTCATCTCAAGGCAGCTCTATTGAGGTCGGGTGATTGTGCAGACCACTTCATATCTTTCAGTGTTCGTTTTTGTTTTTCGTGGTCTATGTATCCTCGTCAAAGCTTGTAAGGATGTTTCGGATCATTATCTTGCATTAATGCGAATCCAGCGCCTATTAATGCAAATCCTATGGTAAGTTGTGTTCTTCTAGTATTTATCTGTACTTCTCCTTATTCATAATTCCATCGATACGGATGAGGTCTCCAACATCGGCGGAAGAAAAACATCCCCAGACCATTATTTAATCACCGCCATGCTTGATTTTGGAACCACACTGCTATGGGGCATCTTCTCTTCAGCAGATCGCCGAACGCAGACTCTCCTTTTTTCCCAAATCTTTAAATTTGGACCTTCGTCCACAAGACTTTCGACCAGTTGGTTAATGTCCAATCCTGGTGCTCCCTTCCCCAATCTTGCCGTTTGGCTTTATTTTGACGTCGTAGCAAAGGTTTTCGTACTCCTACTCGACCATGAACGCCTGCGGTAGCTAAACGCAGTTTTGACGTTGTTACTGATATCTGCGTTGAGTACGAACTGTTCAACTCTGCACAGATTTCTGGAGCTGTAGGCCTTCGATCCATCTTACTTATTAGTTTTATAGTCTGGTCCTCCTGTTTTGATGTTAATTAGGGCCTTCCGCTTCTTAAGAGTCGATAATTCTTTAAGTCGACGTATGGTATCGTGCCCTTCCATATTTTGAACTTCTCTGCAATAGCGCGCACTGTACGAGTATGCTTTTCTTTATGCAATGTTATAATGCCAAAACGTTCAGCTTCACTTTTTCCCTTATTTCTTTTTCTTTGATGTTTTTTTGGGCTGTGGATATATCGGTAAACTTTAAATATTAAAATTTCAAAATTAGCTGGCACCGGAAGAATGCTCAACCTGCTTTTATAGTTATAGAGCAAACACAGTTCTCCGAAAAAGTGTCTGAATTGGAATAACCAAATTATTTTCCTTTTATGGTGGGCTTTATGATACGTTAATGTTTTGTTTTATCGTTCTTCTCCGCTCATTTTTCTTAAAACCCGATAACTGTTTTAAGATGTAATAATGCCCACTATCGACTAACAGGATATGGTGGTCAGGTTCGGACCCTTAGGGTAAAGTTTCTGGACGATCCCTACTGGGTAACCGCAACAAGAAGACTCACTGCCTCCACGGGGCGGCCACCGGGCAACGAATGCTACAGCGAGATGACCGGCCTAGCATTCCTTGCTTGGTCAGTCGAATTCTTGTATTCTCTTGCGCCTGCTTGCAATGCACGGCCTGCATTCACGACTGTAAGTATTCGGCTAAAGTGAGCGACGTGAGGAGTAAACCTCTAGAAAAAATCTCTAATCCAAGGTGGAACAGCTTACGCCGAGGGATGCATGGCTAAGAGAGTGCTTAGTCGCTAGTATGCGGACTCCGAATACCCTGGCGACCTTCGGTTTCAATCCAGCCTTCCCATGGTACATCGGGCTCTGCCATGGGTGATATCCCTTTCCCGTTTACTCGTGGGTCCATAATTCCTAATTCAATAAAAAACTATGAGACAGGTGTATCTCAAATCACACCAGCTTTTGTTACTGCTGACGAGCATACAGTTGCACCTAGTCGCGATGCTATAGAGCTTCCGACGGCCACTTCATCTTCGGCCATAACCACTCGGCTTGCTGACGAGCAACCCAAGTCCTCGGATGGTTTGGATGACGGAGCCAAGCGGGCCCAATCCTTACCGTCCACATGTGTCCATCCAGAAGTAGCGGATACCGCCGCCTCTGACTCTGACACATCCACTCTCATGGATACGTGCAGCGTCGCCACAGAGAAATCTGGGTGCTCCTCCATTGGGAGGAGGTTAGACGAGCTGCGAATTCAACCGGATGGTTTCGTTCGGTTCAATTCTGCCGAAAGGAGGCGGTTCAAGTTTGCCATTCGCAGAGGCGATACTAGGGAGAGTGCCCTAGCTTATGCCAAAGCCCCTCCTATTGCAAAAGATGCTAAACGAGGTAGATCGGAGGATCATACCCCACCAGCACCCGCCGCCAAGAAAGCCAAGGCAGGACCTACACCTGATGTTCCCACCTTCAGTCATGTGGCTAGTGTTGTCAGGTTAGGTATCGTCCCAGCGGACTTGGAGAACAAGCCCCTATCAACGGAGCAGATGACACTCATCCAAGAGGCCGTCATCGATGTCTCAATTGAGCTGAGGAACAAAGGCGTATGGCCGAAATTCTCAGGCTCACAGCACAAGGCTGGTTTTCGTCTGCTCAAACAGTGCTACTGCTGGGTGGATGAGCTCGAATTTTGAGACAATAAGAGCCAAAAGTGGATTGGACATCTTACTGGTGGAAGAGGGATCATTCCCTAAAACCCACATCATCCGCGGTTTCTTCCCACAAAGTCTCGAGCTTCCGCCGACAAAAATTCTGGCTTCACTGGAAGCTCAAAACGAAGGCCTAATGGCAAGGTCATGCAAAGGGTGAAGGAAGGTGCACTCCTCCATCTTGTGCTGGCCATTGATGGCTCTTCCCTGAGGGTACTGAAGGCCCTCGATAGCAAAGTGCACTACCGTTTTGGTCAGATCAAACTGATCCCAAAGACCACTGACAAGGGCCAGGAGTCTGGCCACGGTAATCCAAAGAAGGTGGACGCAATCGGCATTACGACTGCTACTGCGACGGATCCCTCATCATCCGTGTCCACCAGCAGTGCCTCCGGGCCTGCCCCGAACACCAGTTCCACTGCCAAAACCGCTGCCACGACAAATGAGTCACTAGGTAGCACCAGTGGTCCTAAAGCTAGTACCAGCACTGCGGGAATCCGATCAAAGGATCTAGCCCGCTCCAGCACATTAGTCCCTAGACTTCCCAAGACTGTCAACGTGGCCGGTTTGTCGTTAACGACCAGCGGTGCCCTTGGGCACGTCTCTCGAAGACACGAGGAGTCGGTTGCGAACAGACCCCTGGGTCATCAAAACCTAACCGCTTGCCGTAGAGAAAAGGGGCGCGTCCGCTACCCTTAGCAAGCGGTTCGCCGAAGAAGATATAACCCTTGGTCTCATTCAGGAACCCTGGGTTATTTGCGGACAGGTGAAAGGTCTCCGGAATAGGGCATGCAAGTTGATTTCCAAGTGTGGAGAGCCAGCGCCGAGAACGGCCTGCTTAATTAGCAATAATTTAAACTTTCTCCCTATTCCAGAATTTATAACAAGAGACCTGGTGGCCCTACTACTGGAAATCCCCACTGGAGGAGGTACACAGAACATCGTGTGTGCCTCAGTGTACTTCCCTCACGACAGTGGTGATATCCCGCCGAAAGACGTCCAGAGCCTCGTTGACTACTGTCAGGAGAACAACCTCCACTACATCATTGGATGCGATGCCAACGCACATCATGAGGTCTGGGGTAGTAGCAACATCAACAGAAGGGGTGAGTGTCTTTTAGAATACTTTGTAAGTAGACAAATAGATATTTTGAAGAAAGGCTCTAAACCTACCTTCATAAATGCGATTCGCGAGGAGGTACTTGACCTCACCCTCGCTAGTCCATTTATTTCTAATTTTATTGAAAATTGGAACGTATCAGATGAGGCCTCTCTGTCAGACCATCAGCACATCAGGTTTGACATACCTGGCCAACTCTCATATGTCTCTAATAGATACGATCCCAAATCTACGGATTGGCATCGCTAGAGTGAACTAGTGTTCTCAAAAAAATATATACTTCTCACATCTATCGACTCCATAGAAGACCTGGATGAAGCTGCATACCAGCTTAAAAATTTACTGCTTGATTCCTACCACGACAGCTGTGTCCCAAAGACACATGCTAACAAACGCAAAGTGCCTTGGTGGAATGACCAACTGGCGGAACTTAGGAAGAAAGTCAGAAAACCCTTCAACTCTGCAAAGCGAACGAAGAGGTGGGACGAATACAGGTTTGCTCTCACAGAATACAATCTAGTATTGAGACGATCTAAGCGAGCTGCTTGGAGGAAATGCTGCGAAACAATCGCTGACATGCCTATAGCGGCACGAATCCATAAATCACTCGCAAACGATCATGTCGACTGTGTAGGGTTACTGAAGAAAAATGACGGAACCTACATGACGGACCGTGTGGATACACTTAGAACCTTACTTCAGGTACATTTCCCAGGCTCGTCTCTTAACACATCTTATGTGTACTCGAACACAGTTAAACACAGGGTTTATGTAGACAGGAGAGTTAATAGTTTATCTGGAAAAATATTCAATCCAGAGAAAGTTGAATGGGCGGCAGGCACATTTAAACCTTTTAAAGCCCCCGGCGGTGACGGTCTGTTTCCAGCACTTCTTCAAAAGTCAATTGACCTCATCCTGTCGGGGTTGACAGCTTTATTTAGAGCCAGCTACAATTGGGGATACATACCACCCACCTGGAGGCAGGTTAATGTGGTTTTCGTCCCCAAGCCGGGCAATAGGCCTAGCGAGCTGCCTAAATCATACAGACCTATAAGTCTAACATCATTCGTCCTTAAGACAATGGAGAGACTCATAGATATCCATATTAGAGACCGGTTAGATCTGTCTAACCCTCTGCACTCGAATCAGTACGCATACAGGAAAGGCAAATCTACAGTAGGTGCCCTTCACTATCTCGTCAAAAAGATAGAGGGAACACTCAGTTCAAGGGAGATAGCCTTGTGTGCATTTCTTGATATCGAGGGCGCATTCGATAACACTGGTTACGACTCGATCGCAAGGGCGATCAGTAGCAGAGGTATCGAAGAATCGACCAACCAATGGATCAGGGCCATGCTGGTAAGTCGATTCATTACTTCCTCCTCTGGGGGAGTGTCGGTGTCCATAACTGCAGCCAAAGGCTGTCCTCAAGGAGGAGTTCTTTCCCCCCTGTTATGGTCTATAGTCATCGACAACTTGTTAATAGATCTTCACAGATCAGGCTACACCACCGTCGGTTATGCTGACGATTTGGCGGTTTTTATCAGAGGTAAACACAGCACGACAATTTCCAACGTCATGCAAAGTGCAATATCTCAAGTTGTAGAATGGTGTAACAAAGAAGGACTATCCATAAATCCTAGTAAAACCGTTCTGGTGCCTTTTACAAGGAAGACACAGGTCAACCTTGAACCTATTACAATCAAAGGCACCACACTAGTTTATTCCAGCGAGGTCAAATATCTTGGTGTAATTCTTGACAAGCGACTTAATTGGAATTCACATATCAAGTCCGCCACTGAGCGCGCTACTAGAGCACTGTGGGCCAGTAAACGCCTATACGGCAGAACTTGGGGTCTCTCTCCTAAGATGATACATTGGTTGTACATAATGATGGTTAGACCCATTATCACATACGCGGCCATCGTCTGGTGGTCAAAAACTCTCCAGCAGACAACGGCAAACAAGTTGCAGAAGTTGCAAAGAATTGCCTGTCTTGGCATTACAGGTGCGATGCGCACCTGCCCTACGACAGCTCTGGAAGCTATTGTTGGGCTCACACCCTTACCAATATTCATTAGGAAGATGGCTGCTAGATATGCCATCAGGCTGCAGCTAGATCACGAGTATAAACCAAGTGACCTTGTGGGACATTTAAAGATACTCAACTCAATCTCTAAAAGAGACATGTTTTGCACTTTACCAGATATTATGGTCAGGCAACACTGCTTTGGTAAGCTATTCGAAGTTGAAATATTGGACCGCGAAAACTGGTCCAATGGTGCTCCAACACTGGACCCTAGAAGTCTGGTCTGGTTCACCGACGGTTCGACGGTCGTCCAACCAAATTGACTCTAGAACCGTGAAATGCTGCTACGATGCATTACAAGACCTTGCCAAATACAACAGGGTAAAACTCGGTTGGGTACCCGGACACCAAGGGATTATGGGCAACGAATCTGCAGATGAGCTTGCTAGGGCTGGCTCAGAATCTGCGTTCATAGGTCCTGAACCTTATTGTGGCGTAAATTGGGCAACAGCTACAACGCTGATTAACGAATGGGAAAACAAACTTCGTCTAGACCACTGGACTAGTGGGCCAGGTCTAAGACAATCCAAACGATTAATCAAGCCTTACTCCTATAAGGAAATCCTTATCTTAGATAGGGAAAGCATCAAGAAGCTTGTGAGCTTTCTTACTGGCCATTGCGGCTTGAGATACCACCTTAACAAGATGAACCTGTGCCAGGAGAAGGACTGTCGGTTCTGTTTAGAGGAGGATGAAACCTCCGAACACATTCTTTGTGAATGCCCGGCACTACACTGGTTAAGGAAACGTATTCTCCACAAGGAGATACTTACTTCAGTGGAACTGAAATGCTCCGCTACTAAGGACATACTCACTTTCATAAGGGAGGTAGTACGTCTGTTAGATTAACTCCAACCCTCCGATACAATAGATCTTTCAGGTCGCAGTGTCGTTGCCACGCGGGCATGGGTTGTACATGAGGAAAAAAAGTCGACTAACAGGATTTGAAGGAAATTTGTTCATTGGAGTCCTGCACAGATAGATAAACGTATAGTCGTGGAAGATAACGATTTTTGTCCGAAAACTTGTGGACGGCAGTGTAACTCCGTCAATAAGAGTACCCAAATGTAGAGTTGCTACAACAATAATTAGTAAACGACAACACTGGGAACGTTGTTTTACTGTTCTTGTAACAATTTTTGTATACATACCATGGAAATTGTATCACGATGTATAACTGTTTTGTCTATGCAATACGAATTAATTCCCAATTATCAGGTTTAATTCAATAAACAAAACTTCTAAACCGTATATTTCGAAGAATGATGCAAACCTATTATCGCGGCAAAGCGCAAAATCCCAACCAAATAGCGCCCCCATTCCGCTGACGAAGTTTACTTTTCCCTACACTCCACTTCATTCTTTAACTCGAAGTAGACAAGTTTCTATAAGGTTATTGTCACCTGTCGTCCACAAGATTAGCATCTTGCTAATCTTAGGTTCAACGCCCGTTGGCGTAGAATGATTTTTAATTAAATCGAAATCATTTCACCTTGAACTTGAAACTGAATTCGCTACTAAATTCTAGATCAGGTTGTTGCTGAAATGACAATTTTCACGGATCATAATTCATCCATAGAGCAGCCATAGGCATATTAAGTTCTCCGACCGCGCGCTGACTGAAAATTATTTAAAATACCTTTCATTAACTATTCTCTAATTGGTGTGCCTACGTTTAGGAACTTAAGTCAGGAAACCTAACAACAGTATGACGGAAAGGCATGCCAACCGGATTCTCGTCAGTTACATGTAATAGCTTAATTACACCCTGTATTTAATTGCACCTCAACAAATCGAAAGCTTCTTAGAAAGAATAATTGTGAATTGATATTATTTGGCGCCTTGCCGCTAGTAGAATAGCTGAAACGTGTTTATTCCAAAAAAGCACGTTCAGGTGTACTGTTTTTTTTTTCTCACAGCAAATACTACATCTATGACTAACTGATGTTGAGATTTCAATTTACGATTTAATTGTATTGTATTCAACTGGTCTGTACTCTGCGTCATTAGGCAAATCATCAGTTTTTCAAGTGGCAGTCAGAAGTACCTATCGGATTCTTTTGAATGGTATGTAATTTTTACAAACCGAATGAGATTATGAATTCCCCAAAGAAGTGATGCGTCAGTGGATCAGATTTTTTATTTAAGCACTCGTTAATCATATTTGCATATTCTTACGGCTGAGTAAGTGAAGTAAACTGGGTAGCTCTTGATGCTTTTGAGGGTTATCATCGGTTTTTTATTTGAATGCATCTTGTGGTCAATTGTCAAGTTTCTTTTGTACTTTCCCCCTTACTAACCTATAGGGACTTTGCTTGATTTTCTGCTTAAAACTGATTACGAACATATGGAAAGTCATTTCGTCATTGAGGCACTATGCAAATCTCCACTAAGTTAACCCGTAAAAAAATCCAACAATGACATAGCCTGTGTTCTTGTTTCAATTTATTATTTATTTATTTACAGCTAAAATAATTAAATCAACGCCTCACTGCTTAATTGGGTTCAATAAAAGGTTAACCCATTAACCTTGGTGGATCTATTAATGTTTGGTAGCTCAAAAAGAACGAAATATTCGTTTTTAATAGTCTAGGAACAATCTTCTCCAATCTGTCCTCGATACCGATGAATGCAGATGAAATTAGTACTTCACCTGAAGTACGTAGCTTCTCAAGAGTGGGCAAAAACAATAATTTTCATATCTTGGACTATCCAAATGAAACGTCCTGTAACTAACCCGTTACCAAGAACTGATCCCCTGTGTTTTATATGTGTTTTTAATGGCAGGCCGCTGCTTTATCCAAACGAAATCGTGTGGCATACCGATGGATCAAAAATGGATTAAGGAGTTGGCGCTCCTGTGTATCACCCCAATAAAAAAGTTTCACTTGGAAAGATTCGTAGTGTTTTCCTGGCGGAGCTTTCGCTATCGAGATTTACGCTAGTATAAAACTACAATAAATATCAAAGGTGTCACTATCCACATACTCATCGATAGCCAAGCGGCGCTCAAAGCAATGATCTCCCATCTGATTAGTCCTAAATTAGTTTAAAGTTGCTTCGACAATTTTCAAAACTTGGCCTAATACAATAAATAACAATGAGGGCAGCGAAACTGCAGATTTTTCACCAGAAAAGACTCCTCTGAGCTGTTCTTTGAACCAGAACCCTTTTGCGGAATATCTGATTCTCTTTTTACATGTACCAGTTTAATCTCTAAACAGTTAATATACGCATCCGTAAATACAACAGAAACAAAAGAAGGCTTGTGAGCTTTCTTACCGGTCATTGCCAATTAAGATACCATCTCAACAAAATGAGAATCTCCGGCGATATCACCTGCCGGCTCTGTCTAGAAGAGGACGAAAGCGCAGAACACACACTAAGGAATTAGAAGAAGTGTTTTCTTTAAAGAAATCATACCTCTAATTGACTTAAGAAACTCCTCCGCAGCTGTAATTATTGCTTTCATAAGTAGAGTAGAAGTACTGCTGTCCTGGCACAATCTATGTATCTCGCAGTGCCTTTGCACCAAATGGGGGTAGCCACATGTGTCCAATCCACAGCCACTTTCTCCTTCGCAAAGTAATGTTTATAGGTTTTTGGCCTGTTCTCAGGTAAAGTTGTTCGTTGGCCATACAATCCTCACGATGATTCTTAGACATCTGTTTGCGAAGGTTTGCAGCTTGCGTGTGATAGTGGTATCATATGAAGGTCCATTATACGATGTGAAAGTAGGCAAACATCGTCAGCGTAGTCGAGGTGTTTAGGATAAGTTGTCATAGTCTATCGAGTTCTATTGGTACCTTTCGTCAATGTTGCACGGAGTACATCAGTGATGGCCACCAAGAACAACAGCGGTGACAGTATGCACCCATAACGTACTCCACTTTGGACTTCCAAGTCCTTCGACACCTTACCATTTCGTAAGACGTGACACTTACTTCCCTCGTATGTACCCTGGGATGCCTCTCCTGCGCAAGACCAACCAGATAACATCTCGATTCAAGCTGTTGTAAGCCTTCTTGAAGTCGATAAACAGTAGAGGTAGCGAAGACCTATACTCGGCTACTCGTAGTTCGGCAGGAATGCCATCAATTCGGGAATTTGTTGCTTTGGAAGACTCATTGTAGCGAAATGATCTCTCCATGCAGTGAGCTGATCCTCATCCAAAATCAGAAGATTACCATCTAAATTCTTCACTTGGTGTTGTTTAGAGTTCCGCCCACCAATGAGCTTCTTGGTGATGTTATAGACAGTCATACTGTCACACCTGCTTGCTGTTTCTTCAGCCCTTAAGCCAAGTGAGTCAATGTACTGACGTTTATCCCGTGTTACATTACGCCGCACTTCCTTCTTTTCTACACGATTTTGGAGTTCTAGCTCGGGACTCTCTACTGCTGAGTCCGCTGCAATCCGAGCCTTGATTGCTGAACGCTCATCAATCTATCTCCAGGTGTCTGTCGATAGCCATGTTCGGTTGTTATCTTATATTTTACCGACGTAGGTGCGTGCCCCACTTGCAAAAACATTTTTTCAGCACATTCCAGTGGTCATCCACGCTTTCCTGCATTGTGCTGCTAATTGTTTCTACTTCTAAGGCAAGAGGGTCCCTGAATTGTTGGCGCACTTGCGGATCCCTAAGCATGTCAGTATTGAACCTGGAAATGTTGAGCAAGTTTGAGCGACTGTTGTAGGCGGATGCAGTACGAAGCCAACATAAGCTAACATGATGATCGCGTTCTTATCCGATGTCGGCTCCACGTCTGTTTCTGACGTCTAAAACACAGTTTCTGAAGCGGTGGCTGATCGCAATATGATCGATCTGGTTGCATGTTCGCTGCCTGTCAGTGGATACCCAACTAATCTTGTGGCAGGTATTATGCTTAAACAGCTTACTTCCAATGACTATGCGATTGGTATGGCAGAAGTGCACACACCGCCCTCCGTTGTCATTCCGGTCACAAAGACTGTGAACTCCCATCACGTGCTTAAGCATAGTATTGTCGGTTCCTACTTTGGAGTTGAAATCCCTATCACCATTACGATGTCACCATTAGGAGTTTGGTTATAGACGGAGCCTAAATTACTATACAAATTATCCTTATCATCCCCAGTCGCGTCTTCGATCGAAGCATACATAACACTGTATGATGGTAATTTTTTTTTACTCTACTCTGAAATCTAGCCGTCAGTATCCGATCACTGTGAGGTTTCCAGGATACAAGGCTGGAGTAAACATCAGTCCCGCTTCCAGCTGGTCTACCAGAGTAGAGCATGACAGTGGTTTTTTTTTGTGGGGGAGTGGTATTCCCCGGCATCGTACCATCTTATTTCCCTCAGCTCCTAGATCTCTATATAATATCGCATGAAGTCACGCTCTTATTGAGAGAGTTTGGCATTTTGAGGTCCTTCCTGGAATGAGTCGAGAAGTGTCTTTAAGTTCCAGAAAACAATCGTTGTCCGTCGTGTTCCATTTCAGAGCACTGTGGTTATCTACTGTTGCGGCTCGCTGAGCGACAGAACAACCAGCAATTATCCTGTTTTGTGGCTCAGGAGGCTCTCCATTTTTTTTTTGCGTGCGCTTTCAAGGGGTTATGAATACTCTTAAGATGTTTATACACAATGCGGGCGTTAGAAAGGATAGAAAGAGAGAAAGATTTGGTGTAGTGGTTTGAAGCTGCAGTTGTTTATGCTTCAGAGAAACTCCGGGGATGGCATTCAAATAACTGGAGATTTTTATTTTAATTTTTTATTTTTTTTTGTCTTTGCTTCTAATTCACAGCTTTTTTTTTCCTGATAACTGATGTCAAAGGCAAATCATCAACAATAGAGCGAACAATTTTTCCAGCCATATGACCAAGCTGCTGGCAGTGTTTTGCCTTCGCAGTAGTGTTCCCACAAGCTTTTGCAATTGATCGGACTGACTTTATACATTTATATTTTATGAGAAAAAAATAAATGTTTGCTGACATCAGAATTTAAACCATGAACTATTAGCGTGGCAATTGACGACTTTTTCACTACACCATTGCCACCATCAAATGTACTCCCTACACCAAGACAGAACAGAGGTGACCGAAGTTTCATGGGAATCACAAAAGTTTACTAAATAACTAGCGTGACGTAAGTTGAAAAAGAAGAAAGATGACAGAAAAGATTTTCTTCATGCTGTGGTTTGAAACTCAGGAGTTGTTAGCTATTCGTTTCATTATTCCATGAGTGACACCCAAACTAATCGTGGAGGCTTATTTGGAGATTTCGCATACCGTTTTGTTCTGTAAATCCTGTTATTATTTTCGTTTTCCTTAGGATTTGTGGTTTTTACTTGAAAAAACAACTTCAACATCCAAAACTTTTATTATAATCGTCTTCTGTTATGCGTATGCATGTATCACCTCCAAGTGCATACGGGTTTGGCTCTCATCGATTGGAAAAGTCATCTGTTTTTCCTCAAGAAAATGTTTATGATTGATGTTCATGCTACAATTATTCCAAAAAGTATGTGAATTTGCTAAAAAAAAATTATTTGCAAAAAAAACGAAAACATGTCAATGATATGGAGAACTGAGATTATTTAGACTGCAGTAAGAAAGGCGTATTAAATAAATATGTTAAATAAATAATTACTTGGCGCAACAGCTTTTAAGTGCCAGAACCTAGCTTCTCGCAACCCCTCATGTTGTGTGCGTTATATTTTTCACACAAATGGAAGGGACCTACAGTTTAGTGCCATATCCCAAGGTCAATTTGGTTTGAGAAGCTTCTTCGAGACAACAATACTCTCGGATGTTTGCCAGACGT
Source organism: Brachypalpus laphriformis (assembly GCA_945910035.1). Lineage (NCBI taxonomy): Eukaryota > Metazoa > Arthropoda > Insecta > Diptera > Syrphidae > Brachypalpus > Brachypalpus laphriformis. The sequence continues at coordinate 167,782,765 of OX246754.1, forward strand.
TCGCGAGATGTGGGGATTGTTGTGTTTACTGGGATTCGAACTTGAAACCTCATGCGCAGTGGTCCGACATACTAACCACTTACGCCACGGCGCCCACGTAAGGTGTATTGGTATATTGTACTGTGCAATTAATTGGGACAAACACTTTTTTAAACAAGTGTTCCCAGGATTATTGCGTTGCACAAGTTTAAAGGTTCGATTGCAACGAGTCGTAAGGGCCATTGCGGCTGAACACGCAAAACCACGACAAAGTATTGATCCGAAACAGTGTGATAAATCCTGAAAAGTCAAGTGGCGATCATCCGGGGGACTTGGCGTTGGCTGGTATACAGGTGGATTCGTCTACTGTTCGACGACGTCTTCTTGAAGGCGGTCGTAAGGCAAGAAGACCACTAAAGAAGCAACTTCTGACTGACCGTATGAGGAAAAAAGACTGCAATGGGCGAGGAAATATACTTGTAGAAACTGGAATACAGAGGATTGGAAAAAAGTAATTTTTTCGAACGAGAGCCACTTCTAGGTCCAGGGATACAGGGTAAGTGTCGTGAGAAGAAGTGACAATGAAAAACTCCGACCTAGTCATTGTCCAACCCCCTAAGCAATCACTCAAAGTTATGTTTTGGGGTTTTTTCACCTCGGAGCGTCCTGGAAGTTTGAAGCCCATCGAAGGCATGATGAATAGCACCAAATATGCAGACGTCTTGACCCATATGCTCCTGCCTATCATTCGAAGGAGACTTCCGCACGAAAATGCTATTTTCCAACAATGCCAGACTTCAAAAAAAAAAATGAAAAATTAAGCAATTCTTCACGGAGAATAATATCAACGTTTTGGAATGGCCGCCTTCTCTTCTGACCTCAATCCGATTAAGAATCTGTGGGCCATTATTGAAGCCAGGCTCAGGAAAAGGGATTGCACAACCAAAAACAAGCCGATTTCAGCAATTATTGAGGAATGGTTTCATGACGAAGAAATCAAAAATATTTGCGGAATATTATTATCTTCAATGCACAACAGAGTAGAAGACCTCATTAATGCAAAAGGAGGCATATTAATTATTAAAACTTAATTTCTATGAACATATTTTAAAATAAATCAAAATATCGCTAAAAATCTGCTTGTCCCAATTAATTTGCACAGCACTGTATTTACGTTGATTCAATATAGGCATAGATATGATCTGTTTATAATTAATTTTATTACAGCGTTTCCTAAATCTCCTCAAATTCAGCTGACATAAACAAGTAAATACCAAAATAAATGCATAAGAATGAACATGGAGTGTTTTAGATATTTGCGAAAAAAACTCCACTTCATTATGCAAATTCAGGATTTCAGATTCTATTTTAAATTTCGAAAGAGTGACCCCATTAGTCGGGAAAGATAATGTAAATAGTATAGCAGACTATTTGTTTTATACTTTTCGTTAAGTACATTTAAAAGGTAGCTTAGGTAGATTGTAAAGACACCATAGCAGGTGCAAATTTTCACACACAAAATTTTGAAGAGAAAATGGAAGTTTTTAATAAGATTTCCTTAAGATTTATAAGAAATGCTTATTTCATTCAGTAAAAAGTATCTAAAATTCACCTCATGGTAAACTTATACGAAAAAGCTGTTAATAACTTCATAAAAACAGATGTGTTAAGTACACGCAGCGCTTTTATACCACAGCCAGCATGCCTATCGAGCGGATTGGTCAACAGAAACCGCTGTAAATAAATAACATCAAGACAACCATTAGCAAGAAGTCAAAGAAACTGTGCCTTTCTAGATAAAGAAGGAGCCTTTATATCACTGCACATGAAGCCATCACAACAGACCCAGCGAACAGAAAAATCTTAAAATAAATGTGCGAAATGCCTGCCACAAGAACTACCGAAATACTTGTGGAACAAGACACCATTGCAATAAGTACAACACTATGCTGCTCCCAAGAGGAAGTCGTATCACCCCTCATGTGAAGCATAGTAGTAGACGAATTTCTCAATAACCTAACAAATTGTGGCGCCGTGGCGCAAGTGGTTAGTGTGTCGAATCACTGCGCATGAGGTTCTACGTTCGAATCCCAGAAAACACCAAAAAGTTTTTTCACGGTCCCACCGTTCGCGAACGTTTGACAAACATCCGAGACCATAGTTGTCACAAGAGAGCTTCTCAAAAATAAATTGTCCTTCGGATACGGTTCTAAACTGTAGAGCCCTGGCATTAGTTTTAAAAAATTTAACGCACACAACACGACTGGTTGCGAGAAGCCAGGCACTTGAAGAGCTGTTGCGCCAAATATTTATTTATTATTATTAATTGTGGAACGCTGGAAATTTTAAAGCTAGAACAAGTTCGAAAAAAGCTCTGCGACACGGTAAAAACTTTTTCCAAATCTGCTTCATTTGAAGCATATAGTAGGTAGCTAGATAGAAGTGCCTGTAACAGAAAGCTATGCTGAGACCTAATTAGTGCCTTAGGTCTATTTAAATACCGCAACTCACGTGACATTATCGTATGTTAAATTCGGAGGTAAGCGAAGTTGGAGTAAACGACTTTAAATCCACTCTGTGGCATTAAGAAAGCTGATTACTACGCCGACACTTTTTCCAATATCTCTGTTAAATTGTCAAAGAACGGTTTGCTAATTGTGCGCTGCCTGGCCCTACCTATAACCGGACATTTGCAAAAGAAATAGAAGATTGTTTCTTTCTCGTTAGCAATTTTGCAGCTGCGACAATGTGCATAGAATGTAATGCCTAGTCTGGGTGCATGGATACCAATAGGCCAGTAGCCTGTACTAATCGCGACAGGTCTAGCAATATCTGTGCTCTGTGCCAGTTGTAGTTGGGCCGCATCTGCCTCGATATGATGTTATTCCGCAACTCGTTCCATCTGTTGTTGGCCTATGAAAGAAAGTTCCCCTGGAAGTCTCCAATATGAAGAGAACCTTCCCAAGGGACCTGTCAAAGTCAGATCCCTGCCTGGCAAGCTCATCAGTTTGCTCATTCTCCTCTATGTTGCATCCGGAACTCCTCTTTGCACTCTTCCAACTGTTGCCTTTATAGAAGTCTGACTGTGATGGCAAGCCTCTCGTACAAGTATTGTACTTCCACCTAAAAAACACTGCACGAATGAGCTAGCCATAGTCCATTTTCAAACCATCGGTGAAGATCGTGATTTCGTACTCATTTGTCAACTCGCCTTTTTCCCACTCCTTTCTGGATTCCACACAAGCACTTATAGTTTTTTTTTTAAACAGGCGTGTGGCCACCCCCCAAATGGGGTGTAGGCACTGCGATCAAGGAGACTTATAGTTAGTCAAACCTTAGCAGGAGAATCTTGCGGATACAGTCGCAATATGGATGTACACCATAATAGTGAGACCAATCATCATCACGTGCCGTTGGCTTGGGTCAATGGGGACTTAGCCTTAAATGACGAACAATGACCTCAAGATTGCAGAAACTGGCTTGTACGTATGTATACAAGCGAATCATCTAGAAAGAAGCAATAGGGGTTTTCATAAGAATTGCAAAAGAAGAAAATGTATAAAAATCAGGGACCGAGATTCACTCTCCAACGAAACACCTCTACAGTAAGTTCTCAGAGACAGTATGATTAGGAAATATAGTTTTTATTCCACGAACGACCATGCCATACAGATGGATCGAGAACAACTGAAGGGACACAGAATGGAATATTCGGGTCAAAGAACCATATTTTCCGATCCAATGGAACAATTTTAGAGTCTCTTCCAGTCAGAAATTCAGCCAATAAGATGGTATGCCCAGCATAAGCTCGAGTGGAATAATCGCAAGCAAAACATTGATATTATGTCAAGCTGTCAAAGTTCTATGAATTGTGGACATTAATTAGCAACAGAACAAACTGTCTAGGAATTGACCAGATAGAAGATAAGGCCCTTCTCCTTGAATCTTTCTTCAGTTTCTGAGCGAAACTAGGCTTAACTAGGTGCTAAAGTTTTACTTGGTGGCACCAAGCGGAGGCATAATATATTCATCTAATTATTGACACAAATAAGATCCACCTATGGTAAAACTCATCCCTAGAGCGGATCATAGCCCGACAGAGTAATCCAATTCCTACCGACCCATAAGTCTTACGTTTTTTTTTTCTTAAAAACACCGCTATGGAGGTAAAACAAGGATGTTTACTTAGTCCTTTACTGTTTGCTCTGCTGTTGAACGATCTACATGACTTTTTTGGGCGTTAGTCTTTCATTGGATAGCATCGCTGTTAGGTTCCTGATGTATGCCGATGATATAATAATACTGGCAGAAGATACTTCTGTGCTACAAAGCATGATCATAAAGTTGTTGGAGTACTGCAAGATCTGGAACTTCGAAGTGAACCTATATAAGTCAAATAGTTCCTGATTTACATCTGTATACGCTAAGGCTTCACATGGCGCATATTCACAAAACTATATTTAAATATGAGATAACCGCATACGAGTATATACGAATACTCGTATACTCTTAAAACAAATTATAGAGAAGCAAACATACTGGCTGGATATCTGGCGCAACATAGGAGAAGGCGCAGGAATAAGATGCATGGATGCACACTTAACTGAAGATATTTGAGAAAGCAATATAATTAAGACGTTGGAGAGCCTGAGAAGCAGATAAATTCAATCAAACCTGCAACATGCGCAAACAAGCTTTCATGAAATATATTAAAAAAACCTAACCCGGCAATATCTCATTCGTATTTCGATGACGTATATTACAAACGTATTGATAATGTGGACCTTTAAAGCCCGGGCCGGTATCTTAGGACTAAATGCGAACCAGTATCGGGAAAGTGAATGCAGAATCTGTACTCTTTGCAACCTGAGAGAGGAAGAAGACGTTATTCATTTCGAAGAAAATGTCTGATTTTGAATTGGTTGCGGCTAAATTTTTTTTGAAAAGCGGGAACTGCGGGAGCATGAAATCGTCAACCTGCTCCACGGAGAAACTGAAAGGTCTAGTCGATGAATACAACTCATAAATTTGTGCACACTAGTGTTGAACTAATTTGTTATATAAGTAAAGGGTGGCCAGATAGCAATTATACTTTTTCCAGTTGTTATGTTTCAGCAGCTGTCAAAGTTACCAATGACATCCAGCTGTCAAAATATTCAGTAAGGTTTGCCATTTCATCATGCATCGTTTCACGCTTGCCGAACGTGCGGAAATTATTAAAAAATATTATCGAAATTCCGGCTCAGTTGTAAATACGCAACGTGAATTTCGTCGTGAGGTCGGTCGTCATCATGGCTTCAGTGTGCAGGCAATTCGTCGCGCCGTCGAAAAGTTTGAGCGTGAGTACACTCTTTTGGACCTTAAGCCACCAACCAGACAGAGATGGGTGCGAAAAGAAGAAAACGTAGGCGCCGTAGCGGCCAGAATCGAAGAAGACCCTGAAATGTCGGTTGAATTTGTGCCTACATCCATATAAGATTGTGCTGACGGTGACAAGACGGCACTCCATGCCATACAAGCGACGAAACGCTCAAAGTTGTGAAGGAGAAATTTGGCGACTGGATCATCTCACGGCGAGCGTTCATCAATTGGCCGCCGCGATCATGCGACTTAACACCACTCGATTATTTTCTCTTGGGCTACGTCAAGTCCTTAGTCTACGCTAATAAGCCAACCACTTTGGACGAGCTCGAGGCCAACGTTCGAGACGCTATTGCCAGAATAACGCCGTACGTATTGGACCGAGTCATCAAAAATTGGACCGACCGCTTAAAGAACTGGCAGCGAAGCCGAAGCGGGCATTTAAATGATGTGCTATTCCACGCATAATGGCATGAATGTAGCTTCAAAATAAACCTAGAATCAATTTTATATCTCACACCGTTGTTGTTTTATTTCAATTTTTTTCCTATCGTTTTTATCTGGTCACCCTGTATATCTCTCCTACAGACGACTATTTGTCCAGTATTAATGTTTTGTAATATTTTTTTGAAAATAAACATACAATTTACTACTACTACCGCCAATTTTCTTTCTTTTTTTATAAGGGGGTTATGAATACCCTTAACATGTTTTTATACAGTGTAGGCGTAGGAAAGGATAGATAGAGGGAGAGAGAGAAGGATTTGGTGTAGTAGTTTTAGGCTCAGTTGTTTATGCTTCAGAGAAACTCCAAGGGTGGCGTCCAGATAACTGGAGGGATTTTGTTATTTTTTGTCTTTGTTTCTGATGCACAGTGTTTTTTCGAAGCGACCGATGTCATAGGCATATCAATCATCCAACAGAGCGAACAATTTTTCCAGCCACATGAGGAATAAATAAATGCTTACTGATGTTAGGATTTTAACTATGAACCATAAGCATTGCAATTGACAACGTTACCACTATACCATTGCCACCGCTAAATACTTAGGAATAACCTCAAACGGAAACTTCTTTGGAAAGAAGACGTCAAGGAAAAAGGGACAAAATCAACCTAAAGCTAACCAAAATGGACTGGCTCATTGGCAGACCACCAATCTTATCTATTCACAACAAACTATTGCTCTACAAATAAGTGAATAAACCAGTATAGACGTATGTCATCTAATTTTAAACTTTCTCCCTATTCCAGAATTTATAACAAGAGACCTGGTCCTGGCCCTACTACTGGAAATCCCCACTGAAGGAGCTACACAGAACATCGTGTGTTCCTCAGCGTACTTCCCTCACGACAGTGGTGATATCCCGCCGAAAGACGTCCAGAGCCTCGTTGACTACTGTCAGGAGAACAACCTCCATTATATCATTGGATGCGATGCCAACGCACATCATGAGGTCTGGGGTAGTAGCAACATCAACAGAAGGGGTGAGCGTCTTTTAGAATACTTTGTAAGTAGACAAATAGATATTTTGAACAAAGGCCTAAACCTACCTTCATAAATGCGATTCGCGAGAAGGTACTTGACCTCACCCTCGCTAGTCCATTTATTTCTAATTTTATTGAAAATTGGCACGTATCAGATGAGGCCTCTCTGTCAGACGATCAGCACATCATGTTTGACATACCTGGCCAACTCTCATATGTCTCTAATGGATACGATCCCAAATCTACAGATTGGCATCGCTAGAGTGAACTAGTGTTCTCCAAAAAAGATATGCTTCTCACATCTATCGAGTCCATAGAAGACCTGGATGAAGCTGCATACCAGCTTAACAATATACTGCTTGATTCCTACCACGACACATGTTAGCAAACGCAAAGTGCCTTGGTGGAATGACCAACTGGCGGAACTTAGGAAGAAAGTACGAAAACTCTTCAACTCTGCAAAGCGAACGAAGAGGTGGGACGAATACAGGTTTGCTCTCTCACAGTCCAGGTTCACTGGAAAATCCACCCTCTTCGGAGGTAGGCTCTACGGATTCTGGGGAGAGCCAATTATTGCAATTGATAAATCCCTTTATAAAAAGTTCAAGGGTACCTCGGTCTCCACCATCAAGACCGAATGTCTCCGGGAAAAAAAGTCCGCCGGAAGTGCAAGCGCACAAGAAACAGGACTCAGAGAAATGTAAAAGCTTTGAGAAGGAAAATAACGAACTTCGCAATAAGCTTAATGAAATGGATCGACTCTACCAAGAGCTCAAAAAAGAGGTAGACATACTGAGAGAGGAAAACAAGCTTCTAAAGAACTCGCTTTTACAAAAAGAACGCGAAGATTCCCCTCCCCGCGCAGCTAATCCACAATATCACACGGACGAAGAAGAGCTTGCACGCGAAACGAATTGCGTCTTAAAGAAAAGACCTAGCAAAAAACGCAGAGCCGGCTCTTCGCCCGAAATCGAGCCGCGAAAAGAAGACAAGCAAAATGAGTCGAAGCGAAAACAAACTCAAGCTAAAGCACGTCCTCCGCCTGCAATAAACGTCGTTGGCATAACGGACTACAGTAAGCTACATTGCCTTCTTAAAGGTACGTCGACATTGAAATTCAAGGTAACGTCACTCAGGAACAATGCGTGGAAAATTAACGTTGATGACTCCGATGGCTACCGAGCAATATCACAAAAATTAAACACGGAAAAGATCCAGTGGTATACTTATGAAAATAAGTCTGAAAGACCACTGCGTGTTATAGCAAGGGGGCTCCACCCCTCGTGCACAAAAGACGACGTCATGAACGACCTCAAAGCTAAAGGTTTAAAAATTCTTAATGCCGTCAATATTCTCAAAAAGGTGAAGCAACAAACGGAACAAGGCCAGGAAATCATGGTCAAGCATGGACTTCCGCTCTTTATGCTTACCTTTGACAGGAGCGAAAATGTAGACAATATTTATAACGTTAAAACTATTCTGAATATCGTAGTCAAGATTGAGCCTATGCGTACGAGTACGAGATCGATACCTCAGTGTAAACGCTGTCAAGGCTTTAATCACACACAGTCGTATTGTCAAAAAGAGCCGAGATGCGTAAAATGTGCTGGTAACCATCTCTCGGAAAAGTGTGACCTAAATAAGCAGGCCCCGGCTACCTGCATTAACTGCAAAGGAAAGCACCCAGCGAACTATCGAGGTTGCGAAGTGGCAAAAGAGCTTCAAAAAAGGCGAGACACATTTCAAAATATTCAACGCCAGAACGCAGAACCGGTTAAAAATAGTCGTGAAATTGCTAACCCAAGGGTAACGACCGTCAATAAACACGTCAAAGTTAAGACGAGAGTCGAGCAAAGTAAAGTTCCTTCGGCAAAATCAAAGGAAAAGCCACAATCTCCAGAGACGCTAACATATGCTCAAGCTGCGTCGCTAGAAAACAAGCAAAGCGGTGTTACGGTAGACCCAGTCTCCCAAGTCTTCTCTATAATTCTTGCGAAACTTGAGGAGCAAACGAAGGTAAACAAAGTCATATTTGATAAATTGAGCAAGCTCGAGGTAAAACCTCGCCAAAAAAGAACTCCCATATGAATATGAATCAGTTACTAAAAATTTTAACATGGAACGCAAACGGCCTTCTACAAAAAAACGCCGAATTAGAAGTATTCTTACGGAATGACAACATTGACATTTGCTTGATCTCTGAAACTCATTTGACAAAGGAATCCGGAGTATAAATAAGAGGGTATCGTGCTTATCACGCATACCACCCTTTCGGAAGAGCTAGAGGTGGATCCTCCTTATTCATTAAAGACTGCATTGAGCACTCAATAAATACGACGATTGAAATCGATACAATGCAAACAAGTTCAGTTCGAGTTAAGAATAGGCACTCGTATTTCAACATCGCGTCCATTTATTGTCCTCCGCGTTGCACGTTTAGAAGCAACGACTTTGTACGTCTCCTTGACTCACTTGGATCGAATTTCATTATAGGTGGCGATTTCAACGCAAAACACACCTTTTGGGGTTCCAGATCCAATTCACGGAAAGGGAGACTTCTGTACGAAGCCGGTATGCAATTCGGGGTTGATTTCTTTTCGACGGGGAAACCGACGTATTGGCCCTCTGATACAGCAAAAACACCGGACCTAATAGACTTCTTCGTAGCAAAAGGAGTATCTTCAAATTTTGCGAAAGTAGAGGAAAGCTTTGATCTCTCCTCAGATCACTCGCCGGTAATCTTGACAATAAGTGACCGACTAATGACAGTAGAAGGTGTGCCTAGATTAACTAACAAAAAAACTAACTGGCGCGACTTTAGAACTGATTGCGAAGAAAATACTGTCTTAAATGTATCGCTCAAAACACCCTTCGAAATAGAAGATGAACTCGGCAAATTTATTGAATCAATACAGAATGCCGCGTGGAAAAATACACCTTTAAGGAGGAAAGAAGTCCCATGCAATGAAGCTAATTATCCGCCGGAAATAAAAGAACTTATTCGAGAAAAGAGGAGAGCACGCAAAATATGGCAACAAACTCGCGCTCCCCAGCATAAAACCCACTCGAATTTCCTATGCAATAAGCTTAAAAAAGCGATCCAAGACCTAAAAAACCGAGAGACTTCAGCTTATCTTGAAGGTTTAACCGCCGAAAAAACCACTAATTTCTCGCTCTGGAAAGCTGTCAAAAGAATTAAAAAACCCCAAATACATTCGCCACCGATAAGAAAAACAACGACGAATGGGCAAAAGGTGACAAAGAAAAAGCGGATCTATTTGCCGAGCACTTAGAAGAGACTTTTAAGCCATTTGATGGAGAAACATTGGTAGACGATTTTACCGGTACGACTACGACATCTGACAACCTTAGAATAAAAAGTGTGTCACTTATAGAACTTTGCCAGGCAATAAAAAACCTGAAAAATAATAAGGCTCCTGGCTATGATTTAATAACCGGACAAATCCTCAAGGAATTACCAAAAAAGGCACTATTAAAATTGCTTTATTTAATAAATGCTTCTATTAGATTATTATACGTTCCAAATCAATGGAAAGTTGCAGAAGTCATAATGGTTCCGAAACCGGGGAAATCTCCAAATGACAAAAAATCGTACAGACCGATATCGCTACTACCAATAATATCGAAGGTATTTGAAAAACTCCTACTGAAACGGATTCTTCCGGTCATTGAAGAGAGACGCCTAATACCTGACCACCAATTCAGGTTCAAAATCAAGCATTCCACAATTGACCAGGTTTATAGAATAACCGACGAAATTGAAAAAGCCCTTGAGGAGAAAAAGATTTGTGCTAGCGCTTTTCTTGACGTATCTCAAGCCTTCGACAGGGTTTGGCACGATGGATTGAATTATAAGCTAAGACGAATCCTTCCGGAGCAACTTCATAAGATCTTAGAATCATACCTTAAAAACAGACTTTTTCGTGTTAAGCACGGAACTGAATATTCTGATTTTAAAGAAATCGCCGCCGGAGTTCCGCAAGGAAGTGACCTTGGGCCTATCTTATTCTTGCTGTACACTCGGGACATACCACAAACTGAAGGCACTATTGTAGCTACGTTCGCGGACGATACGGCTATTCTGGCAACGGAAAGTTCAATCGAGTCAGCAACCATAAAACTCCAACGAGCCTTGGATAAAATCTGTGAGTGGACAAAAACTGGCGCATTGTTCTTAACGAGACCAAATCGACGCATGTTAACTTCACTTACAAGAAAATAATCAACCTTCCCGTTTTCATTAACTCTGTACAAATACCGCATGCAAACGAAGCTAAATATCTGGGAATGACACTAGACGCGAAACTTAAATGGAAACCTCACGTTAAAAAGAAACGTGACGAAGTCGAAAATCGACTTAGAGAAATGTATTGGCTAATTGGAAGATATTCCAAACTAAGCGTATATAACAAACTGCTTCTGTATAAGCAAGTGCCTAAACCCGTGTGGACGTACGGTATACAACTCTGGGGTTGTACCAAACCAAGCAATAGGAATCTCATACAATCACTCCAAAGTAAAATTATAAGAATAATCGTGAACGCTCCCTGGTATATCAGAAACAATGATATCCACAGAGACTTAGGGATAGCTACCGTGGAGGACGAAATAAAAAACTTCGCTCGCAAGCTTCGTATTCGTCTTCATGGACATTGCAACTGTGCCATACTCCAAACTTTGGATGTGACAAATCTTACGCGCCGACTTCAAAGAACGAAACCGTTCGAATTAGCACAATAAGACAAAAAGCCGCATGTCATGACGGTTTCAGCAGGTGCTTTTATTGAAAATCTACCTGCCTCACGCGAATATAAATCTGAAGCTTAAACTACTTGATAAGGTCTTAATTAGTCGTAGTAAACAAAACGAAGGGAAGGGTGTTTTTAGTCAGTAGAAATCTGACACCACTATGAGTACACGGTCTCATAGTGTCTCATGAAGATTTTCATCTACCCACGAAAAAAAAAAAAAAAGAAAAAAAGCGAATCCACAAATCGCTCGCAAACGATCATGTCAACTGTGTAGGGTTACAGGAGAAGAATGACGGAGAACCTACACGACGGACCGTGTGGATATACTTAGATCCTTACTTCAGGTACATTTCCCAGGCTCGTCTTTTAACACATCTCATGTGTACTCGAACACAGTTAACCACAGGGTTTATGTGGACAGTACGGTTAATAGTTTATCTGGAAAAATACTCAGTCCAGAGAAAGTTGAATGGGCGGTAGGCACATTCAAACCTTTTAAAGCCCCCGGCGGTGACGGTCTGTTTCCAGAACTTCTCCAAAAGTCAATTGACCTCATCCTGCCGGGGTTGACAGCTTTATTTAGAGCCAGCTACAATTGGGGATACATACCACCCACCTGGAGGCAGTTTAATGTGTTTCTCATCCCCAAGCCGGGCAATATGCCTAGCGAGCTGCCTAAATCATACAGACCTATAAGTCTAACATCATTCGTCCTTAAGACAATGAAGAGACTCATAGATATCCATGTTAGAGACCGGTTAGATCTGTCTAACCCTCTGCACTCGAGTCAGTACGCATACAGGAAAGGCAAATCTACAGTAGGTGCCCTTCACTATCTCGTCAAAAAGATAGAGGGAACACTCAGTTCAAGGGAAATAGCCTTGTGTGCTTTTCTTCACATCGAGGGCGCGTTCGATAATATTGGTTACGACTCGATCGCAAGGGCGATCAGTAGCAGAGGTATCGAAGAATCGACCAACCAATAGATCAGGGCCATGCTGGTAAGTCGATTCATTACTTCCTCCTCTGGGGGAGTGTCGGTGTCTATAACTGCAGCCAAAGGATATCCTTAAGGAGAAGTTCTTTCCCCCCTGTTATGGTCTATAGTCATCGACAACTTGTTAGTAGATCTTCACAGATCAGGCCACACCACCGTCGGTTATGCTGATGACTTGGGGGTTTTTATCAGAGGTAAACACAGCACGGCAATTTTCAACGTCATGCAAAGTGCAATATCTCAAGTTGTAGAATGGTGTAACAAAGAAGGACTATGCATCAATCATAGTAAAACCATTCTGGTGTCTTTTACAAGGAAGACACAGGTCAACCTTGAACCTATTACAATCAAAGGCACCACACTAGTTTACTCCAGCGAGGTCAAATATCTTGGTGTAATTCTTGACAAACAACTTAATTGGAATTCACATATCAAGTCCGCCACTGAGCGCGCTACTAGAGCACTGTGGGCCAGTAAACGCCTATACGGCAGAACTTGGGGTCTCTCTCCTAAGATGATACATTGGTTGTACATAATGATGGTTAGACCCATTATCACATACGCGGCCATCGTCTGGTGGCCAAAAACTCTCCAGCAGACAACGGCAAACAAGTTGCAGAAGTTGCAAAGAATTGCCTTTCTTGGCATTACAGGTGCGATGCGCACCTGCCCTACGACAGCTCTGGAAGCTATTGTTGGGCTTACACCCTTACCAATCTTCATTAGGAAGATGGCTGCTAGATATGCCATCAGCCTGCAGCTAGATCACGAGTATAAACCAAGTGACCTTGTGGGACATTTAAAGATACTCAACTCAATCCCTAAAAGGGACATGTTTTGCACTTTACCAGATATTATGGTCAGGCAACACTGCTTTGGTAGGTTATTCGAGGTTGAAATATTGGACCGCGAAAACTGGTCCAATGGTACTCCAACACTGGACCCTAGAAGTCTGGTCTGGTTCGAAGATGGATTCTGGAGTTGGAGCTGGGGTTTTTGGACCCAACACAAAGATTTCGGTACCTATGGGTACGTCTCCCACTGTGTTTTAGGTTGAAATCCATGCCATTGAGATTTGCGCCAGACACAATCTCCGCAAGGGGATCAAAGGCGCTAGAATACATATCTTCTCAGATAGCCAAGGAGCACTTATGGCACTGTCGTCCAACCAAATGGACTCCAGAACCGTGCAAATACAACAGGGTAAAACTCGGTTGGGTACCTGGACACCAAGGGATTGTGAGCAACGAATCTGCAGATGAGCTTGCTAGGGTTGGCTCAGAATCTGTGTTCATAGGTCCTGAACCTTATTGTGGCGTCAATTGGGCGACAGCTACAACGCTGATTAACGAATGTTAAAACAAACTTCGTCTAGACCACTGGACCGGGCATCAACTAGTTCAATCATTTATATACTTAAATTTTATACATATCCTAGTTGTAGTGTTATGGCACAAAGAAATTGTTTTAAAAAAAATAAAATAAAAATAAACTGCAAGAGTTACGGTTATATTTCTAAAAATAATTATAAAATCATTGACTTGCCCCACCCAAACTGTTTGCTGCAAATCCATTAAACACAAAAACAGTAGATGCATTTTAAATTCCTTCTATCGCCCGAAGCCAAACCAAAATTAATAACAATATAATAGCAACATAAAGATTGTTTACGAAAATCTCGTCTGCTATAATCCACGACTATACCATAAAACGTGCCGCATCTAATATTCATATTAAGCCTTACTGACTGTGAAACTATTTAAAGTGTCTTCATCACACGAAAATTATCGAATATCTATTAAATTTCAGGTACATATAACAAAATTCAAAAACTTTTCAAATACGAATATCTATTAGATAAACTTAACGAGGAGAAGCCCAAATTAATATTCCCAACATCCATTGTATCTATATCACTTGAGAATAATTTCTTATTTAATGTTTACCTCTACCGCACTGGAGCAAATATTTAATCAAACGATTATGTAGCTATTTTAATTTCTTCACATACGGTTTCGATTCGAATAAACAAAATATCAAGGTGCCCGTAGATGGAGCCAAAGTCAAGGTAACTGATGATAAAGGTGATGAGTATAATATTGCACACCTTCGTTAGAGAACATGAACATAGTATTCACCTTTGTCTACCAGATCAATATGAAGACGTACATATATGTATGTATCCGGTCAATTGACTCAATGGCTATTAGCGTAGATATACCAATTTTTTTTTTTATGATTTTAACTTAAAATTAATATTTGATGAAGTTTTTCTTTGGATGGTGCGCCTCTTTGTGTCTCAAGTGCTGAAGCCACTTGCACTCGATTAGAATGGACTCGCGATTCGAGAGCGGCAACACAACATTATGCGTTTACACAAACTGAGGTTGATAAGATATTTCCGGCAAAAGCGGAAAGATTTATGGGGACGTTATCAAGTGTAAAATTGCAGGTGCAGATTAATGAGATGCGCAGTACCTGTAAAGAGCTTGTAACTGGAACTTCCTAAGATGCCCACTTGTCTGTCTATGAATTTCATTTTGAAATGATTTTGAGTGTCTAATAAAGATTTGCGTAGCAAGATGCCTTCAGCTTAATAGACACGCAAGTGCACAAATCTATCCTCTGTTTGGGAAGAGATACATTTGAATTTATTAACATGAATCGGTGCGTTTGTTTACATGCGGATGGCGAGCCCCCACGCAATCAAATTGCGCTTAATTTGACATTCAGGCGAAATGTGTTGCTATTAGCTGTGGACTGCAGAAACAATTTATTTCTCATTGGTTCACTGTTTAGGTAGAAGCAAATTACAGTTAAATGCTTCACCTTGATAATTGTTTGAGTCCTCGTTGTTGGACGGGGACATCGGACCGTTGTCGTATTAACTATTACGACAACGACAGCAATTTAGATGTTATCGACAAAGATAGGGGTGGCAGCTAGTGTGATTGGATCAATTATATTGCAGGTGTGTGGGTATTGGAACATTCATTATCACAACGGGCACAATGGACCAAAAAAAGATAAAAATAACAAATTGTCATAAAAATGTAAATTACATAATTTTTCAAGGTACTTTGCGAAGTAAAATGTTTATGATGCGAATGCGCTTGTCGTACCACATTCATGGGTGTCTCAATAAAAGTTGGCCTTCACAATGCATGGTCATGTGCTCTATGGATTATAAATTCAGATATTTATTGCTGTTTGCTTCCGGTTTCCAAATTTACATCAACTTATGCCGTCTTAGTAATGCAATAAAATAAGTGATCTGTTTGCATTAAATTAACACTGCCACTGACCGCGTCTTAAAATCCCCCGAACTACGAACAATGTACAAATACTAGTGACAGCAGGTATAGATCCAGATAATCGGCAGAAAGCCCTGGTAGCTAGTGCCGTAAATTTAAGATTAATTGTGTAATTTATTACCTGTTAATAAAGTTATAATAATAATAATAATAAGATCCAGATAACGCAGCTGAGGATGACAATTTCTTTGTGATCGAAGATGCGTAGGAGAAGGTAGAGGCTATAGGAGCGACTTTCCAGGACGTGTATTAGGTGAATGATATTGTTTGCTCGAACCACGACCTGGAGAATCGGGTCCTTGTGCACAAATTCTGCCTTCGAAATGACATGGAGCACTGGCGATCTGAGAGCACTGGTTTCACCGTGTTCAATGAAAGAAACATGGCAAACAATGCCGTCGCCGATGAAAGGATACATCCCCCGTTCATTTCGAAGGCAGAGCTCTAAGCGATCTTCGAATCACTGAAGAAAAAGAAATCCGTGGGAATCGATGGTATACCCAACATTGTACTAAGACATCTTTCCCCAGAAGTGGTGAACATTTATACTATCCTGTTTAATAATGCAATGAATAATGCCTATTATCCAGTGCATTGGAAAACAGCGGTGGTGCAGCCCATTCCCAAAAGGGATAAAGATAGTTCCAATCCGGGGAATCTCCGGTCGATAAGTCTACTTCCGAACATCAGCAAGGTATTCGAAAAAGTGATCCATAGAGCCCTGACTAAGTGGGTTGAGGACATGCACATAATTCCGGATAACCAATTCGGTTTCAAGGCGGGGCATGATACCATACATGCCGCGTCTAAACTGTTATCGGATATCCAATGGAATAAAAGCAAGAAGCAGTGCACGGATGCCTGCCTGGTTGACTTGGAGAAGGCCTTCGATACCGTATGGTTAGAGGGACTCTTCTTCAAGTTGAGCAGGCTGGGCATAAGTAAACCACTGCTGTACATACTTTATGACATGCTCACCAGTAAGAAGTTCATTGTGAAGAATGGCAATGTGACGTCTGCTGGAACTTTTGAAGTAAAAAATGGTCTGCAACAGGGCGCGGTTAATTCGCCGATCCTATTCAATATTTACACGAGCGATCTCATAGGTTCACTTCACCATGCCATAGCGTACGCGGACGATTTGGTCGCGTACAGATCTGGGCCTAAGATTGAGGTAATTGCAATACTCTTGCAGAGTGATTTCGATAAGATCAAGAGATACTGCGACGACTGGAAGTTGAAGATAAACTTTCAGAAGTCGGAGTCCGTCCTCTTCAGAACGCCGTTGTCTGGGGCCTCTAGGGACACCAGAAAGAATTGGCGGAAGTTCTCTATCGTGGGACAGCACGGGCAGCCACTCGCGAGTCGAAGTGTAGTCAGATACCTTGGGGTCTGGCTAGATCAATATCTATATTTTAACAAACATATAGATGCTGCTCTTGCCAGAGCCAAAGTTGCTTTCGCCCTTACAAGGAGACTGTTTTATAGCAGCCAACTCGATGCAAGGGTGAAGGTGATCTGCTACATGGCCCTCATTCGGCCTATGCTCGTATATGGATGTCCCGTGTGGTTTAACGTGGGGCCAAGCTTGTTGGAAAAGATGCGGGTGTTTGAGAGGACTTGTCTTAGGGCTTGCCTTCGTTTGTACCGAACACCTGAGTCAGATTACATAAAATTCTATTGTAATGAGATCCTGTACAACAGGGCGAAACTGATCAGAGTGGATAATTTCTTGATCAAGATGATTCGAAGGCACATTGCAAGAGCAATGACTTCGATGAATAGTCTGATCTTTGGGGCTTATTACCCCAACAATATCTATCATGAGAGTGTGCGCCTTAACGGCTTTATCCCTCCAGAAGCGTTCCTATATCTTGATCAGAGAGGTCTGATCCAGGATAAGTTAGCGGTGCCGCTAATCTTCCACGTCGCCAGAACAGCTGTGGATAGGCGACGCAATTACGACCGAGACGTCGCACAGAGTAGTGAAGAGCGTCTCCGGTACAGCAGGGCGGTTTCCAACCGCGATAGTTAGTAGGCAGCATGACCAATTTTGGTGGCTGATTGAAGAAGAGGTAACGCCGTCGACGTTTCCCCCTAATCCGGGCTAGCCTGTAAAGGGACAGAGCGGGCCATCGTTTTTATAACCTTATATAATAGTCATGGCCGGCTTACATAGTTTTAAGGTAGTCTTAAAAAAAAAAATAAAAAATAGCTCAGCACTTGGCTAATCAAAAAAAAAAAAAAAAAACTAAAAAATCAAGCACAGTACTTGGCTTAAAAAAAAAATAGTGTATTTAATTACACTCTGTAATTAAATTACCTTAAGTTCATATTAAGGTAGTTTATAAGTTTTATATCTAATAGTTTAAAAAAAAAAACAAGTCCATTTACTAAGTTTTTTGCTACAGTAAACATTTTTCTTAGTTATTAATTTGTTAATTAGTTAAGTTATAATAAATAAATTTAGTTAGGTTACGTCGAAAGACATAGGTTAAGAGTTAAGTTTAGCTTAGAGCGCCCGCATGGGGCCAGTAAGTTAGAATAAGATAGTTAAGTTAATTAAGCTAGTTTTAAGCGTTTTTGTTAGCACGTAAGATATAATGAATTGAACAAATACAATGCCTTAAAAATGAAATGAAATGATCGCGAAAAACCTAGAACCTAACCGCTGGTACCCGGCGTGTGTTTGCTTTGCCTAACAAAAGAAAAAAAAACAACTGTCAGGCAGGCGCATGGGGCTAAGTCTATTAGAGAACAGTTTTGTGCAGGCCAACAGTGGGTAAGTAGTCCAACCTTAAATATATCAAAATTTGTTTTAGTACTAAAGTAGTAGACCGATTTTGACCAAACTTCACAGGAATACTCTCGGGCGAATACCAAAGACTACCTTAAAATTTGGTTCGTTCGAATCGTGAGTTATGGTCGGGAGTTCATACAAAAATCCCATGGAAATAAGCACTTTCAGTTTTTCCTGAATTTTCCAATTTTCCGGGCAACTTTTCCAATTTTTCTTTCCGCAGAAACCTTATTTTATTACATTTTATATATTTAACAACCAAAATGAGCCAAATCGGCCAGCCGTTCTCAAGTGATGCACTTACCAACGAACAGCATTCAATTTTTATTTATATACATATATAGATTAAGAGCAAAGAGATACTTCACATCAGCATAGCTTTTACGAACGAACTGGCTCGACAAGGCTCCTCTGGTATAAACAGCATAAGCATTACCGACATCGAAGCGCCAACGTCTTATGTTAAGTACCTTGTTCAAATTAACAAGGAGAAAGTGGCCAATATCTGATAGAATGTAACACCACCAGTCAACTTTGCCCAACACTTAACAAATCTGGGTCCATCGAACTCCTTAAACACCAGAGAAGAACCCTCTCCATAATAACAAACGTTCTTACCGGATACTGCGTCATAAGAACACATTTCTAACGACTAGGCATCCCCTATAACGATCTCCTGTAGGGATGAAGATGAAGAACAAATTATTAGTCACATCCTATGCGCTTGTCCTGCGCTCGTCAACATCAGGAAGGCCACCCTTGGTGAAATATTTTTCAACGATCTAATGAAATCGGCAACACCTTGAATATTGTTCCCACATTCTCTACATTTACTCGACAGCATCCAGAGAAAAGCAGTTTGCCTAATAGAAGACCCCGCATTAACATCGATTCTCCAACCGTTGGCTCATCGAATGCGAGTAGCAGACATATGCCTATAATACAGATAATAGCTTAGAAGATGCTCCGAAGAACTTCGGAGTATAATCCCCGAAAATACAACATTTAGACGTTCTACCAGACAGGTTGTGCACACCATTTCTATATTCACCTGGAAATCGCGTGAACATCTCTCTATCAAAATTCTTTTTGTCACACTCCCAGGAAACATACCATATGTATTTCCAACAGCAGAATCAACATACATCTGCAGATATTTCGTGCACTGTTTCAGCGTTCATCTGGTTCTGGTTCATCTTTCCTGCGAAATCCAATTCCAATTCTTTTCAATACTTGCCAAAATGTTCATTAAAAAGGTGTGGTCAATGCAAAATTTATTTATCCATGCAAATCCTTAAATTCAGGTGAATAATTCGAGCATTGGGTGGGTGCCGTGGCGCATTGGTTAGTGTGTCGGACCACTGCGTGTGAAGTTCAATATTCGAATTCAAGAAAACGCAACAAAAAAGCATTGTTACGGTCCCTCCTCTCGCGAACGTTTGACAAACATCCGAGAGTATTGTTGTCATGAGAAAGCTTCTCAATATGCAAAAAATGTCCTTCGGATAAGGTTCCTTTCATGCGAAAAATAGAACGCACACAACACGAGAGGTTGCGAGAAGCTAGGCCTAGGACTTAAAGAGCTGTTTTGCCAAATATATAAATAGTAGTAGTAGTAGTATTTCTGTTTATTTTTCATAAAAAATTTACAGGAATTTGTTACAACATAACAATAATAATATTTCATCCGTGGGAGATTGGTTTTTTTTTTTTTCTATGAGTTAAATTCGTCAACTAAACTTTTCCTATACCATAATGCTTCTACAATATAATTCATCAGAGCACTCCAATTGTTGTGAGGCTCTCCATTTAGCAAGTTGATGATTTGATCCTCCTGTATGAACTGCCATCCAAAGTTCCTTTGCCGTATAGATTTTAATATGGGGCATTTCCCTATAAATCTATATGAAATATGCGTCTCAGGAGTCTAACAAGAGGTCCACAGAAGGAGGACGTGCGGCGGATGAATTCTCCCGATGGAATCAACGGTGACGTCTACAGGCCAGCGGAAACCTTACCGGAGCTACTTCGACATATTTGAAGCTGAGGTCTGTAAGGATTTTCAATACTACGTCAGGGTATTGAAAAAGATATGGTGGCGGATGAACCCTTAATGGGCCAACGACAGCGCTCATATCCCCGAAGTGGGTTACTGACATCGGTGTATCCGGCCCCTCGTCCTAGGGGTTGCTAAAAAAGGATCTGGTCCTCCAGGTTGGGGGTTGTGCCGTCGGGTTAACTTCCCTACCACGTAAAAAACCTTCGGTTACGAAGCAACCAACAGCCTCGGATACGGATGAATTTACTGTTGACGACCCAAGCAAACGTAAAAAGGACAACGATCTTCGTGTCTGCACGTGGAATGTTAGGTCCCTCTACAAACCACGTGCAGCCGAACAACTTGCGGAGGCTCTAGAGTGTCTCAAAGCAGACATTTCCGCCATCCAAGAAGTGCGATGGGATGGGCCGGGCAAAAGGAGTATGAAAAACTGCGACATTTACTACGGCGATTGCTACAGACAAAAAGGACAGCGTGTATTCGGGTGCGGATTTGTTATTGGAGGCAGACTTAGGCAAGAAGTCTTGAGTTTCAGGCATGTGAACGAGCGCCTTATGACTATCCGTATCAAGGCTAAATTCGCCAACATAAGCCTAATATGCGTTCACGCCCCTCATGAGGAGAAGGACGACGCGACAAAGGACGACTTCTACCAGCTCTTGGACAAGACGTATGAGCAATGCCCTAGCCACGACGTTAAAACTATCCTAGGTGATTTTAACGCAAAGCTAGGAAGAGAGGAAGTCTTTAGTAGCGTGGTCGGAAAGCACAGCCTGCACGACAACAGATCCGACAACGGACTCAGGCTAATCGACTTTGCAGCGGGGCGAAACTTTGTCGTAGCTAGTACGCGGTTCCCACGTCTCGATATTCACAAAGGAACATGGCTCTCCATGGTCGAAAAACTGTCAACCAAATCGATCACATTGCGATCGACGCAAGGCACTCTTCCAGTATTCTGGGTGTCCGGACTTTCCGAGGAGCCAACGTGGACTCGGATCACTACCTAGTTGTAGCCAAGGTACGGATGCGGATATCCACAATGGAGCGAAATCAACGAAATACTGTGAGGAAATTTTACGTCGGGTGGCTACAATCGCAAGAGACCGCCAGAACCTTTGCCGATCGTGTTTCTTCTAATCTCAATCTAAGTCCTATGCCGCCAGCAGCAAATGCGGAAGACCAGTGGCAGCGTTGCCAACAAGCCATCAGAGATGCCTTCCTCTGATGTACTGGGTTTCTCTCGCCCACCACACGAAACCCCTGGCTTGATGAGGAATGCCGCCAAGCACATGCAGCAAAACAAGAGGCGTACAAAGCGGCGCTGCATAGAAGGACTAGAGCTGCTCACGAGCTCTACGTGCGCAGGAGAAAAGAGGAACATCGACTTCTCAGAAAGAAGAAAAAGGAGCATGAGAAGCTCTCGATCGAGGAGATTGAGAGACTCTATTGCAGGAATAATGTTCGAAAATTTTACCAAAGGGTAAAAAGAACATGCCAGGGTTTCAAATCCAGAACAGAAGCCTGCAGGGACGAAAATGGCAACATAGTAGTGGAATCGCAGTCGGTGTTAATGATATGGAAGGAACACTTCTGCAGACTGCTAAACGGCGATGATGACCAATATTCCGCTGTCAGGCAGAATGAGCCATTCAACAGTGACGATGGCAGTCAAGATTCCCGTCAACCCGATCAGAATGAAGTGAGGATAGCGATATCTAAACTCAAATCCAACAAAGCTGCTGGAGCCGACGGCCTTGCCGCTGAACTTTTCAAGGCAGGAGGAGATGAGTTGGTAAGGAGCATACATCAGCTCATCTGTAAAATCTGGTCGGACGAAAGTATGCCCGATGAATGGAACCTCAGCATCGTTTGCCCGATCCTGAAGAAAGGAGACCCTCTGAACTGCGCCAATTACAGAGGTATAAGTCTCCTCAACATCGCATATAAAATCCTGTTTGCCGTATTATGTGAACACCTAAAACCGATCGTCAACAACCTGATAGGTCCTTATCAGTGCGGTTTCAGGCCGGGAAAGTCCACCATTGACCAAATATTCACAATACGGCAGATCTTGGAAAAAACCCATGAATACAAAATCGATACGCACCACCTCTTTATCGATTTCAAAGTTGCCTTTGATAGCGTGTATAGAGACGAGTTATACAGAGCCATGTCTAGTCTTGGCATCCCTGCCAAGCTCGTCCGTTTGTGCAGAATGACGATGGAGAACTCTCGCTGCTCCATCAAAGTCGGTAAGAACATCACCGAACCTTTCGATGTCAGGAAAGGTCTTAGACAAGGTGACGCGCTATCATGCGATCTCTTTAATATAGTACTTGAGAGAATTGTACGAAACTCGCAAGCCAACACCGGAGGTACAATCTTTTACAAGTGTGTACAACTACTCGCTTATGCCGATGACATTGACATAATCGGAAGAACTCAGCGGGCAGTCAATGGGGCATTTACGAGTATTGAGATCGAGGCAGCAAAGATTGGTCTAGCGGTCAATGAAAGCAAAACAAAATATATGCTGTCTACAAAAAAGGACACCCAACATCGGCGTCTTGGACAGAACGCCACAATAGACAGATATAATTTTGAGGTAGTAAAGGAATTTGTCTACCTTGGCTCTATGGTGAACTCCGCAAATGACATCAGTAGGGAGATCACACGAAGAATTACTCTTACAAATGTTTGGCGCAACAGCTCTTTAAAGTGCCAGGGCCTAGCTTCTCGCAACCACTCATATTGTGTGCGTTATATTTTTCATACGAATGGAAGGGACCTACAGTTTAATGCCGAGTCCGAACGGCGATTTGAGAAGCTTTTTTTTTTTCGTGACAACAATACTCTCGGATGATTGTCAGACGCTCGCGAGAGGTGGGACCGTGAAAAAACTTTTTGGTGTTTTCTGGGATTCGAACTTGGAACCTCATGCGTAGTGATCCGACACACTGACCACTTACGCCACGGCGCCCACTATTCTAATTCTAATTCTAATTACTCTTGCCAATCGTTGTTTCTATGGGCTAAAACGGCAATTGAGTAGCAAAGCCCTATCTCGAACTACTAAGGTAACTCTTTATAAGACATTGATCATCCCAGTCCTACTGTATGGCGCAGAGGCATGGGCTTTGAGAAAACTGGATGAGGATGCCCTTGGTTATTTCGAGAGAAAAGTTCTTCGAGCGATCTTTGGTCCCGTCTGCATAGACGGTGAGTGGAGGAGAAGGTACAATACCGAACTATACGGCCTGTACAAGGACATCGACTTAGCCAGAAGAGTTCACATACAGCGACTAAGATGGCTGGGTCATTTAGAGCATATGGAGCCCAACGTTCCCGCTAGGAAAGTTTTCGAATCCACCCCGGATGGACGACGCAGTAGAGGACGACCTCGCGGTAGGTGGCGCAAACAAGTGGAGGGGGACCTCAACCAACTTGGCGTGCGCAACTGGAGGCAGCTGGCTCGTAATCGTGCTAGCTGGAGAGGTTTGTTGGTTGAGGCCCAGGTCCACCCCGGACCGTAGCGCCATCTAAGTAAGTAAGTATTTCCCTATAAAATGTATAATATCTTCTTCTTCCCTCAGGTTGCATAAAGTACACTCTATGCGATCACCCTCACGAAAGCTATTTGCATTTAATCCGAGTAACCCTGCGCGTGCTTTGAAAGTCCATGTTATCGATTTGTTTGGTACTGCATCATTAAAGTAAGTAAAACCTATGTGATGATTATATAACTTGTGCCTTCTGCAGATTTTGCTCAATTTGATTATTTCGCAGTATCTCAAGAGTTTTGTTAATATTTTCTTTCCAGATATCCTCGTTTATCGGGGATACGCATAATACATATAAGCAACTGTATGTCTCTTTAGCATGGCCAGCTCAAGGAGAGTAAACAGTTTTTTGCAAAATGACGCTAAACCTGCAATCGAATTTTTTGTGATTTTCTTAACCCTTATCCCGTACACATGGGTCAAAATTGCCCAAACGCACCTTTCATAGCGCTTATTTCGCTTATTTTTGAATATTTTTATTTGAAATTTCTTGACATTTATTTTGTTTAGGAACTAAATAGAATTTTATTAAACTTTTATTATATTTGTTCATTTATGAGATTTTATGATAAGATTTTTGCAAATATCATACGTTGTATTCTTGGGTCAAAATTGTCCAATATGTATTTTCAAAAATGTTGTTGAGAATTTGCTTTATTATTTGTAAATGTCTGCAATTTTACTATTTTGTTTTACATGAAATCTTATCTAGGTAGGCTTTGTTGTTTGACTACACAATTTACTCGTTTAGAACTTGTCACAGTAAGAAATTATTCCTCGCGTGTAGATTTTGGGAACAATTAAAATAATATAAATATACTGAACAAAATATAGGAATTTTATTAGTTATTTCTTATCCATCTGCAAAAAAAGTAAAAATGAGTGCTTTATTTGTGCAATGCTAGTGTTCTTCTAGTTTTTGTTTTCCATAGAATCAATATGGCTGGGTTGAGTCGAGAAGACATACAGCAAATGCTTGATAATGATGTGAGTCTGAGTGGTAGTGTTGCAAGTGATACTGCAAGTGAGATGGAGGAGGAAAATATTTCCTATAATGGGTCCCTATACGAAACTGACTCTTCAAATGGAGAAAGTTTACGTTTGGTAAATGCGGATCACAGCAGTTCAGATGACGAAGCACTTCACATTCCAACACAATTTCTTTCGAAGGATCGAAATTATAAATGCTCTAGGTGGCCAATAAGAGATTTTTCGTCGTAAAACAGAAAATGTTATGAACACTTCCCCAGGACCGACTCATTATGCTGTCTCCCGAGTTACCGATATAAAATCGGCTTTTAATTTGTTTTTACCACCTGATATCATCGATATTACTATAAACATGACAAACATTGAAGGTAAGGAATGTTTTGTTTCCTATGTTTTTTTTTTTTGTTATCAAAAGGGGATCCTTTTGTTTTTAGGGGTAAGCGTATTTAGAGACAGCTGGATTAGAGTTGATGCGATTTCTATCGAATCCTATATTGGAATACTTTTGCTGGCTGGAGTTTTTCGGTCCCATGGAGAGGCCTGGGAAAGTATGTAGAATGACTGCAAGGGAAGGCCAATTTTCAAAGCTACAATGAGTCTTCGAAGATTCCAGAATATATCGAGAGTTATACGTTTCGATAAAAAGTGTGACAGAAATAAACGACGAGCTCGGGATAAACTCGCTCCAATAAGAGATTTCTGGAACAGATGGGAATGTAATTTACGAAATACATTTAACCCAGATAACTGCGTTACTGTAGATGATCAAGTAGTAACACATCGTGGGAGATGTTCTTTCAAGCAATACATTCCATCTAAGCCAGGAAAGTATGGAATAAAAGTATGGGCTCTGTGCGATAGTAAAATAAGTTTTGCCTGGTCTTTGCAAGTTTACACCGGTAAGGATAGAATTTGTAAGCTCGAACGAAATCAAGGCAATCGTGTATTCTAGACCTCATAAAAGACTTGAAAGGTAGAAGCATTACTTGTGATAATTTCTTTACTTCACACGAATTAGGAATCGAGTTGCTAAAAAGAAAACTTACGATAGTTGGGACAGTGCGAAAAAATAAAAGATGTTTGCCGCCACAAATTTTGGATTTAAAAGGAAAGCCGGAGAAATTTTCCCATTTCTTTTTTGATAACGACAACGATAAAACTCTTGTTGCATATGTTCCGAAGAAAAGCCGAGCAGTCATTCTCATCAGCACCTTGCATCACGAAAGAGGTAACCGATGATGCACAAAAGCCGGAAATAATAAAATACTACAACTCCACGAAATCAGGGGTATATACTCTTAACCAACTTATTCGCATGTACACATGTAAGCGAAGAACAAACAGGTGGCCACAGACGTTATTTTATAAGATTGTGGTTATATCAGCCTATAATGCTTTAGTGATATACATGTCTGCTTTTCCAAATTGGAATAAAGGAAAACATTTTAGACGAAGGATTTTTTTAGAGGAATTAAGGGAAGCTTTGGTTCAAGGGGAAATCTCCCGTCGAACTTATTTTCCACACAGTGCTCCGGGAAGATCAGTGGTTCAACGTCAACAAAAAAAACCTCAAAAACAACCTACAGTGTCAACCTTGAAGCGATCTCGCTGCTACATGTGTCCGAAGCGCTCCAATAGCACAAAATATTCAACAAAATGTACAAAATGTTAAAATTTATTTGCAAAAACCATTCCAAACAAGAAATTACATGCGAAAATTGTGATTGCTATATAAAAAATGTATTAGGCAAATTTGACCCACAAATACCATATGCGCTTTTTTTTCTAAGTACAGGATAAGGGTTAAGTAGCATCTTGATTTTTTTTTCGGAAAATGGGAGAGAATTGATGAATTGTTCCACTGGCCACAGCGACATTGATCTAGCCAAAATTGTGCGTATGCAGCAGCATAGATGGCTTGGATACGTACACGGACCGAATGGACATCAATACTCCGACCATCAACGCACCACCCCAGAAGGACGATGCAGTAGAGGCTGGTTGAGACCCAGGTCCACCCGGACTGTAACTATAGGTATGTACTCGTATATCTAAGTAAATAAGTAAATTACTTTCACATTCTTGCAGGCTTCAGTTTAGACTTTGGGGAATTTCCATCTTACAGCACATCCCAGTTTAAAATTCAAAAAGTGTCCCACCTACTTAATAGGTTCCCGACCCATGTAGAGTCTCTGCCTTATGTACAGCAGCCTTCTATCCTCGTCAAATCTGGGCACACTGCTTCCAATTACACAGACCAATTTTTCTGGCATCCGCGAGTACTTGCTTTTAATACCGGGGGTTCGGCAGTTTTTGTCATCTCAAACCTAGGGGCTATGATTCGAAGATTATCTTGGCCGCTCCAAAATGAGCCCGAGTCAATGTAGACGACGTATCTTAGCCTTTTGAACTACATCCACATATTGATACAGCTCATAGAGTTTGTGGTTAAATCTCCTCTTCCATTCACGCTCCTCATACACGGGCCGGAAGCCATACTGTTTCTTGCCGATTATTGTGTTGCAAAAGTGCTTAAAACGTTCATAACGTAGGATCTTGCTTGCGACATTTAACAGGGATGCGCCTCGGTAATTCTTGCAGGACATGGGATCGCATTTTTTGAAGATGGGACATATACAGCTGATACTATAGTCATCGGGAATGCTTTCATACACCCACACTTGGGCGTTGACTTGCGGCATACAACAAACGAAGACATCTCCTCCATATTTAAAATGCTTCGCGGGTAGGCCATCGGAACCAGTGGCTTCGTTGTTTTTCACCTTACTAATCGCAACGACAACCTCTTCAAAACTGGGTGGAGATACTACTTCTTCATTGACTAGACGTGGATTCTCTTTCTGCTCTGCGGTGATCAGGTGACCCTCGCTGTTTGGAAGAGTCTCCATTCCGAAGTTAAGGCCGGTTGCTTGGTTTTTCGATAGAAATTCGGGATGTTGTTGCGTCCACGGGACGCTTCGGCTGTGTGGGCTCTTTTTTTTTTGCGCATGATTTTTTCTCTTCCCTTCTTCTGGCTTGATACTCCTCTCTTGCTGCCCTTGCCTTACGCTGCAGCGTTTGCTTGTGTGCATCTTCTGTCACAATTCTCATTTGGGAGCACTCATTATCATACCACGGGCCCAAAGTGGTCTCACCTACCTCTTTGATGATGGTATGATATTGGATTCACTGGTTGTTACCGTTTTTGGTTGGTCAATGCACTGCAGGCTATAACTTATATCGGCTTGAAGTCCATGACTCTTAAACTAAGCCGACTTCCATCAGCAAATCCGCATCCATGTACAATTTTTTCTGAAAGCTGTAATAGATGTTACATTGTTTTCGCTGGCATACCTGATCCTATCCATCGTATCTCCTGAATTGCGGTAATAACTGCTTTATACCGCGCGAGAACAGATTCAAGTTTTTGAGTCGCACTTAGGGTGTACAATATGCGTACGTTCCAGGTGCGCGTTGCTATTTAAGGAGATCCATCCTCCGAGGGTTGTGTCACTCTTATAATCGGCTCTTTTTTTTTACCCTGACGACACAACCCCCAACCTGGAGGGCCAGTTCATTGCGATCACCCCTAGAACGCGATGTCAGATACGACGGTCCCAGTAGTCCACTACGGGATGGTGAACGCTGCCATTGACCCAATAAGAGCTCCTCCCAGCCAATCTCCGATCAGGGTAGTAGGCACCCAGCGATCACCAACGAGGAGATGGAGAGTATAGTTGGTGAGCCCAGGCTAAGTGAGAACTTTATGTTTTCATGTAATCGTATGCACTACTTTTTGATCGCCAGGGGGCAGGAGCTCATTAATGGAATATACTCCCCATCCTTCTCGATCTTCCACTCTCGACTCCAACTCATCACAGAAGCCCCAGTCGGGTCCAGAAGAGATGTTTAACTTGATCCAACCATATATTCCTAGGCCTACCAAGGAGTGGTAATGACACGTCTTGGAAATCGGTTTGAGGACATGCACACTACTTGACCAAACTATTGAAGCACTGACGTGCAGAGTCCAACACCCACAACGGAAGGTATTGACTAAGTGCTATTTATCCGAACAAAGCTACTGAAGTTTGTATATAAAGACCGAATATGCCTTTACAATAAACCATCAATCGCATACTTCTGCAGAGCACTCCAGAGCTTGCCTTGAGGAACTCGATCATGCGCCCATCCCCTTACCTAGACTCACAGGTAGGCAAAGCATTTCTAACACCTTAACATATACTTTTCGGAGAAACGTAAAATACTCTTTCACCAAAGCTATATGGTATGAAGATATGTGTTGAACATACAGCCAACCATTGGGTAAAATTTAAGTACCATTTGACACACGGTCTTTCCTTTTTTCCTATCAAATTAGCGTTTACTGTTGGGATATTAACTTAGTCAATTGAATGCCTCAAAGATTTATGCGTATGTGCCTATGGACCCCATGGCAAAGTTATGCATCCGTACATGTTTCAGGGAAGACTAATCCATGGTAGACCATGTTTTCTTTTCTTATTGCTCACCTGACCCATTTGTGAAAGAACGAAGAATTTTTTTTTTATTTGCCTTGTATAGGTTTGGCAAACAATATTGCAGTTGTAATTCCGTTGAAAAACAAATGCTGGCTGTTTTTAAATACAAACGCGGACGCACCTACTTGAACTCTTTTCACATGAGTTCGTCTCTCTTGAAGCTGTATTTCTGTAACGATTGACCACCTAGAGCCGAAGGGCAAGAGCTCCGGTAACATTATGTTTGTGCATTTTAATTGCACTCAAAATATTGTCTTAACTGCAATCGGCCGTAAACCTCACTCTGGCCGATATGGTACAGCGATGGTGTACATATCGGTGCCAATTTTAGCACATCAATGACAATTACTCTATTCACCTCCTTCATTAGGCCCGGGGGATAATACTCACTGTTGTTCCCCCCACCAACTATGGGGTCGTCATCCATCCGGAATACAGACAAGGAACATCGATATGCTCTTTCCTCTACGTGTTGCAGAGGTTCAATCGATTGTGGATGGTGGTCACTTGAACCTGTAACAAACGAGACAAGAGGCTCAGCAAAAACGGGTTGTTGTACAGCGGTTTCGTTGTATGCTACTACGGTTGCACTTATCCACTGCCACCACCACCGACAACTTCTGCAATATATATAGATGCGTGACAATGACACTGCACTACATCCCTATGTCGTCGACAGTCAATGCCAAGGCAGTGCTGGTTGCGAAATGCAAAAATTCCAAGACGACACTGTGGAACGTAACATACCACCATGCAATTATCGTTATGTAATTTATAAGCTGTCTTATCAATATTATATAAAGAAGTAAAAATAATATCTGTATCTGAGCCGGCTAAAAATAGACTGTGAACTGCACTTTCAGTTGGTGGCCAGTCCAACCAGTTCTGGTAGTCAGCGATCAGCTGCCAGGCCAGACGGTGCGCGAGCTCGCTAATGAATTCAAAGCCATTTTCGCGCACATATTGCACTGCACCACCTAGCGAATGCAGCGCATTTGTGTGCACTCCTCAATCTGGTTTGGCCGTGAGGCTCATTTGAATATGAACATGTTCCATCCGGAACATCGCTGCGAGAAGACCGAGATGCTGAGGTCGCGATTGCTGCTGCTATAATGTGCACGACACAAATAATCTTAGCCACTTGACATAATAATATCGCATCCACCAACTCACTTAATTGGATCACTTGAATAATAGTTTTCGTATCGCGAGACTGATGCATTATTTATGTAGTCTACTGTTCTTTGGAATGGATGCTTCTGCGGCTCTCCTTGCAGTGTTCTGGATGAGAGGCTGGGGCAGCTTATCTTTATGGCAGTGGTTATCTACGAGTATACGCTTGGACGTTTGAACACGCAGAAGTTGGATGGACTTTATTGCTTGGATATGGTTGTATTTTTATTTGTAAATAGCTTTAATGTCTGCAATATCTGTTATGAGGAGGTAGACTTCAAAACACGCTTGTTTGAACTTAAGAGTGTGCACTTAAAAGTAATGTACTGATTACCTACCTGAAAAGCTATTTTTATGCAAATAATATTCTTATGTGCGCGACTATGTATTGGCTGGCTCTGAAAGTCGAAATCCTAGATGTCTAAAAACATCGTAACGATAATTCTTAAATATACACACAAAACACAAACAAACACAAAACAATAGATACTCGACAATGCATTAATATTCAAGACAAAACCAGCTATACTGATACAATCCACCACCCTTTGTACTCGTTCTAAAAGAGTAGCGTAGCATTGTTTTCCAGTGCCGGCCACCAGACTAACGCATTGTACAATATATCAGAATAGGTCTGAAAATAGCCGTATATATCCAGTGGACTACACGAGGTTGAATGCTGCATTTCGGCCAATAGCCTTCCTACAGGCGAATAAGGTAACTGAGCCATTCCTAGAACGTTCTTGCATGTTCAGGTTCCAGATGAGTTTCTTATTTAGAATTACCCCTAGATATTTGGCATGGTCCACGGAATTCACGCCTGAGCCGCTAACCATTATTGGAGTAGTGCAAGGTATTTTCTATACCCTTGCGAAGATCACTATTTCTGTTTTGGCCGGTTTGATTCCAAAACCAACGGTGGATGGTTGAGTTTTCTGAGAGCCAAAACCATCAGGTCTTTTAGTGTTGGGTGGAATTTTCTCAACATGGCTTTCGCTATGTCGCTCACATACGCTATAACTTTGAACTTATCCCTTTCCAAAAACTTAAGTACCTCATTTACTACTAGTAGCCACAGAGTGGTGATAGTACTACCTCTTTACTTGCTGTTCTACGACGGTAGTATCAGACATTCAACCCTGGCAAATTATGCTCTTAAGAAATACTCTGCCAGTTCTACTATTCTGCTACGCTCCTCTCCCTTTAACCACATATGCATAGAATCCAGGCTAGATTGAACAACTTTACTCTGGCTCCCTTTCTGATTCTCCCGATGGAATTAATAACGACCCACCTACAATCCCATTTGGATTGAACTTCCTAGTAAAATAAAAAGTTTATCACTAACTTATCCCCTCAAGTGTATACCAATTACAGTAGAGTCTCGTTAATCTTTACTTACTTACTTAAGTGGCACTATAGTTCGGGGTGAACCTGGGCCTCAACGAACAAGCTTCTCCATTTAGCTCGGTATTTAGCTAATTGCCTCTAGTTGCGCACGCTAACTTGGTTGAACATGTGTGCACCTCCTACGCCGAAGATGGCCTTTACTACCGTCGTCTCTTTAAGTTAGATTCGAAGACTCTGCGGTCCGAAGAATGCGTGTCCATTCGCCCTGCATGTCCTAGCCAGCTGAAATGTCTAATACGTAGTTTTCGACTAGGTCGATGTCGGTGTACACCTCATACAGTTCGTCATTGAATCTTCTCTTTCAAAACCCGTCAACACAAATGGCACCGAATATCTTACGAAACATTTTCTTCTCAAAGCGACCAAGGATATCTTCACCCACTTTCAATGAAATCCATGTTTCAGCGCCGTAAAGCAGGTCTTATACAGAGTCTCCTTAGTTGTCCGAGATAGGGCTTTACCGTTGGGTTGCCTTATTAGCCCAAAAAAACAGCGATTTGCAAGAGTTATTCTTCGCCTGATTTCTGAGTTGATGTCGTTTCCAGAATCTATAGTAAAACCAAGGGAGACAAACTCCCCCACTATCTGGAAGTTGTAGCTGCTCACTGTGACGTTCTGTCCAATACGCCACTT
Source organism: Brachypalpus laphriformis (assembly GCA_945910035.1). Classification (NCBI taxonomy): domain Eukaryota; kingdom Metazoa; phylum Arthropoda; class Insecta; order Diptera; family Syrphidae; genus Brachypalpus; species Brachypalpus laphriformis. Next base: position 167,815,843 of record OX246754.1, read on the forward strand.
GGACGCCTTGATCCGAAAACAAGGGATCATAACCCTCCCACTTCACCGCATTTCTACTGATCCGCCTGTGGGGTTCGCCTATTTGACCTCAGAAAATATCGGCAGGCCTGCCGATTTTGGTTCACTCGGTTACTGAGGACAATGAAATGCCGATGTCGTCGCATTTGCCTGATCCAGGAGTTTATAGGCCTGCCTTTCCTACATCGCATCGGTGGGCAAAATCGCATCATCACCTCCCCGTGGTGCCCGCTGGATAGCTATCTGATAGTGAACTAACGATGAGCGTATGCTGAGTCTGACGATATATGGGTAGCTGAACACTCGGACCTGCGTAAGCACATCTGGGTGAACTTCAGCGCGCATATGTTTAACCGGACGAGGCATCTCTTGTTGACCTGATCGGCTGAAATATGCGTCTCAGAAGTCCAACAAGAGGTCCACAGAAGGAGGACGTGCGGCGGATGAATTCTCCCGATCGAATCAACGGTGACGTCTACAGGCCAGCGGAAACCTTACCGGAGCTACTTCGACATATTTGAAGCTGAGGTCTGTAAGGATTTTCAATACTACGTCAGGGTATTGAAAAAGATATGGCGGCGGATGAACCCTTAATGGGCCAACGACAGCGCTCATATCCCCGAAGTGGGTTACTGACATCGGTGTATCCGGCCCCTCGTCCTAGGGGTTGCTAAAAAAGGATCTGGTCCTCCAGGTTGGGGGTTGTGCCGTCGGGTTAACTTCCCTACCACGTAAAAAACCTTCGGTTACGAAGCAACCAACAGCCTCGGATACGGATGAATTTACTGTTGACGACCCAAGCAAACGTAAAAAGGACAACGATCTTCGTGTCTGCACGTGGAATGTTAGGTCCCTCTACAAACCACGTGCAGCCGAACAACTTGCGGAGGCCAAGTTGCCAACATTAGACTAATATGCGTTCACGCCCCTCACGAGGAGAAGGACGACGCGACAAAGGATGACTTTTACCAGCTCTTGGATAAGACGTATGAGCAATGCCCTAGCCACGACGTTAAAATTATCCTAGGTGACTTTAACGCAAAGCTAGGAAGAGAGGAAGTCTTTAGTAGCGTGGTCGGAAAACACAGCCTGCACGACAACACATCCGGCAACGGACTCAGGCTAATCGACTTTGCGGCGGGGCGAAACTTTGTTGTAGCTAGTACGCGGTTCCCACATCTCGATATTCACAAAGGAACATGGCTCTCCTTTGATCGAAAAACTGTCAACCAAATCGATCACATTGCGATCGACGCAGGGCACTCTTCCAGTATTCTGGGTGTCCGGACTTTCCGAGGAGCCAACGTGGACTCGGATCACTACCCAGTTGTAGCCAAGGTACGGATGCGGATATCCTGAACGGAGCGAAATCAACGAAATACTGTGAGGAAATTTTACGTCGGGTGGCTACAATCGCAAGAGACCGCCAGAACCTTTGCCGATCGTGTTTCTTCTAATCTCAATCTAAGTCCTATGCCGCCAGCAGCAAATGCGGAAGACCAGTGGCAGCGTTGCCAACAAGCCATCAGAGATGCCGCCTCTGATGTACTGGGTTTCTCTCGCCCACCACAACGAAACCCCTGGTTTGATGAGGAATGCCGGCAAGCACATGCAGCAAAACAAGAGGCGTACAAAGCGGCGCTGCATAGAGCTGCTTACGAGCAATACGTGCGCAGGAGAAAAGAGGAACATCGACTTCTCAGAAAGAAGAAAAAGGAGCATGAGACGCTCTCGATCGAGGAGATTGAGAGACTCTATTGCAGGAATAATGTTCGAAAATTTTACCAAAGGGTTAAAAGAACATGCCAGGGTTTCAAAGCCAGAACAGAAGCCTGCAGGGACGAAAATGGTAACATAGTAGTAGTCGGTGCTGAGGATATGGAAGGAACACTTCTGCAGACTGTTAAACGGCGATGATGACCAATATTCCGCTGTCAGGCAGAATGAGCCATTCAACAGTGACGATGGCAGTCAAGAATTCCGTCAACCCGATCAGAATGAAGTGCGGATAGCGATATCTAAACTCAAATCCAACAAAGCTGCTGGAGCCGACGCCCTTGCCGCCGAACTTTTCAAGGCAGGAGGAGATGAGTTGGTAAGGAGCATACATCAGCTTATTTGTAAATTCTGGTCGGACGAAAGTATGCCCGATGAATGGAATCTCAGTATAGTTTGCCCGATCCTGAAGAAAGGAGACCCTCTCAACTGCGCCATCTTCAGAGGTATAAGACTCCTCAACACCGCATATAAGATCCTGTCTACCATATTATGTGAACGCCTAAAACCGATCGTCAACAACCTGATAGGTCCTTATCAGTGCGGTTTCAGGCCGGGAAAGTCCACCATTGACCAGATATTCACACTACGGCAGATCTTGGAAAAAACCCATGAATACAAAATCGATACGCACCACCTTTTTATCGATTTCAAAGTTGCCTTTGATAGCGTGTATAGAGACGAGTTATACAGAGCCATGTCTAGTCTTGGCATCCCTGCCAAGCTCGTCCGTTTGTGCAGAATGACGATGGAGAACTCTCGCTGCTCCATCAAAGTCGGTAAGAACATCACCGAACCGTTCGATGTCAGGAATGGTCTTAGACAAGGTGACGTGCTATCATGCGATCTCTTTAATATAGTACTTGAGAGAATTGTACGAAACTCGCAAGCCAACACCGGAGGTACAATCTTTTACAAGTGTGTACAACTACTCGCTTATGCCGATGACATTGACATAATCGGAAGAACTCAGCGGGCCGTCAATGGGGCATTTACGAGTATTGAGATCGAGGCAGCAAAGATGGGTCTAGCGGTCAATGAAAGCAAAACAAAATATATGCTGTCTACAAACGCCAACATCGGCGTCTTGGACAGAACGCCACAATAGACAGATATAATTTTGAGGTAGTAAAGGATTTTGTCTACCTAGGCTCTATGGTGAACTCCGCAAATGACATCAGTAGGGAGATCACACGAAGAATTACTCTTGCCAATCGTTGTTTCTATGGGCTAAAACGGCAATTGAGTAGCAAAGCCCTATCTTGAACTACTAAGGTAACTCTTTATAAGACACTAATCATCCCAGTCCTGCTGTATGGCGCAGAGGCATGGGCTTTGAGAAAACTGGATGAGGATGCCCTTGGTTATTTCGAGAGAAAAGTTCTTTGAGCGATCTTTGGTCCCGTCTGCATAGACGGTGAGTGGAGGAGAAGGTACAATGCCGAGCTATACGGCATGTACAAGGACATCGACTTAGCCAGAAAAGTTCACATACAGCGACTAGGATGGCTGGGTCATTTAGAGCAGATGGAGCCCAACGTTCCCGCTAAGAAAGTTTTCGAATCCACCCCGGATGGACGGCGCAGTAGAGGACGACCTCGCGGTAGGTGGCGCAAACAAGTGGAGGGGGACCTCAACCAACTTGGCCTGCGCAACTGGAGGCAGCTGGCTCGTAATCGTGCTAGCTGGAGAGGTTTGTTGGTTGAGGCCCAGGTCCACCCCGGACCGTAGCGCCATCTAAGTAAGTAAGTTTCCTACATCGCTATGTCTTTGGAACGTGCATTGATATTGCCTTTTTAACCGGGTTCAAATGATCTCTTCTTTGAATGTGGCAATACCAGCTGAGGCGGTCGCCCTCTATTTTTTGTACGATGGTTTCCTTGATGTGAAAGCTTCCACGGATCTTCGAACTTCTTATTCGATCAATCTTTGTCACTCCTGCTGTAATGCGAAGCATCTTCATCTCAGCTGCCGTTAATTTACTCTCATACATTTTGTACATCGTCCAACATTGTGAACCGTATGTGAGCGCTGGATGCACAAATGCGGTGTAGAGCCTTCCTTACAACTTAGGTGGCATTTCTCTGTCACAGAAGATAGCGGAATTTTCTCGCCACTTCATCCACCCTACGCTTACGTGATGATTGATGTCGTCATAACAAGTTGCTTTGTTATTGATCATAGATCCCAGATATTTGAACTTTTCGCGTTCGATTTTACCTTGGATACTTCGCTTTGATCAGGTGGACGGACATTTTGACTGTCATCGTCTATGTGGAATGGTACATTCTGCCCGATAGATTAATGTTGGTCTTCGGCACCATTATACAGACTGTAGGAGTGAACCACCGAACCACATTCAATCCGAATATCGCTCTGATTCAAATCAGCCATTACTTCGCAATATGTATTCCACAGTCCGAATCACCATCAAGATCTGTATTCTGTAATTCGAACTTCATTAAATTTGCATACAGTAATATGCTTTTGGTTCGTGTTTTGTGATGATTTTGAGTGTCACTATTAGAAAATTGTACCCAGAGTAAGTCCAGATACCAATTGCAAAAAATAAAATAAATTTTCCACGCTAACAGCTTATAAAGGGTTTTAAACATAAGTTTTATTTTTCACACGAATGGAAAATAATTATTACAACGTCGTATCTGAAGGCGATATTTTTAAAAATGTTTCTCATGGCACTGGCACTCTCTGATGTTTGGCAAACATTCGTGAGGGGTCTTATCTTCAAAAAGTTTGTGTTTTCTGTGATTCGAATCTTGAACATACTGTTCAATCTTACGAATTTTATCTGTAAAACGTTAACTCTAGCTTGGAATCGAGAACGAATATGGAACTCACACTCGGAAATGAACTTCAGTCGTTTCTTTTTGCAAGGGATGCATAAGAAGGTTAAATTCTCATTTAAGAACTACAAAGAGTTCTAGTTCTGCATATATGTATAGCGTAGCTGTTTCAGTAGAGCGACTTATTTATTTTTTTTTTCCTCTTGTACAACTCATGCACGCGTGGCAACGACACTGCGACCTGAAAGATCTATTGTATCGGAGGGTTGAAGTTAATCTAAGAGACGTACTACCTCGCTTATGAAAGTGAGTATGTCTTTAGTAGCGGAGCATTTCAGTTCCACTGAAGTAAGTATCTCCTTGTGGAGAATACGTTTCCTTAACCAGTGTAGTGCCGGGCATTCACAAAGAATGTGTTCGGAAGTTTCATCCTCCTTTAAACAGAACCGACGGTCCTTCTCTTGGCACAGGTTCATCTTGTTAAGGTGGTATCTTAGTTCGCAATGGCCAGTAATAAAGCCCATAAGCTTCTTAATGCTTTCCCTATCTAAGTTAAGGATTTCCTTATAGGAGTAAAGCTTGATTAATCGTTTGGATTGTCTTAGACCTGGCCCACTAGTCCAGTGGTCTAGACGAAGTTTGTTTTAACATTCGTTAATCAGCGTTGTAGCTGTCGCCCAATTGACGCCACAATAAGGTTCAGGACCTATGAACACAGATTCTGAGCCAGCCCTAGCAAGCTCATCTGCAGATTCGTTGCCCACAATCCCTTGGTGTTCAGGTACCCAACCGAGTTTTACCCTGTTGTATTTGGCAAGGTCTTGTAATGTATCGTAGCAGCATTTCACGTTTCTGGAGTTCATTTGGTTGGACGACAGTGCCATAAGTGCTGCTTGGCTATCTGAGAAGATATGTATTCTAGCGCCTTTGATCAACTTGCAGATATTGTGTCTCGCGCAAATTTCAATGGCATGGATTTCAGCCTGAAACACAGTGGCAGTCGTACCCATAGGGGAGCCGTGGCGTAAGTAGTTAGTGTGTCGGATCACTGCGCATGAGGTTCTAAGTTCGAATCCCATAAAACACCAAAAAGTTTTTTCACGGTCCCACCTCTCGCGAGCGTCTGACAAACATCCGAGAGTATTGTTGTCACGAAAAAGCTTCTCAAATCGCCGTTCGGATTCGGCATTAAACTGTAGGTCGTTTCCATTCGTGTGAAAAATATAACGCACACAACATGAGTGGTTGCGAGTAGCTAGGCCCTGGCACTTTAAGAGCTGTTGCGCCATATATTTGTATTTTTGTACTCATAGGTATCGAAATCTTTGTGTTGGGTCCAAAAACTCCAGCTCCAACTCCAGAATCCGTCTTCGAACCGTCGGTGAACCAGACCAGAATTCTAGGGTCGAGTGTTGGAGCACCATTGGGCCAGTTTTCGCGGTCCAATATTTCAACCTCAAATAACCTACCAAAGCAGTGTTACTTGACCATACTATCTGGTAAGGTGCAGAATATGTCTCTTTTAGGGATTGAGTTGAGTAAATTTAAATGTCCCACAAGGTCACCTGGTTTATACTCGTAATCTAGCTGCAGCCTGATGGCATATATAGCAGCCATCTTCCTAATGAAGATTGGTAAGGGTGTAAGCCCAACAATAGCTTCCAGAGCTGTCATAGGGCAGGTGCGTATCGCACCTGTAATGCCAAGACAAGCAATTTTTTGCAACTTCTGCAACTTGTTTGCCGTTGTCTGCTGGAAAGTTTTTGGCCACCAGATGATGGCCAAGGTGAGAAGTTCCCGAATACGCACCACGACTCTCAGTAAAGATGAGATCATTACCGCGATCAAGGCATTCAAAACCAGCAAGACCATAGGACTTGATGGTATTGCAGCAGAGCTCTGCGCCCACAGCATCGGCTGAGCAAAATATAATATTTTGAAGAACTACCTTACGAATAGGCTATTCCGCGTCAAATGTGGAAACGAATATTCTGATTTTAAGGAAATAATGGCTGGAGTGCCGCAAGGAAGCGTTCTTGGTCCAGTCTTATATCTATTATTCACTCGTGATATACCGCAAGTAGAAGGCACTGAGCTAGCTACATTTGCCCACGACACTGCTATCTTGACAGTAGGTAAAACGGTCGAAGATACTACAGAAAAACTGCAAGAAGCTTTGATTAGAGTAAATGAATGGATAAAGATTTGGCGAATCGCACTCAACGAGACCAAATCTGTTCATGTAAATTTTACTTATAAGAAAATAAATAATTTGCCGATCTTTTCAAACTCGGTTCAAATCCCGTTTGCAAACGAGGCTAAGTATCTTGAAATGACACTTGATACAAAGCTGAAATGGAAAACGCACGTTAAGAAAAAACGCAAAGAACTAGATAACAAATATCGAGAAATGTATTGGTTACTTGGAAAATATTCCAAGCTTAATATATATAACAAACTGGTTTTATATAAGCAGGTGCTAAAGCCTGTATGGACATATGGTATACAACTATGGGGTTGTACGAAAATAAGTAACATTAAAATTTTACAAACTTTTGAAACAAAGTGCTAAGAGGTATTGTAAATGCGCCATGGTATATCCGAAATAGCGATATCCACAGAGATCTTGGCATTAAAACAATCGAAGACGAAATCAAAAACTACGCGAGAAAGCATAAAAGTCGACTAGAAAGTCACGCTAATATAACAGTCCTCCAAGTTTTGGATGAAAGAAATTTACTTCGCCGTCTATAAAGAATCAAACCTTTAGACTTAGCGCGTTAAGTAACCGCGTCTAAACTGCGGAGCTAGCAGGAACTTCTAATGGGAAGGTACCTGCAAAACGTCATTATTTCGCGAAACGAAAACTACTTGATAAGTCGAATACTTAGTTATAGTAAAAATAAAAACGAGTCTGTTTTGAAGGGAGGTTTTTTAGTGGGTAAGAATCCCACACTTCTATGAGCACGCGCTGTCGATCCTCATAGTGTCTTGTTGAAGATTTTCACCTACCCTAGGAAAAAAAAAATAAAAATATCGGCTAAGCTTCTGCTTCCACTTATAGAGAGAGCTTGGGAAGCTGAGAGCTTTCCTAACGAGTCGAAAAAGGGAATGATCGTCAAGCTTCCTAAGAAAGGAAATTTAATGGAGTGCGGAAACTGGAGGGGTATCTGCGTGCTGTCTGCTGTAGCTAAGATAATAGCTAAAATCGTCCTAGAGCGAACCAAACTACATCTCGAAGACACACTCGATGCCGAACAAGCAGGTTTCCGGTCTAGATCCTCCTGTGCCGACCACATCAACACCCTGCAGATTATCATCGAACAGTGTGTTGAATATCGATCGCCACTGCACCTGCTGTTCATCGATATTGAGAAGGCGTTCGATAGTGTCAACAGGGAGTTTATTTGCAGTGCCTTACGCAGGAGAGGTATTCCCGATAAATTAATTGCTATTGCCAAAGCCACATATGAAGGCCCCAAACGTCACGTTCTGCACAGAGGGAGGTTGTCTGAGGAATTTGAGATCCAAAGTGGGGTAAGACAAGGCTGTATCCTGTGATTAGCGATATGCTTTATGCAGCTTTGTCGACGGGAAATGGAGGAATTCAATCGACTCTTACATCTCAATTGAAACATCTTGACTACGCTGACGTTGTATACTTACTCTCCCACGGAATTTTGGACCTCCACCAAAATGACAGATGTGGAGAGGGAGGCAGGCCTCGTCGGGCTGAAAATGAATACGGCAAAAACTAAAATTATCAACCTTGGAACTAACTCATAGGCTCAAATATGCATTGCTGGACAACTGGTGGAGAGAGTAGAGGATTTCCAGTATCTTGGAAGTATTGTCTCGACCGATGGTGGAACCGAACTGGATATAGCCAACAGGATCGCCAAAGCAAAGTCCGCGTTCGGGATGTTGTCCAAAATATGGCGGAGCAATGCAATCAGTTTGAGCTCCAAGATAAGACTGTTCCGCTCCAAAGTTTAATTCGTTCTGTTATATGGTGGCAGCACGTGGAGAGTGACCACTACTATCACCAGAAAGCTGCAAACGTTTTTAATAGGTGCCTGCGCAATATCTTAAGGATTTTCTGGCCCAATCGTACCTTTACGAACACCTTTACGATAAGATAACGGGTCAGGAACCAATAGGCACAACCATCCAACGACGGAAGTGGCAGTGGATTGGTCACACGTTCCGTAAGGGTGACAGTTCCATAGCGAGCCATGTTATGCAATGGAACCCTCTAACTCAGAATGGCAGAAGACCTGGCGGTCCGAGGAGAACATGGCGCAGAACAGTCGAGAAGGAGGCACGGCAGTTAGCGAAAAGTTGGGGAGAACTCAGACACATTGCCACAAACCGTACACGATGGCGCGTAGGCGTAGTAGAGGCCCTAGGACCCACAAGGGGATACAGGACATAAGTAAGAAATAAGTAAGTAGACGATGGCCGCGTATGTGATAACGGGTCGAACCATCATTAAGTACAACCAATGTATCATCTTAGGAGAGAGACCCCAAGTTCTGCCGTATAGGCGTTTACTGGCCCACAGTGCTCTAGTAGCGCGCTCAGTGGCGGACTTGATATGTGAATTCCAATTAAGTCGTTTGTCAAGAATTACACCAAGATATTTGACCTCGCTGGAATAAACTAGTGTGGTGCTTTTGATTGTGATAGGTTCAAGGTTGACCTGCGTCTTCCTTGTAAAAGGCACCAGAACGGTTTTGCTAGGATTTATGGATAGTCCTTCTTTGTTACACCATTCTACAACTTGAGATATTGCACTTTGCATGACGTTGGAAATTGTCGTGCTGTGTTTACCTCTGATAAAAACCGCCAAGTCATCAGCTTAACCGACGGTGGTGTAGTTGTCGATGACTATAGACAATAACAGGGGGAAAGAACTACTCCTTGAGGACAGCCTTTGGCTGCAGTTATTGACACCGACACTCCCCCAGAGGAGGAAATAATGAATCGACTTACCAACACGGCCCTGATCCATTGGTTGGTCGATCCTTTGATACCTCTGCTACTGATCGCCCTTGCGATCGAGTCGTAACCAGTGCTATTGAACGCGTCCTCGATATCAAGAAATGCACACAAGTCTATCTCCCTTGAACTGAGTGTTCCCTCTATCTTTTTGACGAAATAGTGAAGCGCACCTACTGTAGATTTGCTTTTCCTGTATGCGTACTGATTCGAGTGCAGAGGGTTAGACAGATCTAACCGGTCTCTAATATGGATATCTATGAGTCTCTCCATTGTCTTAAGGACGAATGATGTTAGACTTATAGGTCTGTATGATTTAGGCAGCTCGCTAGGCCTATTGTCCGGCTTGGGGATGAAAACCACATTAACCTGCCTCCAGGTGGGTGGTATGTATCCCCAATTGTAGCTGGCTCTAAATATGAGCGACTTAAGAGATTGCGTCAGTGAAACTGATTTCTTCTAGTTATAATATAGTGCTTAGATAGGCTTAATTTACGTACATTCCTGAATGTAAGGACAAGCAAGGGTAATTCTATAATAATCAAACCAATCTATATACAATAAAAATAAGATATGTTATTGCTAGTTTGAGACTTCCTGCAATAAGGGCTTACCTGTTAATAATGAAAATCTATCTCAATTCATCATGTAGTAACGAATCAGCAAGTCAAGATAGAATCCGAATCTTGAATAATTAATCAACAGGAATCAGATTCGTTTAGTCGCACGATTTCTATCTGCACGCTCTATCCTGATGCTCTTTGTCATGATCCTTTAGTCATGGCAATGTCCCAAGATAACTTTTGTTAAATGCGTAGCGAAGAGTTTGGGACATAACCAGAGAAAGATAGACATAGCCAGATTTTTAATAAACGCTCAAGTCGTAAAAGACATATTCCACAGACATACAACAGGTTCAGTTATGGCAGCAAAGGGACAATCTCGCAACTTGTATTCTAAGTCCATGCGTATAATGAAGCCCATGCATAGAATGATCCACTCCACAGTTATATGGGTTTTTTTTATTCCATTAATGAACATCGAATGCCTAACCTACTATAATGGACTTAGGATATAGTAGTTATAGAGTAAGTATTCAGCATCTTCACGCAACAAAATCTGTAGTAACCCACTGCAATTACAACTCTTGTCGGCATTAAAGATACATTCTAGGCAAACTATACTGCAAACGACAGGAAAAACTTGATACCACACAGAGAAAGTATTCCGTCACAAACATCAATTTGTTCTTTGTCGTTCTCGGATTCTTGGGCTCGCAGAGAAAGTATGCCATAATCACTTTTCACTTTTCTTAACAATTAATCATCATAATCCGCTCGCGTTTTTTTAAGGCCTTCTCTTTGTCTTAACAAACTAGTTTAGACCGTCAAGCTAATAACTCCAAATACGAAGTATATTAATTCGAAGCGAATGACACACGTTGTAGGAAAGCAGTTTTAAAAATTGGAGTAAAGACTTAAGTACGTGCTAAATGATACCATTTTTATATATGTATATACATATATATATTTTTTTGTTTTAAGATTTTGCTTTCCAAAGTGGAATTTCTTTTGAATTGTTTTAATGGAGAGGTAATTGCTTTTTTTTGTGGTTACCACGTGTATGCATTATATTACTACTCTTCATTATTTGCTTTAATATTTGACACATTTTAGAAGCAGACATTTGAGGGGGATTTCTCTTTAGTTTAGCAGTCAGGAAGCGGCTATAAGTAAAGAGCAGCAAAAGATATACATAATGGGGCCAACGTGATCCCTAGAGAACCCTTATAAAAGGCACTGAAACCTAAACTATTCCCTCGAAACATTTAATTTCTCTGCGAAATTTTAGAACATTATTAATAGAACCTATCTCATCCATGCCATTGAAAAAAGTAACTGCTAAACGTATGAGGAATTCCGAGACACTCACATAATATACATATGTATGTGTAATATCTTTTACGTCGTATAATTGCAGTATCTGCATATATTCGTGACTGAGCTATGTAGGTAGGTAGGTGTGGTGGTTCTTCTTAAAGAAAAACCCAATTAGCACTAGGTAACGTTTTGATACCACAAACTCGTGTACCTGGATGTGAAAGTGTGTTGGTGATGGGTCTCTAGTTCTAACCTGTGGAGTTTAAGAAGATTATCAAATCTTTAAGGTTTCTCTCTGAGACTTCCTCAAGGTAGTTGAAAAAAGGTTTTCCAAAAGCCAGTTTTCTGGTCCTAGCTAGTGCCGGACAGGCGCATAAAAAGTAGATAAGGGTTTCTTTCTCAGTTGCGACATTGCAACTGCGACAGTGTGTTGTGTGGGATGCCTAGTTTCACTGGTGTCTCATATAGGCTAGTAAACGGTAATGGTCGCTGTTCTCCTGGCGATGTCCCTGCGCGTTTTGTTAAGAAAGTCGGTTGTTTATACTTTGGAATTTCGATAATATTTCTGGTTTGACTGCTCCAAGCGAAGTCTAAATTAATTGCGCAAGAGAGCCGTGGGGGGCTGAGCCTTGCCTAGCCATTTCATCAACAAGTTCCTTGAATTGGCCATCTAGCGAGGCTAGCTCATTTTGGCAAGCACCAGCTTGGAGGATGTAGTAACCGAGGCAATGACTGGCTGCCTGGCTTTCAATAAAAATATCGATCTTTTGCCTTCGTGTTGTATAAACGTGTATTTTAATCTGGCGACAGACTTTTTAGCGAGTAAATCTGCTTAAAACTCACTGGCAAATTCCGGAGGCCTATATGATTTAGAGATGTTCAAAGATTCGAAAAACTCACCCGCACCGACTCCATAGTACATCTTTGAACCATCTGTGTAGATTGTTACGTCAAAATCCTTAATCACTTGCCCATATTGCCATTCTAATCCTGTGGGGAATTAAACGTCGAAGCGCTTTGTGAAATTCGATTTGGGTATAATGTAATCTGTTATGAGTAAAACAAGCTCTCTCGGTCGAGAGGTTAAAATTTTACTGTGCCCATAGGGTTTCATAATCCAGCACCCAGACTCTCTGTCCCTGAGTCTAACCGCACTGTGTGCTGTGATGTTTATTATGTGTAGATCTAAAGGTAGAAAATGCAAAAAGACTGTTAGAACGTCGGTCGTAGAGCACCAGTGGTGCCTTTGCTTGCCTGTATCTTATTAAGTTGGTTATATTATAAGCTTTTTGCTACAAGCATAGAAAGCTATACGTGCCTTCTTTACGCGCTGTTCTATGTTTAGCTTCCAATTAAGTTTAAGATCTAAGATAACCCCTAAATACCTAGCACTGGATGATAAAAAGGAGCGGTTGGCCGTTTAGCCGAGGAAAATGGTTTTAGTGGTAAAGAGCCATTACTTCCGATTTGTTCACGTTGATCTTCATTCCAGCATCATCACAAACGGCTACAAACTTTTCGAGTGCGCGCTGAAGTTCGGTTTGAGAGGATCCAAGGATGACCAAATCATCCGCAAAGAGAAGATAACTAATCCTTAAGTCTCCCACTTTGAAACATTCCCCGCCACGGCTGCGCTGCAACATCGAATCCATATATACAATGAAGAGGAGGGGTGACAAAACGCACCCTTGGCGGAGTCCAACGCCCACAGTAAAATGTATTGATATAATGCCGGCCGTTTATCCGAAAACAGCTTCTACAGTTTGTATATAAAAACTGAATCGCCCTTAACAGGGAACCATCAATCCCATACTCCTGGAGAAAACTCCAGAGTTGGCCTATGGTCATGAAATTTGGGTAGTGACCGAAAGAATAAGATCGCGGATACAAGCTGCCGAAATGAGGTTCCTTCGCGGTGTTGTTGGCATAACTCGTAGGGATCGAGTGCGCAACACCAGAGTACGCGAGGCGCTCAATGTTGAGCAGCTACTGCTCGGAACGGAAAGATCTATGCTTCGATGGTTTGGTCAAGTAGTGCGTATGCCCCCAGACCGGCTTCCAAATCGTACCATGATTGCCGTGCCATCAGGTAGGCGACTCCCCGGTAGGCCTAGAAATAGATGGTTGGACCATATTAGAAATCTCTCCTGAAGCCTTCTAGGGATTCCTCCTGATGAGTTGGAGTCAATGGCGGAGGATCGAAAAGGATGGAAGGTTCACCTGACTATCCTAGCCCGCGACCCTCATGAAGGATTAGCGGGCCATTGAAAACGTACGGATGAATGTATGGTGAAGAGCAACAGTTCAGTAGAAATCTTCTACACCACACACAGGTCAATATAGAACCATTGTGATACTCATGAGGGGAAAGAAAGATAGAAGGAATCCCTTCCTCATGAAAAATAAACGCATATGTACATAGCCTTGTAGAAAGCATTTAATACTTACTGTGCCCGAAAAACAAACCATCCAGAAAATTAAAAAGTTTCCGAGATGGCTAGAGATGGTAGGTAGATGGTTTCGTAGATGGTTGAGGCCTGGGCAGTGGCAAAGAAAGTGGGTAGTGTCCTCCTCCTCCTCCGTCACCACAGCCCGTACAAAAGTCTTCGTTCATCACTTGGTTCTTTTTTTGTTGAATATAGCCCATAGCTATAGAATCTAAAGAGGTTTAGCTATTGTTCACCCCTGTTAGGGCTTTGTTCCCTACTCCGAGTTTGAGCGTGCAAGGCGGGATGTACACTAAGGGGTTGGATTGGTCTGAATTTAGTGCTGAGCCTCCTCTAGCCTCCTGGTATGCCCTCATGTCGAGTGACGCAACAGAGCTTTACCTTGTGCTGTGTTCCAAGAACCTTCTCTCTCTACAACACTTCAAAAGCTTCGATTTTATTTCTGTAGAAGAAATTGCTTTTATCGCTGCCTGGCTTTCGATGAAAAAGGTGATATCCTCTCGTGATATTGCCCTCATCGCAGTCTCACGGGCTGCTGTTGTCACTGCTAGGACCTGTGTCAGCAAAATGCTGCTGTAGTTTGAAAGCCGAGCTAACACGGAGATCCCAAGCGGTTCAAAGAAGATCCCTGCGCCTACATCTATTTCCATTTTGGATCCATCGGTGTACACAGCTAATCGGACGAATTGTTCGTTAGTTGTTCTATCGTTTTTCCATTCTTTCCTGCTCGGATCGGTGCTTAAAAATGGTATCGTGATGTCTAGGTGTGGTGTAGTGTAGTCTGTACTAGATGCATATCTCTGTAGTATGACCCATTGCATTTGGTCTCCAGCTATCTGCTTGGCTTAATCTTACGGCAATTTATAGCCGCTGATGCTTGTATAATGATGTCGAGCGGAAGCATGTTGAGAATGGCCTCGACCTCAAATCCTGCTGTAGGTGTCATTCTCATTGCACTGGTGTGCCAATGCACGCTAATCTTTGTACTGTTGTGATGGCAGTTAGGTTTTTAGTTTTGCTGCCACCATTCACGGCTGCCATAAATAAGTATGGGCCTTACTATGCCGTATACATTTATAGGATGATTTCGTGGTTCGGTTCCCAAGTTTCCTCGAATATTCTGTTACACGAGTAGAAAGGCATCGTGGCGTTTTTGACTATATCGTTAATATTCAGTCGCCAGTTCAGTTTCCAATCGAGCACCAGGCCAAGATACTTCGCACTGCTTGAGATGCTTAGGGGGATACTCCCTACAGAAGGTGTTACAAACTGTGGAATTATCATTTTGTTAGCGAATAGCACTAACTCTCTTTTCTGGGGATTGACCGCTGGTCTATATTTTTTCATCCAGGAATCTATTATTTTTACCGCCTCTTCAATTTGCTCACTGAGGGTAGGCAGAAATTTTCCTGTTGCCAGCAGCACAATGTTGTCCGCATAAGCTATGGTTTTGACGCCACTGTTTCTGAGTTTTAGAAGTACTTCGTTCCGGACAATTACCCGCAGCAGTGTGGATATAACCGTGCCTCGAGGTGTGCCTCTAGAGGCGTAGGCTTCTAACTTTGTTCCTCTGAGTTCAACTTTAATATGTATTTTCTCTAGCATATTGACGATCCACTTGACTAGGGAGTTGTGCATATTGAGGATTGATAAAGTTTTATACACCGCATCTGTTCTGACATTGTTGGCTATGTGTCGTGAAGGCTATGTTTACCGAGTGCCCAACCAAAAACGTCCTCCTTTCCCATTTTGGGGTTAAAATCGCCCAATACGATTTTAACGTCGTATTTAGGACATTGCTCGTATGTTTTGTCGAGAAGCTGGTAGAAACAATCTTTGGTGGCAGGGTGGTTTTGTTCCGTGGGGGAATGACAACATATCAGGCTTATGTTAGCGAGTTTAGCCTTGATCCGGATAGTCACAAGCACGTGCCAGAAGCTTAAGTCTTCTTGCCTAAGTCTGCGCGTATAGAAAGTCCGCATCCCAATAAGCGCTGCTTGATGTCTCTGTAACAATCACCGTAGTAGATGTCACAGTTATTTATCCCCTTTTTTCCCGACCCATCCCATTGTACTTCCTGGATGGCGGTAATATCTGCCATATAGAAGTCAATGGCCTCTAAAATTGTTAAGGGTCTGAACATTTCACGTACAGATCCGAAGGTCGTTGCCCTCATCTCGTTTGCTGTGGTTGTCAACGATTGAATCGTCCTTATCCGAGGCTTGTCGTCGTTTCTGAACCTGTATTTTTTTTACGTGGTAGAGAAGTTACCCCGACGGCACAACCTCCAACCTGGATGACTAGTTTCTTTTGTCATAATCTTAGGACGTGGGGCCGCGTAGTCCACTACGAGAGTGTCGGCGCTGCCGTTGGCACATTAAGGCTCATCCACTACCATCTCTTTTCCAAAGTCCTGACCAACATTGGAAATTCCTTACCGACCTGTGATCCGAATATGTCGAAGCAACTCGTGCAAGGTGTTCACTGAATTCAACCTAACTGGAACTGTTGACACCGCCGTTGACTCCATCTATGGAATCCATCCGCTGCCGTCTGGAACAAGATGTGTTCTATTAAGAAAGCATTCTTCCCCTCTCTCTCATTTGCTGCCACCAAAAATCCTCCAAAGAGGTTGGTTATCCATTTCTCGAATAAGGGTACTTAGCGATCATCACGTGAAGGTTGGTAGGCCTAGAATAAATGAAAAACGCTTGTGCTTTCATACAATCGCATGCACTACCTTTTGTCACTAAATTACTACAATAATATCTAAAAAAATAATAATTTCAAGTGTACAGCTTTGTTTTTCTTTCACAAATAGGGGTGGGTAGAACCTATTTACGTTTGAATCTACATATGTTATCTTTACCGGGTATTGCATCACAAACCAGTCATAACGTAACAATACATATAGATTTTGCAGTCCATCTGTTTGGTGTTCATAAAACGACGTGTGCGCAGATCCGCACTTTACCAGACGATGTGGCATTCCTCGAAATGAAGCTTTTTTGTCAATCTTTTAAATCTATCACGCGCGCAGACTTAGTGACTATTAAATTTCCATAAATTTACTTTACTGAATGAAATGCTGTTTGCGTTTCTGTTTATTTTCTTATTTAACTGATGAATCAGAAAAAAAAAATATGAATCTTGCCAATATTAATTCCTCTTGCTAAACTATTTAGTAAAATTCAAATGCCTTCTATCCCCCAACAACTGCGCAAAGTCTTCACATCGTCGCCAAACCACTAAAGATGCTGTCGAAACACTTGATTTTGCTCACAAACACGCATCTTTTGTTTGTCTTTTGGGACACAATTTGCATAAGGGCCTAAAGTACTCTTGAGCGATTTTTTATTATTTTTTTTCGATAAAATAATAACGATAATAATGCTGTGATGAAACGCATAATTGGTAATCTCTTACAGGTGAAAAAGTGATTTTGCTCACCTATAGCTTCTTTGCAACGATCATGAATCGATTGTAATTACCGTGATTGCATCAATTGCGTACACCTTAATAAGATTTAACAAGACTTTGCAGCACCGAAAGTGACGATCAAAATAAATATGTTATGTAAAAATAAAAAAAGAGACGGTCCACAATACATTTGGAAAATTTAAATTTGATTTATTATATTAGTGCAGCGAAGTTTCTCAAACTTTGCTTTGGCAATTTGCGTGTGAACCAAGATTTAGAAATAATGAACAACAATACGATGCGCGAATTAGATTTGGAACAAATGGTGCGGTGTCAGAGCGAATTGTCGTGAAGTTCAAACAAACTTCGGACATATGAAGAAATATATTTCAAAACTTAATCAATTCAACGTAACTGGGATGTGCAGATGGGGTAACTTAAATAGTTATTCCCATCCATACAATCCAGTCACGGCAAACAAAGCGCACACCCCATGATGACAAAAAGAAGACGACCGGCCTGGGATATTGCCAAACCTGGTAAACCAGGGCATCCTTTGGAGCCAGGCCTGAAGGGTGTCAGTATGCGAGCGTCTGGTGGTCGGCCTGTCCCGCTTGGCAGCCGGCCGGGTCAAACCCGAAATGGCTACGAGCTTCCTGTCAATGGTCTCGCGAACCATTATGGGGGTTAACGGATGAGCGCGCTGTGCACCGATAGGGGCGCAGATGGACTCGCTGATTTTTGACAACGGCATCGACTTAGGATAGGCACATGGAACGTCTCATCGCTCACAGGGAAGGACCTTGAGCATGTTGGGGAGGCTGTTAAAAGTCGACTAGATATTGTTGGCGTCTCTTCATCAAAGCGGAGAAGTTCTAAAACTGTGGACCTTTCGGATGGGTGGAAGCTCTTCCTGTGAGGAGTCGCACACTCAATGTCTACTCAGGCGGCAGTAGGGATACTCACAAGTTCAGGGTTGACAGACAGAGTATTGGAGTGGATACCATTAGGAGGGAGAGTTGCGATCTTAAGGCTCAAGCTTCAAAGATCAACTCTGGCATTGGTGCAGGTGTATGCACCGAACCTTCAGTTAGAGTATGCAACTTTCTTAGATGAAGTTGATGTTGCCCTTGAAAAGGTTGCAGATATGGATTCTTTTGTCCTGATGGGTGACTTCAATGCTAATGTGGGTGTAGATGTTATGACATGGGGGAGTGTGATTGGGAGGAACGGTGATCCTAATCAAAACGTGACGGGAGAGAAGTTGTTGGATTTTGTTGTGAAAATGGCTTATCCATTTCCCAATACACATTCACAAATACACTTGGTACCGTCGGAGTCTTCAGCAGAAGTCGCTGATCGATTTCTTTTTGGTACCATCGTGTCTGAAGAGAATGGTTTGTGATGTTCGGGTATTGAGAGGGGCCGAACTGTCAACTGATCATCACTTAGTGCTGTGCAAATTGTATCTTAGCGAGAAAGTGCCTCCCCTACCAAAGCGTAAATCAAGGATGGTTACACGCATACGATGGGAGAGGTTACAGGACGATGAGATACGGGAGACATTTGCGAGGCAAATATCTGAAAGGTTTGAACGAATTCCAACTGTTCCATCAAATGTAGAGGAAGAATGGCATCTGTTTTCAACAGCGGTTATTGCCTCTGCGGGAGATGTTTGTGGAGGGAAGCGGCTTGGTGTGGCGGCTGGTGGTGAGAAAAGAACTGCTTGGTTTAAAACGCCCGGAGTTCAAGAAGCCATCAGAGAGAAGAAGAGAGCCTTTAAGGTGTGGATTCACTTGGGGAACTCCGATTCTCGAAATCGGTACATTGAGGCGCGAAGAACTTGCAAATTAGCTGTGAAAATAGCGAAAGAACAGTCTTGGAAGGAGGTTGGCGAAAAATTGGAATGTGACCACAGATCTGCAAATAAGATGTTCTGGCAGACCGACTGCCGACTCGGAGCAAAAAAGTTGAATATCGTTGAAGGAGTCAAATCCAAAGACGGTATACTTCCTTCCAATAAGGAGGACAACTTACGCAGATGGAGCGAGCACTTTTCAGAATTGCTCAATCCCGAACAGGGCACCGAAGATGACAGACCTATTGTCGAGAGTTGGGCGAAAAGTAGTCCTACGGTAGAGGAAGTAATTTTGGCGATCAAAGCGTTAAAGGTTGGCAAATCTGCTGGTGTGGATGAAATTCGGCCAGAAATGCTCAAGGCTTTAGGTAAAGAGGGAGTGCAATGGCTCTCGCGTGTTATTAAAGGGGCCTGGGAATGCGGTCAAACACCTGGTGATTGGCAAATGGGGGTGATAGTTCCTCTTTTTTAAAAAACGGGACAAAAGAGATTGCGACAACTATAGGGGTATATCTCTTTTAAGTCTCCCTGGAAAAGTCTTCGCCAAAGTGCTAGAAACGCGTTCCAGAGCTGTGGTTGAGAACAGTTTGGGGGATGAGCAGTGCAGTTTTCGTCCCGGTAGAAGCACAACCGACCAGTTATTCACTCTCAGAATGGTTCTTGAGAAGGCCTGGAAGTATGCTAAACCTGTCTACACTTGTTTTGTGGATTTGGAAAAAGCATATGATAGGGTTCCTCGAGGCAAACTCTGGAGTGTTCTGTAGGAGTATGGGATTGATGGTTCCCTGTTAAGGTCGATTCAGTCTTTACACACAAACTGTAGAAGCGGTGTTCGGATAAACGGTGTTAAATCAATACCTTTCACGGTGGGCGTTGGACTCCGCCAAGGGTGCGTTTTGTCACCTCTCCTCTTCATTGTATATATGGATTGGATGTTGCAGCGCAGCCGTGGCGGGGAATGTTTCAAAGTGGGAGACCTAAGGATTAGTCATCTGCTCTTTGTGGATGATTTGGTCATCCTTGGGTCCTCTCAAACCGAACTTCAGCGCGCACTCGAAAGGTTTGTAGCCGTTTGTGATGATGCTGGAATGAAGATCAACGTCAACAAGTCAGAGGTAATGGTCGTTTCCAAAAAACCCATTCAGTGCACTCTGCATGTTAGTGGAGTTCCACTGAAACAGTAAGTACCTCGGGGCCTTATTCACGAGTGAAGGGAAGAGCAATGCCGAGTTATTCTGTAGAATTGGTCAGGCTGGATCAATTTTGAGAGAGCTTGGCCAATCTGTTATAAGGAAGGCTGAACTTAGTGTTCAAGCTAAGCTATCGGTTTTTAACTCGGTGTATATTCCAACTCTCAACTATGGTCATGAAATTTGGGTAGTGACCGAAAGAATAAGATCACGGATACAAGCTGCCGGAATGAGGTTCCTTCGCGGTGTTTCTGGAATAACTCGTAGGAATCGAGTGCGCAACACCAGAGTAGGCGAGGTGCTCAATGTTGAGCAGCTACTTCTCCGAATGGAACGATCTATGCTTCGACGGTTGGGTCACGCAGTGCGTATGCCCCCAGACCGGCTTCCAAGACGTGCCATGGTGGACGTGCCATCAGGTAGGCGACCCCGCGGTAGGCCTAGAAATAGATGGTTGGACGAAGTCCGACATCTCTCCTGGAGCCGTCTAGGGATTCCTCCTGATGAGTTGGAGTCATTGGCGGAGGATCGAGAAGGATGGAGAGTCCACCTGAACATCCCCCCGCGACCCTCATGAAGGATTAGCGGGCCATTTGAAAAAGTATGTATGTATGTATCAATTCAAATTCATCCATTAGATATTATAATCTTATTCGGCTATTTTCTTTATCAGATTGAAGTACTACAACTAATTTTATACTCTCGGATAAGGATGATCATACTGCTGTTTACCCTGGCAAACATTTTAGGTTTTGTGGACCAAATATTTTCATGCGTTTCACTTACATAACACCTATTAACGAACATTTGCAGCTTTCTGATGATAGTAGAGGTCACTCTCCACGTGCTGCATCCATATAACAGCACGGATTCAATATAGGAGCGGAACAGTCTTATCTTGGTGTTCAAACTGATTGCATTGCTTCGCCATATTTTGGACAACATCCCGAACACGGACTTTGCTTTGGCAATCCTGTTGGCTATATCCGGTTCGGTTCCACCATCGGACGAGACAATACTTCGAAGATACTGGAAATCCTCTACTCTCTCCACCAGTTGCCCAGCAATGCATATTTGAGCCGATGAGTTTGTTCCAAGGTTGATAATTTTAGTTTTTGCCGTATTAGTTTTCAGTCCGACGTCGCCTGTCTCTCTCTTCATATCTGCTGTCATTTGGTGGAGGTCCATAATTCTGTGAGAGAGTAAGCATACATCGTCAGCGTAGTCAAGATGTTTCAGTTGGGATGTAAGAATCTATCGAATTCCAACGTTTCCCGTCGACAAAGCTGCACAAAGCACATCGCTAATCACCAATAAGAATAGTATTGGTGAAAGGATACAGCATTGTCTTACCCCACTTTGCATCTCAAATTCCAACTCAACTTTCCTCTGTGCAGAACGTGACACTTGGAGCCTTCATATGTAGCTTTGATAATAGCAATTAGTTTATCGGGGATATATCTCCTGCCTAAGGCAGGCCAAATAAACTCCCTGTTGACACTATCGAACGCCTTCTCAAAATTGATGAACAGCAGGTGAAGTGGCGATCGATATTCAACGCACTGTTCGATGATAATTTGCAGCGTGTTGATGTGGTCGACACACCAGGATCCAGACCGGAAATCTGCTTGTTCGGCATCGAGTGTATCTTCAAGATATAGTTTAATTCGCTTTTGAATGATTTGAACTATTATCTTCTACAGCAGGCAGCACGCAGTTATCCCTCCAGTTTCCGCACTCCTTTTTATTTCCTTTCTTAGGAAGCTTGACGATCATTCCCCTTTTCCACTCGTCGGGAAAACTTTCATCTGTCCAAGCTCTCTCTATAAATGGATGCAGTAGCTCAGCCTGCTCGTACGAGCTCTCCGGGAATACAGTCAAGTCTTACCGCCTTGTTGGTTTTAACTGCTTTGACCGCGGTAGTGATCTAATCCTTACTGGGAGTCGTCATGCGTATTCGCAATATACGTATATATTGTAGTAGTATATGTATATGTCACTCAATTCTTGAATATTGGACTTTTTTGGAATCCTATTGCTATAAGACGTATGAATAGAACTGAACGAGTGTAAAAAAAACTTTCTTCGCTTTGCCCTACGTTGATTTTTTAATGATGTTAATATAAATATTTCTTATACGTCAAAAGGCATTCTACTCGGGATACAATCTCTTCAACTCAGACGGAAAATGTTTGGTATCATGTCCATCAGGGATTTGCTTTGTGCTTCGCTCGACTGCGAGAATTTTCTCAGGCACATTAATATCTATGCTCCACAAATGGTCCTTAGACCAAGTTTGAAGATCGGCGCCATGCCTTATATGAAAACTTAGACATATGTATGTCAATATGGATTCATGTAAATCGCAGATTGAAATAAATAAATAAATTTCGCGAATTTGTTTGACAATTAATCAATTCGCTATAGTTGCGTTTTCTATAGGCACTCAATCAATCATCTTCACAATTTTACGTTAGCGTATTAATCATTGACTCTGATAACTGGCATGTGTTTAGCTAGCATTTTGTGTCTTCTCTTTCTTTTTTTTTTTGCAATGTTAAGCACCTTATCATTGAGCCCTTTTCAATAATAATCTTTATAATCCCGATGTAAAAGTAACTGCAATCTAAATATATGTAAGGCAATAGAAATTGGTTTGACCAATTCTAACAATATTGTGCAAAATAAACGAATGCCGAAAATTCCAAAGAAAAGTGCGAAAAGTTTTGCAAAACAAAATGTAGAATCCATTTACGCTTGCAGAAATAATGAACTGCAAAGTGAGCATTGCCAAGTAACAAATGGCCAAATGAAATATTATAAACAATTGGCACAATTGAATAATTCTTATTTTTCTTCTTCTTCTTCTTTTTATCAGCAAGGTTATGATCCGAAAATAAGGGATCACAACCCTCACACTTCACCGCATTTCTATTGAGCCGCCTGTAGGGTTCGCCTATTTGACCTCAGAAAATATCGGCAGGCTTGCCGATTTTGGATCACTCGGTTACTGAGGCCAATGAAATGCCGATGTCGTCGCATTTGTGTGATCCAGGAGTTTATAGGCCTGCCTTTCCTACATCGCGATGTCTTTGGAACGTGCATTGTTATTGCCTTTTTAACAGAGTTCAAATTATCTCTTCTTTGAACGTGGCAATACCAGCTGACCCGGTCGCGCTCTTTCTTTTGTACGATGGTTTCCTTGATGTGAAAGCTTCCACGGATCTTCGAACTTCTTATTCGATCAAGCTTTGTCACTGCTGCTGTCATGCGAAGCATCTTCATCTCAGCTGCCGTTAATTTACTCTCATACTTTTTGTACATCGTCCAACATTGTGAACCGTATGTGAGCGCTGGATGCACAACTGCGGAGTAGAGCCTTCCCTACAACTTAGGTGGCGTTTTTCTTTCACAGAAGATAGCGGAATTTTCTCGCCACTTCATCCACTCTACGCTTACGCGATGATTGATGTCGTCATCACAATTTGCTTTGCTATTGATCATAGATCCCAGATATTTGGACTTTCGCACTTGGGAAGCACTGTTCCATTCAAATAAATATCTGGAATAGGACTGAGTGGATCAGAGAACGGGCAGCACAAGTAATCTGTCTTTTTTGAACTACTGTGATACCCATTTCCCTCCAGAACGTCCACCCACACATCAAGTGCTCGTTGCAGGGATGTAGGATCCTCACTTATGATGGCTCCATCGTCAGCAAAGAATAACTGATCACTTTACCTTCAAGCAGATAATCAAGGACTGTAATAAAGAGCAAAGGACTTATGACGCTCCCCGGTGCACCCCGACTCTGATTGGGAACTCTTCGGTTACTCCAGCGGGGCATTTTACTTTTTTCTTTGCTCCTTCGTTCATATCCATGATCATCTGTACATAGGTTGTCGAATGCCTTTCAAAGTCAACCAATACAATATGCAAATCCCTTAAGGAATCACGATGTTTTTCCTTTATGATCCTCATACTTTTGATTGCATCTGTGGTTGATTTACCCGAGACAAACCCGCACTGATCATCAGATAGCCGTGTTATTTTTCGCAGTCGGCTACTTAATACCCGCTCAACGATCTTCATGGTGTGTGACATCAGCTTGATCGAACGGTAGTTATCACAGTTTCGTATATCATCCTTCCCTTTGTATACAGGGAGAAGGTAACTTTCCCTCCATTGATTCGGCATTGGATCACCTCTCAGAAATTTGGAGATGAGAATTCTGAGCCATCTGAACCCAATGTCTCCCATGTTTTTCCAGAACTCACCGGAGATCTCGTCTGGCCCAATCGCTTTTCGTTTTTTGGAGTATTTGACCGCCTCACTAACTTCTTTGACTGTAATGTCAGGTATTTCTTCACAGTTAGGGGTGGCTCTTGGGAAGTTTAGTCGGGGAAACTGTTCATTCAATTGTTCTTTACAATACCGCCGCCACCTCTGCAGAATTTGGTCATCATCCACATAAGCTGGCCATAAGCATTGTTAATGAACTTTGGCGAACGAATCTCCTGAGCATTCCTCCTTCTTTGGATAGCCTGATTTGCACCAGCAACCGGGGAAGATATAGATATTTTCTCCAGGTCCCGATACAGGCCCTCCGTTCTCTCTGTTTGAAGCTGGACGCACTTCTTCTTCGCTTTTTCTTGCAACATCTGTATTCCATTCGCTGTATTCTGTATTCCAACTCGCCTCGAAGTTTTTCGTCACTATTATTAGAGGGGCACTTTAATCAAGCTTTGAAAGCCGCTTTCTTCTCATTTATCACCTTCTTAGCTTCATCACTCCACCACCTTGTTTCTTTGGCGTGTTGATTGTGGCCTTTTGAAGCTCCTTATAATATATAATACATAATAATTCCTCTTTATTTAATAATTCTTATTTTCCTACTGAAGCACTTCTATGTCTTTCATAGTTTTATAAAAGTTTACCTGTGTTTAATTTTCTCTGTTTTCGAAGTGATTTTCCGTTTTTTTCTTTTTTGGTTAAAAAATCCCGCTTATTTTAGGTTTGAAAATTCAATGCATATAATATCCGCCAATCTTTCTCTCTCGCCACCTCACCCTTCTCCCTTCTTCTTTTTCTAAGGCAGTATTGCCAGATACCGAATTTGTAATATTCTGCCCTGACATATCTTTTTTTTCTGTTTAAACATATGGGTCTATGAAAATGCAACAAATATGCACAATGACTCTTAGAATAGTTATATCAAAAGTCGACCCTGATGTAAATTGTTTTTAGTTAATCCTAAGGTCTTTCTAGCACTGAGAACCAAAAACAAAGAAGACCAGTGGTAGCTTACTCCAATTCTTCTACACCAAAAGTTATTTTGGGTCGATTGAAGAAAATTACACAAGGAATCAAGAATCAAGGACCATGTCTACCAATTATTACACGTTACTTACTTACTTATGACTCAACCAACAAACCTCAACGAGCCAACTGCCCCCAGTGCATACATCAAGTTAGTTGAAGTCACCCTCCATTTGTTTGCGCCACCCGCTGTGGGTCCGTCCTCTATTACGTTGACCATCCGGAGTGGATTCGAAGATTTTCTGGGCTGGAACGTTAGGATCCATCCGCTCGACGTGACCCAACCATCTTAGTGGCTGTATGTAAATTCTTCTGGCAAGGCTTATATCCTTGTATATGCCGTATAGTTTGGCATTGTGACTTCTCCTCCACTTACCGTCTATGCAGACGGGACCAAATATCACTCGAACATCCGATGTTTCCACGCCTCTGTACCATACAGCATAGCATGACTGGGATGATCAATGTCTTACGCAGAGTTACCTCAGTAGTTCGAGATAATGCGTTGTTATTCAATTGTAAGTAAATCTTCGTTCGATCTCCCCATTGTGATGTCTTTAGCACGAAGCCCTTAGGTTAGGTTAGGTTGAAGTGACTGCCAGCTGAGAAACGCCAACACACTTAGACCAATAATAGGTCTATTGTGATACCAGATGGATGATGGGAGAAATTTTCTCCTACCTACTCGTTAAACCACTTTGAGTTTCTTATGAAGCGTAGGAGGCTCTTGATATCTATATTTTTCAGGTCGCCTATGTCGTTGTAAAAGGGGGCTCCTAGGTGAAGCTTCCTTCTATGGGAGAGAGCTGGGCACGAACAAAGAAGGTGAGGAATAGTTACCTCCTCTTCCTCATCCATAAAAAAAAAAAAAAAAATAAATATTTGGCGCAACAGCTCTTTAAAGTGCCAGGGCCTAGCTTCTCGCAACCACTCATGCTGTGTGCGTTATATTTTCACACGAATGGAAGGGACCTACAGTTTAATGCCGACTTCGAACGGCGATTTGAAAAGCTTTTTCGTGACAACAATACTCTCGGATGTTTGTCAGACGCTCGCGAGAGTTGGGACCGTGAAAAAACTTTTTGGTGTTTTCTGGGATTCGAACTTGGAACCTCATGCGTAGTGATCCGACACACTAACCACTTACGCCACGGCGCCCACAGGTCATACAGGTTTTACAAAAGTCGTTCGCAAAAACGCCGAGCCTTGTGGCATGCTTACCTATTAGACAGTGTCCACTGTCCAGTGATGACACCTATTATAGCGCCGATATGCAATCTGTTGAGAGAAATCAAAAACTTAGAACGTTTTAGATCTAGATTCGGCCAAATTTGTTTTGTCGCTAGACATGTGGATCCACTTGTCCACCTAAGGTTCATACTCTCGATAGCATACAGCTTAAATTTAAGTTTGCAAGTAGCGATTGGTATTCCTAAGGAGCCTTTGTCCAGGGGGGATTAAGGTGATCTAAAGTAATTATATTGCTTAAAGTTGACCTGCACTTGAGCCAATCAGTTTTGCGGTAGTTCCTAAAAACTGCCGGGTTAACGTAATCTACGAATAGAGAGAATTGGAGATAACTGTGATCAGAGAACGATGGTTCGCTTGACATCTTCCAATTCTTGATGCGGTGGACGATGCTATCGTAGGCAAAAGTGTTGTCTAATATGAAAGTGACGAAAGTGGGACCGTTACCTATGTTGCACAAAATAAGGTTTGTACTTAGAATAAAATCAAAAAGTAGCTCAGTAGCTCTTTTGTTGATATCGGAACTGCCCCATACAGTATGGTGAGCGTTAGCATCACATCCTATGATGGGACTAGTCTTTTGCCTCCCCGCATCCGCGATCAGTCTTTCCAGGTTATCCCCAAAAAGAGAGTCCATATTGTCATGGGCGAGATACACCGACACCAGAAAGTAAGAGCCACTGGGTGTTTCTAATCTCGCTGCGGTTGTATCTCGATCGCTGTAATTAGGAAGTAAAGTTACATTTAGGTTACTTTTCACCAGCATACACGCTCTGGGCTTACCTTCGTCGCGCACATACAGGGTGTAGTAGTTAGAAGTCTTGAGTCCACGTATCAAATTGTCTACAATCCAAGGTTCCTGGACCAAGACTATATCTTCCCTGTCCTTTGAGAGACGGAGAAGATGGCCGGCAGAAGCCCTTTACTACGTCAAAATTATATCTCTCTATTGTGGCGTTCTGTCCAAAACGCCATAGTTGGGTGGCATTTTTTGTAGATAGCATATACGAGTATTTGGTTTTGCTTTCATTGACCGCTAAACCCATCTTTGCTACATCTGCCTCTATATTCTTTCTGGTATTATGTTCAAGAGATAGCACAATAGCGTGTCGCCGAACGGTTCGGTGGTGTTCTTTCCGACTTAGATGGAGCAACGATAGTTCTCCATCGTCATCATGCACGGACACACGAGCTTGGCAGCGATGCCGAGACTAGACATGGCTCTATACAACTCGTCTCTATTCACGTTATCAAAAGCAACTTTGCAATCGAGGAAGAGATGGTGCGCGTCGATTATACATTCCGGTGTTTTTTCCTAGATCTGCCGTAGTGTAAATATTTTTTCAATAGGGGACTTTCGTGACTTAAAACAGCACTGATAAGGACCTATCAGGTTGTTGACAATCCGTTTTAGGCGTTTATATAAAACGGCAGACAGAATTTTATAGGCGAAGTTAAGAAAACTTATACCTCTGTAGTTGAAGTAGTTCAGAGGGTCTCCTTTCTCCGGGATCGGCCAAACGATACTAAAAAAAAATATTTGGCGGAACAGCTTTTTAAGTGCCAGGGCCTAGCTTCTCGCAACCACTCATGTTGTGTGCATTATATTTTCCACACCAGTGGAAGAGACCGACAGTTTAGTACCGTATCCGAAGGGCAATTTGTTTTGAGAAGTTTTTCAAGACAACAATACTCTCGGATGTTTGTCAGACGCTCATGGGCGGAAACTGATCCCATGAACCCGATGCTAGCATTCGAAAGGAGATTCACTACAAGAATTTCTGACAGAATATACTGGAAGAACTGCAGAACCATGAAGAAAAAGGAGTTGGCTTTCTATACCGACGGTTCTAAGAAGGACGTTGGCACGGGAGCCGGAGTTTATTGTGAAACCCTAGGAATAAACCACTCCTTTAGAATAAACGACGACTGCAGCGTCTTTTAGGCCGAGGTCACAGCCATTATATACGAGTAGACTGCTGAAATTATACGCGAGAGAATACCGTTGGTAAAACGAAAACTGTCTATATAGACAGCCAGGCAGCCGTTAAGGCTCTGGACTTTGCCGTAATTAGGTCGAGGCTTGTGAGAATCACTCTTAAACGAGATATCTAGAGCCAATGCGGTGACCCTCTGCTGGGTACCAGGGCATATGGATATCGAAGGTAACGAAAGGGCTGACGAGCTTGCTAGGGAAGGGTCGGCGCTGCACTTATCGCGGGCCATCCCCTCTGTTGCAACCCCAATCAGTTCCTTGCGGAAAAAAATAGAGGATGAAGCCACCGGTCGAGCAAGCAGACGCTGGGTTCATCTGGAAACATGCGCAACTGCCAGGGTGCTATGGCCGGCCTACAACAAGAAGAGATCAACCTCTCTGGTAAAACTTAATCGTTATGACGCACGGGTCATTTCTGGCATAATTTCCGGACATTGTGCCATTGGCGTTCACGCGGAGCGACTCGGTGTGCTGCATAACGACTATTGCAGAAGTTGAAGGGACGAAGAAGAAATTGAATCTGTTCGTCACCTGTTGTGTGACTGTCCTGCCCTATCTGTCAGAAGAATGAGGACTCTTGGTAGTTACTTCTTCTCGGAGGTGGAGGAGTTAGGTAATGTCGAGCTGGCGGACCTCCTGAGATTCATATCACTTTCTGGGTGGTTCTGACAGCGGATTTTCTTTACAGCGTTTCCAGGGTTAAATGATTGGGCACAATGGACCCGTACTGTTGGTCTGTGTGAGCATTGACTCGTTGTCACAAGGCACCCATCTACCTAACCTAACCTTGTCAGGCGCTCGCGAGAGGCTTGACCGTGAAAAAAATGTTTTGGTGTTTTCTGGAATTAGAACTTGGAACCTCACGCGCGGTGATCCGACACACTAACCACTTACGCCAGGCGCCCACGTAGCTTTAATAAACTCCACTATATTGCTTATACTCCATTTTATAATAACGTCGATATCATAGCATACGATTCCCTTCTATTTCTTTGACCAAACAGCAGGGATGTTATACAAATAGGGGAAGATAAATGCGTTGCCATCATAATAGGCAAGAAATCATTTATAGACATGAGAAAGAGAGCCAGAGACAAAGCGGATCATAACAAGACTTTCTTGAATTGAACGAGGAGAAATGTAGTAGTAATCTATTCAATCGGCAAAGTGACTTTATGCCAAAGTTTGTCAATTGCTTCTACTGTAAATACATATGCTTAATACTCTTAAACGAATGTTGCAGTCAAGTAACATCCAAAATTAATAGCTACTTATACTGAAATGTTTTCTCTTTCAGCCATGTGCAACTGTTTGGCCTTACTAGCCACAATGTGTAGATGCTCTATAAATACTCAGGCAGCCATTCAATAATAAATATCAATAATAGGTAATATATTATAGTTGCATCTATCATTATATGTTTAATTGATTGACTCACCATTTCATGGTCAATGCATCTGCAACATTGATCACGGTTTGCCCCAGCTTCGGTTGATATTATAGATCGAACTGAATTTTTTTTCTTATTTTCTAGCATTTTCTTCTCCGGCTTAAGTGACGAACATTTCAAAACTGCCAATATTTGGGAAAACCTACGACGTACTCGTATAATGACTAGCTTAAGTGCCTAAGAACGACTAAACTGATTTCAATGATGTAAGTTGTTATTAAATTTATTTAAATTTATTTAGTCATTTCTTTGGAGACTTAAAAAATCGTGGGATGGAGATGCCTATATACGTGCATAAAATATATCTACCTATATACGAGTACATATATCAAATCACGTTATTTAAAAAAAAATATCCCTATTAGCGTTTTTGATATATGTAGATACATCTGTACTAGGTTAGGTTGAAGTGGCTGCCAGCTGAGAATAACCAACACACTTAGACCAATAATAGGTTCGTTGTGATACCACGTGGATCCTGGAAGAAAGTTCCTCTCTACCTACACGTTAAACCATTTTGAGCTTCTTATGAAGCCAAATCTGTTTTGTCGCTAGACATGGGGGTCCATTTGTCCACCTAAGATTTGTACTCTCGATAGCATAGAGCTTAAATTTGAGTTTGCGAGTAGCGAATGGTATACCTAAGGAGCCTTTGTCCGGCAGGATGGGTATTGTTGTTCCTATTCTGGCGAGTTCATCGGCCTTACAATTCGCTGAAATGTCCCAGGTGAATATTGAACTGCTCCGCCATCTCCACGAGAGACGATCGGCAGTCTAGAGCCACTAAGGAATTTACAAAGGTCAATTCCAAGGATTTGATTGCTAATTGGCTGTCTGAAAAGATGCGGATACCTCTAGCAGATATCACGTTTTTCTTAAGCCAAGATAAGACTTCTTTAATCGCCATTATTCCCGCCTGGAACACGCTTCAATGATTTGGAAGACGGAAGGAGAGCTTAAGATTAAACCTGTCAGAGAAAACACCTGCACCATCTTCTTCCTTGATTTTTGAGCCGGCAGGGTAAAAATGAATCAACCCATCTTCTAAGAATGAATCATCATTCCAGTGTGATCTTGAGGGAATGGTGATGAGGAAGTTGTTGTCAAAATTTAGACGTGGGATGGTGTAGTCTGTGTTTTCGGGAGGGATTTTGAATTTATTCAAAACTAGCTGACCAGTGCTCCCTTGCTTCACCCGCATTTTAGTTGACGGTGATTTTCTTGTTGATATATAATTGGCAACTAAATACAATACCGAAAATATGTAAACTCAATTATAACTTGTAGCGTGCACATAGAGAAAAATTTACTTGTCTCTAGATGCAAACTCTGCCTTAAGTCCGAATTGGATTATCAGAAGCCGCAGCATATGCAGATTCAGCAGATTCTCTCACATACGATTATATTGCCTTACATGTACAGTAACATGAGCGCGTCACCGTGGTTATATAAGGCAGCAACCGTAGTTAAACGTTCCTTTTTTTCTTAATCACGCTTCCCTGAACATCTTATTTGATGTGGTGACCAACGTTTTTTTTTTACACCGTCTTGTGATCAAAGTTCATATACAGTAAGCTACTTTAATAACTTACTTATAAAGCTAAACGTGGGGTTTGAAGTTCCTAGACCTGGCGTGATTTAGAGCTAATCATCAAGAGCTTTTCACCCATCATAAAGGTAAAAATCCGTGAAACTTAATCGTTATTTTTTAAATAGACCTTGTCCATATGGTCCCTCATAGGCACCCCACGTTACTTTTAACTAAAATAATTGATACATTTTTAAGAAGGAGACAAAAAAGTACAAGATCAAACTTAATGATCATTAAGATCGTCGGAATCGAGAGTCACTGTACAAGCACCCATGGCTACAGCGGGAAACCATTAAAGGAAAATAAATGCTCAAAATGACGTCATCGAACATCCATATATCACTATAGCATCAAATTAGCCTAACAGCATACTAGTGCTTGCAGACACTTATTAGCATTGTCAAAATAATCTTGCGTAGCGGATAGCGGATGGCGGATCCTAAATCTCAGCCAAAGCTACAGGGGAACGCTTAGGAAACGAAACCAGGATTCAGCAATAACCCCCAGTTTTAACTTTGCTTGCGGTCAATCAAGAGGTTCCGAAGAGTCTACGGTTTCAGTTCGCAAATCTCAAAATTGTGCATACCCTAATCAACGTGCAGTGTTAAATTAGATTAGCCTATAAAAGAAAGAAAAAATAAATAAATTGTCTATTTTATACGTGTAGAATGCAGAATCTAACAGTTCATTTCTTTTCATATATATATTCGATAATTAATTACTTAAGTATAATTGCGCTCTCTCGTTATAAGTATATACATATATGTATACGTAAGTGCTTGAAAACAAAAAAACAAACAACAAAGAACAACAACAAAATCGTCACCGTCAGCGTGTTTATGTGGCCACATCAACATCGTCACGGGAAGGAGTAAAACATAAATAAGAGTGAGTACCATTTTTCATATATACATATACATATACTTAATATATAACTAGAGTGCGTATATCCTAAAATTTTGTTTAGACACTGAAATAATTTAATATAACAAACTTTACTTTGCATTTTTTTAGTTATAAGTTACTTTAGTGAAATACCTTTTTTTTCTTTAGTATTTTTCATTCATAAATTATATTTCTTAAAATTACATAGATATCTAGTTTACATAAGTGGAATAATACCCTATCTCGCGTTTTGAAAGAGTTATTTGTAAAGTAATTACTATCATGCATACTTAATCTACATTAGAAATAAAAATATCTTTTTGGATACTCGAAGTGACCATACAAATTTCTTAGTGCTTTTCGATGACTTGCGCTGTTAGAATTGACATGTCCTGTTAAAGTTTGAGTTTTGGGTGAGATCAAAACTAAGATGTCGTGCACACAATGATGATATAAGCTCGGTTTTTTGTTAAAAGAATAGGGACTATCCTGTAGAATTTAAGTGGGTTGGATAGTCATGGAGCAGAGGAGTTCGACTTCTTTGCTACAAGAGGGCGGGAACCCTAGAAGAAGGCATATCATCTAGCCATCGGACTCTAACCAGTGAGTGATCCTTCAAAAGGTATCCATCTTTCCTTTTCGACCAAGCGCATGCATACACACGTACACAGATATACACAGCTTCCCTCCAACCATCCAGAATCGATGGATTCTGGCTTTGTTTTCTGGTCACATCACGCTGATGTAGAACCAATGCTTCCATCCTTTTCTTACCGAATGAGACACGAATACTTTTTGTGAGAGTAATTCAGCAGCAAGATCCCCCCCCAATGCCGTCGAGCTAAAGCCGTGCATCGCATGCGTGTCTCCCAGCTGCTAAGGGACTCCATACCCGTCATCTTACTCCTTTAGAGCAACACCCTAACTTTAACTTTATCTTTAATTACTATTCTCTTACAAACTTCCCCCGTGGGAATCCCACCAGAGCATACGCAAACCCGCTTCCAAAACACAATTTATGTTAAATTCATTAAAACCTTCTAAAATGTGGACAAATCCAACGATCAACATCTCATCTAACAAAATGGAAAAATATTGCAATAGTTCTATGTCTTCACATGCATATGCATGTACATATGTACCTACGCGTATATTCCCAAGTCTCTTAATTGCATGAAGTTTTGACAGCACATGGATATCTTAATTAAAAAATTTACAATATCTTAGATTTGGCACTGATAATGTTTATTTTTTCAATTTTAACTCTAGAAGAGATCGCACACTGAAGATCAAAACATAATCATGGGATAGCGCGCCCATATACTCACACACACAAACTATTGCAACGATAGCCACTGCTGCATGACTGCTGGACGCGCTCTCCACTGAAGGAAAATTGTGGGCGATGATTTGATTAATTGTTTTTAGCATTGCTCAGCTTCAGGACAACACAGAGGGATGTTTTATACCTTAAAAGAATCAGCGGCGAATTTACTAAATTCACCTATTTGTTATTTTTTGAATCCGGAGTGCCAGTACTGAGCTACGGCTGTGGAGTCAATATTTACAGATGGAAAATTTGATCACAACCCCCTTTATGCCACTTAGACCTTGAATTTCGGAAAATTCCTTTTTACCTGGCATCTAGGCAAAATAAGGAATAACTGTGCAAAACTTGAAATACCTACGTCTAGCAGTTTTCGAGAAACTGTGTTCACAAGGAAAATCGACTTTACTTTTATAGTATTAAAGATATGATGGAAGCGTGGCCAAATTCTTTTCTTGACCACTGTTGGGTAGCTTCAAGAAGAACGGCTGCATTCGCTGCCATTTGCTTGCTAAGTATATCGAGGGGCATCAGGTGAAACATACTTCCCAGTGCCGCAAAGGGAGTTGTACGTTGTGCTCCACTTATGCACAGACAAGTTGTATGCTGGACCTTACTTAGATGATCGCGATTTATAGCTTTTTCTAACTTTGTCCACCAGACAATCACCCCGTGTATGTGAGTATCGGTCTAATGATCGAGATGCAGAGCCAACGTATCTAGGATACGAAATATCTAGCGAGGGAATTGGGCCAAATGTTAATGGTCTTCATGCGGTAGCCGAATTTCCGGTTCCATTTAACGCGAGGAATTTCAGGAAATTTATAAAAGATTTCTCTTTATTGTCAAAGCCTTTGTTCGATCTGATCAAGAAAGATACCGAGTTTGAATTTGGCGAAGAAGAAATTATGGTTTTCGATTCCGTAAAGCATCGATTTCGATTCTGAGGATGAAGAGTGCAGAGCACAAAATATATGGGATTCCCTACAGCGAACTTGCTTAAAGGAGGCCAAATCACTGCTAGGAGCTTAAAAAAGCCACCATCAGCACACCAAAGAAACATGATGGTGTAGTGATGAAGCTAAGAAGGTGAAAATTGAGAAGAAAGCGGCTTTCAAAGCTTGGTCAAAGTGCCCCTCTAATAATAGTGACGAAAAAGCTCTCCTCGAAATGGAATACAGATGTTGCAAGAAAAAAGCGAAGAAGAGGTTCACCCAGCTTCAAGCAGAGAGTACGGAGGCCCTGTATCGGTAGCCGGAGAAAATATCTTCCCCGGTTGTTGACGCAAACCAGGCTATCCAGGAGCTGCGAATACACAATATGAACAAGAGAGCAACCATCTTCAAAGTAACCGCCCAAAGAAGGAGGAATGAGGAATCAGGAGATTCGTTCGCCAAAGTTCATTAACAGTGCTCATGGCCAGCTTCTTGTGGATGACGACAAAATTCTACAGAGGTGGCGGCAGTATTGTGAAGAACTTTTGAATGAACAGTTTCCCTGGCTATACTTTCCAAGAGCCACCCCTAACTGTGAAGAAATACCCGACATTATAGTCGAAGAAGTTAGTGAGGCGGTCAAATACTCCAAAAAACGAAAAGCGGTTGGGCCAGATGAGGTGCCCTCTGAGTTCTGAGAAAAAGATGGGAGACATCGGGTTCAGATAGCTCAGAATTCTCATCTCCAAATTTGTGAGAGGTGACCCAATGCCGAATCAATGGAGGGAAAGTTACCTTCTCCCTGTATACAAAGGGAAGGGTGATACGCGAAACTGTGGTAACTACCGTTCGATCAAGCTGATGTCACACGCCATGAAGATCGTTGAGCGGGTATTAGGTGGCCGACTACGAAAAACAATACGGCTGTCTGATGATCAGTGAGGGTTTGTCTCGGGTAAATCAACCACAGATGCAATCCAAAGTATAAGGATCATAATGGAAAAACATCGTGATTCCTTAAGGATTTGCATATTGTGTTAGTTGACTTTGAAAAGGCATTCGACAGACAACCACGAGATATGATATGGGTGGCGCTAAGACATCGACGGGTTCCAGAAACCTATGTACAGATGATCGTGGACATGTACGAAGGAGCAAAGACAAGAGTAAGATGCCCCACTGGAGTAACCGAAGAGTTCCCAATCAAAGTCGGGGTGCACCAGGGAAGCGTCTTACGTCCTTTGCTCTTTATTACAGTCCTTGATTATCTGCTTGAAGGTAAAGTGATGAACCCCAAGGTACATCAGTTATTCTTTGCTGACGATGGAGCCATCATAAGTGAGGATCCTCCATTCCTGCAACAAGTACTTGATGTGTGTGTGAACGTTCTGGAGGGAAAGGGGTATCGCATTAGTTCAAAAAAGACAGAGTAATTGTGCTGCCCGTCCCTCAGGCATAGATATTCCAGACATTTATTTGAATGGAACAGTGCTGCTTCCTAAGTGCGAAAAGTTTAAATATCGGGGATCTATGATCAATAGCAAAGCAACCTATGATGACGACATCAATCATCGCGTAAGCGTAGGGTCAATGAAGTGGCGAGAAAATTCCGCTATCTTCTGTGGCAGAAATATGCCCCCTAAGTTGAAAGGAAGGCTGTACACCGCAGTTGTGCGTCCAGCGCTCACATACGGTTCACAATGTTGGACGATGTACAAAACGTATGAGAGTAAATTAACGGCAGCTGAGATAAAGATGCTTCGCATTACAGCAGGAGTGACAAAGCCTGAACGAATAAGAAGTTCGAAAATCCGTGGAAGCCTTCACGTCAAGGAAACCATCTCACGAAAAATACAGCTCAGCTGGTATTGCCACGTTCAAATAAGAGATTACTCGTGTTTGAACCCTATTAAAAAGGTAATATCAATGAATGTTCCAAAGACATCGCGAGGCAGGAGAGGCACTCCTATAAACGCCTGGAGCACACAAATACGACGGCACCGACATTTCATTGGCCTCAGTAACTGAGTGAACTGAAATCGGCAAGCCTGCCGATGCTGAGGTCAAATATGCGAACCCCACAGGCGGATCAGTAGAAATGCGGTGAAGTGTGAAGGTTATGATCCCTTATTTTCGGATCATAACCTCGCTGAAAAAGGAAGAAGAAGATTCCGTAAAGCAAAAGTTCTTAAATGCGCTATTGCTATGCATCTATAATCCCAATTTGGAAACTGAACTGCATTGTGGTGCAAGCGCACCTGGGTTTGGGGCAGTATTGTTGCAACCACAGGAAGAAGACCCAGTTTTATTTTTTTCCAAACGCGCAACCGAAACCGAATCCAAATATCACTCTTATGTACTAGAAACCTTAGCTATTATTTATGTGCTTCGAAGATTTCGCATTTTTTTGACAAGCATTAGATTCAAAATGATCACAGATTGCAGATCGTTAACTTTAACGTTAAACAAAAAACTGTTGAATCCAAGGATTTCACGTTGGGCCTTGGAACTTCAGGACTTTGATTATTCAATCGAGCATCGAGATAGTAAGCGGATAAACTACGTGGACGCCCTTAGCAGGTGTCACAATATTTTAGTCATCGAATCAGCTGCGTCTCAGCAGAGAGATCGAAGAATAAAGCGATTAGTTGAGTTCTTAGAAAACAGAAATAGAGCCATTGTTATGAATTGGACAATGGGCTCATCTATCGCAAGTTAAATAAAAACATATTATTCTATGTTCCCTCCAACATGGAACGGATTGTTATACACACCCACCATGACGCACTTTGCCATGCGGGGGTAGAGAAATGTTATGATTTTCTAAAAAAAAAACTTACTGGTTTTCGCAAATGAAATTTAAAATCAAATCAATTCAATGGTCAAGTGAAGAGGTTAAACAAGGTAATAGTTCCGATGCTCGTGAAAGAAAGCGAAGAAGATCCAGGTGATTGGACGAAACATTTGGAGAAAGTAGAGTTTACTCTAAATAATACGGAAAGTAAGAGTACAGGTTTCAATCCTAGCAGGTTAATTTTGATGTACCTTAAAAGGGTAGGTTTCATGATCAGATTCGTGAGTTCCTGGAACACAATACCATATTTTGGTTGGGGAGCCACGAAATATTGAGCAGGGAAAAAGCGAGCGAAAACATAGTTCGGAATCAAAAGGTCAATAAATCGTATTTGGATAAGCGTCACAAAAATCCTAGCACGTATGAAATTGGAGATTATGTTTTAATCAAAAGCATTGTTAATGTCCCGGGTTTACACAAAAAATTCTTATCTAAATATAAAGGCACATTCGAGGTCAAAAAAAGTTTTGTCACACGATAGATACTTAATAGGAGATCTGAAAATATGAAACCTTATATCAAAATGTAACAATATCATTACTTGTACTATCGTATTTCAAAAGCAAACTTACTTAACGATTACTTAGCGTTTTATGTATATAAACTGTCTATGTATGAACAAAATATCATTGTAAAAGAAGACTAGTAGTAAAAGTGTTAACTATTTTTTATCATGTATCCAAACGGAACGTAACCACAGATCTGCAAATAAGTTGTTCTGGCAGATCGTCCGCCGACTCAGAGGAAAAAAGTTGAATATCGTTGAAGGAGTCAAATCCAAAGACGGTAGACTTCTTTCCAATGAGGAGGACATCTTACGCAGATGGAGCGAGCACGTTTCAGAATTGCTCAATCCCGAACAGGGCACCGAAGATGACAGACGTATTGTCGAGAGTTGGGCGGAAAGTAGTCCCACGGTAGAGGAAGTAACTTTGGCGATCAAAGCGCTAAAGGTTGGCAAATCTGCAGGTGTGGATGAAATTCGGACAGAAATGCTCAAGGCTTTAGGTAAAGAGGGAGTGCAATGGCTCTCGCGTGTCACTAAAGTGGCCTGGGAATGCGGTGAAACACCTGGTGATTGGCAAATGGGGGTGATAGTTCCTCTTTTTAAAAAAGGGTACAAAAGAGGTTGCGCCAACTATAGGGGTATATCTCTTTTAAGTCTCCCTGGAAAAGTCTTCGCCAAGGTGCTAGGTGCAGTGGTTGAGAACAGTTTGAGGGATGAGCAGTGCCGTTTTCGTCCCGGTAGAAGCACAACCGACCAGTTATTCACTCTCAGAATGGTTCTTGAGAAGGCCTGGGAGTATGCTAAACATGTCTACACTTGTTTTGTGGATTTGGAAAAACCATATGATAGAGTTCCTCGAGGCAAACTCTGGAGTGTTCTGCAGGAGTATGAGATTGATGGTTCCCTGTTAAGGGCGATTCAGTCTTTATACACAAACTGTAGAAGCGGTGTTCGGATAAACGGTGTTAAGTCAATACCTTTCACTGTGGGCGTTGGGCTCCGCCAGGGGTGCGTTTTGTCACCTCTCCTCTTCATTGTTTATATGGATTGGATGTTGCAGCGCAGCCGTGAGGGGGAATGTTTCGAAGTGGGGGACCTTAGGATTAGTCATCTGCTCTTTGCGAATGATTTGGTCATCCTTGGGTCCTCTCAAACCGAACTTCAGCGCGCACTCGAAAGGTTTGTAGCCGTTTGTGATGATGCTAGAATGAAGATCAACGTGGACAAGTCAGAGGTAATAGTCGTTTCCAAAAACCCATTCAGTGCACTCTGCACGTTAGTGGAGTTCCACTGAAGCAGGTGGATAAGTTTAAGTACCTCGGGGTCTTATTCACGAGTGATGGGAAGAGCAATGCCGAGTTATTCTGTAGAATTGGTCAGGCTGCATCAATTTTGAGAGAGCTTGGCCCATGTGTTATAAGGAAGACTGAACTTAGTGTTCAAGCTAAGCTATCGGTTTTTAACTCGGTGTATGTTCCAACTCTCACCTATGGTCATGAAATTTGGGTAGTCACCGAAAGAATAAGATCGCGGATACAAGCTGCCGAAATGAGGTTCCTTCACGGTGTTGCTGGAATAACTCGTAGGGATTGAGTGCGTAACACCAGAGTACGCGAGGCGCTCAATGTTGAGCAGCTACTTCTCCGAACGGAACGATTTATGCCTCGATGATTTGGTCACGTAGTGCGTGTGCCCCCAGACCGGCTTCCAAGACGTGCCATCAGGTAGGCGACCCCGGTAGGCCTAGAAATAGATGGTCCAACAAGTCCGACATCTCTCCTGGACCCGTCTAGGGATTCCTCCTGATGAGTTGGAGTCAATAGCGGAGGATCGAGAAGGATGAAGAGTCCACCTGAGCATCCTACCCCCGGACCCTAATTTTTTTTTTTTCCGAGGGTAGGTGAAAATCTTCAACAAGACACTATGAGGATAGACAGCGCGTGCTCATAGTAGTGTGGGATTCTTACCCACTAAAAAACCTCCCTTCAAAACAGACCTGTTTTTATTTTTACTACAACTAAGTATTCGACTTATCAAGTAGTTTTCGTTTCGCGAAATAATGACGTTTTGCAGGTACCTTCCCATTAGAAGTTCCTGCTAGCTCCGCAGTTTAGACGCGGTTACTTAACGCGCTAAGTCTAAAGGTTTGATTCTTTGTAGACGGCGAAGTAAATTTCTTTCATCCAAAACTTGGAGGACTGTTATATTAGCGTGACTTTCTAGTCGACTTTTATGCTTTCTCGCGTAGTTTTTGATTTCGTCTTCGATTGCTTTAATGCCAAGATCTCTGTGGATATCGCTATTTCTGATATACCATGGCGCATTAACAATACCCCTTAGCACTTTGTTCTCAAAAGTTTGTAAAATTTAAATGTTCCTTATTTTGGTACAACCCCAGAGTTGTATACCATATGTCCATACAGGCTTTAGCACCTGCTTGTATAAAAGCAGTTTGTTATATATATTAAGCTTGGAATATTTTCCAAGTAACCAATACATTTTTCGATATTTATTATCTAATTCTTTGCGTTTTTTCTTCACGCGCGTTTTCCATTTCAGCTTTGTATCAAGTGTCATTCCAAGATACTTAGCCTCGTTTGCAAACGGAATTTGAACCGAGTTTGAAAAGATCGGCAAATTATTTATTTTCTTATAAGTAAAATTTACATGAACAGATTTGGTCTCGTTGAGTGCGATTCGCCAAATCTTTTCCCATTCATTTACTCTATCCAAAGCTTCTTGCAGTTTTTCTGTAGTATCTTCGACCGTTTTACCTACTGTCAAGATAGCAGTGTCGTCGGCAAATGTAGCTAGCTCAGTGCCTTCTACTTGCGGTATATTACGAATGCATAATAGATATAAGACTGGACCAAGAACGCTTCCTTGCGGCACCCCAGCCATTATTTCCTTAAAATCAGAATATTCGTTTCTACATTTGACGCGGAATAGCCTATTCGTAAGGTAGTTGTTCAAAATATTATATAGGTGCTCTGGCAGAACTTGTCGTAATTTAAACTTTAAGCCTTCGTGCCAGACCTTGTCCAAGGCTTGAGAGACATCAAGGAATACGCTTGAACAAATATTTTTTTCTTCAAGTGATTTTTCGATTACATGTGTTATTCGATGTACGTGTTCAACTGTAGAATGCTTACTTATGAATCCGAATTGATGATCCGGAATGAGATGCCCTTCTTCTATTACCGGCTGTATTCGCCTAACCAATATTCTCTCGAACACTTTGGATATATGGATTGAATGTTGTAGCGCAGCCGTGGCGGGGAATGTTTCAAAGTGGGAGACCTAAGGATTAGTCATCTGCTCTTTGCGGATGATTTGGTCATCCTTGGGTCCTCTCAAACCGAACTTCAGCGCGCACTCGAAAGGTTTGTAGCCGTTTGTGATAATGCTGGATTAAAGATCAACGTGAACAAGTCAGAAGTAATGGTCGTTTCCAAACAACCCATTCAGTGCACTCTGCACGTTAGTGGAGTTCCACTGAAGCAGGTGGATAAGTTTAAGTACCTCGGGGTTTTGTTCACGAGTGATGGGAAGAGCAATGCCGAGTTATCCTGTAGAATTGGTCAGGCTGCATCAATTTTGAGAGAGCTTGGCGAATCTGTTATAAGGAAGGCTGAACTTAGTGTTCAAGCTAAGCTATCGGTTTTTAACTCGGTGTATGTTCCAACTCTCAACTATGGTCATGAAATTTGGGTAGTGACCGAAAGAATAAGATCGCGGATACAAGCTGCCGGAATGAGGTTCCTTCGCTGTGTTGCTGGAATAACTCGTATGCATCGAGTGCGCAACACCAGAGAACGCGAGGCGCTCAATGTTGAGCAGCTACTTCTCCAAATGGAACGATCTATGCTTCGATGGTTTGGTCACGTAGTGCGTATGCCCCCAGACCGGCTTCCAAGACGTGCCATGGTGGCTGTGCCATCAGGTAGGCGACCCCACGGTAGGCCTAAAAATAGATGGTTGGACCAAGTCCGACATCCCTCCTGGAACCGTCTAGGGATTCCTCCTGGTGGGTTGGAGTCAACGGCGGAGGATCGAGAAGGATGGAGAGTTCACCTGAGCAGCCTACCCCCGCGACCCTCATGAATGATTAGCGGGCCATTGAAAATGTATGTATGTATGTATCCAAAATAAAAACTTCTAAGAATGTAAATCGAGGGCGATTTTAGTCAGGATGGTCGATCTGTTGGAGTTCTAAAAATCATTTATATATGTATAATTCATATTCGCATGTGTTCGTATGTATTATGTATTAAATTTCGCTGAGAGCACACCTCTGTTTTATGTATTATATGTATATAGATCACCCACTGATGTAAAGAACTTGATCATGTAAGGCAGTCTGCCTTGGTCATTCGTAAGACAAACAAGTTTTTAAATAAAGTGTACTATCAGAAGAGTGTTTGATTTCTGGGTTTTTATTGTACCTATATGTATTACATCTGGTGGGCAAAATCGCATCATCACCTCCCCGTGGTGCGCGCTGGATAGCTATCTGATAGTGAACTAACGATGAGCGTATGCTGAGCTGACGATATATGTGTAGCTGAACACTCGGACCTGCGTAAGCACATCTGGGTGAACTTCAGCGTGCATATGTTTAACTGGACGAGGCATCTCTTGTTGACCTGATCGGCTGAAATATGCGTCTCAGAAGTCCAACAAGAGGTCCACAGAAGGAGGACGTGCGGCGGATGAATTCTCCCGATCGAATCAACGGTGACGTCTACAGGCCAGCGGAAACCTTACCGGAGCTACTTCGACATATTTGAAGCTGAAGTCTGTAAGGATTTTCAATACTACGTCAGGGTATTGAAAAAGATATGGTGGCGGATGAACCCTTAATGGGCCAACGGCAGCGCTCATATCCCCGAAGTGGGTTACTGACATCGGTGTATCCGGCTCCT
Organism: Brachypalpus laphriformis; assembly: GCA_945910035.1. Classification (NCBI taxonomy): domain Eukaryota; kingdom Metazoa; phylum Arthropoda; class Insecta; order Diptera; family Syrphidae; genus Brachypalpus; species Brachypalpus laphriformis. The sequence continues at coordinate 167,859,275 of OX246754.1, forward strand.
CGTCCTAGGGGTTGCTAAAAAAGGATCTGGTCCTCCAGGTTGGGGGTTCTGCCGTCGAGTTAACTTCCCTACCACGTAAAAAACCTTCGGTTACGAAGCAACCAACAGCCTCGGATACGGATGATCTTACTGTTGACGACCCAAGCAAACGTAAAAAGAACAACGATCTTCGTGTCTGCACGTGGAATGTTAGGTCCCTCTACAAACCACGTGCAGCCAAACAACTTGCGGAGGCCGTAGAGTGTCTCAAAGCAGACATTACCGCCATCCAAGAAGTGCGATGGGATGGACCGGACAAAAGGAGTATGAAAAACTGCGACATCTACTACGGCGATTGCTACAGACAACAAGGACAGCGTCTATTCGGGTGCGGATTTGTTATTGGAGGCAGACTTAGGCAAGAAGTCTTGAGTTTCCGGCATGTGAACGAGCGCCTTATGACTATCCTTATCAAGGCTAAATTTGCCAATATTAGCCTAATATGCGTTCACCCCCCTCACGAGGAGAAGGACGACACGACAAAGGATGACTTCTATCAGGTCTTGGACAAGACGTATAATCAATGCCCTAGCCACGACGTTAAAATTATCCTAGGTGATTTTAACGCAAACCTAGGAAGAGAGGACGTCTTTAGTAGCGTGCTCGGAAAACACAGCCTGCACGACATCACATCCGGCAACGGACTTAGGCTAATCGACTTTGCGGCGGGGCGAAACTTTGTTGTAGCTAGTACGCGGTTCCCACGTCTCGATATTCACAAAGGAACTTGGCTCTCCTTTGATCGAAAAATTGTCAACCAAATCGATCACACTGCGATCGACACAAGGCACTCTTCCAGTATTCTGGGTGTCCGGACTTTCCGAGGAGCCAACGTGGACTCGGATCACTACCTAGTTGTAGCCAAGGTACGGATGCGGATATCCAGAACGGAGCGAAATCAACGAAATACTATGAGGAAATTTGACGTCGGGCGGTTACAATCGCAAGAGACCGCCAGAGCCTTTGCCTATGCCGCCAGCAGCAAATGCGGAAGACCCGTGGCAGCATTGCCAACTCTGATGTACTGGGTTTCTCTCGGCCACCACAACGAAATCCCTGGTTTGATGAGGAATGCCGGCAAGCAGATACAGCTAAACAAGAGGCGTACAAAGCGGCGCTGCATAGAAGGACTAGAGCTGCTTACGAGCTCTACGTGCGCAGGAGAAAATAGGAACATCGACTTCTCAGAAAGAAGAAAAAGGAGCATGAGAAGCGCTCGATCGAGGAGATTGAGAGACTTTATTGCAGGAATGATGTTCGAAAATTGTACCAAAAGATAAAAAGAACATGCCAGGGTTTTAAAGCAAGAACAAAAGCCTGCAGGGACGAAAATGGCAACATAGTAGTGGAATCGCAGTAGGTGCTGAGGATATGGAAGGAACACTTCTGCAGACTGTTAAACGGCGATGATGACCAATATTCCGCTGTCAGGCAGAATGAGCCATTCAACAGTGACGATGGCAGTCAAGATTTCCGTCAACCCGATCAGAATGAAGTGAGGATAGCGATATCTAAACTCAAATACAACAAAGCTGCTGGAGCCGACGGCCTTGCCGCTGAACTTATCAAGGCAGGAGGAGATGAGTTGGTAAGGAGTATGCACCAGCTAGTCTGTAAAATCTGGTCGGATGAAAGTATGCCCGATGAATGGAACCTCAGCATCGTTTGCCCGATCCTGAAGAAAGGAGACCCTATGAACTGCGCCAATTACAGAGGTATAAGTCTCCTCAACATCGCATATAAGATCCTGTCTGCCGTATTATGTGAACGTCTAAAACCGATCGTCAACAATCTGATAGGTCCTTATCAGTGCGGTTTCAGGCCGGGAAAGTCCACCAATGACCAAATATTCACACTATGGCAGATCTTAGAAAAAACCCATGAATACAAAATCGATACGCACCACCTCTTCATCGATTTCAAAGTTGCCTATGATAGTGCGTATAGAGACGAGTTATACAGAGCCATGTCTAGTCTTGACATACCTGCCAAGCTCGTCCGTTTGTGCAAAATGACGATGGAGAACTCTCGCTGCTCCATCAAAGTCGGTAAGAACATCACCCAACCGTTCGATGTCAGAAAGGTCTTAGACAAGGCGATGCACTATCATGCGATCTCTTTAACATAGTACTTGAGAGAATTGTACGAAACTCACAAGCCAACACCGGAGGTACAATCTGTTACAAGTCTGTACAACTACTCGCTTATGCCGATGACATTGACATAATCGGGAGAACTCAGCGGGCCGTCAATGGGGCATTTACGAGTATTGAGATCGAGGCAGCAAAGATGGGTCTAGCGGTCAATGAAAGCAAAACAAAATATATGCTGTCTACAAAAAAGGACACACAACATCGGCGTCTTGGACAGAACGTCACAATAGACAGATATAATTTTGAGGTAGTAAAGGATTTTGTCTACCTAGGCTCTATGGTGAACTCCGCAAATGACATCAGTAGGGAGATCACACGAAGAATTACTCTTGCCAATCGTTGTTTCTATGGGCTAAAACGGCAATTGAGTAGCAAAGCCCTATCTCGAACTACTAAGGTAATTCTTTATAAGACTCTAATCATCCCAGTCCTGCTGTATGGCGCAGAGGCATGGGCTTTGACAAAACTGGATGAGGATGCCCTTGGTTATTTCGAGAGAAAAGTTCTTCGAGCGATCTTTGATCCTGTCTGCATAGACGGTGAGTGGAGGAGAAGGTACAATACCGAACTATACGGCCTATATAAGGACATCGACTTAGCCAGAAGAATTCACATACAGCAACTAAGATGGCTGTGTCATTTAGAGCGGATGGAGCCCAACCTTCCCGCTAAGAAAGTTTTCGAGTCCACCCCGGATGGACGACGCAGTAGAGGACGACCTCGCGGTAGGTGGCGCAAACAAGTGGAGGGGGACCTCAACCAACTTGGCGTGCGCAACTGGAGGCAGCTGGCTCATAATCGTGCTAGCTGGAGAGGTTTGTTGGTTGAAGCCCAGATCCACCCCGGACCGTAGCGCCATCTAAGTAAGTAAGTATTTATTACATCTATAAAAACAAATAAATATTTCTTATATGATACTCGTATATGTACGTACATAGGTGAAATAAATTTCTATTATTTTTTAATTAAAAATCTTTTTTTTACGTATTTGAATTTAAAGATATTATTTCTCTCAGTGTTGCATCGAATCCATGTAAGAGTAAGCTGTTTACATTAAACCAACCTCACGTACTCTAAAATAGGTTAATTGGACGCCACCTGCTGAGCCTCCTCTGCTAAGTCCATTCTGGATCCTGTTGGCAGAATACGAAGTTAAAAACCCAGTGCTCATGCGTCAACGGCTAAGCGTTTGGGTTTTTTCAACCTGCCCATATGAAGATGTTTAATTATTTATTAATCTTTAAGGCTTGAGTTAGACAAACTCTCGTAGAACTGTAACATTAACGAGGAGTTTTACAACCCAGCAATAAAACCTCCTTTCGTATTATATCCGCTCCAAAGAAGATACAATTTCATTACAGCTGGACCTGTGAATGTGTGTTGTAGGGACTTAGTTTTTGAAACTCAAGAAAATACCTCAACTGTGTCTGCACAATCTAGGATAGTATTTGGCCCTTTGTGGTTTTATCTGTCTATTAGCTGTTATTGTATGCGTGCCTACCGTCTTTAAGTGCACATTTGTGACCACAAAGTGGAGTTACGAAGAAGAACAACTCAGTTGAATGAATCCACATCCCCAGTGCAGGCATGGATAGCCATTAATAATAGTGTATATGTGTGCATATATGTTTTTCTTATTTTTATGTATAAATCTAGTATATTTTTGCATTCTTAATGAATTAACGCATAGAATGGGAACCATCCGGAGCCATCCGTGATTTTTAACGACGATTGAGCCAGTCATTGCTGATGTTTGCAGAGTTCCCCTTTTTTATTGCATGCCTCGGCTGGCCGGTCAGCACCTGTTAATGAGTTGTACACAGGCACAGGGAGACGTAGGTATGGAACCTATAAACAACAAAAGGAAGACAACAAAGTTATAGAAAATAAAAATTTCTTTGGTCCGTATTAATGCGTGCGTATGTTTGCTTCTATTTTTAGAAAAAATGGTTTAACTTTCCATGGTTATGTGGAATAAAAATAGAATTCCTTCTCAAGGTATTCTTATAACTCCTTCGGTCTGGTAATATTCATGAGCTTCGTGGCGTGCCAGTGGGCATGCTGCGGTAAATGTCCCACACTGGTGTTGTTTATTTCAAAAACAATGCTAGATGCAGCACGGATGATAAAAATGCTTTGAATTGCTGCGGTTTTATAAGATTTGTTGAGGTAAAACACATACACTGCCTTGGTAGGTGGTAACGTAGTTTTTAGATATTCCTTCTTAATGGTTTGGTGTTTATCATACAAACATCTTACAAAATGTAACAAAGAGACATATATTAATCCAGATTTAAAATTCACCCTGGGTTGCGATTTTTCGGTACTGCTCAAATCATGGTTTTGGGCTAGTATTGCGAAAGCCAAGTGGTTATGATCAAATGCCTGATTTTCCCCTTGTTGTGCGCCTCGGGAGTAACTACATTTGTAAGTCCATGACTATACGTAGACTATAATTTCAAGTTCGAACGATCTGGTACCTTAGTTCTACATAGATAAGGTTACATTGGTTACTTCAGGTAGATACATGGGTAGAAGTGGTTGCTGCTGCGCACAGCACCGCAGCCCAATTAGCACCTAAGCACCACTTTGAATACAACAACTCACGTGACCTTGTTTATTAGGAAGTGTTAATAGAATACTGAAAGAAAAGGGTTTCAAATCGATCCTGTGGCATTTAAGAAACTTATTAACTGCCTAGAGTTCGATATCGGGTCGGTCCACTTAAAACCGGACATCCGCAGAGGCAGTGGGAGATAATTTCCTTTTAATTTATGTTTTTGCAACTTCTGATGCGTGTGCTTAAAAGAATGCCCATTCTAGAGGCATGCGTCCGTACTGGCCAGTCTTCTTCTTCCTATTTCGGCGAGGTTATGATCTGAAAACTTTACTTTCCCACTTTACCGCATTTCTACTCATCCGCCTGTGGGGTTCGCCTATTTGACATCAGAAAATATCGGCAGGCCTCCAAGCGTTTATAGGCCTGCCTCCCCTGCTTCACGATGTCTTTGGAACGTTCATTGATATTGCCTTTTTAATAGGGTTCACATGATCTCTTCTTTGAACGGGGCAATACCAGCTGTGCTGGTCGCGCTCTATCTTTCGTAAGATAGTTTCCATGACGTGAAGGCTTCCACGGATCTTCGAACTTCTTATTCGATCAAGCTTTGTTAATTTACTCCTGCCATTAATTTACTCTCATACTTTTTGTACATCGTCCAACAAATTTGGGGATAAAAAGTCACCAGGTCCTGACGGCATTCCAAATATAGCTCCCAAAACGGCATTGAAAGTATGCCCAGATATGTTTGTAGAAATGTACAATGCGTGCTTGAAAGAAGGAGTTTTTCCAGAACAGTGGAAAAGGCAGAGGCTGGTACTACTCCCAAACGGTGATAAACCACCAGAAGAACATCCATCATACCGCCCGCTGTGCATGATAGACACAGCAGGAAAAGTTCTGGAACGAATCATCTGCAACAGATTGGAAACAGCGATAGAAACTGTAGGCGGGCTTTCGATATACCAAAATGACTTCCTGCAAAATGGAGCCATATACTAGAGGCACTCAGAAATTTACGAGTCCCAGCGTATCTCATAAAAATCGTGACGAATTACTTCAAACGCAGAGTCTTAACCTACGACACAGATAATGGACCCAAAGAATACAAGATCACTGGCGGAGTACCACAGGGATCAGTACTAGGTCCCTTACTCTGGAACGTCATGTACGATGGGATCTTGCGTCTTCTTATACCCGAGGAAACAAAAATTATCGGATTTACGGACGACATTGCAATCGTCGTAACTGGCAAACTACTGGAAGGGGTTGAGCAGATAAGCAACTCTACAATTAGGACCGTACGGAACTGGTTGAGTTCGGCTGGCCTCATGCTTGCAGAACATAAAACGGAAGCGGTTCTTATAAGCAGCAGGAAGAAGGAGGAAACGTTAAATATTACTGTGGGTAGCCACACAATAACATCGGAGCCCCACATAAAATACCTCGGATTCATGCCAGATACGAGACTATCATTCAAGGAACACCTCAAGAGTTTGTCTCACAAAGCAGCGAATGCCAGCGCTGCCCTCCCACGAATCATGCCTAATACAGGAGGCCCTAGGCACAGTCAAAGATTACTTTTGGCTAGAGTAATAGAGTCTATAATCCTTTACGCCGCACCAATCTGGACGACAGCCATGACGACTAAAACAAACAGAAGTAAAATTGCTTCAGTGTACAGAATATGTACATTAAGAATATGCTGCGCATACCGTACCACATCCAGCGATGTAGCCTGTATGATAGCAAAAATGCTGCCAATAGACATCCTGGCAGAAGAGGAGCAACGACAATATGAATTGGGACGCTCAGAACAAGATCAAACTGCTTCAACCGGCGAAACCCAACAGATGTCTTTAAGAATATAGAGCACAGGAAAGTGGCAAGAACGCAGGAATGCTTCCGAAAAGGGTAGGTGGACGCATGTGCTCATACCACAGATTAAACCATGGATAGAAAGACGGCATGGTGAAGTAGAGTTTCATCTTACTCAGTTGCTGGCAGGTCATGGATGCTTCCGTTCATACCTGCATTAATACAAGCATGGCGACTGTCATGTCGCCACGATGTGCTGAATACATTGAAAACGCCGAACATGTGTTTTTTCGATGCCCACGGTTTCTAGATGAGAGGGAAACACTGAGGCAACATTTTGGCGTAGCACTTACCCCGAAAACATAGTTGGTGAACTGCTTAAGAACCAAAAAGCTTGGGATGCAGTGACTGAAAATGCCAAAAATATCATAAGCAAATTAAGAATATTGGAACGTGAGAGAAAAGAGTCCAACAGGACTAACACGAATCCAAATGAGAAGTAAGGCAGAAACCCCCGTAAGATGAAATGTCAAGAAGGCGGTACCGTAGGGAGAAAGGGTAAGAAGGGGTTAGTGGGTAAAAGTCCCAAACGCTTGCTGAGTACGGGCTCAGTTTCGTCTTTTGAAGATTACAACATCCCAGCGTGAAAAAAAAAAAAAAATGGCAACGAGTCGCAGTCCGGCCATTGATCAATGATACTGTCGCGTATGCGGTGCATATAATTGTTCAGCATAGAGCTTCAGCCGGATCGCAGTTGGGCAAGAGTGGATCTGGTATGTCTGGGAGATGTTTTTCACTATGATGTATCGGTGAAGGACGGCCGCCTTGCACGATGTTAGTCTGGCGGCTATCCAGTTAGGTGGATAGAGTTCAAAGCCAATATGTGACACGATGGGATGACTGGTGTATGGGTTATAAACCTATTAACCTCTTCACGGTATGAAGGGTATATCTCTGTTGGGGTTATCGGGACGGTTGCAAGCCAGTAAGAACTGTTTCGATAGAAGTTCGTTATGCTCTTTGACTTTGAGCAATTTTGTTTCCTGATGAAGGTGATCTTCATGGGGCATATGGTGACAGCCTGTGATAATGTGTAGAGCAGCATTCTGGCTTGTTTGGAGCTTATACCATTGAGCATCACTGTGGGCGCCGTGGCGTAAGTGGTTAGTGTGTCGGATCACTACGCATGAGGTTCCAAGTTCGAATCCCAGAAAACACCAAAAAGTTTTTTCACGGTCCCACCTCTCGCGAGCGTCTAACAAACATCTGAGAGTATTGTTGTCACGAAAAAGCTTCTCAAATCGCTGTTCGGATTCGGCATTAAACTGTAGGTCCCTTCCATTCGTGTGAAAAAATATAACGCACACAACATGAGTGGTTGCGAGAAGCTAGGCCCTGGCACTTTAAAGAGCTGTTGCGCCAAATATTTGTATTGAGTATCGCTGAGGCGTGGGGTCCAGATTGAAGCCGCATAGTTGAAAACCGATCTTCCTATTGCTTGATATGTGGTGAGGAGAATTTCTTTGTCTTTCCCCCATGTGCTACCGCGCAGGGATTTTAGGACCTTATTCGAAGCTGCCGCATATTTGGGCTTCGACCCTATTAATAACAACCCACCTTCACCACCCTAACGTTTGAACCATACGAATCAAAATGGTTGCTACCACACCACCAACTTGGCGTGCGCAACTGGAGGCAGCTGGCTCGTAACCGTGCTGGCTGGAGATGTTTATTGGTTGAGGCCCAGGTCAACCCCGGATTTTAGCGCCACCTAAGTAAGAAAGTAACAATGTTGAATGTCTATGTTTCTGTTTCCTTTCTTTAACTTTTTAATAATCAAGTTACAGACCATTTCCAAAGCATGAAATACAACGAATTTTTTCATATCCAGGAATGTGAACCCTCGAAAATATGTACTGCCATGCTTTAATTCAATCACATCGACGTGGTACTGTACTACTACTTCCATTTTTGAGCTTAATTTCAATAATTATGATAGAAATTGTAATTCTCTCTTACTTGGCTAACGGCAAATGTCATGATATATTTTGTGAACTATGTAACAAAGAAAATTCCATACTATACAATAAATCACATTTATTTACTGAGTTACTATACTATAGTCGTATTATTTATTAGAAATTACGATGGTTATTTTAAATTGAATCTCGCTTCAAGGATTTGGCTTAAACTTAGTCAGTCACCATTTACACCAACTACAGGAAAGACGTGGTTAACAGTACAACCAAGATCTTACAAGAAGTAGCAGAGGAATCTTAATTATTCGAGAGCTCTTTACTGCACCCAAGTGCAATGACTTTCCCAGGAATGAGGCAATCGTATATAAGCAAAGGTTTCTCCTAAGACCAAGTATGCGTTCCAATTAAAAATTAAGTCACTCGGAACTAATTACCAACGGAAGACGTCGTGAAAAAAAAAAAAACAAACTCGCGCCTCATGTAAAATTTACCAAAAATTAGTCATCCTCACCAGCCAGCTCTGGTATTCACATTACGAGTCAATGACATGAGCGCATCTCTCAAAACCAGAAGAAAAGAAAAACATAAATAACTCTTTGTCCGTTTCCATTTAATACGGAAATCAGGATTCTCAAACAAAACCAAAACGCAAATTCGCAAAGAGCCAGACCGCGACAGGATGGGAGGAAAGACCCCCAGATGATAAATTCTTAGAACTCTAAATAAGATCACTTCATGCTGCCACCAGAAAAACCACCAGCAGCCGGTGGCCTATGCACCAACCAACCAAACGTGGCCAAAAGTGCAGCATCTCGGGCAAAGACTTAAGCCACAGAGCCTCGTCGAGTTGCAGAGGTGCTAATTGCAGGTTTTTGCCTCCTCCGGTGATGATGGCAAATGCAAAGTGCTTGCGAAAATTGTTAAAATCAATAAGGCTTACAACCTCAAGCAATGCATCGCATAGTATAAATTCCAGATTCCGGGGAATAAAAGGGGCGCTGTTGCTCTGTTGGTATGCTAATTAAGATTTTGGCGAACGAAATAAATTTCCTGCCAGAAAGAAACATTTTGTTCCCTTTATTCCTTGTATTTGCAGTGCAATCTTCGCCGTCGCCTCTTCGGTCGCTGTCGTAGTGGTTAATTCACATATGTACATATGCTGTGTACAAGTCGTGTGTTCTTGCCCGGATTGAGGTATTCGCAGATGCGCTTCACACTTGAGATACTGTTATAGGATGGATGACTTTGGTAAATATTTACGAATGGCCAAAATGTGTCCTTCCTTGTTTACGTAATTCGAATGTGGTTCACCTCAAATGTGTGTGCGGCTTGTACTCGTAGAATTAATAACAAATGTAAAAAATTGCAATCATTTGGAATCATGAGAGGCACTTAGTGAAATTTATGTAACAATTTTTGGCGTCACGTACTCACTCTGGCCCATTGTTATCGCGGCTCTTTATCTTGGTAAGTCTGTTCATCTTTTTTTTTGCGAAGTGAATGCCATGACTTTGGTAGTATGCTGGAGTAGAATTCCATTTCGGAATTGTAGGTCAAATTTGGCTCGTGTTTTCTGTTATAATTCTTTTTATTTTTTTGGAATTTGGAATTAAATTTAACCTGAAGGCGCTACCAGAACCAGAAGTGTCGCCTTGTTATTTATTGGAATGTACTAGTTTTGAGCATATGGTTAGAGGCTATTTGTATACCTACTTGTTTATAATCAGAAATTTCAATTAGAACTTTGTTTGAAAAGAAAAATAAAGTCACTCAATATGCTAAAGGCATACTCGTACCTAAAGTTGTGCCTAACTTCTCTGCCTAAACAGATGTAGGGCCCTGTTATAATTGGCGAGTCGACCTAACATTCCTGCGAATCTGACCAAGAATATTTGCTGATAGTAGTCAGAGAGTTAAAGACCTCTAAATTGTGTCAAGCGTATGAAAATTGTCCGTGACTAATTTGATGAACGAACGAAGAAAAAAATAGTTTATCGTTACTTTCATCTGGCATTTGCAAGCTCACGAACTACATATAATACCAAGCGCACAGACAAGGTACATACCTATATCAGTTAGTAAATTCCAAGATACCAATAAGTGAAACATTTTCCCCCTTTTTTCCAACACATTTCCAGTATGAAATGTGTAGTATGAGACGTATGGTGGTCCACCCGATTACATGAAAACGTAAAGTTCTCACTTAGCCTATCGTCCATGTTAGTGACCGCTGGGTGCCTAGTACCTTAAGAAGATTCTGACGGCACCAAACGAGAGAGGGAGGAAGAGTGCCTTCTCACTAGAGCACTTATTGCAGCAAACGAATTCCCTAAATGGAGTCAACGGTGTCCGCTAGGTCAGTTAGGTTGAACTTAGTAAACACATTGCGCGAGCTGCTTCAACATATTCGGATCACAGTTCGGTAAGGAATTTTCAAGGGTAGTAAGGACCTTGGAATATTATAGATATGCTGGAGGAGGAGCACTTAATAGGCAAACGACTTCCGAATTTAAATTGGTAGCTGTGAAGGAGACTCTAGAGGTGAATATACTTTTCTGCGTGGAGCAGCATGCTCTGTAATAGACTATTGCTTTATCTCTGGAAGTTGGTGTTTACGCGTCAGTGACATCTGCGTTGGGATGAAAACCTTCTCGGACCATATGCCTTTAGAGGTTTCGTTTACGGTTTCTGACAGCCACAATACAGTGAACACATTGGCTCTCGGTAATCCAGTTGCGGGATGAAAAGGCCAAGGAAGTGATAAGGAGAAATAACTCTTCTCAGACCTCCCCCTGGCTCAAACCTATCCAGGACGCAAAAAAGAAGAGACTGCCATCGGAGAACAGCAAGCCGAAGCCGAAACGTGAACGCAAGCAGAAGCGCCCTTCAGACGAGAAATATAAGAAGAAAGAGCAAAAAAAAAGTCACAGAAACGTTGCCATAGCCTAAACAAGCCAGTACGTCTGGTAATAAGGACAGTACGATGCGAGAAGAAGACAATGGTTGGTCAGCTGTTAAAAACAAGAAGGCCACCAAAAAGAACCTGATGCCATCGTCATCGAAACGAAAGGAGAGGCTTCCTACGCCCAGATACTCCGCAGCGTAAAAGCAGACCCTAAGTTGGAAGCTGTGGGCAAGGCGGTATCCAGAATCAGGAGAACGCAGAAGCAGGAGACAAAACGACGGATTACAAAAACGTCATTTGTATTTTTTGTATTTATTCATTTATTTAGCATACATATAAGTATATAAGTATTTCGTGCTATTTTTAATACATTTATCTATAATCATATCTAAAAATTATTTTGTACAAATTGAGTAGCATTGCGTTTAAAAATATAAGCATTTGTTTCTAATTTTGTGTCTTCAGGCAAAGTGTTGAATATTTGAAAACCTTTAAATACCATTCTATTTTGAGTTATTGAACTTCTGTAATTTGGCAATCTTATATTGCTATTGCTTCTTAAATTATATGGCTGTACATCACCAACATATCTAATTAAATTATGGAAATACGTAGGCATATTCCCCATCCTTATCTTTTGTATAAACATAACAACATCTAACACAATTTTTTGCTTAACACTTGACCAATTTAAACGATTTAACATACTTAAAATGCTTGTGTAACGATTACAGTTTAATATAGCTCTCATAACTTTGTTTTGCAATTTTTGCAGTCTATATATTTCACTATTATTTAACAAAAACAGGACCGTGGAACAATATTCAAAATGTGGTTTAATAATGACACTGTACACTCTCATGGACGCATTTATATCTAACTTATTTTTAATTCTACTTCTAGGTCATTGGTGAAGCCCTAGGAGAACAGGCTGAAGTCTGAACGCTCACTCATCGTACCACGGTAGAGGTCAGAGACATCGACGAGGTCACTACCAAGGAGGACGTATGCGCTCTGGTCAGAGTCCAATTCGATTTGGGCAGGGTCATGACTTCTGACATCATTTCTTTGCGGAAGGCGTACGGTGGGACTCAAACGGCAATAATTAATCTCCCTGCAGAAAGCGCGAAGAAGCTGCGGTGCATCTGCGGTGCAGTTGCGGTGTAGCTGCGGTGCAATTGCGGTGCAGCTGGGGTGGAGCTGCGGTGCAGTTGCGGTGCCGCTGCGGTGCGGCTGCGGTGCAATTGCGGTGCCCCTGCGGTGGAGATGCGGTGCAGTTGCGGTGCAGCTGGGGTGGAGCTGCGGTGCACTTGCGGTGCCGCTTCGGTGGAGCTGCGGTATAGCTGCGGTGCAGCTGCGGTGCAGTTGCGGTGCCACTGCGGTGCAGCTCCGGTTCAGTTGCGGTGCAGCTGCGGTGGAGCTGCGGTGCACTTACGGTGCCGCTGAGGTGCAGTTGCGGTGCGGCTGCGGTGCAACTGCGGTGGAGCTGCGGCGCTGCTGCGTTGCAGTTGCGGTGGAGCTGCGGTGCAGTTGCGGTGCAGTTGCGGTGCCGCTGCGGTGGAGTTTCGGTGGAGCTGCGGGGCAGTTGCGGGGGAGCTGCGGTACCTTTGCGGTGCAGCTGCGGTGGAGCTGCAGTGGATCTGCGGTGGAGCTGCAGTGGATCTGCGGTGCACAGTTGCCGCAGTTGCGGTGCCGTTGCGGTGGAGCGGTGGAGCTGAGGTGGAGCTGCGGTGGAGCTTCGGTGCGGCTGCGGTGCAGTTGCATTCTTGGATAAAAGCATTCGAATGTCTATTACACATTTCCTACAAGTTAGACACAAAGAAGTGGCAAGCAAGATCGCAGGAAGAAAAAATTTTAGCTGCAAGCAAGAAAAGCTATATTCAAAAAAGTTTTCGGGACAAAATAGGACTACTAGTAGACATGCCAAAGCAAATAGCAGGGAATACGAATGATGGTAACACAGCGCGCAATTTTTTTTTACAAACGTTGAAATAACCGCAGAGATAACAGGCCTCAACATTGGTCTGATCCACCATTTTTAAATTTTACTCGAACCAATATCGAGTGAATATGAGATTGATGCAGACAAGTTTGCAAGTTATGCCAATAAAACTAAAAATATATATCTTCGACACTATGCATGGTACCATAAGCCTGCTAGCATACATAAGCTTCTGATACAGCCAAAAGATATAATTCAAGCTTGCATACTGCCACTTGGGCAGTTGTCCGAAGAAGCCCAAGAAACGAGCAATAAGGAATATAGACGATTCCAAGAGCATTTTAGCCGATGGTCTTCCAGAAAAAAGTTCGAGCAGGGATGTCTTAAACAGATTATTACTTTCTTTAGATCCATATCTATCTAGTCGCTCTACTGTGCTTCAAGAAAAAAAAAATCCAGCGGAAAGTATTGCCCTTTTAGATGCTCCCGAAAAAGTCGCAGCTGCGATGAAGAAGATGATGAGACCGATTAATTTAAAATTACAAAAAATATATTAAATTAACAAATAAATAAAATGACGTACATAAACAATTAAATATGCATTTCTTTTATTATCTTTTAGTCAAAAATGATAAAGGGAATGAAGAACGTAGAATGTGTTTCATTAAAATGTCTTGGGATGTTCTTACGTAAATGGGTTGGAGAAAAGGCGGGTAAATGTTTTAACGATTTTTATGAACACTTTGGTGAAGTGTTAACAAAATCTGTTCATTAGTCTTTGAGTTAAAGCCATTTAGATGCATTAAGTTAATGGAAAATGGATGGAGGTGGGGTATATGTCATCTATCACTGAACACAAAATTATGCCTTTAGACTTCATATAGTTATATATATTATAAACTGTGTGTCGGTGTAACTTCCCTATCATGTTAAAAGATTCCAGTTACGAAACAACCAACAGCCTCCGATACGGGTGCTTTTAGTGTTGACGACCATTGCAAACGTAAAAAGGACAATGATCTTCGTGTCTGCACGTGGAATATTATGCCCCTTTACAAACCACGTGCGGCCGAACAACTAGCGGAGTTCTTAGACTGCTGCAAAGCAAGCATAATTGCCATTCAAGAAGTGCGATGGGATGGGCCGGGCAAAAAGAGGATAAAAACTGCAGCATCTACCTACACTCTATTCGGGTTCGGGTTTGTTGTTAGAGCAGATTAAGGCAAGCAGGGAGGAAAATGGAAACATAATAGTGGAATCGCAGTCGATGCTAAGGATATGGAAGAAATACTTCTGCAGACTGCTAAACGGCGACGATGATCGACATTCCGCTGTCAGGCAGAATGAGTCATTCAACAATGATGATGATAGTCAAGAATTCCGTCAACCCGATCAGAATGAAGTGAGGATATCGATATCGAAGCTTAAATTTGACAAAGCTGCTGGAGCCAACGGCCTTGCCGCTGAACTTTTCAAGACAGGAGGAGATGATTTGGTAAGGAGCATGCACCAGCTAATCTGTAAATTCTGGTCGGACGAAAGTATGCCCGATGAATGGAACCTCAGCATCGTTTGCCCGATCCTGAAGAAAGGAGACTCTCTGAACCGCGCCAACTACAGAGGTATAATTCTCCTCAACACCGCATATAAGATCTTGCGTCCCATATTATGTGAACACATAAAACCGATCGTCAATAACCTGATATGTCCTTATCTGTGTGGCTTTAGGCCTGGAAAGTCCACCATTGACCAAATATGGGTATTCACACTACGGCAGAACTTGGAAAAAAGCCATGAACATAAAATCGATACGCATCACATTTTCATCTTTTTCTTCAATATAATACTTAAAAGAATTGTACGAAACTCACAAGCCAACACCGGAGGTACGAGTACAATCCTCTACAGTAACTCGCTTACGCCGATGACATTGACATAAGAAAAGAACTCAGTGGGTCGTCAGTGGGGCATTTGCGAGTATTGAAATCGAGGCAGCAAAGATGAGTTTACTGGGCAATGAAAGCAAAGAAAACAAATGTATGTGTCTTCAAAAACGACACTCAACATCGGCGTCTTGGACAGAACGTCACAATAGATAGATATAATTTTGAGGTAGTAAAGAACTTTGTCTACCTAGACTCTATAGTGAGCTCCGCGAACGACACCAGTGGGGAGATCACACAAGGAATTAGTCATACCAATCGTGTTTCTATGGGCTAAGACAGCAATTGAGTAGCAAAGCCCTATCTCGAACTACGAACGTAACTATTTATAAGACACTAATCATCCCAGTCCTGGTGTATGGCGCAGAGACATGGACTTTGTCAAAATCGGATGAGGATGCCCTTGGGTACTTTCAGAGAAAAGTTCTTCGAGTGATCTTTGGTCCCGTAGACATAGACGGTGAGCGGAGGAGAAGGTACAATGCCAGTCTATACGGCCTGTACAAGGACATTGACTTGGCCAGAAGACTTCGCAAACAGCGACTAAGATGATTGTAGAGGGGATTGGGCTCAACGTTCTAGCCAAAAAGTCGTCAAAACCGTCCCGGATGGACGGCGCAGTAGAGGACGACTTCGCGGTAAGTGGCGCAAAAAAATTAGGGGGGACCTCAACCAACTTCGCGTGCGCAACTGAAGGCAGCCGGCTCGTAACCGTGCTGGCTGGAGGGGTTTGTTGGTTGGGACCCAGGTTCACCCCGGAATGTAGCGCCATCTAAGTAAGTAGGTAAGTTTGTGTTTCCGGCATGTGAGCGCCTCATGACAATCCGTTTCAGGGCTAAATTCGCCAACATTAGCCTAATATGCGCTCACGTCCCACAAGAAGATGAACGACGCGATGAAGGATGATTTCTACCAGCTCTTGGGCAAGATGTATGAGCAATTTCCTAGCCCCGACTTTAAAATTGTACTGGGTTAGGCAAGTATGCTCTGTTTTCCAAGGAAATGTGTAGAAAATTCTCAGTGCATATGAATTTGAGGACATTTCCCACACTGATCATGCACTGCAGCCGCTGACAGTGGAGGAGTCTAGCCTTCGGATTCTAAGCCCATCGGTAAATACAATCACACACTTGATTGCCCAGCTTAAGGAAGATTTCTGCTTTTGAGATCTCGATTTCTCAGGCAACTGTACATGGCCCCTGAGAGGGATTTTAGAATGGGATGTAGGTCCAACGTGCCTCAGCTATTCTGGATGTGACGTTTTCCTTGCAGCTGCTGGCATAGCTAGTACCATGCTTTAATGCCAATGCGCTAGCAGGAATTGCAGCCACAGCTCTTGATCCAGCAAAAAGGAGAAAAGAAAAAGAGAGAGCGAGAGGATGCGGAAAAATGAGAGGGAGGGGTTGGCTACCATTGGTTTCAGCACTCATATCTGGATTCATCCAGAAAATCTATGAAAGTGTGGACTCATTCAGAGGATCTATGAACCTACTCGGCCCCTACACCACGACGAGGTTTGCTGGTTAATGCAGGTAAGCAGAAGTAATGCTTTTCAGAAAAGGCCGAGGTTGGAGTTCAACTGAGTTCTAACAAAGGTACCCCAGCATAAGGTGGCTAAAGCTACATACGTCTACATAGTAGCCACTGCACGTTGGAGAAAGCCTTGATATTCATTTCTTAGATGATGTTACTTGGGCAAAAAAAAAAATACAAAAATGATTCATACCATCGTATTATTCGCAGAAGTCAAACTAACATCCATTACGTGTCGCTTCAAAAGCTACAGTGCAGTGTAAGCAGTCAAGCACAATGAACCCTCCAGGACGATCCCGTCCGAATGGCTTCTTTGTTGCAAGTGACACTCCTAAGAGTCCACATAAAACTTGTCGCTTTGAAGTTTCCAAGAAACATCATCAAGAAGGATGACCTCGAAGTTACTCATTTCCTAACAAAGAAGGAAAACTTCATACACATCTTACACTAACTGTCGTATCCTTGTGCAAATAATTCCGGTTAACAAAGTAATTTTGGATCTGCCACATGAAAGCGAGTACAAATTCGAAACGTAAATTCTATTTTTCTTACCCAAAGCTGGTATCAACTACATAAGTAAGGTAAGTGTCAGCAACAGGGTGCTTAAGGGATTTCCGCTATCCCGCCATCCAATGACCTAAAAAAAAAACAACCTTTTCTCAATTTCACTCCCTTTGCTACTGCTACACATACACTCTGATATCGTTAAAATCCAATTTACTTTACCAATTGCCCTTATATCATGTCCTACCATACTGCACCCCTTGAAATATAACCACCACCGTCCCACCATCTACATAAACGTTATTTAATTGAAATTTTCCCCACAAACTCCCGGCATCGTATACATTTTTCTATCCCGAAAAGGACGAAGAAAAAATCCCTTTATCTGTGTTGTACGTGGACTGAGTTTAGCGCCACAACCAAAGGAAGACCACGTGCTGCAGAAGACGAAATGCTACGAAAAAAAAAATTACGAAAACAAAATTTCCACTCGGTTTGTTTGCCCACTTGTCTAATCCGCATTGAATGCACGAAAAACACCCTCATCAATTCTGCTTTCTCTCGCCATCCACGCCCCTGCCACATCGCACCAAGACAACACAGTTGAATCTACCAGCAACGCCAGATAAAGAAAGAGAGAGCAAATCCTTTAGATTTTCGGGAATCCATAGTAAAAGCATTTAATCCACTAAGCCTTTAAGTGCCCCTCCAATGGTGAGTGCCGGCAGCCAGCAGCACACGCCTCACCCACCGCTAGTCTCGATTCGATCCAACTCGTCTGAGAACCTCCGCCACTGTGCCTCGTCTCCCTTTTTATGAAAGTGAAAATCAGGAGCAGAGTCCTGTTTCCAGTGCGGTAATCAACGGAAATGGGCAAGGGGGGTTTTCAGATACTTTTTCTTTCTCCCCGATATACACTACAGCAGGGATGAAAAACTCGCAGTAACACGACTATCAGCATCCAGCAGCGCCCACCACTGTTGCAAACGAAATTATACACGCTGCTGTTCCAACTTGTTGTATGTCATACATTATGGCGCGTTGCTTACTTTCCGCTGCCGCTGTCGTCCTTGATTTCACTGTAGCTGCCGCTCCATCATGTAAACGAAGGACGAGGGGTGGTGGGGCAAAAATCAATAGCGTCATGGCAATGTAACCAAAAATAATTCAACTGACGACCTGAGTGTGACTGCTGCACAATCTGATGTCATTTCCGAAATGTCACTCAATGGACTCGGGCTAAAGTGGTGCTTTTATCTCAGAGGACCTCAAACTCAATCACGGCCAATAACACGTTAGCTCCGCGCCGAACACACACATCAACTATGCTGCGATAGCCCTATAGCGCCACCGGCAATTACCTCAGCAATTTATTGAGCCATTTCGTGGAATAACAGATAATTTTCGTGTTGAAAAGGGCGTTCTGTGGGGTGGGGTGGATACCGGGAAATCTCTGCAGGATGGATGATTCGGTGTCGTTTTTCTTCAGCAGTTAATTAGATAGTAATTGGAGCAATTATCATCTTCTAGTCATTAGCCGTGCAACTGTGCTCCATTATCATCATTTCCTATCCTTTTTCCATCTTTCAGTTGTTCTGAGATTTTTTTTTTTTTTTGTGCATCAACTTTATCGTCGACTGTCACATCAAATTTATATCTAGGAGATGGAAATGAAAACCTATGCAGTGTATGATAGGATGGGGAAGGACGGGTTGTGGTGTTACCCGACTATCTACTATACATTGGATGCTGTGCTTGTTTCACTTTTCTTCGGGTAGTTGCCTTGGCAATGGGTATGCCACCACCACTGAGCGAATCCATATCAAAGGAGCTATCGTTGACGTTGGCTTCGTACATCTAAGCTGCGAACGATGATAATGATGATGGCCATGGGGATAGCAACGCGATGGTGATGACGCTCTAAGGTTAGACGTAGTATACCTGTCAACCGCCAACTTGCTACACACCTGTGTTGGATATTATATTCGTTATGACATGCCACGGGCATATTTCAGTCGTCATACAATCTTGTTACTCCGTTACTCACAATCGGAATAGGGTGTTGCAGATTTTATCAGTAATTACCTTTGCCTTCAGAATTTTTTTTTATTACCTCTGTTCGGTTTAATTTATGATAGTTACCTCGCCGTGGCGGAGGTATGGACGAAATATGACAGACGGTGACTACTGTAAAGTACATATTGGACATGTATGTCTGGTAACAGAACTTTAAGAGCAGTTCGAAGGAGTGTAATGAATCAATGCTGAAGTCGATAGGTTGGCTTAGGTGCTAGTGCGCTACTCTCAACTAAAGCCTAGAAATAAATGTAGAAAAATACTGTAAAATATTTTCTGCGGGATGGTGAGAGTGGTAGCCTTTGGCTCTGGCTCTTTATATCTTCTTTCAACCGCTGTCTGTGTCTGAATGGCTTTTCCGATATTTTCTCATTCCTCTAAGGTATGCCCAAAATGCGGCGTGGCAAAATCGCATCATCACCTCCTCGCAGTGCCCGCTGGATAGCTATCTGATAGCGAACTAACGATGAGCGTATGCTAAATCTGACGATATATGTGTAGCTGAACACTCAGACCTGCGTAAGCACATCTGGGTGAACTTCAGCGCGCATATGTTTAACCAGACGAGGCATCTCTTGTTGACCTGATCGGCTGAAATATGCGTCTCAGAAGTCTAGCAAGAGCTCCTCATAAGAAGGAGGTGTGGCAGATGAAATCTCTTGATGGAATCAACGGTGACGTCTGACAGACTAGCGGATACCTTACCGGAGCTACTTCGACATATTTGAAGCTGAGGTCTGTAAGTATTTTCAATACTGCGTCAGGATACTGGAAAAGAGATGGTGACGGATGATTTTACTGTTGACGACCCATGCAAACGTAAAATGGGCAACGATCTTCGTGTCTGCACATATAATGTTAGGTCCCTCTACAAACCACGTGCAGCCGAACAACTTGCGGAGGCCCTAGAGTGTTTCAAAGCAGACATTACCGCCATCCAAGAAGTGCGATGGGATGGGTCAGGCAAAAGGAGGATGAAGAACTGCGACATCTACTACGGCGATTGCTACAGACAACAAGGACAGCGCCCATTCTGGTGCAGATTTGTCATTGGAGGCAGACTTAGGCAAGAAGTCTTGAGTTTCCGGCATGTGAACGAGCGTCTTATGACTATCCGTATCAAAGCTAAATTTGCCAACATTCGCCTAATATGCGCTTACGCCCCTCACGAGAAGATGGACGACGCGACCAAGGATAACTTCTACCAGCTCTTGGGCAATACGTATGAGCAATGCCCTAACCACGACGTTAAAATTATCCTAGGTGATTTTAACGCAAAGCTAGGAGAGAGGACGTCTTTAGAAGCGTGGTCGGAAAGCACAGCCTGCACGACATCATATCCGACAATGGACTCAGGCTAGTCGACTTTGCGGCAGGACGTAACTTTGTCGTAGCTAGTACGCGGTTCCCACGTCTCGATATTCACAAGGGATCATAGCTCTCCTTTGATCGAAAAACTGTCAACCAAATCGATCACATTGCGATCGACGCAAGGCACTCTTCCAGTATTCTGGGTGTCCGGACTTTCCGAGGAGCCAATATGCATTCGGATCACTACCTAGTTGTAGCCAAGGTACGGATCCGGATATTCAGAATGGAGCGAAATCAACGAAATACTGTGAGGAAATTTGACGTCGGGCGGCTACAATCGCAAGAGACCGCCAGAATCCCTGGTTTAGTGAGGAATGACGGCAAGCAGATGCAGCTAAACAAGAGGCGTACAAAGCGGAGCTGCATAGACGGACTAGAGCTGCTTACGAGCTCTACGTGAGCAGGAGAAAAGAGGAACATCGAGTTCTCGGAAAGAAGAAAAAAGAGCATGAGAAGCGCTCGATCGAGGAGATTGAGAGACTTTATTGCAGGAATGATGTTCGAAAATTTTACCAAAAGGTAAAAAGAACATGCCAGGGTTTCAAAGCCAGAAAAGAAGCCTGCAGGGGCCAAAGTGGTAATATAGTTTTAGAATCGCAGTCGGTACTGAGGATATGGAAGGAACACTTCTGCAGACTGTTAAACGGCGATGATGGCCGATTTTCCGCTATCAGGTAAAATGAGCCATTCAACAGTGACGATGACAGTCAAGATTCCCGTCAACCCGATCAGAATAAAGTGAGGATAGCGATATCTAAACTCAAATCCAACAAAGCTACTGGAGCCGACGCCCTTGCCGCTGAACTTTTCAAGGCAGGAGGAGATGAGTTGGTAAGGAGCATACATCAGCTTATTTGTAAATTCTGGTCGGACGAAAGTATGCCCGATGAATGGAACCTCAGTATATTTTGCCCGATCCTGAAGAAAGGAGACCCTATGAACCGCGCCATCTAGAGAGGTATAAGACTCCTCAACACCGCATATAAGATCCTGTCTACCGTATTATGTGAGCGCCTAAAACCGATCGTCAGCAATCTGATAAGTCCTTGTCAGTGCGGTTTCAGGCCGGGAAAGTCCACCATTGACCAAATATTCAAACTACGGCAGATCTTGGAAAAGACCCATGAATATAAAATCGATACACACCACCTATTCATCGATTTCAAAGTTGCCTATAATAGCGTGTATAGAGACGAGTTATACAGAGCCATGTCTAGTCTTGGCATCCCTGTCAAGCTCGTCCGTTTGTGCAGAATGACGATGAAGAACTCTCGCTGCTTCATCAAAGTCGGTAAGAACATCACCGAACCGTTCGATGTCGGGAAAGGTCTTAGACAAGTTGACGCGCTATCATGCGATCTCTTTAACATAGTACTTGAGAGAATTGTACGAAACTCACAAGCCAACACCGGAGGTACAATCTTTTACAAGTCTGTACAACTACTCGCTTACGCCGATGCCATTGACATAATCGGAAGAACACAGCGGGCCGTCTATGGGGCATTTGCGAGTAATGAGATCGAGCTAGCAAAGATGAGTCTAGCGGCCAATGAAAGCAAAATAAAATATATGCTGTTTACAAAAAAGGACACCCACCATCGGCGTCTTGGACAGAATGCCACAATAGACAGATATAATTTTGAGGTAGTAAAGGATTTGGTCTACCTAGGCTCTATGGTGAAATCCGCAAATGACATCAGTAGGGAGATCACACGAAGAATTACTCTTACGTATGTCCTGTATCCCCTTGTGGGTCCTAGGGCCTCTACTACGCCTACGCGCCATCGTGTACGGTTTCTGGAGCTGTCACCCTTTCGGAACATGTGACCAATCCACTGCCACTTCCGCCGTTGGATAGTTGTGCCTATTTGTTCCTGACCCGTTCTCTCGTAAAGGTGTTCATTAGAGATACGATTGGGCCAGAAAATGCGTAAGATATTGCGCAGACACCTATTAACGAACGTTTGCAGCTTTTTGGTGATAGTAGTGGTCACTCTCCACGTGCTGCAACCATATAGCAGCACGGATTCAACGTTGGAGCGGAACAGTCTTATTTTGGTGGTCAAACTGATTGCATTGCTTCGCCATATTTTGGACAACATCCCGAACGCGGACTTTGCTTTGGCGATCCTGTTGGTTATATCCAGTTCGGTTCCACCATCGGTGGAGACAATACTCCCAAGATACTGAAAATCCTCTACTCTCTCTACCGGTTGTCCAGCAATGCATATTTGAGCCGATGAGTAAGTTCCAAGGCTGATGATTTTAGTTTTTGTCGTATTGATTTTCAGCCCGACGACACCTGCCTCCCTCTCCACATCTGCTGTCATTTGGTGGAGGTCCATTATTCTGTGGGAGAGTAAGCATACATCGTCTGCGTAGTCAAGATGTTTCAGTTGAGATGTAAGAGTCCATCGAATTCCTCCGTTTCCCGTCGACAAAGCTGCATGAAGCACATCGCTAATCACCAATAGGAATAATATTGGTGAAAGGATACAGCCTTGTCTTACCCCACTTTGGATCTCAAATTCCTCAGACAACCTCCCCCTGTGCAGAACGTGACATTTGGAGCCTTCATATGTAGCTTTGATAATAGCAATTAGTTTATCGGGAATGCCTCTCCTGCGTAAGGCACGCCAAATAAACTCCCTGTTGACACTATCAAACGCCTTCTCAAAATCGATGAACAGCAGGTGCAGTGGCGATCGATATTCAACACACTGTTCGATGATAATCCGCAGGGTGTTGATGTGGTCGGCACAGGAGGATCCAGAGCGGAAACCTGCTTGTTCGGCATCGAGTGTGTCTTCGAGATGTTGTTTGATTCGCTCAACGGTGATTTTAGCTATTATCTTAGCTACAGCAGGCAGCACGCAGATACCCCTCCAGTTTCCGCACTCCAATAAATTTCCTTTCTTAGGAAGCTTGACGATCATTCCCCTCTTCCACTCGTTAGGAAAGCTCTCAGCTTCCCAAGCTCTATCTATAAGTGGAAGCAGAAGCTCAGCCGATGTTGTTGGCGCTGCTCGTAAGAGCTCTGTTGGAATACCGTCAAGTCCTACCTCCTTGTTGGTTTTGAGTGCCTTGATCGCGGTAATGATCTCATCTTTACTGGGAGTCGTGGTGCGTATTCGGGAACTTCTCAACTCGGGCATCTCAGTCTGATTTGGGAGCATATCGCTAGCGAATACACGGTTCAAAACCGTAGCAAAATGCTCTTTCCATCTCTTGAGCTGGTCCTCATCCGAAATGAGCAAGGAGGCGTCTAGGCTTTTCACTGGGTATTGCCTGGAGCTGCGACCACCTGTCAGCTCTTTCGTGATTCTGTAGACAGTCCTGCTGTCGCACCTCCGTGCAGCTTCTTCTGCTTCTGCAGCCAGCGCGTTGATGTAGTTGCGCTTGTCACGTCGTACGCTACGCTGAACTTCTCTCATCTTCATGCGATATAGGGACTCCAGCTCGCTTCTCCCTGCTGCTGGGGTAGCTGCAACGCGAGCTTTTAGCTGTTTTCGTTCGTCAATCCTTCTCCAGGTATCCTCGGAAAGCCACGCCCTATGTCTTCCCTGCGATCGACCGACAATTCTTTCAGCACCAGATGTAAAAACATTTTTCACAGCACACCAATGGTCTTGGATGGTTGCGGGCATTGAGCTGCTGATTGCTTCCACACCTTGCGAAAAGTGCTCCCTTAATTGTTGGCGCACTGAGGGATCACTAAGTCTATCGATGTTGAACCTGGGCATTCTTGTGTTGTCGTGGGATCTTCGAACTGCAGCAGTGCGTAGTTGGAGAGTAGCTATCATAAGATGGTGATCACGTACTATCCCCACATCTGCCCCTCGTCTGTTTCGGACGTCCAGGAGACTGCTTCTAAAGCGGCGGCTGATAGCAAAATGGTCAATTTGGTTGGAGGTTGCTTGCCTGTCGTTGGAAACCCAGCTGACTTTGTGGCAGGTCTTGTGCTCAAACATGGTGCCACCTATCACAAGGCGGTTGGCATTGCAGAAATCCACAAACCTTTCGCCGTTGTCATTGCGGTTGCCTAGACCATGTTTCCCGATTACATGCTTGAGCCCTTCGTTGTCGCTGCCTACCTTGGCAATTAAGTCCCCCATCACTATGACAATGTCTCCATTTGGTGTTGTGTTGAAGACGGCGCTTAAGAGATTGTAGAAGCTCTCCTTTTCTTCCTCAGACGAACTATTCGTTGGGGCGTAACACTGTATGATGGTGACACGTCGTACTCTAGTCCGGAATCTGGCCGTCAAAATCCTATCACCATGAGGCTGCCAGGAAATCAGGCCCTTGCGTGCTGTTGTTGTTAGCAGTAGTCCGACTCCATATTCTCGCGGACTTCCGGATGGTCTTCCAGAATAGAGTAGTACAGTGTTACGCGTTGGAGACTGGTACTCGCCCGCTTCTAACCATCTTAATTCACTTACCCCCAAAATGTCCAGTTTATATCGCATGAATTCCTTTTCCAGTTGGAGGAATCTGGCATTGTAAGGACCTTCTCTTCCCGAGTCGAGGAGCGTCTTTACATTCCAGAAACCTATCTTTGTCCGGGTACAATAGCCAAAAGTCGTCAACATGTGATCAGTCCTTATCCGAGGCATAGTGTCGGTTTCAGTAGCGAGCTGGTTTCAGTAACGCAGGTTGCTGGCCCACGTTACCTAGCCTAGAATCAAGGCCCTAGACAACCCGCACTTACAATTTTGGCCTATACGTATAAGGGTTTATACGTATAGTTGCCCGGGGACCACCACTAGGAGGTAAAGTAAGCACTTCATCACGAACTTGATTGTTGCGCTACTGGCCCAAGCCAAGTTTTGGGCAGTCAGTAGTTTCCCGATCAATCGCAATGCAGGTCCCCAATCGTTGTTTCTATGGGCTAAGAAGGCAATTGAGTAGCAAGGCCTTATCTCGAACTACCAAGGTAACTCTTTACAAGACACTTATCATCCCAGTCCTGGTGTATGTATATGTATCCGCCAAATCAGTAGAAGCTTGTCCATTGTACTGCATATTTTCATAAAAACCAGATAACTTTTATTTTCCATTTACGAATGTCCAAAAAGCAGTGGAATTATGACACACCTCCGATTGAATGTTCATCATATATTGCTTATACAAAAATCGATTGAGAAAATCAAATTCCCGAAGTAATTGGCAGTATCTAGTTTTATCAGACTCGGCATTGGTTTTTTTAAATAACTTGAATGCCTTATTTTTAACATTTTTTAAATTACTAAGTCTTTGATTAAACCAAGGTAATTTGACCACAGAAGTATTTCGTTCACGCGAAACAAAAAGAGTAAAACCAAATAAACAATTTAAAAACTTTTTGTAAACGTTTTCAACGTGCATATCAGAAAGAAAACTCGACCAATCGATTGAAAGAAAATAATTATTTAGTTCAAAATAATTAACAAAATCAACAAAAATAAACTCTTTTGTAATAGGTTTTCCAACTGAATTGATTTTAACACTAGAATACAATTCTAATTGCACAATTATAGCTTTATGACACATAGAATTAATTAACAATGGACATAATACCTCATGAACTTCGAAGATTAAACTATTACAAGTTCATTGTATTTGGAATAGAATTTATCTGAATTAAAGAACAGATAAAATACCATGGCCGCTGTAAACTGTCAAAATCTACCCATCCCTATTGGAAAAATCCGGACCTTCCGAGCGGCCAACATAGACTCGGATCATTACCTTGTTGTAGCCAAGGTACGAATGCGGATATCCCAATCTGAGCAACAAAGAAGATCCACTGTGAGAAAATTTAACGTCGAAAAGCTACAATCGCAAGAGACCACCAGACTCTTCGCTGAACGCGTATCCCGAAATCTCTCAATCACCCCTATGCCGCCAGCATCAAGTGCCGAAGACCAGTGGCAACGCTGCCAACATGCCATCAGAAACGCCGCGACTGATGTGCTGGGTCTCGCTCGCACACCACCGCGAAACCTTTGGTTTGACGAAGAATGCCGCCGAGTGCATGCAGCAAAACAAGAGGCATAGAAAGCGGCGCTGCAGCGGAAAACGAGAGCTGCTCATGAGCTCTACGAGCAAAAGAGACGGGAAGAACATCGGCCTCTCCAAAAGAAGAAGAAAGAGCATAAGAAGCGCGCGTTTGAGAATATCGAGAGTTTATACTCCAGGAACAATGTACGGAAGTTTTACCAAAAGGTAAAAAGAACGTGTCAGAGGAGCAATACCCGTACAGAAACCTGTAGAGATGAAAATGCAAACCTCGTAGTAGAATCACAGTCGGTGCTGAAAATATGGAAAAACTACTTCGTCAGACTGTATAACGGCGACGAGGACCAACATCCCGCTGTCAGGCAAAATGAACCATTCAACATGGCCGATGATAGTCAAAATTTCCGTCCACCTGACCAAAACGAAGTGAGGATAGCAATATCCAATCTAAAATCCAACAAGGCAGCTGGACCTGACGGCTTACCGGCCGAACTTTTCAAGGCAGCTGGGGATGAATTGGTAGAGTGCATACACCAACTCATCTCTAAGATTTGGTCAGACGAGTGTATGCCTGATGAATAGAACCTCAGCATCGTTTGCCCGATCCACAAGAAAGGAGACCCCCTCAACTGCGCCAAATATAGAGGCATCAGTCTCCTCAACATCGCATACAAGATCTTTTCTGCGATATTGTGTGAACGCCTGAAACCCTTTATCAACAGCCTGATTGGACCCTATCAGTGCGGTTTCATGCCAGAAAAGTCCACCATCTTCACACTTCGGCAGATCCTGGAGAAAACCCAAGAATTCCAAATCGATACTCACCACCTCTTTATCGATTTCAAGGCCGCCTATGACAGCATCTATAGAGAAGAGCTTTATAGAGCCATGTCTAGTTTTGACATCCCTGCCAAACTTGTCCGTCTGTGCAGGCTGACGATGGAGAATGCTCGCTGCTCCATCAAGGTCGGTAATGACCTCACCGAGACCTATGATGTCAAAAAAGGTTTTAGACAAGGTGACGCGCTGTCATGTGACTTCTTTAATATTGTACTTGAACGGATTGTGCGGAACTCACAAGCCAACACCGGAGGCACAATCTATTACAAGTCTGTACAACTGCTTGCATACGCCGACGATATAGACATTATCGGAAGAACTCAGCGGGCTGTCACCGGTGCGTTTACAAGCATTTAGGCGGAAGCGGCCAAAATGGGTTTATCGATAAACGAGGGCAAAACCAAGTATATGCTGTCAACAAGAAGGGAAAGCCAACATCGACGAATTGGACAAAACGTCACAGTGGGCAGCTATAACTTCGAGGTAGTAAGGGACTTTGTCTACCTTGGCTCTGCTATAAACTCTGAGAACGACATCAGCGCAGAAATCAAGCGAAGAATAACTCTTGCCAATCGCTGTTTTTTGGGCTTATAAGGCAATTCAACAGTAAAGCCCTATCTCGAACATCTAAGGAGACTCTGTATAAGACCCTGATCATCCCAGTCCTGCTTTATGGCGCTGAAACATGGACTTTATTAAAAGAGGCTGAAGATATCCTTGATCGCTTCGAGAGAAAAATTCTTCGTAAGATTTTCGGTCCCGATTGCGTTGACGGGTTTTGGAGGAGAAGATTTAATCACGAACTATACGAGCTGTACAGCGACATCGACCTAGTCAAAAAACTGCGTATTGGGCGTCTGAGATGGCTAGGACATGTAGAGCGAATGGACAGCAAAACTCCGGCCCGCAGAGTCTTCGAATCTAATCCCGAGGGACGACGCAGTAGAGGGAATCATCGCCGTAGGTGGCGCGCACAAGTTCAAGGGGACCCCGACCAACTTGGAGTGCGCAACTGGAGGCAATTAGCTAAAGACCGAGCTAAATGGAGATGCTTGTTGGTTGAGGCCCAGGTTCACCTCGAACTGTAGCGCCACCTCAGTAAGTAAGTATTGGAAAAATCCTTTAATGGTTGATATTGGTTGATCGAAACTTATTTCATTTTTTTTTTTTCAAAATATGCAAAGGCAAATGGGCTTCGCTTACTTGAAATGTTGTTACTCAAACATTCTTCAAGTCGAATTTTCGTCAAGAACAGTCGTATTTGGTTTTCCTTTCATGTATTTTTATCTCTCAAATTCGAGATTTTTCTATGATTCGAACTTTTTATTTTCTGGAGTTTTTTAGCGGGTTCCATTGCTCATTCCTTATGTCTTCATTTCTTTTCCTCTGAATTCTCAGGTACTTCATTTCCATGGCTTGTATCTGCTTTTCTTACCTTTCTCGGAGTGTACAGTTTTCTCCTCCATACAGTAGTACTAGAAAGTATATCGACATAAATATGGATATTTTTGTTCTTCGGGTTATTTGTTTGTGGTCTAGAAATGTTCGTTTTAAAGCAGCATAAAAGGTTCTTCAATAAGAATGAAACACAGTATAATTGAGATATCGGGCTGAAATTTCTTCCAGATATAGTACACATGTTAAATTTAAGTATGGAATTCGATCTCGTTCATATGACCACCGCGAGCACGTTCGCAGCGATAGCGAACTCCATTGACCGTAACATGGCGATCATTTTCATCGACGAAAAAATACGGTCCAATCACACCTCCGGCATGAAATCCACACCACACGGTCACTTTTTGTGGATGCAATAGAGTCTCTTGAATCGCATGTGGGTCGGTTGCTGTCCAATAACTCTAATTTTGCTTTTTGGCAAAGCCATTAAGCCAAAAATGAGCTTCATCGCTGAAGATGAATTATTAGGACCGAAAATTGGAGTAAGCGCTCTTACAGTTGCGACCACCAACTCAGAATTTCGGTAGTGTTTTTTAATAATTTCCAAACGTTGCTCGTTTGTAAACTTCACCATGATAAAAATGTAAACCTTGACATTAAAAGATCATTAAAAAAAAGTTTAAGGGTGCGTTTGTATTAAAATGCAAAATTGTTATGTATGTACTTATTGAAAAACCATTTATATGTATAATCCGTGCATTAGCGGATTGGACCCTAGTCTTTGATTCATCTTCCGAGCTACCTTCAACACTTCCTAAATATTTGTACCTTTACAATTGTTCGATGCTTTCTTCATCCACAATCACATTTATAACCCTCCTTCCATTACTATTATAATTACCATAACTTATGTTTTTTCGACGTTTAATTGTTAGTTTTGTGAAACCAAAATGTTTTCCCACATTTTCAGATTCTTCACTCAGGCCCTCAAGTGCATAAATACGTATATTCAACTATGAAACTTTCCATTCCTTTTGACAGTATCGTATAGCCTCGTCCATTGAACAGTTGAATAAAAGAGGACTTAACACACAGCCTCGTCTGTCACCTTCTGACTCCTTGAATTTCTCCGACATTCTATTGCTGGTTCTGACAACATTGTGAGTGTCTTTATATACTCGAATATCCACACCTTTGTTACTTAGACTAGACCCAGTTTTTATTTTCACTAACCGTGTCGAATGCATTTTTCATGCCTTTTGTATACTTCTTTATTTCTGATCAGATTTTTCCTAGAATTTGTTACACCATAAAAATGCGGTACTATGTTATGTGTGGGTCTGAACCCGCTTTATATATCTGATAGCTGTTTTTCCACCGCCTTCCTATGTCTTCTTTCTAATACCGTATCGCAAACCTTTAGAGCCATGGGGAGCAGAGTGCCTCTATAATTTCTACAATATTTCGTGCCTCCTTTCTTCTACATAAACAGTATTTCCAATCCTTTGGGATCTGCAATCTGATCCACACCATATTTAGGATTCCTAGAAGCACTTCCTTACCTTCTTCAAGTTATACATAGAATTCGCCTACTTTTTATGGCGCTTTATTCAAAAGCCATTTGAAAGCTCTGAAAAGTCAAGGAAAGTAAGCAGATTTCAGTAAAAAGTTTTATTTCTATAAATTTTCCTTTAAGGATTTCATGCTGATTTTGAGACCCACCCGGATATCTAAGACGCTTCAGTTGTTGGCGCAATCATCTGACTTTTGGATGAGTGGAGACTTCAGATCGCGAAAAATTATGCAAAAGGGAACCACTGAGGCTTTGAGGAATGTTCAAGTAGGATAAACGTCCTTTTTTTTATTCTTATTCTATTGTGCCAGGAAGCATCGTATTCGGCTTCCTGCTCCTCGCCTCCAGAATATGTTCCTCGAACTTTCCTTTGCTCCTTTCCTTGATTCTTCCTCTCTCGTTCCTTCTTCTCTTCTATATTATATTTTTCTGTAGTCCCCTTCCGGACTCGATGACTCAAAAAAAAAAAAATAAGCAAACTAGCTCACACTAAAAATAACTCCTCAAAAACACTAGCGCTTGTTCGCACTCACTCGTGGTCAACCAAGCAGTGCTGAACTTCCCTCAGTTCTTTGTTTAACCGACCAAGAGCTTCTCTCTCCAAATTGGCTTACCGCTTATTCAACCATTAAAAGTTCAAGGACGGCTTTATGTGCAGTACTCCGCTCTTTTGGTGAAGCATGCAACCGTTCTTTCAACGCCGCTATCTAGCAGCTCTTTCCAGTTCTCCAATGGCTCTCCCTCTCCGAAACGCCCCAACAACTGGCAGTTCAGAGGGTTGGGTTATGCATTTCCTGGGTTCGCTCTTTACCACGTTTACAGCAAGAGCTCGCAATTGAGGGGCTTACTTACTTACTTAGATGGCGCTACAGTCCGGGGTGGACCTGGGCCTCAACCAACAAACCTCTCCAGCCAGCACGGTTACGAGCCAGCTGCCTCCAGTTGCGCACGCCAAGTTGGTTGAGGTCCCCCTCCACTTGTTTGCGCCACCTACCGCGAGGTCGTCCGCTACTGCGCCGTCCATCCGGGATGGATTCGAAAACTTTCTTAGCGGGAACGTTGGGCTCCATCCACTCTAAATGACCCAGCCATCTTAGTCGCTGTATGTGAACTCTTCTGGCTAAGTCGATGTCCTTGTACAGTCCGTATAGTTCGGCATTGTACCTTCTCCTCCACTCACTGTCTATGCAAACGGGACCAAAGATCGCTCGAAGAACTTTTCTCTCGAAATAACCAGGGGCATCCTCATCCGGTTTTGTCAAAGCCCATGCCTCTGCGCCATACAGCAGGACTGGGATGATTAGAGTCTTATAAAGAGTTACCTTAGTAGTTCGAGATAGGGCTTTGCTACTCAATTGCCATCTTAGCCCATAGAAACAACGATTGGCAAGACTAATTCTTTGTGTGATCTCTCCACTGATGTCATTTGCGGAGCTGACCATAGAGCCTAGGTAGACAAAATCCTTTACTACCTCAAAATTGTATCTGTCTATTGTGGCGTTCTGTCCAAGACGCCGATGTTGGGTGTCCTTTTTTGTAGACAGCATATATTTTGTTTTGCTTTCATTGACCGCTAGACCCATCTTTGCTCCCTCGTTCTCAATACTCGTAAATGCCCCATTGACGGCCCGCTGAGTTCTTCCGATTATGTCAATGTCATCGGCATAAGCGAGTAGTTGTACAGACTTGAAGAAGATTGTACCCCCAGGGTTGGCTTGTGAGTTTCGTACAATTCTCTCAAGTACTATGTTAAAGAGATCGCATCATAGCGCGTCGCCTTGTCTAAGACCTTTCCTGACATCGAAAGGTTCGGTGATGTTCTTACCGACTTTGATGGAGCAGCGAGAGTTCTCCATCGTCATTCTGCACAAACGGACGAGCTTGGCAGGGATGCCAAGACTAGACATGGCTCTGTATAACTCGTCTCTATACACGCTATCATAGGCAACTTTGAAATCGATGAATAGGTGGTGTGTATCGATTTTATATTCATGGGTTTTTTCCAAGATCTGCCGTAGTGCCTGAAACCGCACTGATAAGGACCTATCAGGTTGTTGACGATCGGTTTTAGGCGTTCACATAGTACGGCAGACAGGATCTTATATGCGATATTTAGGAGACTTATACCTCTGTAGTTGGCGCAGTTCAGAGGGTCTCCTTTCTTCAGGATCGGGCAAATGATGCTGAGGTTCCATTCATCGGGCATACTTTCGTCCGACCAGATTTTACAGATGAGCTGGTGCATGCTCCTTACCAACTCATCTCCTCCTGCCTTGAAAAGTTAAGCGCCAAGGCCGTCGGTTCCAGTAGCTTTGTTGGATTTGAGTTTAGATATCGCTATCCTCACTTCATTCTGATCGGGTTGACGGAAATTTTGACTGCCATCGTCACTGTTGAATGGCTTATTCTGCCTGACAGCGGAATATTGATCATCATCGCCGTTTAACAGTCTGCAGAAGTGTTCCTTCCATATCCTCAGCACCGACTGCGATTCTACTACTATGTTACCATTTTCGTACCTGCAGGCTTCAGTTCTGGCTTTGAAACCCTGGTATGTTATTTTTACCTTTTGGTAAAATATTCGAACATTATTCCTGCAATAAAGTCTCTCAATCTCCTCGATCGAGCGCTCCACATGCTCTTTTTTCTTCTTTCTGAGAAGTCGATGTTCCTCTTTTCTCCTGCGCACGTAGAGCTCGTAAGCAGCTCTAGTCCTTCTATGCAGCGCCGCTTTGCACGCCTCTTGTTTTGCAGCATGTGCTTGCCGGCATTCCTCATCAAACCAGGGGTTTCGTTGTGGTGGGCGAGAGAAACCCAGTACATCAGAGGCGGCATCTCTGATGGCTTTTTGGCAACGCTGCCACTGGTCTTCCGCATTTGCTGCTGGCGGCATAGGACTAAGATTGAGATTAGAAGAAACACGATCGGCAAAGGTGCTGGCGGTCTCTTGCGATTGTAGCTTTTCGACGTCAAATTTCCTCACAGAATTTCGTTGATTTCGCTCCGTTGTGGATATCCGCATCCGTACCTTGGCTACAACTAGGTAGTGATCCGAGTCCACGTTGGCTCCTCGGAAAGTCCGGACACCCAGAATACTGGAAGAGTGCCTTGCGTCGATCGCAATGTGATCGATTTGGTTGACAGTTTTTCGATCAAAGGAGAGCCATGTTCCTTTGTGAATATCGAGATGTGGGAACCGCGTACTAGCTACAACAAAGTTTCGCCCCACCGCAAAGTCGATTAGCCTGAGTCCGTTGCCGGATGTGTTGTTGTTGCAGGCTGTGCTTTCCGACCACGCTACTAAAGACTTCCTCTCTTCCTAGCTTTGCGTTAAAGTCTCCTAGGATAATTTTAACGTCGTGGCTAGGGCATTGATCATACGTCTTGTCCAAGAGCTGGTAGGTGTCATCCTTTGTCGCGTCGTCCTTCTCCTCGTGAGGGGCGTGAACGCATATTAGGCTAATGTTGGCAAATTTTACCTTGATACGGATAGTCATGAGGCGCTCGTTCACATGCCGGAAACTCAAGACTTCTTGCCTAAGTCTACCTCCAATGACAAATCCGCACCCGAATAGACGCTGTCCTTGTTGTCTGTAGCAATCGCCGTAGTAGATGTCGCAGTTTTTCATACTCCTTTTGCCCGGCCCATCCCATCGCACTTCTTGGATGGCGGTAATGTCTGCTTTGAGACACTCTAGGGCCTCCGCAATTGTTCGGTTGCACGTGGTTTGTAGAGGGACCTAACATTATATGTGCAGACACGAAGATCGTTGTCCTTTTTACGTTTGCATGGGTCGTTAACAGTAAGATCATCCGTATCCGAGGCTGTTGGTTGCTTCGTAACCAAAGGTTTTTTACGTGGTAGGGAAGTTAACCCGACGGCACAACCCCCAACCTGGAGGGCCAGATCCTTTTTTTTTGTACCCCTAGGAAAAGAGGCCGGATACACCGATGTCAGTAACCCACTTCGGGGATATGAGGGCTGCCGTTGGCCCTTTAAGGGTTCATCCGCCACCATCTCTTTTTCAATACCCTGACGTAGTATTGAAAATCCTTACAGACCTCAGCTTCAAGTATGTCGAAGTACCTCCGGTAAGGTATCCGCTGCTCTGTAGACGTCTCCGTTGATTCCATCGGGAGAATTTATCCGCCGCACGTCCTCCTTCTGAGGACCTCTTGCTAGACTTCTGAGACGCATATTTCAGCCGATCAGGTCAACAAGATATGCCTTGTCCGGTCAGACATATGTGCGCTGAAGTTCACCCAGATGTGCTTACGCAGGTCTGAGTGTTCAGCTGCACATATATCGTCAGACTCAGCATACGCTCATCGTTAGTTCACTATCAGATAGCTATCCAGCGGGCACCGCGTGGAGGTGATGATGCGATTTTGCCCACCAAATTGAGGGGCTAGTGAACGCAAAATGAAATATTCAAAAACAATATCGCGAAAAATATAAAAGCGAAGAAAGAATATGAGACGAAAAAGGAAATTTGTCAAACAACGCTTGGCGTTGGACCTGGCGTGGAAGAAAAGAGGTTATTGACTCTAAAATATTAATGTGTCAAACAACGACTTCGTCGGGCACTCCTGAGGAGGAAGAAACCTGAGTACCCACTCGTCTTACTAATCCGCGAAAGCTACCTATCCCGGTGGAATTCCACGCAGATCTGGGGGAAAGGGACTAGCCGATGACGTGCCACCCCGTACAAATATTTATATGTAAAAGTCGGGCTCTCGGCCATTGCTGATTTCGGACTGAACCTCCTCAGTCCGTTGACCGCTGCTCATGGTCATGAAAAATTCTGTTGATTGTGGTACAAGTGTTGGTATGTTTGTGTATTTATGTGCAATGTTTATGTTGTATCTTGTAGTGTACTCGTCCTCTATGTTCTAGATATATATGCCCTGGTGGTATGGGCACTCCTACTCTCAACCTCCACGCGGTGACAGCCGGGTGCCTAGTACCTTAATCCAAGAAATGGGTAACCAACCCCGTTTGGCGGATTCTTGGTGGCAGCAGATGAGAGAGGGGGGGAAGAGTGCTTTTCTCACTAGAGCACTTCTTCCTGTTCCAGGCGGCAGCGGACGAATTCCCTAGACGGAGTCAACGGTGGCGTCTATAGTTCCAGTTAGGTTGAACTTAGTGAACACCTTGCGCAAGCTGCTTCGACGTATTCGGATCACAGGTCGGTAAGGAATTTCCAATGTTGGTCAGGACATTGGAATAGAGATGGTGGCGGAGGAGCCCTTAATGGGCCAACGGCAGCGCTCATACTCCCGTAGTGGACTACTGGCACCGGTGTACCCGGCCCCTCGTCCTAGGGGAATAATTAAGGAACTGGCCCTCCAGGTTGGGGGTTGTGCCGTCGGGGTAACTTCCCTACCACGTAAAAACCGCATGGTTCCGAAACAACCAAAAGCCTCGGATAAGGATGACTCAACTAATGACGACCCCAGCAAACGAAATAAGGACAACGACCTTCGGATCTGTACGTGGAATGTTCTGTCCCTTTACAGACCACGTGCAGGCGAACAACTAGCAGAGGCCCTAGACTGCTATAAAGCAGATATTACCGCCATCCAGGAAGTGCGATGGGATGGGCCGGGCAAAAAGAGGATAAAAAACTGTGACATCTACTACGGTGATTGCTACAGAGGCAACAGGCAACGCTTATTCGGATGCGGATTTGTCATACGCGGCAGACTTAGGCAAGAAGTCTTAAGCTTCCGACACGTGAGCGAGCGTATTATGACGATCCGGATCAAGGCTAAATTCGCTAACATAAGCCTAATATGTGTTCATGCCCCCACAGAAGAAAAGGACCCTGCCACCAAAGAGTGTTTCTACGAGCTCCTCGACAAAACATACGAGCAATGTCCTAAATACGACGTTAAAATCGTATTGGGCGATTTTAACGCCAAAATAGGAAAGGAGGACGCAGCAACACAAGAGGCATACAAAACGGCGCTGCAAAGGAAGACGAGAGCTGCTCGTGAGCTCTACGAGTAAAAGAGACGGAAAGAACATCGGCTTCTCCAAAAGAAGAAGAAAGAGCATGAGAAGCGCGCGTTTGAGAATATCGAGAGTCTATACTCCAGGAACAATGTACAGAAGTTTTACCAAAAGGTAAAAAGAACGTGTCAGAGAAGTAATACCCGTACAGAAACCTGTAGAGATGAAAATGGAAACCTCGTAGTAGAATCACAGTCGGTGCTGAGAATATGGAAAAACTACTTCTGCAGACTGTATAACGGCGACGAAGACTAACATCCCGCTGTCAGGCAGAATGAACCATTCAACATAGACGATGATAGTCAAAATTT
Source organism: Brachypalpus laphriformis (assembly GCA_945910035.1). NCBI lineage: Eukaryota > Metazoa > Arthropoda > Insecta > Diptera > Syrphidae > Brachypalpus > Brachypalpus laphriformis. Next base: position 167,896,236 of record OX246754.1, read on the forward strand.
CCGTCCACCTGACCAAAACGAAGTGAGGATAGCAATATCCAAGATAAAATCGAACAAGGCTGCTGGACCTGACCGCTCACCGGCCGAACTTTTCAAGGCAACTGGGGATGAATTGATAGAGTGCATCACCAACTCATCTTTAAGATTTGGTCAGACGAGTGTATGCCTGATGAATGGAATCTCAGCATCGTTTGCCCGATTCACAAGAAAGGAGACCCCCTCAACTGCGCCAATTATAGAGGCATCAGTCTCCTCAACATCGCATACAAGATCTTTTCTGCGATATTGTGTGAACGCCTGAAACCCTTTATCAACAGCCTGATTGGACCCACACACTGATAATGCGGTTTCAGGCCTGGAAAGTCCACCATCGATCAAATCTTCACACTTCGGCAGATCCTGGAGAAAACCCAAGAATTCCAAATCGATACTCACCACCTCTTTATCGATTTCAAAGCCGCCTATGACAGCATCTATAGAGAAGAGCTTTATAGAGCCATGTCTAGTTTTGACATCCCTGCCAAACTTGTCCGTCTGTGCAGGCTGACGATGGAGAACGCTCGCTGCTCCATCAAGGTCGGTAATGACCTCACCGAGACCTTTGATGTCAAAAAAGGTTTTAGACAAGGTGACGCGCTGTCATGTGACTTCTTCAATATTGTACTTGAACGGATTGTGCGGAACTCACAAGCCAACACCGGAGGCACAATCTATTACAAGTCTGTACAACTGCTTGCATACGCCGACGATATAGACATTATCGGAAGATCTCAGCGGGCTGTCACCGGTCCTTTTGCAAGCATTGAGGCGGAAGCGGCCAAAATGGGTTTGGCGATAAACGAGGGCAAAACCAAGTATATGCTGTCAACTAGAAGGGAAAACCAACACCGACGAATTGGACAAAACGTCACCGTGGGCAGCTATAACTTCCAGGTAGTAAGGGACTTTGTCTACCTTGGCTCTGCTGTAAATTCTTCTAACAAAATCAGCGTAGAAATCAATCGAAGAATAACTCTTGCCAATCGCTGTTTTTTTGGGCTTATAAGGCAATTCAACAGTAAAGCCCTATCTCGAACAACTAAGGAGACTCTATATAAGACCTTGATCATCCCAGTCCTGCTTTACGGCGCTGAAACATGGACTTTATTAAAAGAGGATGAAGATATCCTTGGTCGCTTCGAGAGAAAAATTCTTCGTAAGATTTTCGGTCCCGTTTGTGTTGACGGGTTTTGGAGGAGAAGATTCAATCACGAACTATACGAGCTGTACAGCGACATCGACCTAGTCAAAAAACTGCGTATTGGACGTCTGAGATGGCTAGGACATATAGAGCGAATGGACACCAACGCTCCGGCCCGCAGAGTCTTCGAATCTAACCCGGAGGGACGACGCAGTAGAGGGAATCATCGCCGTAGGTGGCGCGCACAAGTTCAAGGGGACCTCGACCAACTTGGAGTGCGCAACTGGAGGCAATTAGCTAAAGACCGAGCTAAATGGAGAGGCTTGTTGGTTGAGGCCCAGGTTCACCCCGAACTGTAGCGCCACCTAAGTAGGTAAGTAAGTATGGGCAAGATATTAGGGCGGTCGACCCTCTTCTCCATCGTCTCACTCGTCACCCGTTTACATTGTTGGCGGACGGTCCATCCGCATCAGAGTGTTGCCAACCGACCGTTGGCAACCCGGAGTACCTGCTTTTGTTGCCCCCTTGAAGCACTGAATGGCGGAACCATCAAGGAACACTTAACGAGACCACTGCTCCAAGAAGACAACGGAACAAAATGGAATTGAAAGGCAGAAAATGGTGGACGGGTGAGAATATGTAGGATGGAGAGGACCAAGGATTTCGTGTGAAATTTGCACGCAACAAGGACCGCAGTAATTCTACTCTTCTCGTGGAAGGTATAATTACTGCTGCAAGGAGTCCTTTAAGTCGGTTGAATGTATGATCTCTTTAAGGAAAAAGCTTCTCCTGATTCTACGAAGAGCTGCAAGCCCACATGTGTTCTGCGGTTTCGACCTTTTCTAGATAGAGACGACAGGTGATATCCTCCGAGACTCATTTTCTTAAGGTGGTATTTTAATTGGCAGTGACCAGTACGGAAGCTTATAAGCCTTCTTACATCGTTTCTGCTGTATTTAAAGGTATCAGTTGCCTTTTTTGAATTGTAGGATAGCTCTTTTAGCTTCTCTAGGGTGTTATTCCAATGGGAAATGCACATGTTGCTTTTCCAGAATCAGAAATTCCGTAAAAGGGTTCTGGTCTAATGAACAACTCAGAGGACCCTTTTCTGGCGAGTGGATCTACTGTTTTGTTAACGTAAACGCTTACGTGGCCCGGTACCCACCACAATTTTACTTAATTGTATTGGTCCATTCTTTGTAAACTATCGAAGCAGCTTAAAATTGATTTTAAACTAATCAGGTCAGGGATAAGTGTTTTGGGGGGGCTTCTTTATCGGTAAGTATGTATGTATGTGGTGCCACCTTTGATGTTTGAATGCCTTTTTATACTAGCGCAAATGTAAAAAGAGTAAAGCTCGGGCTGGAAAGGGTCCTTTGGATCAAGCAGCGATCTGCCATTATTCCGTGTATCACAGCTTGGGATCTCATTCTCAAAACCTCAACCGAAGCGGATTGAATTAACTGCCCTTACCCTCATTTAACCTCTTTTTCACAAGACTCCCAGAAAATGCTTATATCAAAAATATTCGTGTGTCTTAGACAGTTTCCTTACAACAGTGGGCTTAGCTTTTCGATTAACAGACAAGCTTCTTAAAAATATTTATATCTTCCAAAGTAACCATATGGCAATACTATCCCGCATAGACTTAATTTCTTCCATTCTAATCTTAATTGCAAAAGCTATTAGTCACATTTCCGCAGCAACATTTCTAAAAAAGAAACATCATCTTACTTTACCCTATTTGAATATTCCGGAACATCTGACATGTGTTCGCAGTTGCCACCACTTTTAACAGAGAACGTGTTGATGCTTCTGACTTTTTGTAGGAATCTTCCCATCCGCTTCTGCTCCTGCTCCTGCTGCTCTCAACAACACTGTGTATGTACACGTTCCTGCCGTGTATGTTTATCCAACATGAAGCCGCTTCGCTCTTAATAACATCAAGTGCGTGCACAAGTGCCCATATGAATCTGTGAAAAGGCACCACACATATATTATGCAGGATAATTTACCTATTTTACGGATGAGATTTTCCTCTCCGGAACACTTTTTGGCCCGCAACGGATAGGAGTACAACAAGACACAACAGAAAATCATAGAAGAATGCAAAACAAACCTTAAGGCCTTCAAACGCCGCGACTGACTGTGGGTGGGTTATGAAGTGAGTACTTAGATCTTTCGCCCGCCCCCGCTATCTGTACAGCATGTAATGGACTGTAACTAGGCAGCATCCTAGCCATGTTAATGTAACGACTGTGCTCCTTGCTTACATGGCTGCTGTGTAGAAGATACTTTAAAGGGAGGAAATCGTGGTAGCATATCACTTAGGTGTAACTGGGAGACAATCTAAAACCACGTCGACATTTGAAAGCAAACGCATCTATGGGTATTTTAGACTTCTATCTTCAGTAAGTTCAAAGTTAATGTACACCCTTGTTTCATCCGCAGGTCTTTGTATGTCGTCGTCGACTTTATTGCCGTTGTAGAATATGTTCGTGAATTACTACCCCTTCTGAATTTACAAAGTAAATCAAAGGGACCCAAAGTGGCTGTTGAGTTGTAGAACAGAAATGCGTTTCCGCTATTTAGCTTTTGCTGACAAATAAAACGCCAGTAATACGAAAACTACACACGCACTTAAGATTTACACGCATAGACATGTAAGTACATAACTGATTCTAATAACACAATGGAATCAAATATCAAAGACAATTCAAGCGATGAGTAGAAAAATGAGAAAAGGTCCTGAAACTCAAAAGCTATTATGTTCAAACTACTATTCAGTGGGATTGCCTGTCTGAGATTGATTACTTACTCACTTAATGGGCTACCGACCTATGTTGAGTTCCTGCTGAGACACAGCATCCATCCATTTTCCTCGATCCCGGGCATGCTGATTCAAGTTACGCAGACCAAGTTTTTTAGCATCTGCGACTACCTTTATACCGGAAGTTCGGTGATTTTTGGCCATCTTAAACCTGGGGACCAGGGCTGCCGAAGTGACTAGTAAGGGAGTATTCGTACTCCCCTCTCATGCACTGTACTCCCGTACTCCCTTTTTACTCCCTTTACAATATTTCGATTTTTTTCCAAACAGATACATACGTACTAATTTGAGTATTTTGTTTTGAAGATTTTATTTTGAATAGTCCGCCACCTGTCATAAAATGTGCTGTCATTTTCTGACAGATAAGACGTTAAAAAACTAATTCAAATGGAATGATATCGCTTCAACAACGCATTGAAATTCTTAAAATTCACTACAAACATTCACTGGAACAATTCGAAAAGCTAAAAGATTCCTCGGTCGACGCGAAGCACCTTCTGGTGTAGTAATTGTTAAATTGGTTCAGAAATTTGAGCTTCTGGGACAAGTTTATGATGTGAAGAACCAAAATCGTGCAGGTCGAGCAACAATGACTAGAAATATTGCTCGAAGTGTGGCCGAAAACCCTGAAGAAAAGAGACCCTCTGAACTGCGCCAACTATAGGGGTATAAGTCTTCTCAACATCGCATATAAGATCCTGTCTGCCGTATTATGTGAACGCCTAAACCCAATCGTTAACAACCTGATCGATCAGTGCGGTTTCAAGTCGGGAAAGTCCACCATTGACCAAATATTCACACTACGGCCGATCTTGGAAAAAACCCATGAATATAAAATCGATACGCATCACCTCTTCATCGATTTCAAAGTTGCCTTTGATATCATGTATAGAGACGAGTTATAAAGAGCCATGTCTAGTCTTGGCATCCCTGCCAAGCTCGTCCGTTTGTACAGGTTGACGATCGAGAACTCTCGCTGCTCCATCAAAGTCGGTAAGAACATCACCGAACCGTTCGATGTCAGGAAAGGTCTTAGACAAGGTGACGCGCTATCATGGGATCTCTTTAACATAGTACTTGAGAGAATTGTACGAAACTCACAAGCCGACACCGGAGGTACAATCTGTTACAAGTCTGTACAACTACTCGCTTACGCCGATGACATTGACATAATCGGAAGAACTCAGCAGGCCGTCAATGGGGCATTTACGAGTATTGAGATCGAGGCAGCAAAGATGGGTCTAGCGGTCAATGAAAGCAAAACAAAATATATGCTGTCTACAAAAAAGGACACCCAACATCGGCGTCTTGGACAGAACGCCACAATAGACAAATATAATTTTGAGGTAGTAAAGGATTTTGTCTACCTAAGCTTTATGGTGAACTCCGCAAATGACGTTAGTAGGGAGATCACACGAAGAATTACTCTTGCCAATCGTTGTTTCTATGGGCTAAGACGGCAATTGAGTAGCAAAGCCCTATCTCGAACTACTAAGGTAACTCTTTATAAGACACTAATCATCCCAGTCCTGCTGTATGGCGCAGAGGCATGGACTTTGACAAAACCGGATGAAGATGCCCTATATTATTTCGAGAGAAAAGTTCTTCGAGCGATCTTTGGTCCCCGTCTGCATAGACGGTGAGTAGAGGAGAAGGTACAATGCTGAACTATACCGCCTATACAAGGTCATCGAACTAGCCAGAGGAGTTCACATGCAGCGGCTAAGTTAGCTGGGTCATGTAGAGCGGGTAGAGCCCAACGTTTCAGCCAAGAAAGTCTTCGAATACAACCCGGATGGACGACCTCGCGGTAGGTGGCGCAAACCTCAACCAACTTGTCGTGCGCAACTGGAGGCAGCTGGCTCATAACCGAGCTGGCTGGAGAGGTTTGTTGGTTAAGGCCCAGGTCCACCTGGGACTGTAGCACAATTGTTGCACTCCCCTCGGAAAAAAATACTCCCCTGTGAACTTCTAAAATACTCCCATTAATACATTTAAATGGTAGCCCTGCTGGGGACTATGTATCGAAGATCTCTCTATGTTTCCCATCGATAGCTGCAACACAATTGGATAAATTCCACATTTGTTCGAACTCCTTTGTTATCCGCTTCCTATCAGTTTCTGTTGGTTGTGACAGGTAAAAGGCCTTCAGTGAGGTGCAAAGGATATCACACGTTTTATATATGATGTTTGAATAGCACATACGGAACATCCAAGCCAGTACCTGCTTCGGTACTCCTTGCGACAGATATCTTTAGAAAATATGTCGTAAGTGAAAAATTAAACATTGTAAATTCAACAACTTACAATAGAAATAGCTTAGCACTAGGTTCAGTCGGCTTTCTTCATGACGCTTTCTGCAAATGAGGTTCAATAAGGGCACGGATTATTTCAAATGCTTGAGGAGACATCCTCATTATTTTGAAAATCTCAATCCACTCCAAAGCAGCCGCTGACGGCGTCTTATCAATGAAGAAACCGTGAATGTGGCTTTAATTCAAGAGGCGTATATTTTAAATCACCGGGTACAAGGTTTAAAGTCCAAACTTTACCATCTGTTTCACTCCACAAATGAAGGTAGAACTAGAGCCTGCATCTTAGCTAAAAGAATTAATAAATATGGTATGTTGCCTTACCTAGTTTCAGCAACGAAGATATAACAGTAGTGAACGTAGAAAACAGTACGAAAAAGAACTGGTAGAACATACCCAATCAACGAACTAATCTCTGGTGATCTGATGCGATGCAAATGCGCATCATATACAATAGGGCGGCAAAGACATCAATCAAAGGTGAGTCTATTTTTGAAATTATCATTTCGACCAATCTTGTGCTATGTAATAAGAGTAATCATCCCACGTTTCATAACAGAATTAGAGAGGAGATTCTGGACCTCACCCTGAAGAGTAATAATGAGCAGGTTATGATAGAAAACTGGAGGGTATTTTCTAAAAACTCTTTCTCCGACCATTTTGGAATTTTCTTCACAATAGACATCTACCCTCTCAAGCAAAGATATTTTAGAAACCCCACAAAGAAAAATTAGACAGAATACACTAAATGGACCAGCCAATGGATACTTCATCCCAGGGATGAAACCCTTCCAAATCTATCGATTCTGCTGCCCAGCTCATAACTGGAAGAACAAAGCATTTAACAAATCCTGTCCCATCTTTTGTAATCGTAAACCCACTAAGACTACTTGGTGGATAAACGAACTTAGAAAACGTAGAACAGAGGTCAGAAGATTACATCATAAAGCAAGAACAAGTAAATCAGAGCTAGGGCCACATACAGGTCCGTATTTAATCTTCACGCACAAAATAGTAGAAGAGCAAAAACAGAGCAATACAACTATTGTGAATCCATTGAAAATACTAACGAGACTGCCAGACTAAGCAAGGTTTTATCCCAAGACCCATCAGTCGCGGGATATCTCAAGCACAGTGATAACTCCTGAACGGAGTCAAGCCAAGAATCGTTAGAACTGTTAATGGAAACACACTGCCCAGGGTACAGCAACCTCGTGCCAAGCGCTACCACCCTTCAATTCGTTCAAAACTCAGTAACAAATCAAGATGACGACAATGATATCCTTACAAAGCAAAAGATAGATGGGCGGGAAATCAGTTAAACCTTATAAATCTGCAGGAACAGACAGCATCACTCCAGCCATGCTTCAACATGTTCTAGCAAGAATCACACCCTGGCTTAAAGTAATTTAACGCAGCTGTATACAGCTTGGTTACTTACCGAACAATTGGAGAGAGGTGTAAAAGTGGTCTTCATCCCTAGAGTAGAGTAGAGCAACCCATAATTCCGCAAATGATTTCAGACCAATTAGTCTCACCTTATATCTCTTAAAAACACTGGAGAGATTGATTGATCTACACCCGAGAAGCCTTCTCAATGAATACAATTTATGTAGCACCCAACACGCCTACATAAAAGACAAGTCGGTAGAAACTGCACTACACGATGTTCTCGCATTCATAGAGAAAAACCTTCACTTTAAAGAATATACTCTAGCCACATTTCTAGACATCGAAGGGGCATTTAACGACGTAAATACGACATCGATACATGCAGCACTAGTTGAACTAGGAGTAAAAAGAGAAATAATCAGCTGGATCGATGAAACGCTTAAGAGAAAAATAATCAAATCCGAATTAGGTGAGAGCATCTCCTACATAACTACACACCTCGCCGTGGTGTAGGGGCCTAGTAATGGTCAAGGATTCTCGGGTATTTCCCCAGATGAGACACGAAGCCAAGATGTAGTCGTCCTAATCCCTCCCCTTTATATCCTATCCTTTCCTCTCCCTCTCCGGTGGGCCGGATCAAGGTGTAATACGACCCGTGCCGAAGATCAGCCAGTCGCTAACGGAGTATCCGGATACCTGGCGACCTCCGGATTAGCCTGCCTTTCCTGCACAATGCGGATCTCTTTGCAGGTCGACCTCCTATTCTCCGCCACTCGTGGGTCCAATTTAATGAACAAAAATAAAAACCAAAAAAATACAAAAAATATAAAAAAAGTAAAAAAGAGGACGGTCCTCTTAAAAAACCGTCTTCCAGCCTCCTGGAAAGCATACCCGCAAACTCTGCTGTGACAATCCCGTCTAGCGCATTGGCCTTGAGGACTAGCACTAGCGTTGCGAGCAGTTGTAAGCAGGTGGACGCCCCCAGGATTGCTGAACGCGCGTCTGGTACACTGGGGATAGGACAGTGGTGAAAGCCAGATCATGAAACGCGAGGGGGCAATCCCCTAAATGTCTCTGCACCTTCAGGGACAGCTAACTGTTGGGCCTCGAGCTTACAGCACGCTGTGCCCTCCACTTCGAAGGATCCACATCCCCTTCTCAAATCCCTTTCAGGGGCGATCTCCCCCCCAAGATCTCCTACCAAGATCGCCGGCTAGCTTATAAGCTAATTCGCCGCATCCAGGAAATTCCTGAGCAGGATAGAACCCAGAAGCATAAGACTTCTTTAAGCTGGGCACTCAAATGTGTCCAGCTCCCCCCCGACTCATCCAGCAAGGACTTATCGTCCAAACGCCAGAGGTCTCAGGATGAGTCTCCCACCCTTGCCAAAAAGACCAAGGTAGTACCTTCCATCGCTACTACCAAGCCCTTCAATCAAGTGCTTAAGGCACATTTGGAGATCGCGGTCGTTGACCATAACGATCCGGATGGCAGTATTACGGCGGATAAGCGGAGGAAGGTGGAGATTAAACTCGCCACCAATTGTCTCCAAATCCTACGTGACCATCCCGGCCCTGATGTTTCCTGCAGGGATGGTGGCTGGCATCAAGGGCATGTCAAACTTATTGCCTGCGCTCACCAAAGATCGAAAGATCCCTATAAACTTGCTGTCTCCAGATTAGGACAGGTTTGGCCAGGTGCACAGTTGGAGGTCGTGGAAAAGGACCAGATTCCAAACCGACCAAGAACTCGTGCTACCATTCCGGCTAAACCCTCGGATCCTAAAATTATCCTGGATATTCTAAAGGCAAACAACAGCTCCCTTCCTACCCATAATTGGAAGATTGCCAAAGTGGACGAGCCGAGAGGAGACGTCAGAAGTGTCATCATTGTTATCAATGAAGAGTCTCTGGCCCCCTTGGCATCTTCTAAAGGGGTAGTCAATTATGGTTTCAGCTCCATCACTCTAAAAGTCTACAAATGTGACGAGAAGGAGAGCAAGAAAGTACCTCCCAAGCAGGTTGCAGTCCCTTCTGCACCTGAGAACATCTCTCCTTCCGAGCCCCTCCCCTCGCTCCCTTGCGCCGATCCATCTCTTTCAGGGGTCCTCGTCTCCTCGTCGACAGACACCGAAATGGTTGACGTTTTGCTAAAACTGGACTTTTCTGGTCCTCCTTCTCCCTCACCATCACTCCTGGATAGTGACCCTAGTGGCTTCTCTCTTGAGAATGACCTTCTGTCATAAGATTCAGAGGAAGCCCAGAATACCGTGATAATAGTATCTATACCGAGAAGTAGCTCCAATACTGCGGATCTTTCAGATTAACCTGCATCACTCCATCTCGGCTTCGGCCTCCCTTATTCTCCGGCTCAACAAATACGGGGAAGACTTAGTCTTGATCCAGGAACCATGGGTTGTTGGAAACCGGGTTTGTGGACTCAAGACTCCTAACTACAAATTAATCTACGCAAGGAAGGAAGGTAAACCGAGATCCTGTATCCTTGCGAAGACCCATCTAAACATACTTTTACTCTCTAATTTCAGCAATCAAGACATAGTCGCTACCAACCTGGAATTGCGATCAAGAAATTACTGGCTGGTATCGGTATATTTAGGTCACGATCAAGTGGGTCCACTCCCCCCGGACATCTTGGGGAGCTTGATTGCTGATCGGAGAGCCTAAATACTGGTCTCATCATTGGCTGTGATGCGAATGCCCTTCACTCAATCTGGGGCAGTTCCGACATAAATGAAAGAGGTGAGCAACTTTTAGATTTTATCCTTAGTACTAATCTCCTAATCTGTAACCGAGGGTCCAAACCGACCTTCATTACTCGCAATCGACAAGAAGTCCTGAACTCTGAACATCACTCTTGTCTCCGATCACTTATATAACTTGTTTAAGGACTGGAGAGTCTCTGAAGAGCACTCTTTTTCAGACCACCGTTACCTCCAAATTAGGCTTGATGACTATCTTCCTGATCAGAAGGTTTTTAGAAATTATAGGAAGACCAACTGGTCCCTTTATAGGAAACGTTTATTAACGCTTATTCCCTCCCACCTGCATACTGAACCTTCTTGCACTGAGGAACTTGACAATCTGGTCAGCACCCTAACATCGGCACTCAATGGTGCCATGTCCGAGGCGTGCCCACTCCGCAAACTTCGAGGTAAAAAGAAACCACCCTGGTGGAATGCAAATCTCAGTACTCTTAGGAAAGACAGTAGGCTCCTTTTTAATATTGCTAAAAGCTCCCGTGAGACGGCCGATTGGGACTCCTATAAACTGTCTCTCACGAAATACAAAATCTCACTGAGGAACGAGCAACGTCGATCCTGGAGACTCTTCTGCGACAGCATCGAAGAGTCCTCGGAAGCCTCCAGGTTGCGGAAAATTCTCTCTAAAAGCCCTTCAATTCCCAGCTACCTTTTGCATCCGGATGGTCACTGAACCTCCTCTGCTGAGGAATCCATTGACATCTTATTGGATACTCACTTTCCTGGTAGCTCCTCTGTTGCTGTATCGCAAGTGGAAAATCCCCATCAACCTTGCAGCAACTCCTCAGTCTTGGTAACTACAGAAAAGATCCGATGGGCCATGCGCAGTTTCAAACCCTTCAAGTCCCCAGGACCTGACGGTATTATTCCAGCTGAAATTCAGCAAAGCGAGGACATTGTGCTTCCATGGCTCAAAGTCATCTTGTCGGGCTGTCTAAATCTGGTCTATATTCCCAAACTTCGGACCGAGGTTGAAGTCATATTCATACCTTAGGCAGTAAAGAGCTCGCACGTGAAAAAAAGCAAAGGATCTCCGACCTATCAGTCTATCGTCCTTTCTGCTTAAAACTTTAGAAAGGTTAATTAATATCCATCTTCGGCAAAGTGTTAGCCCAGCTTTGCTCTCGCCGTCCCAGCATGCGTACTGCAAAGGCAAATCGGTTAAGACAGCCTTACGTTCGCTTGTGTGCATCATCGGAAAATCCTTGAGCATCAAAGAATACACCATGGTGGCTTTCCTTGACATTGAGGGAGCTTTTAACAATGTCAAATCAAAGGCGATTACAGACGCACTTGCAAATCTGAAAGTGGATTCTTCGCTCGAAGTGTTGATCAATCAATTGCTTACTTGCAGGATTATTAACATACAGCTGGGCGGAGCATCGGCTAGAAGAATTGCTCGCTCCGGTACACCTCAAGGTGGAGTCTTGTCACCTCTTCTGTGGAACCTGGATATCGGCAAACAGATGGCTGCCTGTGCGGCCTTCCGCCTAAAAGCCTCCTCTCAGTGGTCTAGCTATCGCTTTGGCCACTCCTCGATCCTTAATCTTCTCAACTCCAAACACGAAAGCACGGACTTCACCCCGCGATACTGAGATTTGACCGTAACTTCCGTACGAGCATCCCTAACTGGGATGTATGTGACATTTCCCCCCCTGTCGATGGTAGTTCGGTTCACTTTATTACACATGGCTCTAAGACGAAGGGTGGGGTGGGTTGAGGTGTTTTCTCCGAAAAGCTCAATCTGAGCATCTCTTTGCGCCTCCCTGATCATTGTAGCGTTTTCCAAGCGGAAATCATGGCGATTAAGGAAGCCCTGTCCTGGCAGAAATGTAATGTATTATCTGTCAGGGATATTAGCATTTTCACTGATAGCCAACCGGCAATCAAGTCCCTGGAATCGTTCTCCTTCACTTCAAAGGCTGCCTTAAACTGTTCTTTATCTCTTATGGAGATGGCAGAGCAGTTCAACATTCACCTAAGCTGGGTGCCGGGCCACAGGGACATTCCAGGAAACTGCAGAGCTGACGACCTCGCCAGACAGCGTACCACTCTAAGGCTTCTGCCTGACAGGCAAGCCCTGGGTATGCCCCTCGCTACATGTAAGCATCTAATAAAGCTGAACGCTATTAGCATGACCAACTTCAGATGGGAAAACGGCTCAATGTGTCACATGTCGAGACAGATCTGACCTAAGCTGGATCAAAAACGTAGTGCCGAGTTGGTCAAGCTAAAGAGAACACATATCAGCTGCGTTGTCGGTGTTCTCAAATGGTTTCTGCAGAAGCTGTAGGGACGAGGAGGAGAAGGAAACCGTCCTTCACCTCCTATGCACATTTCCATCCCTGTCGCATAAAAGAATGCTCCATCTAGGGTCCCCCTTCCTTGACGACCTTGGCGATCTGGCATCCTTAGACGTCATGAGCAGCCATCGCTTTGTCAAAAGCTCCGGTTGGTTTTGTAAGTCCTTGAGTGGCCTTCTGGTTTGATCCATGTTATCACAAAGGACCTTAACTCATCTAAGTGTGTCCACTCCCGTGTGAACAGCCAACCTAACCTAACCTAACCTAACCTAGGTGAGAGCATCGTAAAGAAAACAGTTACAAGAGGAACCCCGCAAGGACGAGTAGTTTCTCATTTACACTTGCTCTTGTCGTCAACAACATTTTGAAGATCCTCAAAGCCATACGCGGACGACATAGGAGTCATGATGTCCTTATGGAATCTGCACTAAAAGAATTGTCCTCCGGTGCAGAGCAAAACGGTCTAAGCATGAATCCGACTAAAACTAAACTGGTTCTGTTTACCAAAAGAATCTGAATTTCTCCACAACAGCTAAATATCTCAAAACCATTCTTGATTTGAAGCTCACCTGGAAAATAACACAGTAGAAAGAATGAAGAAAGCATTTTGCGCATTCTATGCGTGCAAGAAAACCTTTGGCAAACAATGGGGTCTGCGTCCGTCCATGATCAACCGGATACACAGCGATTGTCAGAGCCATCCTCACCCACGGAATTATTGAATGTAAACCACTCACAAAGGTACAAAGATTAGCATGCATAAGCATAACAGAAACACAGAGATCAACACCACAAGCGGGTTTAGAGATGATGCTAAATATGTCTCCTCTAGATGAGTACATACGATGCACAGCTGCCAAAAGTGTGATTCGTCTCCAACAGTCGGGCGCATGGAAGCAAAGCTCATATGGACATGGATCTATACTCAACAGGTATAGTATAACCGATCTCGCCAGAACAACAGATTATATTATATCCTACATAGATTTCAACAAGAACTACTGAAAGACAAGAGTGCGACTCAACTCTACACAGACGGGTCTAAAATGGATATCGAAACTGGCTCTGGAGTTTCTGCGAGTCACTTAAAATCAAAGACACATACTAACTTCTGAATGTCTGTAGCATCTTTCAAGCTGTGGTGTTTGCCATTGATAGGAGTGCACAGACTATACATAAGAAATAACTAAATCATTTTAAGATTACAATTTTCGTGGATAGTCAAGCAGCATTAGACAGCGAGGTAGTCAGATCAAAAACAGTTTCCAGATGCCGTAATACGTTGAACAGAATATGCAACACCCATGACGTAACTCTCTGTTGCGTTCCTGGACATAGTAATATAGAAGGAAACGAGACAGCAGATGAACTAGCCAAAAAGCGATCAGCATTGGATTTTCAACATACTCGGATATCAGTAGAAGCTCCAATTGGTGAAGTTAAAAGGAAAATAGACCTAAAAGCAAAAGAACTGATTAACTCCGCATGGTCCGCCAGAAGCGACTGTGTCATACCTATCTTGCAGCCTATGGCCGATAGTGGATGAAAACAGATCAAAAAGCCTATTGGGTGATGAATAAAAAAGAAATTCGCGTCTTCATAGGCGCGCTAACAGGATACTGCGCGATAGGTGAAATGGCTGCTAGGATAGGTATCAACACACCCGACCACTGCAGGAGCTGTCAAGATATAGAAGAGACAGAAACCATCAAACAGTTGTTATGTGATTGCCCGAATCTTCCAAACCGCCACTTCCTTTCTCTCATCCGATCGAAGTTGTCCGGCCCGCAGTCTTCGAATCTAACCCAGAAGGACGACGCATTAGAGGAGATTCTCGTCGTAGGTGGCGCGGACAAGTTCAAGGGAACCTCAACCAACTTAGAGTGCGGACCTACAGGCAATAAGCTTAAGACGGTGCTAAATGGAGAGGCTTCTTAGTTGAGGCACAGGTTCACCTAAACTGTAGCGCCACTTAAGTAAGTGAGTGATTTGAGATGGTTGGTAAATTGCCATCCACATTGCAGGCCATGTGGGGTAAAAATCTGGCTGCTTGTGTAGGTCAGTAAAAGTAAAGCATTTCCTTATGATTATGAGCTAAGATCCATCTTGTACCTCAGCAGCATTCCTGAACAGTTTTCTTTAGGCGTACTAAAAATCTTGTTTACTTAATATCTATATTGTATATTCATTTACCACTTCATGGAATGCATGACCCATTTTATTTTAGTGTTTCCCGCTTGTACCCTTCCAAGGCATTGAGCTCACTCAAGCCAGACTTTAGTTAGGTGTATCCATTCCGTCAGCTGCTGCTGCTGCTGCTGCGTGTCGGACCGCTAAGACCTATTACTAAACAAACATTAATCGCCTCGCGCATATGCCTTTTTAATGCGCAAACACACAAGCCATCGGCCATCGATCGCTGAAACGCTAAATATTCCCTCTAGACCAGCATGCAATTCGCAACGCGCTATCGTGCTGCTCATTTTATGTTTCGTTGTTATTTGAAGAAAGTTACAACTACCTGTTGCTTATAATTATGTATTATTTGTAGGAAGGAATGCCTTCAGAGTAGGTACGCCGACCGCTCCGGCTTCGCTACCAATATCGGATGAATATTGTTGACGTTGGTCAAGTCTCATCTGGTGGTCATACTGCAACTAGAGATCACAATACCTGTATTCTATAGGCTGGCTAGCTAAAGCCGTCTATGTATGTACGTGGTCCGTTTCACATATCCTACACCTGCATGCATGCGGACAGAGATAGCCGAATGGACAACAACGGACAGACGGACAGACACAGGGGTCTTTTAGTATTTTTCTGTGTAATACAAAAATGTGTAGATTTATTCGTTGTTTATAGGGTTCCCAAATGATTGTGGCCCGGGCAAGGCGGTTGCGAGATGGCAAGGCGAGGATCTACGACGATGCATCTGATGGGTGTACCAAATCAAGTCTAGAACTTTAAGTGCCTGTATTGTAAATTTGATTGCATTCTTTTATTACACCATATATGTATGTACATATGTGTGGCGGTCAGACCCCAGCACCAGAGTTGGTAGGTCGACAGCAACGCCTGGCCGCGACCGTGGTGCATGCGCATGGTACATGGTTAAGGCCACAAAGTGTGTACAGCGTGTGTGTGACCGGGCGGAGGAATACTTTAGATAATTTCATTTCGGTTGGTTTGTTGCCAATACCAGTTTGCGGTATTTATTGCCAAGTTAGTATGTTCGGAATGTGCGAACGAAGTTAGGCTTGTATCCGGCAGTGTGTGTACTTGAGTGTATTGAAGGGTATTCTAGGATGCATCGCTGTCATCACGGTTGTGTAAGATGCAAGCGCATTTTCGTCGGCTTCTATGCAACATGTCATTAGATATTCTGGTAGAAATGCATCATTAGAAGAGTATTACGATTGCAAAGTGGATACACACAAATTTTGTCCACTCCGTCTATGCCTTTATAATTACTCAAAGAATGCTCGATTCGGGGTCGGGCTCTTTAAATATGTCTCTGAAAACGACTTTTCTGTACGACGGACGCTGGCATTGATGACGAGTTCGTCTTGCATTCCAACAATCTCATAACATTATCTCTACGTTTAACAGAAGCAATAATACTTGGGTGTCTGCAGTTACATCAAAACATTGCAAGGAGTAGGAGGAATTTAAAGTAAGGTTGAGTCATAATGCAGTTTAAGAGTCACAGAAGTGTATCAAAGCATTTGGCGTGCCTAGCAAACAAATTGAATGACGAATAAGTTTTTTTTCTTTTTTGCCTAAGAGGTGGTGGAAAACGCTACTGCTCACGAGAAACAGGCCCGCTCTGTTTCAAGTAGTGTGGAACTTTCTACTCACTAAAAAACCACCTTTAACCCTTTTTCAACTTGACACCATCCGCTCCGGCTGGTCAAACGGTAGTCCAGGCGATCATATGAAAACACAAGCGTTTTCACTCAGCTGAGGCCTACCAACTCCTACTCTCAACCTCCACGCGGTGACAGCCGGGTGCCTAGTACCTTAATCCAAGAAATGGGTAACCAACCCCGTTTGGAGGATTCTTGGCGGCAGCAGATGACAGAAGAAGAAGAGTGTTTTCCCACTAGAGCACTTCTTCCTGTTCCAGGCGGCAGCGGACGAATTCCCTAGACGGAGTCAACGGTGGCGTCTATAGTTCCAGTTAGGTTGGACTTAGTGTATACCTTGCGCGAGCTGCTTCGACGTATTCGGATCACAGGTCGGTAAGGAATTTCCAATGTTGGTCACGACATTGGAATAGAGATGGTGGCGGAGGAGCCCTTAATGGGCCAACGCCAGCGCTCATACTCCCGTAGTGGACTACTGACTGTATCTGTATCCGGTCCCTCGTCCTATGGGAATAATTAAGGAACTGGCCCTCCAGGTCTGGGGCTAATGCCGTCGGGGTAACTTCCCTACCACGTAAAAAATCGATGGTTACGAAACAACCAAAAGCCTCGGATAAGGATGACTCAACTAATGACGACCCCAGCAAGCGAAATAAGGACAACGACCTTCGGATCTGTACGTGGAATGTTCTGTACCTTTACAGACCACGTGCAGCCGAACAACTAGCAGAGGCCCTAGACTGCTATAAAGCAGATATTACCGCCATCCAGGAAGTGCGATGGGATGGGCCGGGCAAAAAGAGGATGAAAAACTGCGACATCTACTACGGTGATTGCTACAGAGGCAATAGGCAACGCTTATTCGGATGCGGATTTGTCATACGCGACAGACTTAGGCAAGAAGTCTTAAGCTTCCGATACGTTAGCGAGCGTATTACGACTATCCGGATCAAGGCTAAATTCGCTAACATAAGCCTAATATGTGTTCATGCCCCCACGGAAGAGAAGGACCCTGCCACCAAGGAGTGTTTCTGCGAGCTCCTCGACAAAACATACGAGCAATGTCCTAAATACGACGTTAAAATCGTATTGGGCGATTTTAACGCCAAAATAGGAAAGGAGGACGTCTTTGGTAGGGAAGTCGGTAAGCATAGCCTACACGACGCCACGTCTGATAACGGACTAAAGCTAATTGATTTCGCTGTGGAGCGAAATGTCACCATAACCAGCACATAGTTTCCTCATCTCGATATTCATAAGCAGACATGGCGGTCCTGTAGAGATGAAAATGGAAACCTCGTAGTAGAAAGTATGGAAAAACTACTTCTGCAGACTGTATAACGGCGACGAAGACCAACATCCCGCTATCAGGCAGAATGAACCATTCAACATAGACGATGATAGTCAAAATTTCCGTCCACCTGACCAAAACGAAGTGAGGATAGCAATATCTAAGCTAAAATCCAACAAGTCTGCTGGACCTGACGGCTTACCGGCCGAACTTTTCAAGGCAGCTGGTGATGAATTGGTAGAGTGCATACACCAACTCATCTCTAAGATTTGGTCAGACAATTGTATGCCTGATGAATGGAATCTCAGCATCGTTTGCCCGATCCACAAGAAAGGAAACCCCCTCAACTGTGCCAATTATAGAGGTATCAGTCTCCTCAACATCGCATACAAGATCTTTTCTGCGATGTTGTGTGAACGCTTGAAACCTTTTATCAACAGCCTGATTGGACCCACACACTGATAATGCGGTTTCATGCCAGGAAAGTCCACCATCGATCAAATCTTCACACTTCGGCAGATCCTGGAGAAAACCCAAGAATTCCAAATCGATACTCATCACCTCTTTATCGATTTCAAGGCCGCCTATGACAGCATCTATAGAGAAGAGCTTTATAGAGCCAAGTCTAGTTTTGACATCTCTGACTAACTAGTCCGTCTGTGCAGGCTGACGATGGAGAACGCTCGCTGCTCCATCAAAGTCGGTAGTGACCTCACCGAGACCTTTGATGTCAAAAAAGGTTTTAGACAAGGTGACGCGCTATCATGTCACTTCTTTAACATTGTACTTGAACGGATTGTACGCAACTCACAAGCCAACACCGGAGGCACAATCTATTACAAGTCTGTACAACTGCTTGCATACGCCGACGATATAGACATTATCGGAAGAACTCAGCGGGCTGTCACCGGTGCGTTTGCAAACATTGAGGCGGAAGCGGCCAAATTTAGCGATAAACGAGGGTAAAACCAAGTATATGATATCAACAAGAAGGGAAAGCCAACACCGATGAATTGGACAAAACGTCACAGTGGGCAGCTATAACTTCGAGGTAGTAAGGGACTTTGTCTACCTTGGCTCTGCTATAAATTCTACAAACAACATCAGCGCAGAAATCAAGCGAAGAATAACTCTTGCCAATCGCTGTTTTTTGAGCTAATATGGCAATTCAACAGTAAAGCCCTATCTCGAACAACTAAGGAGACTCTATATAAGACCCTGATCATCCCAGTCCTGCTTTACGGTGCTGAAACATGGACTTTATTAATAGAGGATGAAGATATCCTTGGTCGCTTCGAGAGAAAAATTCTTCATAAGATTTTCGGTCCCGTTTGCGTTGGCGGGTTTTGGAGGAGAAGATTCAATCACGAACAATACGAGCTGTACAGCGACATCGACCTAGTCAAAAAACTGCGTATTGGACGTCTAAGATGGCTAGGACATGTAGAGCGAATGGACACCAACGCTCCGGCCCGCAGAGTCTTCGAATCTAATCCCGAGGGACGACGCAGTAGAGGGAATCATCGCCGTAGGTGGCGCGCACAAGTTCAAGTGGACCTCGACCAACTTGGAGTGCGCAACTGGAGGCAATTAGCTAAAGACCGAGCTAAATGGAGAGGCTTGTTGGTTGAGACCCAGGTTCACCCCGAACTGTAGCGCCACCTAAGTAGGTAAGTAACCATCCACTCCGGAACCGTTTTTGCGTTACTTCAGAGTGGTGTCGTTTTCTTTCCTCTTTCGGGGCCGGCTTTTTCATATTTGTCTCTTGCTTGCGGGTTAATTCTTTCTTGCCAGTAAGGCTTACATCAAGCTTACATAAATCTTATGAGGGTGGTTATTAGGTCTTCCTCTCTCTTTTTGGTTTAAGCACTTTTTCTATCAAGGAACGTACTTGATTCCAGGTCTGGTCACTCATTGACATTTTCGTCACTATGTTTTCCGGCGTGATGACGCTGATTAGAGATTCCAGCGCCCCCTTTCAGCTTCCCATCTGTTGCACTTGAAGAACGTGTGGTTTGCGTTGTCCAGTTCTGAGTCACCATATTGACAAGCCGGGCTCCCTGTTTTGCCCATTCTGTGAAGGTATGCGTTAAAATAACCGTGTCCGGTAAGAAATTGGATGGCGTAATAATTTACTTCTCCGTGTTTCCGTTCCTTCCATTCAGCGATGTTGATCAGCCTCGCGGTGCATCGTCCTCTGTTTTCTGAGCTCCATCTCTCCTGCCATTTCTGTTTGGTAAGCTCCTTCGCCTCCTCAGTTACCGCTTTCACTCCAATCTCCGCCTTTTTGTCGTAGACGTACTTCCTTTCTGCAGCAAGGAGATCAATAAGGGTCACTCCCGCGATGGCGTTTGTGACTGTCATCAGGAGCCTTCCCTTGCTGGCTGTTGGCCCTCCAACGTTTGCCATTTATCTGCTCAGTGATATTGTGACCTTCGTAGCTCATTCCAAAGCAGATCGTGTTTAGGGCTATCCCTAGGTAATTTACCGCTTCCTTGCTGGTTATTACCTCAGACCCGAATTGGAAGTCGACAATATTTGGAATCCTGTTCTTTGTCAAAAGGACTATCTCCGTCTTTTTTGTGGCCAAACCTAAGCCATGTTCTTCCATTCAGAGGTGCACCCGCCTCATCACCTGGTTCAGTTTTCTTTGCGCGCTCTCGGTGTCTCTTGCCGTAATCACCGCGGCGATATCATCTGCATACCCTACCAGGAAGGTATCTTCGGGCATTTTCATATGAAGGATGCCATCGTAGGAGATGTTCCAGAGATCGGGTCCCTGGATTGATCCCTGCGCTGCTCCAGCAGTAATCTCCCTTATTCGTGGTCCTTCTGCGGTGTTTTATAACAACTTCCGGCCCTTGACATAGACCTTCACCATCCGCAAGAGATATTCGGGAATATCAAAAGTGCTTTCGAGGGCGTTCAGCATATCGCTCCATCTGGCTGAATTGAAGGCATTTCGCACTTCCAAAGTTGCTAGCAATACGATTTTCCTTGAATAGTGGTTGCCCTGTTGAGCCAATTGGATGGCCCTTACCACTTCTTCAATTGCTCCAATCGTAGAGTGGCCCTTTCTGTATCCGGACAAATCACCTGCTCTCTGCACCGCTGCTGTAAGCCTTGGTTCTAGAAACTTTTCTAGGAGTTTCTCTGCGGTGTCCACATACACAGAGGCCTGTACGCTGGTGGGGAATCCGGATCTCCTTTCCTTTGCTGATCAGTACCAAGCGCTGTAACTTCCAGCTCCTATGTAAAACCCCTTCCTTGAGACAGCTATTGCACATGTTCAGCAGCAGCTGAGGTATTCCGTCGGGTCGAGGGACCTTTCGGTTTTGTAGTGCTTTCGACGCGAGGATCAACTCTTCTTCAATGAACATCGGGGTTTCTGGTCGTTGGACCAGAGAGGTGTAGGGAGGCCGAACACGATGCGTTAGGAAGAGTGTGTTCACTATAAACTCCATTCTTTCTTTGCCGAGGACAGGGCTATCCATCTGTGTTCCCAGTTTTCGCATTACGACTTTGAAGCCTAGCCCCCAGGGGCTGCTGTTGACATCCCGGCGGAGATCCTCCCACTTCGGTTTTTTGCTCGAATTGATGGCCCTCTTGAGCTCGGATCTCATGGTTCTAAATTCTGCTAGAATCCCTTCCGTGTGTTCAGCTTTTCTCCTTCTACCCCTGGTGACTTTGCGTCTGAAATGTAGGCATCTCTTTCGAAGCGCTGCTACCTCGTCGTTCCACCAGTACACCGGTTTCCTGTTTCTATTGGGGCCGCTCACTCGAGACATCGAGGCATCACATACCAGCCGTATGAGTTGCATCGTGGCCTCAACTTTTGTTTCAGCAACTCCCGCTGTTTCTAGGGCCGCGCTTTTTCCTTCCTCGATTGCAGATGTGAGAAGCTCTTCGTTGAGTCTGCTAACGTTCCATCTCGGCGTTCGGCTTTGGTTTTGGTTCGGAACGCGTTGCCTTTCTCGTAGGTCAAAAGCGATGTACTGGTGATCGCTGCCCGTGTATTCTTCGATAACTCTCCAGTTTTCAACCCTTGCGGATGCCAGTTCGGATGCGAATGTTACGTCCGGGATAGTCTCTGCGTAACCAGGCCTCCTAAATGTGGATGTATTGCCTAAGTTCGCAGTGTTAAGCCCTCGTCTTGCAGCCATCTCGAGAATTTGCTTCCCTCGTGAGTCTGTGGTCGGCATTCCCCACTCCTGTGCTCTTACATTGAAGTCTCCAGCGACCAGGATCTCCCCTCTTGAATGAAGTCCTCTAGTCGGTCCAACTATTCTCGGAACTCGTTTATTCTTTCGTTTGGCGTGAAGTAGCAGCTGATTATCGTAAGTCCCGCGCATTTCACCCAAACGAAGCCTCTTTCTGCGCCTTGGCTTTTTACGGGGAATGTCCTTGCGTCTGGGATCCAGATAGCAGCTGTACCTAGCGTGTCCGCCATCCAGCTGGGGCCATCTTAATCCTTGTACTGTTCGCTGATGATAACAATATCTGCTTTCAGTTCAATTCTGAGTTTGACGAGGAGGTCGTCTGCCGTTCGACTCCTGTGGACGGAGGAGTGAAAAAGGAATCGAAAGCTATGAAAAGATCGACAGTACAAATAATCAGTACTCCAAAGAAATATACGATGGTTATCAGGTTGAAACAGGTAATACCTATAAAGAATGGCAAGATGAAATTCAAGCCAGGAAACTACTTTTTTTTCCGAGGGTGGGTGAAAAATCTTCCATAGACACAAGCGCGTGCTCATAGTAGTGTCAGATCCTTACTGACTAAAAAAAACACCCCCCTTCGATATAAAGTTGTTAGATATTGCAACTAAGTAATAACTTATCAAGCAATTGTTCGATTCCAAGTCTAACACGGAAGAGTCTATCACCGAGATATGATTCTAGAATATTAACTTGTCGTAGTTTAAATTTCAAGCCATCATGCCACACCTTATCAAAGGCTTGCGAGACGTCAAGAAATACGCTTGAGCAAGTGCTTTTTTCTTCAAGTGCTTTCTCGATTACGTCAGTAATTCTATGCACCTGGTCAATCGTCGAATGCTTACGAACCCAAACTGGCGGTCGGGGATAAGATTATTTTCTTCTATAACCGGTTGGAGGCGCCTTAGAAATATCCTCTCGAAGATTTTGGATACGACTGAAAGAAGCGAAATTGGTCTATACGATTTTACCTCATTTGGCGGGTTTCCTAGTTTTCAAACCAATATGACTTCCGCAACTTTCCACTGACTCGGCACGTGTTTTAGTCTGAGCGCAGCAGCATTTACAATATGGAGAAGCTTAATCAATGCTTTTCTAAGTAAAACTTTGAGAATTTCTCCGGTAATGAAATCATAACCAGGAGATTTCATAGGTTTTAGATCTCATGTTTGTGTTCCCTTAGCGTTGCACTTGTGAGTGTTAAATCGTCAGATGGTAAACCCAGCCTATTGATATTGTCGTAAGCCACTTGACCATCGTACGGTTTAAAGGTTCCTTCCACATGAACCGCAAAGATGTACGCTTTTTCTTTATCTTCCTGTGCCCTTTCATTTTGATTTAATTTGATTGGCAGCACGGGGACTTTGGGCCTTTAGATGCCTTTTACAGCTTACCAAAGTGAATAATTGGAATCTTTTTTCGATGTTAAACTTTCAAGGTAAGAGCCAATTGCACGATTCTTAAAATTCTTAATAGTCTTCTTCAACAAATTGCACAGACGATTCAAGTGTGCTTTATGCTGCGGAGCACGACTCTGTTGCCATTTTTACGCGCTTTTCTTTTTTCCTTGACCACTTCTTTTATTTCCGGAGGATATCGTAAACCGTATCTGTCCGGCATTTTCCTTGGATTGGGCATATCTCAACAAAGCGATCAACTTCAACCTCAAGTTCAAAAGGTGTCGTAAGTGGGGCGCTCAGCTCAACATTATCTTCTATTCCGTTCCTAGAGCCTTTTCAGTTAGTTGTTCTACCAATTTATCTCGCTGGCTCTAGGTTATAGACTAGTTTTTCGCTCAATGTCAAAATAACTGGGAATTGATCAGACGACAGATCAAAGATCTCTTTAACTTTTATGTGGTTGGTAGATATTCCTTTCACAACGAGAAAATCGATCAGGTCAGGTATTTCGAAGTATCAGTTGGCCAGTAAGTCGGTTTACCCGTCGAATGGAAATCACAACTTTAGTCCATACCTGTCCCATAGAGCATTCAACCTTTTTTCGAGCTGTATCTTGAGCCCCAGAACGTATTTTTCGCATTAAAATTGCCGCCAATAATAAAATTAGGTTTCAGCGATTCAAACAAGTTAGTAAAATCACTTTTTTCAACAGCGGAACGCGATGGACAGTAGATAGATGAGATTTTAAGAATAGGCTGATTATTTTTAGCTCGAATCGTGCACAGTTGCAAAGTTTCAAGCTCTATCTTTAGGTCTTCGGATTGTTCGATGCGGTCTTTAATAAACAAGGATGATCCGCCTGTCACTTTTCCCGAAGGGTGACAAAATACGATTCGTTTTTTACGTGGGTTTCAGAAATCAAGCAAATATCAATATCTTTTTCACGCATGAATATTTCCAATTCGTCAAGTTTTTGCAAAACTCGTTTTGCATTCCAGTACATATTTGTAAGATTCGTTTTTCATTCATATTCTAGTTGAAGTACGCGTTTTCCGTGAAATTTTTTGAAGCTAACCAGCTTATCGAGAATAATTCTATTTATTTTGCTTTGTTTTTCAAATTTCGGGAAAATATCTGAGAAAACATGAGAGACAAGGTCCGTCGAGATTTACGTTTTTTTGTTCTTCGGATGCTGCGGCCTGAGCGTAAGCCTGAACTCCTGCTGTCTGAGGGTCATTACCAGGTGGATTTTCCAATGGGAACTTTTCAGTTTCATTTCCTTTAAGAACAGAAGTCGTTGACTTTTCTGTTGTCACTCTTTCCCTCACCTTTTTGCGCTCTGGACCCGGTAGTTTTAGTTTGCATACTTTCTCCTGCGCGATCTTACGCTTTGACTTAGTTTGCAGTTTTGATTTAGCATTTAGGGGCTTAAGGAGTGCATCTCTCCGTTTTTGCAACTCTTCAGCTACTTCACAGCCTCTATAATTTGCCGGGTGCTTTCCCTTACAAATAGCATAGGTTGCAGAGGTTTGTTTGTTTACTCCACAAACTTGGGAGGGGTGATTTCCGGCGCATTTCACATATCGCGGTTCTTTTTTGCAGTACATTTGCATATGATTAAATTCTTGGCAACGTTTGCACTGCGGAATCATTCTTAAATTTCTACGCATGGGCTCGATTTTGACCACGATATTTAGTATAGCTCTAATTCTGTAGATATCGTTGATACTATCAGATTTATCGAAGGTAAGCATAAAAAGCGGAAGTCCACGCCTTACCAAGACGTCTTTATCTATTTCCGTTTGTTGCTTCTCCTTCTTGATGATATTAACGGCATCAAGAATTTTAAAGCCTTTGGCTTGAAGATCGGTCATTACCTCTTCTTTGGTGCATGAGGGGTGGAGTCCCCTTGCAACAACACGATGTGGCCTTTCTGACTTGATTTCGAAAGTATACCACTGAATCTATTTTGACTATTTTGTCTAAAATATTGATTGTTTCTACTATTTCTCTATTTAATCTATTTTTTTGATTTTATATACTTATGCTAAGATGTTTTTTTTATAAAGTTTGAGAAATAAAGATAATAATAAAAAAAAAATCTTTTCGGCATTTAGCTTTTGGGACACTGCTCGGTAGTCGTTGTAGTCATCGACGTTAATTTTCCACGCGTTATCCCTCAAAGACTTAACCTTATATTTCGATGTTAACGTTGCTTTGCAACTTATCATATTCCGTTATCCCGACGATGTTTATTGGTGGGGGTGGACGAAATCGCACTCGAAGTTGCTTTTCTTGAGATTCTTTGTGATTTTCTTATTTTAGAGACTCGACTTCGGGTGATGAACCGGCTCTCCGTTTCTTACTGGGTCTTCTCTTTTGGACCCGATACGTTTCACGTGCTAGCTCTTTTTCATCGGTGTGATATTCCCGACTAGCTAAGCGTTGGGTGGTTGGTTTAGGATCGGCCCTCAATGAGGATGTACTTAGACCAGAGAGTAGGTCCATTGTACTACCGATGTATAAGGCGGGTGGGTCACCCTCTTACTCTTGGAACCATTTGCTTCGTTGAATGAAGGCGTGAATTTTAGCTGTGCAGGCGTTGCCGAGATCATTAAGATCATTGTAGAAGTATTCACCCAGAGTGGCCTTCCTGGCCAGCGCAGGACAGGCGCACAGGAGATGACTGATGGTCTCTTCTTCCTCTTCATCTCTGCAGTTTCTCCAGAAGTCATTATGAGGGATACCTAATCTTTGGGCATGTCTTCCTATGACGCAGTGTCCAGTAAGGACATTTGTTATTTTTGAGAGGGTTCCTTTCTTGTGCTTCAAGAGTCCGATGGACCTGGATTTATTGAGTGTCGACCAGAGCTGTCTGACGGCATAACATTGGTCTAGATGTTGCCATCGATGTTTGGCTACTTTCTCGGCATCAATTTGAATAAGGTACTTAACATAAGACGCTGGCGCTTCGATGTCGGTGATGCTTATGCTATCTGTACCAGCGGAGCTTTGTCGTGCTAGTTCGTCGGCTGCACAATTCCCCGGTGTGTCACAGTGACCTGGTACCCAGCAAAGGGTGAGGTTGTACTGACCAGCTATCTCGTTAAGAGATATGCGACAGTCTTTCACTGCCTTAGATCTCGTAGTGCTGGATGCGAAGGATTTGATGGCTGCCTGACTATCGACATAAATAACAATATCAGGTGTTGATAGTGTGCTAGCCGCTAGCCAGTCAGCGGCTTTGGGAACTGCGGTGATTTCGGCTTGAAAAACGCTGCAATGGTCTGGAAGGTTAAAGGAGAGGTGTATGTCCAGATCTTCCGAGAAAATTCCGGCACCGACTCCGTCCTTGGTTTTGGACCCATCCGTGAAAATTGACATTGCGTTGCGTTCACTCACTTCTGTCCGGTATCGAGTGCGTATAGCCCTTGTTAAAATCATATTCAGTGGGCAGATGGTCAGTGGAATTGGGAAGATGACGGTGCATCGAAAGTATATTGGCGTGTCCTGTGTGTTGCTCCTTCCACTGCTTGGAGCCTCTCAGTCGTATTGCCGAGCTGACAGCCAATTGTTTACTAACGATGTCAATCGGAAGCAGGTAGAGCATGGTTTCGAGCGCCGCTGTGGGAGAAGTTCTCAGTGCACCGGTAATGCTGAGACATGCAACTCGCTGAGATTTTTCCATTATGGATAGGTTGGATTTCTTCTCCAAGGCGGGCCACCATACCAATACTCCATACATGAGAATCGGTTTTATGACCGACGTGTATAGCCAGTGCATGATGCTTGGTTTAAGGCCCCAAGTGGAGCCTACTGCTTTCTTGCAGATGTATAGGGTGGCCAGCGATTTCCTGGCCCGTTTGACGACATTCTCTTTCCAAATTAGCTTGCGGTCAAGCTTTAGGCTTAAATAGCTAGCATTATTTGAAAGCTTGTGGGTGGATCCCCTTATCTTGGGCGGAGTGAAGTCAGGGAGCTTGTGTTTTCTTGTGAATAGAACTAGCTCGGTCTTCGTCGGGTTAACGGAGAGGCCGCATTTATCGGTCCATCTGAGCAGTTCATTAAGAGCAGACTGCATGACATCGGCCAGCGTCTGCGGGTATTTGCCTGTTATTAGAATAGCGACATCGTCTGCATAGGCAATAACATTGCATCCAGTTTTTTCGATCTTTAGAAGGGCCTCGTTGAGCACCAAATTCCAGAATAGTGGAGACAGTACACCCCCTTGAGGGGTGCCTCGATGTACATGTCGCTTGACAGTGCTACTTCCGAAGGATGCTGTTATTACCTTGTTCTTTAGAATGTGTTTTATGAAACAACAGATGGGTTCACAGATGTTGAGCCTGCGTAAGGCATTGGTAATCGAATTTGTTTCAACGTTGTTGAAGGCTCCCTCTATGTCTAGAAATGACACTAGGGTGAACTCTTTGATTAAGAGTGATTTTTGATAGGGTGGATGATGGAGTGCAAAGCCGTTTCGACCAATTTACCTTTTTGGTAGGCGTGCTGTGACGTGGATAGTAAGGTGCTATCAATAGTGGCCTTGATGTGTAGGTCCAGGATTCTTTCCAGAATCTTGAGAAGGAAAGACGTTAGACTTATAGTCCTAAGGTCCTTTGGGAGGGTGTGCGATGTCTTGCCTGCTTTGGGTATAAAGACCACTCTTACCTCGGTCCAGGCAGTTGGCGTTGTTTCGAGCTCAAGACAAGACTTCAGAATGCAGGAAAGATACCATACTATGTTGAAGGCCGTCTGAATCTGGGCCGGAAAAATACCATCCGGTCCCGGGGATTTGAATGGTTCGAAACTGTTTACTGCCCATTTCAGCTTATATTCGCTGATCAGATGAGGAGGTGCCTGTGAGCGTGCAACATTTACCAGGGCGCGATCACCGTTGGGGGTAGGCGTGCAGCCGGGGAAGAGAGTGCCCATAAACAGGTTGAGCGATGCTTCGTTCGATTCCGCCCAGGATCTATTGGGATTCATGAGGACACTAGGTATAGTTGGTGTTTTGGAGAGGACTTTTCGCAGTCTAGAGAATTGAGACGTGTTGTCAATATTCTGACAAAAACCGCGCCAGGATCTGCGTCTAGCTTTTCGAACCTCTATTTTGAAGTTCTTCAGACTTTCTTTGCAGATCTCCCAGTCCAGTGGAAGCCTTGTTCGTTTGGCTTTATTGAATTGTTTCCTGCTTATGCAGCGAAGACTGTTATGTTCTGCATTGCACCATGAGGGACGATTGCCCACCTTTCTTCTTGTGATCGGACAGGATTCGATGAAAGCTGTATTAAGTGCAGTGTTAGAACGGTGAACGGTGCTTGTCTAATTCCAATTGTGTAGTTGGTATAGTGTACACTTGATTGGATAGTTTAGCAGAGAGGGATTTATTGTGTAAGCACTAGTCGGTTTTCCGTCGATTGCGGAAGATCAAGGGTGCGGTACTGTGAAAAATTTCCAGTTTGTACTCCAGATAACGGTGATCGGAAAACGAATGACTGTCAGATACAGTCCAGTTGGAAATTGTAGGATAGACACTTTGGGAAGCAAAGGTGACGTCAAGCACCTCTTGCCGGGTCTTAGTAATAAAAGTAGGACTATTTCCTCTGTTGCAAACTACTAGGTCGGTGCCTACTAAATACTCGAAAATAGACCTACCTCGAGGGTTAGTGTCGGTACTACCCGATAGATCAATATGATGGCTTCTCGTCTCCTCCTTGCTTCATCTACCACTTCTTCCACTTCCTTGGATGGAGCAGACTCGGGGTCTTCATAGGGTAGGTATCTTGACGCCAGCCAGATGGTGGTGTTAATTGATTTAAGCAGTGTTACTGCTATGTCTCTTGTGCTATGGTGGGGAAGAAAAGTTAATTTCAAGGAAGTTTTAGCAAGAATGCAAGCTCGAGCTCTACCTACATCCTCGCGTGGTATAGCGTATAACCTGGGACCCTCAATCCTATGACGGTGTCATCTCTTATCCAAGGTTCTTGCATCAGGGCAATGTCAAAGCCTCCTTCACTGAGGCGAAGTAGCAGGTTAGCGGATGCTAAGGAAGAATGGTGGAGATTAATCTAGCTAAGCGTGCTGGAGTACATTCGCGTTCTTTTTGGATATGTGTGTTCTTTAGGACCTTCTTTTTTTTATTTTAATAAGTCTATCACTTTCTTAAGATCTTGATAGAGTAGATCCACTTCGTTAAGCTTGATTCGGAGTATTTTATTTTCTTAATCAAGACTTTTGAGGACACTGGCGCTCCCGGTGAATTTTTTTTTTAATACTGAAATAAAAACTACTAACTACTACAAGCCATCGAGTACGATTATGACATCGTACTCCGGACAGGCTCCGTAGCCACTGTCCAAGAAGTCATAAAATTCCGCCTTGATAGTGTCTTCAGCTTCGTCGGTAGGAGTGGCTTTGATGCGAATCACGGGCAAACGATCACTTATTAGCTTGGAGTCCAAGAACAATGAATCCGCATCTTAACATGTGCAATCTCTTACGGCAGCTGTAATAAGAGTAGATTTCGCAATCTCTCTTTCTGCTCTGCTCTCTTTCTTTTACAATTGGAACGACCGTATCTCTGCGAGAACCTTTGTGATCTCGAAATACGGATTTGTATTTGAACGCACGCCCATGTATTTAAAAATTTCTTCCCGCAAACACCTTAGCGAGTCTACTGGAGACTAGTAAATTATCCCGAATTCTGGAAGGGCCTTGTTGCTGACTATGACTCATTAATTCTTATAATTCTTCAGTTCTAGTAATTTCTTTCAAAACAACCATACCATATCTTACTATTCTCCGAAATACTATAAACAGAAAAAAGAAATGTATTTCATTTACATTTTCTGTGATAAAATTTAACACATTTCGTTGTCGAATAATTCTTTGGAAAAAGATTGCAATACCAGCTGATGGTGCTAATTATGAAAAAAAATTAAAACAGACATCGAACACAGATTTTTCCAGCATTAATCGTACTTATGATTACTATCGCCTATGTAAAGAAAAATGTATTTTACATAACGAAAAACCACCAGTCGTTGGTCAATACTCACCCTACCAAGAGAATAGCGTTTATTTCTGGTAATACCAATTAGCCCTTGTCCAGTTTTAGTGTTAAATGTGTTTTAATCATTTCTGTATTCATATTTACTTTGTTGGTCATTGAACGTGTGAATCAATGCAAATGGGATTTTCCCTTGCTTAAAAGAAATAGTGTCAGTGGATCTTTTTTATCAGAAGTGGAAAATATGAAATCAGATACTTCTTAGAATATGCTCGTATATGGTAATTTTTTTGTAACTGAATGAGAATATTATGAATGGGTATCTGTGGAATACGTAAGTAACATAAAAAAATGCATTATGTATTATATTAATATGTATAAATAGCACTTAATCTATAAAGAAATTCAAAAGCGAAGTATGAGTCATTGCCTCCGTTGGAGACAAATATTGTAAATTACAATTTCCCATTCCTAGTGAAAACTGATGAAATACCGGATTTCAAAAAGTTTTGAGCCAGTCAAAGTAACGTCAAGGCATTCTTTTTATGCACACCCCTAGTTGGGACGTACATATGGTATGTATGTACTTCTTCAAAAGCAGGTTTTCGTTTCTTCAAATTCATTTGCCTACAACCCGTTCAAATTAGAAGAGGCACAGAGTGGCCAATGACCCCAGAAAGCTTGCAAAAATTGCTTGCAAATTAATTATAAAGGTATATTTAGTAAATGGAGTACGGTTTAGAACTACACCTCACTCCATTTAACAAATTTATTTTTTTTGTCCAAAAGAATTGTTGATTTCTGAAAATATATTTCTCTAGATGTTTTAAATGTTGCGTAAACGTATCACTTAGGAGAAATGGATTAAATCAATCTTTCCTTTCAGTGTATACTTACTTCCTTACTTAGGTGGCGCTACAGTCCGGGGTGGACCTGCGCCTCAACTAACAAACCTCTCCAGCCAGCACGATTACGAGCCAGCTGCCTCCAGTTGCACACGCCAAGTTGGTTAAGGTCCCCCTCCACTCGTCTGCGTCATCTACCGCGAGGCCGTCCTATACTGCACCGTCCATCCGTGGTGGATTCGAAGGTTTTCCGGGCTGGAACGTTGGGCTCCATTCGGTCTACACGACCCAGCCATCTTAGTGGCTGTAAGTGAACTCTTCTGGCTAAGTCGATGTCATTGTATTGGCCGTATAATTCGGCATTTTACCTTTTCGTCCACTCACCGTCTATGCACATGAGACCAAAGATCACTCGAAGAACTTTTCTCTCAATGTAACCAAGGGCATTTAATAATAATGCTTCATTCATTTTTGATGAAGTTCATGCCTCTGCGCCATACACCAGGACTGGGATGATAAGTGTCTTATAAAGAGTTACCTTAGTAGTTCGTGATAGGGCGTTGTTACTCAATTGCCTTCTTAGCCCACAGAAACAGCGATTGGCAAGAGTAATTCTTCGTTTGATCTCCGCACTAATGTCATTTGCGGAGCTCACTATGTAGACAAAATCCTTTACTACCTCTCTGGAAACGCCAACAATAAGATCTAAGTTGGTCAAACATTGCCGCGAATCTTTTAACGAGATTGCGGACAGATGCAATATCACTCTGTGCTGGGTCCCGGGACACAGAGACATTCTATTGCAATTGTAAAGCAGATGAACTAGCTAAGCAAGGCACCGTGCTACCTCTAGCTGTCAACAGAGAGGTACCGGCACCTCCTATTCAAACGATGAAACTTCATATGATTAACGAAGCGCTAGCTACTGTAAACGACAGATGGAGTAATCTGTCTACGTGCGTATCTACCAGAAAGATCTGGCCTCTCGTAGACGCTAAGAAAACCAAAAAACTCCTTTCATTAAATAGAAGGAACATAAGCCTCACAGTAGGAATAATTACCGGACACTGCTAGGTAGACACGCCACTAGAATGGGAGTCCTAGCAAATGATTACTGTAGAAGCTGCAGAGATGAAGAGGAAGAGAAGAACAATCTCCACCTCCTCGGCACATGCCCAGCGCTAGCTACCCTGAGAAAGAAAATATTAGGGGAATACTTCTTTGAAGACTTAAGTGACCTGTCTAACATAGACATTATAAACTTATACAGATTCATAGGGAAATCCAATTGGTTTAGTTGAAATACCCCTCCATGATACAGTCACCCTACCTAGTCAACACCTTATGTACAGCAGCTCCTAGAGTTTGATTGAATCAGTCACTCTATGGCGCTTATGCATCTCTACACCTGTACGGTCCACCTAGGTATGAAGGGCTTGATTGAAACAGTCACCCCACATAGTCAACACCGTGCATAGCAGTACTTAGAGTTCGATTGAATCAGTCACTCTTTTACGCGTATGCATCTCCACACCTACACGGTTCCCAATACAACTTACAAAACAGTACTGGGGGTTCGATTGAATCAATCACCCCCAATAATTGTTTGTACACTATACCTTCCCGGTACACACCGACTTAGGGTTGATTGAGTCAGTCACCCTCTCTAGCCACTTCAGGCATAGTTATTCTCACCCAACACCCTCCTGAGAAAGGTTAAGGTTCCCCCGGTAACAGGTGATTCTCCGTTCACAGCTCTACGTGGTATCACAATGGACCCAAGTGGTCTAAGTGTGTCTTGACCCTGTCAGGACAGCCACCTTACCTAACCTAACTAACCTTACCCATCTTTGCTGCCTCGATCTCAATACTCGCAAATGCCCCGTTGACGACCCGCTGAGTTCTTCCGATTATGTCAATGTCATCGGCCTAAGCAATGTCTAAGACCTTTCCTGACATCGAACCGTTCGGTGGTGTTCTTACCGACTTTGGTGGAGCAGCGGGAGTTCTCCATCGTCATTCTGCACAAACGGACGAGCTTGGCAGGGATGTCAAGACTAATGGCTCATGGGTTTTTTTCCAAGATCTGCCGTAGTGTGAATATTTGGTCAATGGTGGAGTTTCCCGGCCTGAAACCGCACTAATAAGGTCCTATCTGGTTGTTGACGATCGGTTTTAGGCATTCACATAATACGGCAGACAGGATCTTATACGCGATATTGAGAAGACTTATACCTCTGTAGTTGGCGCAGTTCAGAGAGTCTTCTTCTTCAGGATCGCGAATATGAGTCTCAGGTTCCATTCATCAGGCAAGCTTTCAACCGAATAAATTTTACAGATGGTACCTTGAAAAGTTAACCGCCAATGTCATCACCTCCAGCAGCTCTGTTGCATTTAAGTTTAAATATTATATCACTATCCTCACTTCATTCTGATCGAGTTGACGGGAATCTTGACTATCACCGTCACTGTTGAATAGCTCTTTCTGCCTGACAGTGGAATATTGGTCATTGTCGCCTTTTAGTTGTCTGCATAAGGGGCCCTTGCACATCCCCAGCACCGACTATGATTCTACTACTATATTACCACTTTCGCCAATACAGGCTTCTGCCCAGTACATCAGAGGCGGCTTCTATGATCGCTTTTTGACAACGCTGCCACTGGTCTTTCGTATTTGCTGCTGGCGGCATAGCACTTAGATTGAGATTTAAAGAGCAAAGGCTTTGTTGTTTCTTGTGATTGTAGCCTTCCTCACAGTATTTCGTTGATTTCGCTCTGTTCTGGACATCCACGTCGATCGCAATGTGATCGATTAGGTACACATTTTTTCTATCAAAAGAGCAATGTCCCCTTGCGAATATCAAGGGGTGGAAACCCCGTACAAGCCGCAAGTCGACTAGCCTGAATCCGTTATCGGATGTGATGTCGTGCAGGCTGCGCTTTCCGACCATCATACGGGATAATTTTAGCGTCGTAGCTAGAGCATTGCTCATACGTCTTCTCCAAGAACTGGTAGAATTCATGCCTCGTTCCGTCGTCCATGTTCTCGTGAGGGGGGTGAATGTACATTAGGCTAATGTTGGCGAATTTAGCATTGATACGGATAGGCATGAGGCGCTCGTCCACATGCTGGAAACTCAAGACTTCTTGCCTAACTTACTTACTTAGATCACTTAACCCCTCGGGGGCATATGGCGTCAACCACGCCGCGCGCCATCTTGTTCGGAGTTCTGCAACGCGTTTGAGCTGCCTCCAACTCATTCCTAAAGAGATCGATTCCTCCTCAACTGTTCTGCGTCACGTTTGCTTAGGGCGTCCCGCTATTCCTCTTGCCTGGGTGAGCGGATTCCACTGCATGACTTATTTCGCAATGGAGTTGCCTTCACGACGTAGGATGTGTCCAATCCATTGCCACTTTCTCCTTCGTATAGTAATGCTTATAGGTTCTTGGCCCGTTCTCGTATAAAGATTTTCGTTGGAGATGCGGTTCGGCCAAAAGATCCTCAAGATCCTTAAACATTTATTTACGAAGACTTGCAGCTTGCGTGTGCTAATGGTGTCCACATTCCAAGTACTGCCTCCATAAAACAGCACCGATTCTACGTTGGAGTGGAACAGTCGGAACTTGGTTCTTAAGCTGATAACATTGCTTCTCCAGATTTTGGATAGCATTCCGAACACAGCTTTAGCCTTCCCGATTCGACTGCACACATACAGTTCGGTGCCACCACGATTAGCTGAGACCACACTTCCTGTCCGGCAATGTTAAGTTGAGCGCGGGTATAAGAAGTGCTAAGGGCTTTTGTTTTGAATGTGTTTATTTTCAGCCCCACTTTGTTTGCCTCAGCTTTTAGATTTAAGGCCATCAAATGAAGATCCAATATCCGACGTGAAAGTAGACAAGCATGGTCAGCGTAATCTAGGTGTTCAAGGTTAGATGTCATAGTCCAACAAATTCAATATTTACCTTACGGCACGGAGTACATCGCTGATAACCACCAAGAATAATAGTGGTGACACTATGCACCCTTAACGTACTCCACTTTGGACTTCAAAATCTTCCGACGCCTTACCTTTCTGTAAGATGTGACACTTACCACCCTCATATGTAGCCTTGATAATAGCTATAAGTTTTCTGGGATGCCTCTCCTGCGCAAGGCCAACCAGATAACATCTCGATTTAAGCTGTTGAAAGCATTATCAAAGTCGATAAACAGCAAATGTAGCGGAGACCTGTACCAACGCATTGTTCGATTATGATCCATAAGGTGTTTATGTGGTCAATGCAGGAGGATCCAGCGCGAAAGCCTGCCTGTTCGACATCGAGAGTTGAATCTAAATGCTCTTTTATTCGTTCTAGAATTATTCTAGCTGTTACTTTGGCTACGGCTGGAAGAACGCAAATACCTCTCCAGTTTCCGAATTCCGTCAAGTTTCCTTTTTTATGTGTCATCACTGGACACTGTCTAGTAGGCAAGCATGTTACAAGGCTAGGCCTTTTTGCGACCGACTTTTGTAGAAGCTGCATGGATTAGGAAGAGGAAGAAACTATTCCTCATCATATTAGGAGCCTCCCACGCTTCATAAGAACTTACAAAAGAATTTTAGCGAGTAGGTAGAGAGATTTCTCCCATGATCCACGTGGTATCACAATGGACCTATTATTGGTCTAAGTGTGTTGGCGATTCTTAGCTGGCAGCCACTTCAACCTAACCTAACCTATCCCCCTTTTCTACTCCTGTGGAAATTGTTCACTATTCCAAGCTTTCCGTATTAGAGGACGCAGCAAATCTGCCGATGTATTTGGGGCCACTTGAAATAGTTCGGCAGGGATGCCATCAATACCCACCGCCTTGTTCTTCTTGAGGGACTTGATTGCTAATATTATTTCGGTTTTATTTTTGGCACCGTACCCCCCGGTGCGAATTCGGGAATTTGTTGCCTCGAACTGCTCATTCGAATTCGAGATCATACCGCCATGGTCTAAGTAGTTTAGCACTGCAGCAAAATGTTCTCTCCACCTAGTAAGCTGGTCCTCATCCGAGATCAGAAGGTTACCGTCTAGGCTCTTCACTGGGTGTTGTTCTCATAGCTCGCTTCCCTAGAAGACAATGGCCAGAGAGTATTTCTATCGCTGTTCCAGTTTTATGATTTCCCCAGACCACAAGGCCTTGGACACCATATGAATATCTAAGAGTGCTTTCCCACTAGAGCACTTCTTCCTGCTCCAGGCGGCAGCGGACGAATTCCCTAGACGGAATTACGGTGGCGTCTATAGTTCCAGTTAGGTTGAACTTAGTGTATA
The DNA here is from genome assembly GCA_945910035.1 of Brachypalpus laphriformis. NCBI lineage: Eukaryota > Metazoa > Arthropoda > Insecta > Diptera > Syrphidae > Brachypalpus > Brachypalpus laphriformis. Next base: position 167,932,971 of record OX246754.1, read on the forward strand.
CCTTGAATTTCCAATGTTGGTCTGGACCTCGTAATAGAAATGGTGGCGGAGGAGCCCTTAATGGGCCAACGGCAGCGCTCATACTCCCGTAGTGAACTACTGGCACCGGTGTACCCGGCCCCTCGTCCTAGGGGAATAATTAAGGAACTGGCCCTCCAGGTTGGGGGTTGTGTCGTCGGTGTAACTTCCCTACCACGTAAAAAGTCTATGGTTCCGAAACAACCAAAAGCCTCGGATAAGGATAACTCAACTAATGACGACCCCAGCAAAAGAAATAAGGACAACGACCTTCGGATCTGTACATGGAATGTTCTCTCCTTTTACAGACCACGTGCAGCCGAACAACTAGCAGAGGCCCTTGACTGCTACAAAGCAGATATCACCGCCTTCCAGAAAGTGCGATGGGATGGGCCGGGCAAAAAGAGGATGAAAATCTGTGGCATCTACTACGGTGATTGCTACAGAGGCAACAGGCAACGCTTATTCGGATGCGGATTTGTCATACGCGGCGGCCCTAGGCAAGAAGTCTTAAGCTTCCGACACGTAAGCGAGCGTATTATGACTATCCGGATCAAGGCTAAATTCGCTAACATAAGCCTAATATGTGCTCATGCCCCCACGGAAGAGAAAGACCCTGCCACCAAAGAGTGTTTCTACGAGCTCCTCGACAAAACATACGAGCAATGTCCTAAATACGACGTTAAAATCGTATTGGGCGATTTTAACGCCAAAATAGGAGAGGCGGACGTCTTTGGTAGGGCAGTCGGTAAGCATAGCCTACACGACACCACGTCTGATAACGGACTAAGGCTAATTGATTTCGCTGTGGAGCGAAATGTCACCATAGCAAGCCCATGGTTTCCTCATCTCGATATTCATAAGCAGACATGGCGGTCCAATGATCATGTAACGATCAACCAAATTGATCATATTGCGATCGATGCAAGGCATGCCTCCAGTATTCTGGATGTCCGGACCTTCCGAGCGGCCAACATAGACTCGGATCATTACCTTGTTGTAGCCAAGGTACGAATGCGGATATCCCAATCTGAGCAACAAAGAAGAATCACTGTGAGAAAGTTTAACGTCGAAAAGCTACAACCTAGTCAAAAGACTGCGTATTGGACGTCTGAGATGGCTAGGACATGTAGAGCGAATGAACACCAACGCTCCGGCCCGCAGAGTCTTCGAATCTAATCCCGAGGGACGACACAGTAGAGGGAATCATCGCCGTAGGTGGCGCGCACAAGTTCAAGGGGACCTGGACCAACTTGGAGTGCGCAACTGGAGGCAATTAGCTAAAGACCGAGCTAAATGGAGAGGCTTGTTGGTTGAGGCCCAGGTTCACCCCGAACTGTAGCGCCACCTAAGTAAGTAAGTAAGAAACCAGGAAAATCTCTAAACGTCAGAAAAACATATTTGAAAAACTCCTATGGAAAAGCATTCAACCGGTCATTGAAGAAAGACGCCTTATAATCGAATACCAATTGGGGCTCAGAATCAAGCATTCCACAATTGGCCAAGTTTATAGAATAACCGATGAAATTGAAAAAGCCCTAGAGGAGAAAAAGATTTATTCTAGCGCTTTTCTTGACGTGTCTCAAGCCTTCGACAGGTTTTGGCATGATGGCTTTAAGCATAAGCTAAGACCGGTCCTTCCGGAGCACCTACATAAGATCTTAGAATCTTACCTAGAATACAGACTCTTTCCTGTTAAACACGGAACTGAATATTCTGAGTTAAAGGAAATCTCCGGCTGAGTTCCGCAAGGAAGTGTCCTTGGCGCAATCTTATTCTTGCTGTACACACGGGACATATCTCAAATTGAAGGTAATATTGTAGCTACATACGTTCGCTGACGATACGGTTATTCTGGCAACGGAAATTTCAATCGAGTGAGCAACTAGGTATAAAACTCCTACAAGCTTTGGATAAAGTCTGCGAGTGGACAAAAACTTGGCGCATTGTTCTTAACGAGACCAAGTCGACGCATGTTACGTCGCTTACAAGAAAATGAAAGCCGCGCTTTGAAAAGAAACGCGGCGAACGCGTAAATAAACTTAGAGAAATGTATTGGCTATTTAAAAGATATTCCAAGCTAAGTGTATATAATAAACTCCTTCGACATTAGCAAGTGCTTAAACCTGTATGAACGTATGTTATGGAACTCTGGGGTTGCACTAATAAAGCAATTTTATGCAATCATTTCAAAACAAAAGTATAAGAGCAATCGTGAATGCAATGATATCCGCAGAGAGTTAGGGAGAGCCACCGTGGAAGACGAAATAACAAACTTTGCTGGCAAGTTCAGTATTCGCCTTTTTGGTCATTGCAACTGTGCCATCCTCCAAACTTTGGAAGTGACCAACCTTACGCGCCAACTCCAAAAAACGAAACCGTTCGATTTAGAGCAATAAGAAGTAGCCGCATGTTATGACGGTATCAGTAGGTGCTTTTGCTGGAAATCTACCTGCCTCACGCGAATATTTTATTTGAAGCTTAAACTACTTGATAAGGTACTTAACTTTGTTGTAGTAAACAAGACGAAAGGAAGGGTGTTTTTAGTCAGTAGAAATCTGACACCACTATGAGTACACGGTGTGATCGATTAGGTACACATTTTTTCTATCAAAAGAGCAATGTCCCCTTGCGAATATCAAGGGGTGGAAACCCCGTACAAGCCGCAAGTCGACTAGCCTGAATCCGTTATCGGATGTGATGTCGTGCAGGCTGCGCTTTCCGACCATCATACGGGATAATTTTAGCGTCGTAGCTAGAGCATTGCTCATACGTCTTCTCCAAGAACTGGTAGAATTCATGCCTCGTTCCGTCGTCCATGTTCTCGTGAGGGGGGTGAATGTACATTAGGCTAATGTTGGCGAATTTAGCATTGATACGGATAGGCATGAGGCGCTCGTCCACATGCTGGAAACTCAAGACTTCTTGCCTAACTTACTTACTTAGATCACTTAACCCCTCGGGGGCATATGGCGTCAACCACGCCGCGCGCCATCTTGTTCGGAGTTCTGCAACGCGTTTGAGCTGCCTCCAACTCATTCCTAAAGAGATCGATTCCTCCTCAACTGTTCTGCGTCACGTTTGCTTAGGGCGTCCCGCTATTCCTCTTGCCTGGGTGAGCGGATTCCACTGCATGACTTATTTCGCAATGGAGTTGCCTTCACGACGTAGGATGTGTCCAATCCATTGCCACTTTCTCCTTCGTATAGTAATGCTTATAGGTTCTTGGCCCGTTCTCGTATAAAGATTTTCGTTGGAGATGCGGTTCGGCCAAAAGATCCTCAAGATCCTTAAACATTTATTTACGAAGACTTGCAGCTTGCGTGTGCTAATGGTGTCCACATTCCAAGTACTACCTCCATAAAACAGCACCGATTCTACGTTGGAGTGGAACAGTCGGAACTTGGTTCTTAAGCTGATAACATTGCTTCTCCAGATTTTGGATAGCATTCCGAACACAGCTTTAGCCTTCCCGATTCGACTGCACACATACAGTTCGGTGCCACCACGATTAGCTGAGACCACACTTCCTGTCCGGCAATGTTAAGTTGAGCGCGGGTATAAGAAGTGCTAAGGGCTTTTGTTTTGAATGTGTTTATTTTCAGCCCCACTTTGTTTGCCTCAGCTTTTAGATTTAAGGCCATCAAATGAAGATCCAATATCCGACGTGAAAGTAGACAAGCATGGTCAGCGTAATCTAGGTGTTCAAGGTTAGATGTCATAGTCCAACAAATTCAATATTTACCTTACGGCACGGAGTACATCGCTGATAACCACCAAGAATAATAGTGGTGACACTATGCACCCTTAACGTACTCCACTTTGGACTTCAAAATCTTCCGACGCCTTACCTTTCTGTAAGATGTGACACTTACCACCCTCATATGTAGCCTTGATAATAGCTATAAGTTTTCTGGGATGCCTCTCCTGCGCAAGGCCAACCAGATAACATCTCGATTTAAGCTGTTGAAAGCATTATCAAAGTCGATAAACAGCAAATGTAGCGGAGACCTGTACCAACGCATTGTTCGATTATGATCCATAAGGTGTTTATGTGGTCAATGCAGGAGGATCCAGCGCGAAAGCCTGCCTGTTCGACATCGAGAGTTGAATCTAAATGCTCTTTTATTCGTTCTAGAATTATTCTAGCTGTTACTTTGGCTACGGCTGGAAGAACGCAAATACCTCTCCAGTTTCCGAATTCCGTCAAGTTTCCTTTTTTATGTGTCATCACTGGACACTGTCTAGTAGGCAAGCATGTTACAAGGCTAGGCCTTTTTGCGACCGACTTTTGTAGAAGCTGCATGGATTAGGAAGAGGAAGAAACTATTCCTCATCATATTAGGAGCCTCCCACGCTTCATAAGAACTTACAAAAGAATTTTAGCGAGTAGGTAGAGAGATTTCTCCCATGATCCACGTGGTATCACAATGGACCTATTATTGGTCTAAGTGTGTTGGCGATTCTTAGCTGGCAGCCACTTCAACCTAACCTAACCTATCCCCCTTTTCTACTCCTGTGGAAATTGTTCACTATTCCAAGCTTTCCGTATTAGAGGACGCAGCAAATCTGCCGATGTATTTGGGGCCACTTGAAATAGTTCGGCAGGGATGCCATCAATACCCACCGCCTTGTTCTTCTTGAGGGACTTGATTGCTAATATTATTTCGGTTTTATTTTTGGCACCGTACCCCCCGGTGCGAATTCGGGAATTTGTTGCCTCGAACTGCTCATTCGAATTCGAGATCATACCGCCATGGTCTAAGTAGTTTAGCACTGCAGCAAAATGTTCTCTCCACCTAGTAAGCTGGTCCTCATCCGAGATCAGAAGGTTACCGTCTAGGCTCTTCACTGGGTGTTGTTCTCATAGCACGCTTCCCTAGAAGACAATGGCCAGAGAGTATTTCTATCGCTGTTCCAGTTTTATGATTTCCCCAGACCACAAGGCCTTGGACACCATATGAATATCTAAGAGTGCTTTCCCACTAGAGCACTTCTTCCTGCTCCAGGCGGCAGCGGACGAATTCCCTAGACGGAATTACGGTGGCGTCTATAGTTCCAGTTAGGTTGAACTTAGTGTATACCTTGAATTTCCAATGTTGGTCTGGACCTCGTAATAGAAATGGTGGCGGAGGAGCCCTTAATGGGCCAACGGCAGCGCTCATACTCCCGTAGTGAACTACTGGCACCGGTGTACCCGGCCCCTCGTCCTAGGGGAATAATTAAGGAACTGGCCCTCCAGGTTGGGGGTTGTGTCGTCGGTGTAACTTCCCTACCACGTAAAAAGTCTATGGTTCCGAAACAACCAAAAGCCTCGGATAAGGATAACTCAACTAATGACGACCCCAGCAAAAGAAATAAGGACAACGACCTTCGGATCTGTACATGGAATGTTCTCTCCTTTTACAGACCACGTGCAGCCGAACAACTAGCAGAGGCCCTTGACTGCTACAAAGCAGATATCACCGCCTTCCAGAAAGTGCGATGGGATGGGCCGGGCAAAAAGAGGATGAAAATCTGTGGCATCTACTACGGTGATTGCTACAGAGGCAACAGGCAACGCTTATTCGGATGCGGATTTGTCATACGCGGCGGCCCTAGGCAAGAAGTCTTAAGCTTCCGACACGTAAGCGAGCGTATTATGACTATCCGGATCAAGGCTAAATTCGCTAACATAAGCCTAATATGTGCTCATGCTCCCACGGAAGAGAAAGACCCTGCCACCAAAGAGTGTTTCTACGAGCTCCTCGACAAAACATACGAGCAATGTCCTAAATACGACGTTAAAATCGTATTGGGCGATTTTAACGCCAAAATAGGAGAGGAGGACGTCTTTGGTAGGGCAGTCGGTAAGCATAGCCTACACGACACCACGTCTGATAACGGACTAAGGCTAATTGATTTCGCTGTGGAGCGAAATGTCACCATAGCAAGCCCATGGTTTCCTCATCTCGATATTCATAAGCAGACATGGCGGTCCAATGATCATGTAACGATCAACCAAATTGATCATATTGCGATCGATGCAAGGCATGCCTCCAGTATTCTGGATGTCCGGACCTTCCGAGCGGCCAACATAGACTCGGATCATTACCTTGTTGTAGCCAAGGTACGAATGCGGATATCCCAATCTGAGCAACAAAGAAGAATCACTGTGAGAAAGTTTAACGTCGAAAAGCTACAACCTAGTCAAAAAACTGCGTATTGGACGTCTGAGATGGCTAGGACATGTAGAGCGAATGAACACCAACGCTCCGGCCCGCAGAGTCTTCGAATCTAATCCCGAGGGACGACACAGTAGAGGGAATCATCGCCGTAGGTGGCGCGCACAAGTTCAAGGGGACCTGGACCAACTTGGAGTGCGCAACTGGAGGCAATTAGCTAAAGACCGAGCTAAATGGAGAGGCTTGTTGGTTGAGGCCCAGGTTCACCCCGAACTGTAGCGCCACCTAAGTAAGTAAGTAAGAAACCAGGAAAATCTCTAAACGTCAGAAAAACATATTTGAAAAACTCCTATGGAAAAGCATTCAACCGGTCATTGAAGAAAGACGCCTTATAATCGAATACCAATTGGGGCTCAGAATCAAGCATTCCACAATTGGCCAAGTTTATAGAATAACCGATGAAATTGAAAAAGCCCTAGAGGAGAAAAAGATTTATTCTAGCGCTTTTCTTGACGTGTCTCAAGCCTTCGACAGGTTTTGGCATGATGGCTTTAAGCATAAGCTAAGACCGGTCCTTCCGGAGCACCTACATAAGATCTTAGAATCTTACCTAGAATACAGACTCTTTCCTGTTAAACACGGAACTGAATATTCTGAGTTAAAGGAAATCTCCGGCTGAGTTCCGCAAGGAAGTGTCCTTGGCGCAATCTTATTCTTGCTGTACACACGGGACATATCTCAAATTGAAGGTAATATTGTAGCTACATACGTTCGCTGACGATACGGTTATTCTGGCAACGGAAATTTCAATCGAGTGAGCAACTAGGTATAAAACTCCTACAAGCTTTGGATAAAGTCTGCGAGTGGACAAAAACTTGGCGCATTGTTCTTAACGAGACCAAGTCGACGCATGTTACGTCGCTTACAAGAAAATGAAAGCCGCGCTTTGAAAAGAAACGCGGCGAACGCGTAAATAAACTTAGAGAAATGTATTGGCTATTTAAAAGATATTCCAAGCTAAGTGTATATAATAAACTCCTTCGACATTAGCAAGTGCTTAAACCTGTATGAACGTATGTTATGGAACTCTGGGGTTGCACTAATAAAGCAATTTTATGCAATCATTTCAAAACAAAAGTATAAGAGCAATCGTGAATGCAATGATATCCGCAGAGAGTTAGGGAGAGCCACCGTGGAAGACGAAATAACAAACTTTGCTGGCAAGTTCAGTATTCGCCTTTTTGGTCATTGCAACTGTGCCATCCTCCAAACTTTGGAAGTGACCAACCTTACGCGCCAACTCCAAAAAACGAAACCGTTCGATTTAGAGCAATAAGAAGTAGCCGCATGTTATGACGGTATCAGTAGGTGCTTTTGCTGGAAATCTACCTGCCTCACGCGAATATTTTATTTGAAGCTTAAACTACTTGATAAGGTACTTAACTTTGTTGTAGTAAACAAGACGAAAGGAAGGGTGTTTTTAGTCAGTAGAAATCTGACACCACTATGAGTACACGGTGTCTCATAGTGTCTCATGAAGATTTTCACCTACCCACGCAAAAAAGAAAAAAGGAGAAGACGCAGTGAAGAAACCAGCCTTCTCCTGGTAGTAAAAAAGCGGGAACGGATCCAATTTGATTTTATTGTGGCTTGATTAGGGCCAAAATCTACAAACCAACCGCTGAAATTATTCCGTTTATCTGACTCCACAGATTTAATCGGTTTCAATAATATTCCAACTAGATATAGAGATTTGTTTAAAAAACGATTGGTAGAAATACAAATGAACACAAAGGCGCTAGCAGCATCTTCTTACCCAGTCCTTCCACAGTAGCCAGAGCTAATCATTCAAATGTACCCAAGAGGCTAATAATACCATACCATAACCAACGTACTCTGTATAACTACTTAAATACCTGTAATAGCTGTAATTTGTCGATTGGTTATGCAGCAGCTTCAAATCAAGTTGTCGCCGGTCGGTGTACCACATCCACAGCAGCAATTTGTAGCGCATAGCCTCATGGATCAGTTGACTCTGAACCAAAGTAAACTATTATGTCTGTGCACCATAGGGCTTTCCAAGTAGACATTGGCTTGATAAGACGTGACTAAGAGATGCCACGCACTTGTTGCCGCCGAGCGTTAAATACCTGTCATCTATGACGGCCGTGTTTACTTGTTTCTATTCTTGGAAACAAGAAATCCAGCTACTGCGGATGGTCTGGTTCTTGTTGTTCCATGAAAGGGAATCTGTTGGGACGGCGCACTTTCCCGCAATCTGTGACACATTAATTTCGATCGATTATTCAATGAAATGGCCAACAGCAGACTGTCGACCGTCGACCGTCGCACGATGCACTACACGACAATGTCGTTATAGGTGAATGCGTGTCTCGAAGAAGGTACACCAGACTCGCGAACCCGGTAGTTGTTACGCGTTACGCAATAAATTACACGCAGCATAGAAGAACTATGATTTCCAGAACCAATGTGTTCACATTACACAATCGCTCTGGTCAACAGCAGCAGCTTATTATTCCAGACGGCGAAGCCATGATTTCCAAGACCTCTAACTTGCTTACTAGCTAACCATCGAGCATGGTCATTCAACTTGCAATTCAAAGTTCGATTTGTTGTGAATTTTTCTCAGAGGTGACGACGGAGCCTATCCCTTGACGGTGCGGTGGTGTGGCGCACCAGAAGAAAGCAAAACATCACACTTTCACGTACGAGAACCCAATTGTGATTATATTTTCGCCAGCAGCAGCTTAGGAGGCTGCCCCAAATCCCACAGTTACACACTTACAGCAGAGTCGCCTGCTGTGCATTATGCATCCACAGTCCGTGTGTACCTAATCCATCTCTCGGTGGTTTTTATTCCCTTTTGATTTTATTGTCCTCGGTTTTGCCATTTAAAATAGGAAGCTAGAATAGAATCGAGTCACCAATGACGGAAGGAGTGCACGTCGTCTCCGACGACGAGTACACCACTTCACTTGGTTTATGCCCACGGCGTAATAGTGTATTTGGCGCCTAGAATGTGCAAGGAATTAATAACTCGAACTCGATCGAATGATGAAAGGAAAGGACTGAATGTAGCCGGTCGCATTTTGCATTATGTTTGATCAGTCGCATGCAGTCATGATGGGCATAATAATTTTCCAGGAGACACTATGTAGCAACCACTGGCTGTGCAAGTCGCGTCTACATGGACTCCTCCGCGTCGCTGCTAGTCCGAAAAAAATGTGCATGGTCTTGGGTTTTTCTTGCGTACTCTGGATGTTTGTGAATGATTTGCCATTCTGGAGTGAGAACAAAATGTTAAAGACCAATCAATGGGAATTGATATCGTTTGCATCGTGAAAACAAATAATGAGGGACGCGCCAACGATACAGGAGCGATTGACGATAATTCTTAAATCACTAGGCTGGAAAGCCTTTTCATCTTTATTGCCATAAATTTTGCTGTTTGTGGCTTAAATTATGAAGTCATACTCTGTCCTGGCTATAGTTGCAGTTCATCAGATTAGGCCACCTGCGCTTAAATCTAGACAGTGGCATCGCTACTATATTCTTGCAGACAAATTTGTGGTATGCATTCGCTAGATTGTATGTATTGTAAAAGGCTTAGGGTCATATTCGATCTCAAAATCGGAAGACATAAGAACTTCTCTGGTCAAACAGTTTCTTCCGATTCAAAGGAGTTTTTTTCCGATTGGGTTAAGGTGTACGACGTTTCAACCTAAAATGTCTTTCCTACTGGTTTCTTTAGAGCAGCGGTTCATGACATGAAAAGTGTACGACACAGAGTGGGATTAATAAGAGAAATGGCTCCTCGCGAAAACATGTGGACTTATTTCATTATTGATTTGGAAAGATATTCAATCTCGAAATTTATTTCACACCATGGTTTGGTGGCTTTTCATTGTAGGCTGCAGTGCTAATGCTGCTTCACTGGGGAAGCAGTGATGAGTGTCTTTTTGATTTTATTTTATCTACTAAACTCACCATATGCAACAAGAGATCTACGCCAACTTTCGTAGTAAGCAACAGACAAGAAGTGCTTGATATAACACTGGTTTCTTGCTCTGATCACTTAACGGTAGAGAGATGGATGATCTTAGAATAGGCATCTCTATCTGATCACAGGTGAGTAAGATTTCGTATAGATTTTCAACCCAGGGCTAGTAACAGCTACAGAACCCTTAAGAGGGCAGACTGGAACAGGTATACAGAAATAGTGAGGAAACATCCTCAAGATAGGCCTATTAGCAACAACGATCCTCAAGATATTGATAATGCAGTAGATGATCTAGGCAAAGTAATGAGTCTGGCATTCGAAATGGCCTGTCCAATGAGAAGGAAGTCTAAGAGGTCCCAACCTCCTTGGAGGAGTAAAGAATTGAACTCCAAGAAGAAGTAAGTCAGGCATTTCTACAACAGGGCTAAGGAAGTAGGGGACGGCACTACATGAGATGAATACATAGAGCGCACGAGAGAGTTTAACTACTTAATCAGGTGATTTAAAAGAAAATCGTGGAAGGAATTCTATGAGTCGATCGCGGATACTAGTGAATCTTCCAGACTTCGCAAGATGCTGGCAAAAGACTCCGCTATCCCAAGCTTCATTAGAAAATCTGACAGTACGTGGGCAGAAAACAGCGAAGAAGTTTTAGATACATTAGTTGATGCTCACTTTCCAGAAAGTAACTAGGTCACCAATGGATTCTTCCACTTATGGCTAGTCGTATACTGATATGCCAATAGGAGATGAGGTAGATAACCTCATTACATGAAAGAATCTGCGATGGGCTATCATGTCATTTGCACCGCTCAAAGCACAAAGCTCTAATGAAATCTTACCAGCTATGCTGCAAAGAGCTCTAGCCAAGGTCAGAAATAGACTTAGGGAACTTTCTAAACACTGTTTAAGGTCAGGTTACGCACCAATGGCATGGAGGGAAATGCGGGCTATATTCATACCTAAAGCAGGTAAGCCAAGCCACATTTCAGTGAAAGACTGTGGACCCATAAGTATCTCGTCATTTTCCTCAAGACACTTGAAAGGTTTCTTGATATTCACATCAGAAGCAAGTATTGCAACGGCATTCTATGCAAATCTCAACATGCATATTCAAAGGGAAGATCTGTGGAAACTGCCTTTCATGACGTAGTACGGAAAATAGAAACAAGCCTCCACCAGAAGGAATTTGCACTAGCAGCCTTCCTAGATATTGAATGTGATTTCAACAATGTAGAAGGGTGGGTCATCAAACAGGCCCTAGAAACTATGAATTGGCTCTGCAATATACTCGGCACTAGAAACATTAACTCTACCATCGGAAATAGTTCAATAAGGACATCCGTTACCAGGGATACTCCCCAGAGAGGCGTTATATCACCCCACCCCTGGATTTAAGTCATCGATGGGATACTTAAAGAACTAAGCAACATAGGCATAAGCGTCACCGCTTACGCGGATGACGTGGTTATTCTAGTCCAGAGCAAATTCCTAGACACATGAAGTAAAATGATGGAATCAGTTCTTAATACGAGTAGTCTTGAAAAATGGGCAAAAGGGTGTGGACTGCACGTCAACCCAGATAAAACAGAATTGGTACTCTTCAGCAGAAAATACCAGATACCTCCCTTCAAACTGCCCAAGCTAACAGTTTTCCCTTTTGGATTGCCCTAGATATCTTGGTATAATGCTAGATAGGAATTTCCCGGTTTCGGAAACATTATAACCGACTTTTCGTTGATTTGGAACGTATAATAATCTAAGCGAAGCATTTATTAAACCGTTCTGATAAGACCTGACTATTTCACACACCTGCCTTGGTATCCACATACAGATTTTGAATCACTCGTCCGAACTTCAGTGACATACTCATGCCAAAGAGCTTGTAGAATAAAGCATTTCGGTTCACTGAGTCAAAGCTGCCCTGAAGTCAACAAAGAATGCATATAGTTTCTAATTCCTCAAGAGAATTATAATAGCTCTTTGTTCGATGCTCATTTCTATATCGATGACACAAATATACTGTCACTTCAGACGCAATAACTCAACTTCTGTTCGTCCAAATGTCATGAAGTTTTGGCAGGAGATTAGTGAAGGATTTACCTTTTCGATGCATGTAATTGTCAATAGATGGCATTAATAGAAATACCTATTTTTAAGAAGTCCTGTTTACTTTGGAACGTACCTGTAGTATGAGTAAGACTTACTTAAATCTAAATTTATCAAAAGGGACGTACAAATTGGAAGTTACCCTAACAAAACTCAAAGCTAGTTTTGACAATATCTTAACATCGTTAGATCAAGGAAAATAATTAGTTAATGGGGTGCAAAGTGATATGTACAGTTACCTTATGATTTGCGATAGTAAAAACAAAAAATATAAGAGGTATTACTTACTTACTTAGATGGCGCTACAGTCCGGGGTGGACCTGGGCCTCAACCAACAAACCTCTCCAGCCAGCACGATTACTAGCCAGCTGCCTTCAGTTGCGCAAGCCAAGTTGGTTCAGGTCCCCCTCCACTTGTTTGCGCCACCTACCGCGAGGTCGTCCTCTACCGCGTCGTCCATCCGGGGTGGATTCGAAAACTTTCTTTGCGGGAACGTTGGGCTCCATCCACTCTAAATGACCCAGCCATCTTAGTCGCTGTATGTGAACTCTTCTGGCTAAGTCGATGTCCTTGTACAGGCCGTATAGCTCAGCATTGTACCTTCTCCTCCACTCACCGTCTATGCATACGGGACCAAAGATCGCTCGAAGAACTTTTCTCTCGAAATAACCAAGGGCATCCTCATCCGGTTTTGTCAAAGCGCCATACAGCAGGACTTGGATGATTAGAGTCTTATAAATAGTTACCTTAGTAATTCGAGATAGGGCTTTGTTACTCAATTGCCGTTTTAGACCATAGAAGCAACGATTGGCAAGAGTGATTCTCCGTAAGATCTCCCTACTGATGTCATTCGCAGAGTTCACCATAGAGCCTAGGTAGACAAAATCCTTTGCTACCTCAAAATTATATCTGTCTATTGTGGCGTTCTGTCCAAGACGCCGATGTTGAGTACCCTTTTTTGTAAACAGCATATATTTTGTTTTGCTTTCATTGACCGCTAGACCCATCTTTGCTGCCTCGATCTCAATACTCGTAGATGCCCCATTGACGGCCCGCTGAGTTCTTCCGATTATGTCAATGTCATCGGCATAAGCGAGTAGTTGTACAGACTTGTAAAAGATTCTACCTCCGGTGTTGGCTTGTGAGTTTCGTACAATTCTCTCAAGTACTATGTTAAAGAGATCGCATGATAGCGCGTCATCTTGTCTAAGACCTTTCCTGACATCGAACGGTTGGGTGATGTTCTTACCGACTTTGATGGAGCAGCGAGAGTTCTCCATCGTCATTCTGCACAAACGGACGAGCTTGGCAGGGATGCCAAGACTAGACATGGCTCTGTATAACTTGTAGGAGCCAACAAACATCGCCCGCCAAACATTCAAATTAAAAATACAAATAAATAATACGCTGCATCACAGATCCACCACAAGAGAGCGACACCAATCCATCTGCGACGAGTCTATCACTTTCCTAATTTCTTCATTCGAATTGTCATCCTAACTTCAACCTGTTACCACGCGGTCCATTAAACATTTACTTTTTGTTCGTTTATTATAGTAAAATAAATTCATAATTGCATTAAGCTGTTCCCCTTTATTTACGACACGTTCCTAAATTGGTGACCCCGACGACGGCCCGAATAGCAAGATGACCGAAAACGTGGACCAAGCTGCATCAAAGAATGAAACGCGTGCTACAACCAGCAGACAGCATGACGATTCGGTGCAGGCGCAGATAATGAGAGGTTCGGAGGTTGAAGCGAATTACGCTCAAGTGCGACCACCACCATTTTGGCGTGAAAACGCGAAGCTATGGTTTGCGCAACTTGAAGCTCAATTTACGCTTGTAAATTTGCGTTCTGACGTGCGAAAATTTAATGTCGTCATTGCGCATCTCGACCAAACAACCGCCACAGAAGTACAAGACGTCATCATCAATCCACCACAAGGTAACGCATACGTTCGTTTAAAAGAAGAACTCATTTCTCGTTTGGCCCCATCTAGAGACCAACAGATTAGGCAAATGTTAGATCGAGAACAGCTAGGCGATAGAAAACCATCCCAGTTTCTTCGACGTTTGAGGGATTTAGCTGGAGGCACCATGACCGACGATGCTTTAAAGGCAATTTGGCTAGACCGACTACCAGTTCATACACAGTCAATACTTGCCGCACATCCTCCTGGTACAACCGAAAATCCAACGAAACTTGACAACCTTGGTATTATCGCAGATCGAATCAGTGACGTCATCCCACAACACCAACTCGCAAGCACATCGTCGCACCCGGAATCTGCGTTGACGACCATGCTACAAAAAGTGGAACAGCTGACGAAGCAGGTCGAGGCGATGTCTATGAATCGTCTGGGCAACCGACGTAGACGGAATAGCTCACGATCGCGCTCACGTAGTAGGCAACGACAAGAGACCACACCAACTTGGAATGAGCAGACACAGACCACTTCCAACAACCGTCGAAATAGTTTTTGCTATTTTCATCGCCACTGGGGATCCAACGCAAGAAATTGTCGTCAACCATGCAACTTCAATCAGCAGGGAAACGAGAACGGGTGTCATTAAAGGCGGTAAGTGACAGCCAGACTTCCAACCGCCTCTTCGTAATGGACAAAACGTCAAAAGTTCAGTTTTTGGTAGACACGGGTTCTGACGTTTCAGTGTTTCCATACACTGGTCCACGTCACAAATCTAAACCATCCAACTACACTCTTTTCGCTGCCAATGGAACTCCGATACCAACCTATGGATTTCGTACAGTGCAGATGAACTTAGGACTCCGTCGAGACTTCACTTGGCGTTTTGTAGTAGCTGACGTTAGCAAGCCCATCATAGGAGCCGACTTTCTCGCATTTCACAAGCTCCTTGTGGATGTTGCGTACAGCAGATTGTTAGATGGACTCACTGGGCTTTCCACACGAGGCTTCCACGCATACGAGAGCTCAGCACAGGTTAAAACCGTTTCCGGTAGTTCTAGGTACATCGAACTGCTCAAACAATTTCCCAGCTTGACTCGACCAGACGGAGCTTTCAAGGAAATTCGACATTCCACCGTTCATCACATCAATACAACCACAGGTCCTCCAGTCAGCTGCAAAGCACGACGTATGGCTCCAGACAAGTTAAAAATTGCAAAAGGTGAGTTCGAAACAATGTTCAAAATGGGAATAGCTCGCCGTTCCGAAAGTTGTTGGTCCTCGCCACTGCATCTCGTCGCTAAGAAAACAGGAGAATGGCGTCCGTGCGGAGATTACCGCGCGCTGAACGACCGCACAATACCGGACAACTACCCTCCACGGAATCTGCAGGACTGTTCAGCTAATCTCGCAGGTAAAAAGATTTTCTCCAAGATCGACCTGGTGAGAGCGTTTAACCAGATTCCCATAGCACCAAACGACATCAAGAAGACAGCCATAAGTACACCGTTTGGACTCTTTGAGTTTATGTTCATAACGTTTGGACTCCGAAATGCCGCCCAGACCTTTCAAAGGTTCATCGACGAAGTCACGAATGGCCTCGATTTCTGTTTTCCGTACGTGGATGATATTTTGGTGGCATCGGATGACGAAGAACAGCATTTCCACCATCTCCAAACCCTTTTCGAACGGCTTAACAAGTATGGCATCGTCGTGAACGTAGCCAAGTGCGAGTTTGGTAAGCCTAAAATCACGTTCTTAGGTTACTTAATCGCAACCGATGGTATGAAACCACCTGAAGATCGAGTCAAGGCTATCACTGATTGCAAACCACCAACCACTGTTAAGCAGCTTAGAAGATTCCTTGGTTCCAT
Organism: Brachypalpus laphriformis; assembly: GCA_945910035.1. NCBI lineage: Eukaryota > Metazoa > Arthropoda > Insecta > Diptera > Syrphidae > Brachypalpus > Brachypalpus laphriformis. Next base: position 167,949,085 of record OX246754.1, read on the forward strand.
CAATTTTTATAGACGCTTCATTAAGAACGCAGCCAAGCTACAATCGCCACTGAACGAGTGCCTAAAAGGACCGAACAATAAAGGCAACAAAACAATCACCTGGACACCAACTCTTCAGCAAGCATTTAGCGCTTGCAAAGAAGGTCTCATGGAAGCCGCCTTGCTTGCACATCCCGATCCAACGCTTGAATGGGGACTTTTTACTGACGCATCGGACTGTGCCATGGGAGCAGTATTGCAGCAGAAAACACCAATTGGCTGGCAGCCACTATCGTACTTTGCCAAAAACTTTAACAAATCTCAACAAATGTACAGCACGTACGATAGAGAGCTGTTAGCAATCTATTCAGCTATAAAATACTTCAAGTTTTTGTTGGAAGCCAGAAATTTTACCATATACACGGACCACAAACCGTTAATGTTCGCATTTAAGCAAAATCCTGAAAAAACGTCACCTCGACAGTTTAGATGTCTGGACTTCATTGGTCAATTTTCGACCGACGTGAAGCACATTGCTGGAATGGAGAACGTTGTCGCAGATACATTGTCACGAGTTGAGGGCATCAGCAAACCAGTAGATTTCGAAGAACTTGCAGCATCACAAACCGGTGACGTAGAACTCAAAGACATTCTAACATCTGATTCTGCATTACAGGTAGTCAAAGTTCCGCTTCCAAACACCCAACTCCAGATGTATTGTGACGTCTCTCAGGGTACTGCTAGGCCCTTCGTAACACAACCCTACCGTCGCCAAGTATTCGATTCTTTACACAGCTTGAGCCACCCTGGTGCTAACGCTTCCGCAAAACTGGTTGCTTCGAGATTTGTCTGGCCTTCGATGCGAAAAGACTGCAGAGCATGGGCGAAGTCATGTATTCCGTGCCAACGATCCAAGATAACTCGTCACGTGTCATCGCCGATCGGAGCCTTTGAACCACCAGCTTCCAGATTCGAGCACATACACGTTGACTTCGTCGGACCTCTTCCATACTCACGAGGGTCCAGATTTTGTCTTACCATCGTTGATCGTTTTTCTCGCTGGCCCGAAGCGTACCCCTTAGAAGATTCTACATCGGAAACACTTGCGAGAACTCTCTTCGCAAATTGGATCGCTCGCTTTGGAGTACCACTCATGGTAACATCTGACCGTGGCAGACAATTTTTATCTGATCTTTTCCAGGCTCTAGCTCAACTGTTCGGCATCAACCATTTGACTACCACTGCATACCATCCAGCAGCTAATGGTATGGTCGAAAGGTTTCATCGCCAACTAAAAGCCGCTATCGAGTGCCATGAGTCACCAGCATGGGCTGACGAACTGCCTGTTATACTGCTGGGACTCAGAGCATCCTTTAAGGAAGACCTCAAGGCCACAGCAGCAGAAATGGTATACGGCGAACCCATCAGACTTCCCGGTGAATTTTTGACGCCACGAAAAAACACCAACGCTGATCCGACGACCTTCGTGAATCAACTTCGACACCATTTTAAAGAGCTACAACCAGTTCCGGCATCACGTCATGGTTCAAGAGCAATCTTCATCTTCAAGGAACTTTCTACCGCATCCCATGCTTTCATCAGACGAGATGCAGTCAGAATTGGACTGCAGCAACCATATGAAGGTCCATTTCCCGTCGTAAGGAGAGCTGACAAATTCTTTGTTCTCAAAATTCGAGGAAAAGACGTGACAGTATCCATCGATCGTTTGAAACCAGCCTTTCTTCTGTCAGACGATAACAATTTTCGACGACCGAAGTCTAACCACCCATCATCTTCATCCATCATTCCAAAAACCTCAGATGACATAATCACTACGAAGACTAGAGCAGGGAGATGTGTACGAATTCCGGAAAGATTTGGCATGACGAAAAACAACTAACTTCATCGTGACTAAGTCACTGGAGGGGGAGTGCTGTAGGAGCCAACAAACATCGCCCGCCAAACATTCAAATTAAAAATACAAATAAATAATACGCTGCATCACAGATCCACCGCAAGAGAGCGACACCAATCCATCTGCGACGAGTCTATCACTTTCCTAATTTCTTCATTCGAATTGTCATCCTAACTTCAACCTGTTACCACGCGGTCCATTAAACATTTACTTTTTGTTCGTTTATTATAATAAAATAAATTCATAATTGCATTAAGCTGTTCCCCTTTATTTACGACACGTTCCTAAAAACTTGTCTCTATACACGCTATCATAGGCAACTTTGAAATCGATGAAGAGGTGGTGCGTATCGATTTTATATTCATGGGTTTTTTCCAAGATCTGCCGTAGTGTGAATATTTGGTCAATAGTGGACTTTCGCGGCCGGAACCCGCACTGATAAGGACCTATCAGGTTGTTGACGATCGGTTTTAGGCGTTCAAATAATACGGCAGACAGGATCTTATTTGCGATGTTGAGGAGACTTATACCTCTGTAATTGGCGCAGTTCAGAGGGTCTCCTTTCTTCAGGATCGGACAAACGATGCTGAGGTTCCATTCATCGGACATACTTTCGTCCGACCAGATTTTACAGATGAGCTGGTGCATGCTCCTTACCAACTCATCTCCTCCTGCCTTGAAAAGTTCAGCGGAAAGGGCGTCGGCTCCAGCAGCTTTGTTGGATTTGAGTTTAGATATCGCTATCCTTACTTCATTCTGATCGGGTTGACGGGAATGTTGACTGCCATCGTCACTGTTGACTGGCTCTTCGCCTGACAGCGGAATACTGATCATCATCGCCGTTTAACAGTCTGCAGAAGTGTTCCTTCCATATCCTCAGCACCAACTGCGATTCTACTACTATGTTGCCATTTTCGTCCCTGCAGGCTTCTGTTCTGGTTTTGAAACCCTGGCATGTTCTTTTTACCCTTTGGTAAAATGTTCGAACATTATTCCTGCAATAAAGTCTCTGAATCTCCTCGATCGAGTGCTTCTCATGCTCCTTTTTCTTCTTTCTGAGAAGTCGATGTACCTCTTTTCTCCTGCGCACGTTGAGCTCGTAAGCACCTCTAGTCCTTCTATGGAGCGCCGCTTTGTACGCCTCTTGTTTAGCTGCATCTGCTTGCCGGCATTCGTCATCAAACCAGTGGTTTCGTTGTGGTGGGTGAGAGAAACCCAGTACATCAGAGGCGGCATCTCTGATGGCGTGTTGGCGACGCTGCCACTGGTCTTCCGCATTTGCTGCTGGCGGCATAGAACTTAGATTAAGATTAAGAGAAACTCGATCGGCAAAGGCTCTGGCGGTCTCTTGCGATTTTAGCCGCCCGACGTCAAATTTCCTCACAGTATTTCGTTGATGTCGCTACAACTAGGTAGTGATTCGAGTCCACGTTGGCTCCTCGGAAAGTCCGGACACCCAGAATACTGGAAGAGTGCCTTGCGTCGATCGCAATGTGATCGATTTGGTTGACAATTTTTCGATCAAAGGAGAGCCATGTTCCTTTGTGAGTGTCGAGACGTGGGAACCGCGTACTAGCTACGACAAAGTTTCGCCCCACCGCAAAGTCGATTAGCCTGAGTCCGTTGCCGGATGTGTTGTCGTGCAGGCTGTGCTTTCCGACCACGCTACTAAAGATCTCCTCTCTTCCTAGCTTTGCGTTAAAGTCGCCTAGGATAATTTTAACGTCGTGGCTAGGGCATTGCTCATACGTCTTGTCCAAGAGCTGGTGGAAGTCTTCCTTTGTCACGTAATCCTTCTCCTCATGAGGGGCGTGAACGCTTATTAGGCTAATGTTGGCAAATTTAGCCTTGATCGGATAGTCATAAGACGCTCGTTCACATGCCGGAAACTCAAGACTTTTTGCCTAAGTCTATCTCCAATGACAAATCCGCACCCGAATAGACGCTGTCCATTTTGTCTGTAGCAATCGCCCTAGTAGATGTCGCAGTTTTTCATACTCCTTTTGCCCGGCACTTCTTGGATGGCGGTAATGTCTGTTTTGAGACACTTTAGGGCCTCCGCAAGTTGTTTGGCAGCACGCGCTTTGTAGAGGGACCTAACATTCCACGTGCAGACACGAAGATCGTTGTCCTTTTTACGTTTGCATGGGTCGTCAACAGTAAATTCATCCATATCCGAGGCTGTTGGTTGCTTCGTAACCGAAAGTTTTTTACGTGGTACTGAAGTTAACCCGACGGCACAACCCCCAACCTGGAGGACCATATCCTTTTTTAGCAACCCCTAGGACGAGGGGCCGGATACACCGATGTCAGTAACCCACTTCGGGATATGAGCGCTGCCGTTGGCCCATTAAGGGTTCATCCGCCACCATCTCTTTTCCAGTACCCTGACGTAGTCTTGAAAATCCTTACAGACCTTTGCTTCAAATATGTCGAAGTAGCTCCGGTAAGGTATCCAGCGGGAGAATTCATCCGCCGCACGTCCTCCTTCTGAGGAGCTCTTGCTAGACTTCTGAGACGCATATTTCAGCAAATCAGGTCAACAAGAGATGCCTCGTCCGGTTAAACATATGCGCCCTGAAGTTTACCCAGATGTGCTTACGCAGGTCCGAGTGTTCAGCTACACATATATCGTCAGACTCAGCATACGCTGAGTATTATTCGGAGATATTATTAGCACTCTGGCCAAAGGTTCGTAAAAGCCATAGTCAAAACGGTTGTGGGAAGGACCAACCTTAGGTGGTGATGATGAAGCACATAGGACAATCAACACTTCTTACCGTACTTACTTTACTTATGTCCTGTATCCCCTTGTGGGTCCTAGGGCCTCTACTACGCCTACGCGCCATCGTGTACGGTTTCTGGCAATGTGTCTGAGTTCTCCCCAACTTTTCCCTAACTGCCGTGCCTCCTTCTCGACTGTTCTGCGCCATGTTTTCCGCGGACCGCCAGGTCTTCTGCCATCCTGAGTTAGAGGGTTCCATTGCATAGCATGGTTCGCTATGGAGCTGTCACCCTTTCGGAACGTGTGACCAATCCACTGCCACTTCCGCCGTTGGATAGTTGTGCCTATTGGTTCCTGACCCGTTCTCTCGTAAAGGTGTTCGTTAGAGATACGATTGGGCCAGAAAATCCTTAAGATATTGCGCAGACACCTATTAACGAACGTTTGCAGCTTTCTGGTGATAGTAGTGGTCACTCTCCACGTGCTGCAACCATATAGCAGCACGGATTCAACGTTATAGCGGAACAGTCTTATTTTGGTGCTCAAACTGATTGCATTGCTTCGCCATATTTTGGACAACATCCCGAACGCGGACTTTGCTTTGGCGATCCTGTTGGTTATATCCAGTTCGGTTCCACCATCGGTCGAGACAATACTCCCAAGATACTGGAAATCCTCTACTCTCTCTACCGGTTGTCCAGCAATGCATATTTGAGCCGATGAGTTAGTTCCAAGGCTGATGATTTTAGTTTTTGTCGTATTGATTTTCAGCCCGACGACACCTGCCTCCCTCTCCACATCTGCTGTCATTTGGTGGAGGTCCATAATTCTGTGGGAGAGTAAGCATACATCGTCTGCGTAGTCAAGATGTTTCAGTTGAGATGTAAGAGTCCATCGAATTCCTCCGTTTCCCGTCGACAAAGCTGCATGAAGCACATCGCTAATCACCAATAGGAATAATATTGGTGAAAGGATACAGCCTTGTCTTACCCCACTTTGGATCTCAAATTCCTCAGACAACCTTCCCCTGTGCAGAACGTGACATTTGGAGCCTTCATATGTAGCTTTGATAATAGCAATTAGTTTATCGGGAATGCCTCTCCTGCGTAAGGCACGCCAAATAAACTCCCTGTTGACACTATCGAACGCCTTCTCAAAATCGATGAACAGCAGGTGCAGTGGCGATCGATATTCAACACACTGTTCGATGATAATCCGCAGGGTGTTGATGTGGTCGGCACAGGAGGATCCAGAGTGGAAACCTGCTTGTTCGGCATCGAGTGTGTCTTCGAGATGTTGTTTGATTCGCTCAAGGATGATTTTAGCTATTATCTTAGCTACAGCAGGCAGCACGCAGATACCCCTCCAGTTTCCGCACTCCAATAAATTTCCTTTCTTAGGAAGCTTGACGATCATTCCCTTTTTCCACTCGTTAGGAAAGCTCTCAGCTTCCCAAGCTCTATCTATAAGTGGAAGCAGAAGCTCAGCCGATGTTGTTGCCGCTGCTCGTAAGAGCTCTGCTGGAATACCGTCAAGTCCTACCGCCTTGTTGGTTTTGAGTGCCTTGATCGCGGTAATGATCTCATCTTTACTGGGAGTCGTGGTGCGTATTCGGGAACTTCTCACCTCGGGCATCTCAGTCTGATTTGGGAGCATATCGCTAGCGAATACACGGTTCAAAACCGTAGCAAAATGCTCTTTCCATCTCTTGAGCTGGTCCTCATCCGAAATGAGCAAGGAGTCGTCTAGGCTTTTCACTGGGTATTGGCTGGAGCTGCGACCACCTGTCAGCTCTTTCGTGATTCTGTAGACAGTCCTGCTGTCGCACCACCGTGCAGCTTCTTCTGCTTCTGTAGCCAGCGCGTTGATGTAGTTGCGCTTGTCACGTCGTACGCTACGCTGAACTTCTCTCATCTTCATGCGATATAGGGACTCTAGCTCGCTTCTCCCTGCTGCTGGGGTAGCTGCAACGCGAGCTTTTAGCTGTTTTCGTTCGTCAATCCTTCTCCAGGTATCCTCGGAAAGCCACGCCCTATGTCTTCCCTGCGATCGACCGACAATTCTTTCAACACCAGATGTAAAAACATTTTTCACAGCACACCAATGGTCTTGGATGGTTGCGGGCATTGAGCTGCTGATTGCTTCCACACCTTGCGAAAAGTGCTCCCTTAATTGTTGGCGCACTGAGGGATCACTAAGTCTATCGATGTTGAACCTGGGCATTCTTGTGTTGTCGTGGGATCTTCGAACTGCAGCAGTGCGTAGTTGGAGAGTAGCTATCATAAGATGGTGATCACGTACTAGCCCCACATCTGCCCCTCGTCTGTTTCGGACGTCCAGGAGACTGCTTCTAAAGCGGCGGCTGATAGCAAAATGGTCAATTTGGTTGGAGGTTGCTTGCCTGTCGTTGGAAACCCAGCTGACTTTGTGGCAGGTCTTGTGCTCAAACATGGTGCCACCTATCACAAGGCGGTTGGCATTGCAGAAATCCACAAACCTTTCGCCGTTGTCATTGCGGTTGCCTAGACCATGTTTCCCGATTACATGCTTGAGCCCTTCGTTGTCGCTGCCTACCTTGGCATTCAAATCCCCCATCACTATGACAATGTCTCCATTTGGTGTTGTGTTGAAGACGGTGCTTAAGAGATTGTAGAAGCTCTCCTTTTCGTCCTCAGACGAACTATTCGTTGGGGCGTAACACTGTATGAGGGTGACACGTCGTACTCTAGTCCGGAATCTGGCCGTCAAAATCCTATCACCATGAGGCTGCCAGGAAATCAGGCCCTTGCGTGCTGTTGTTGTTAGCAGTAGTCCGACTCCATATTCTCGCGGACTTCCGGATGGTCTTCCAGAATAGAGTAGTACAGTGTTACGCGTTGGAGACTGGTACTCGCCCGCTTCTAACCATTTTACTTCACTTACCCCCAAAATGTCCAGTTTATATCGCATGAATTCCTTTTCCAGTTGGAGGAATCTGGCATTGTAAGGACCTTCTCTTCCCGAGTCGAGGAGCGTCTTTACATTCCAGAAACCTATCTTTGTCCGGGTACAATAACCAAAAGTCGTCAACATGTGATCAGTCCTTATCCGAGGCATAGTGTCGGTTTCAGTAGCGAGCTGGTTTCAGTAACGCAGGTTGCTGGCCCACGTTACCTAGCCTAGAATCAAGGCCCTAGACAACCCGCACTTACAATTTTGGCCTATACGTATAAGGGTTTATATGTATAGTTGCCCGGGGACCACCACTAGGAGGTAAAGTAAGCACTTCATCACGAACTTGATTGTTGAGCTACTGGCCCAAGCCAAGTTTTGGGCAGTCAGTAGTTTCCCGATCAATCGCAATGCAGGTCCCCAATCTTACCGTAAGAAGAGTATGTCGGTACTACAATGAACAATGAAAGGTACACATGCGAGCTTAGCAGCGTGGCTATACATGCGAGTCCTACCACAATTCTGCCTTCGAAAAGAATTAAAAGCTCACAAAGATCAAGATGTGCCAAACAGGTAATCAGCCTTAAAGAGCTCGTACTTATCTTGTCAGTAGCGGAGTTGTATCTAGCAATAATAAAAACGTTTGTACACCATTATTCATGCAAGGTAAGGTAAGGTAATTTAAAACAGGTAGTTGAAGGTGTTGATGGATACCCATCCGATTTACCTTCAATATTTATGAATTGGTATAACCTTCTTGGGTCAGAAATAAGATCGATCTGCATATTGTCTAACTTAGGTTAGGTCAGGTTGGCTGTCTGCATGGGAGTGCAGATGTCATCAAGGAAGGAGGTCCTTAGATGGAGCATTCTTTTACGCGATAGCGCTGGACATATGAATAGGAGATGAATAATAGTTTCCTCTTCATCCTTTTCTATACAGCTCCTGTAGAAGTTATTAGAGAAGAGGCCAAGTCTTTTGCCATGTTGGCCTATAAGACAGTGTGCAGCGAGGACACCAATAACGCAGCTGATCTGTGATCGCTTTAGCTTAACCAACTCGGCGCTACGTTTCCAGCCAGATCTACCTCCAAATATGACACGTTGAGTCGTTTTCCCATCTGTGGTTAGTCTTGTTAATAGCGTTCAGCTTTAGTAGATGCTTTTTTTTTTAAGTTAAGGATGACCCCCGAAGCCCTGCGACCTAAAAAGATCTTTTGTGCTATCCCCTGGTTGATTATTTTGAATTTCTCAACTAGCTGAAATCAAGTTCACTAATGAAGCTAAGAATAGTTTGAGCTGAGGAAGAGGTGACATCAGAAGTGCTTTAGCCTCAGTCTGGCTATGGCCGGGCAATCATAGAGTACGTGATGAGCTGTTTCGGTGTCTTCAAGACAGAGACGGTACATTTTCTTGAGATGGTAGTTGAGAGAGCAGTGTCCAGTTAGGAAGTCAGTAAGAATCTTAGCATTCTGTTTGTTCATTGACAGAATGTCTCTAGTTCTATTTTGTTGAGAAATTAATAAATTTCTTGGAATGCCTTAGGCCGGGTTGTGCATTCCAGTGTGAGAGCATTTACTCGCGTTCCCAGCGAAGAAACTCTATTTAAATTTAGTGGGTAAACCGCAGAAGGGTTCAGGTCCAATGTAAGGAGATTGGACACCTAGTCTGGCAAGCTTATCAGCCGCTTCATTACCAGGGATGCCTTTGTATCCGGGGATCCATATTAGTGTGATTTTATTGTGTGCAGCAAGCTGCAAAAGAGTCTGTAGACAATTCCAAACCAGCTTAGACTTATAATCAAAGGACGGGAGAGCCTTGAGTGCTGCTCGGCTATCTGACATTATATTAATATGTGATCTTCGAGGTTTCGTCTAATGCATTCTCTGGCGCAGAGCTCGATGGCATAGACCTCTGCTTGGAAGATAGTAGTGGATTGACCTAATGATGTTAAGAGTTTTTAGTTGGGGCCAAAAATACCAGCTCCAGTAGATGCTTACATGCAGCTAGGAGCATATCCAGGGCTTTCCTATCAGGAATAATCCTTTGAGTTGTACCCTGTCTGACGGGCTCGTCCGCCCTGCAGTTTCTCGGAATGTTCCTGTGACCTGGCACCCGGTATACCTATGTCGAGCTACTTAGATCAATAACAATGTGGTTCTATAAGCTTATGTAATTGGCGTCCTTTCAAAAGCTTCTAGTGAGAGACGGAAAGGAGAAAGTTTTTACCATGCAGGCATTCATCATAGCTTACTGACATGCAAACTTACGGAGAATGATAAATGAATCAGATGTTATGACTTTATCTTATTTGGCTAAACAATTCAATCACAAAATTGTTCAGTACCTCTTTGTCTTGTTTTAATTATTAAGTGAGTTCATGCCGACTTCGTCAATCAATCACAAGCATTAGTTAGGTTTCCGGTATACACCGATGAGATCCATAGTGTTTGACTAGGTACTGCAAAGTAATGAAATTTATTGGCGCATGATGTTATAAGACTTCATTTAGAACCACGACGATGGTATTAAAGTGTCTGTATCAATTTGCAATAACATCTGTAAATTATTGCTTAAATTTGCATTGCTGTCGATCAAGTTCTCTTCAGCTACCAAAGCTACTGGTCATGATCTTATGTTTGCCCATCATGTTTCAATAAAATTCTAAGATTTGTCAAGTTTGTATCCTCAACTTTGACTAATTTTAGTTACTTCAATGGCATCCTTGGGCTTCGACTGAAGTATACACACATCAATTTGTAGTTCTTTTTCCATTCTCAACTTCATGAAAAACGTTCCCATAGACTATCTCACGTATTTACAATCAGTAGAGCGTTATTGATTGACCCATCAGCTCTATGCACATTTCATGGCCCAAAGTGCTGAATTTGAAATGCAAGCTTTGTACTTCCGCCTATGGCCTTTGCGAAATATAATGGATTATAATTGATCGTTTTACACATGCTAGCATTAATTATTTGAGTGCCGACACATACGAACAACTATCTACATGATGCCAAGACGCCTCTGATGGCGTGGGAATTGATTTATGTGACATTGAAGGAGAGTACTTGCCTTTAAGTAAACGAACGAAGATACTTCTTCTGTTTCGTCTTCTTTTTAGTTTTTTTTTTTTTTTTTTCTCCTTCATTGAACCGTGGCAACAGCAGCAGTTGCGAATTGTTTATCTAAATAATTTTGCAACTCATCTTTACTGTCCAATGCTTACCATTATCTTGCGCCTAAGATACATCACATGTAACGCCTTTGAGGTGTCGCCATGGTCTTTTCTTTTGTTGAGTTTTTTTTTTTTTTTTTTCTCATGTCGAACTTTCAATTTTCAATTTGGATTTTGGATTCCGAAATCAATGAACTTTACCTAATGTAACTTACGTCGTTCATCTTGACAATCAGTAGCGACATAAATATCTCAACATAATTGAGTTGAGTGCGAAGGAGGACAAAAAATATTGGCAGTGTGGGACTCGCCTTTTAAGCCTCACAGTAAGAGGATCTTTATTTAGTGCTAATCCTCAGTTCTGTGATGTGGTATCGAAGGAGGAAGAAGAAAAAAAGAAAAAAATATTTAAGCCCGTTTCTCAGAATTCGAAGAATAACTCAGTATGGACAAAGATACACTTAAGGAAGTTCAAAGATACTTTGACCATAACACGGGATGGTATTCTTTTCTTTGTTTGTTTTTTGACCTAAGGTAAGCAAAACCGATTAATCAGGCCTAAAGCTGGGATTCAGTCACAAAAACTTTATTTTATTTGTCCAAGTACTTCGTGCTGAAACCTATTCAATACCAATATCCTCATAGATGATAGCATGTGACCATTACGTGGTTATGGGACTGCAGGTATTCCATAGGTTTTCTTAGGACTACTTCGAGATACTAACAGGCATGGTCTATCAAATGAAGATATACGTAATCCCGAATCTCTGACACACGTAAGCAAAACCGTCACACAAAAACGTAACATTTGAAATCACGCTGGGATTGCGATAAACTTTAGCTCTAATAGGCTTGTCAGATGAAAGTATCATATCAGGAAGTCACTGGCGATATTAATTCAGATTTGTAGGTCCAGATGGATTCTCACCCTTGTTTCGAATAGATGATCTTCTAACGCGGCGAAACCTGTAGGTATGTGTTTTCATCTGTCATACTCCATAGGAATCTTCCCGTATAGGTGGAAGCTTTTGCCGGACGCCAGTTTCCGCTCCGGACTGTGAGCGCTGTCTGAAATAAAGTAAAACTTTACTGAGTCTACAAAAGCTTGCATTCGTCCGAAGTATAATTAGAACTCCTATATTTGCCATGCTTAATAGTTTCCAAGTCGCATTATTTCAGAAATTGGGATGTTATGCTTCCTTCCTTCACTAACGGTCAGCTCTTCTTTTGTTTTGTGGACCATGGAGGTGCTAGGTGTGATCTTCCAAACGCAAAGAGTCGTTTGCTTTGCTTTTGCTGTAGTGTGTCCATAACCGTGCAAGAACATTACTTTACAGGGAGGGGGGTATGGGAAATTACTCCATTTGCCGTAACGTAGTCTGATAACAATATACTGCTTGATTCCTACCATGACAGCTGTGTCCCAAAGACACATGTTAGCAAACGCAAAGTGCCTTGGTGGAATGACCAACTGGCGGAACTTAGGAAGAAAGTCAGAAAACTCTTCAACTCTGCAAGCGAACGAAGAGGTGGGACGAATACAGGTTTGCTTTCACAGAATACAATCTAGTATTGAGACGATCTAAGCGAGCTGCTTGGAGGAAATTCTGCGAAACAATCGTTGACATGCCTACAGCGGCACGAATCCATAAATCGCTCGCAACGATCATGTCAACTGTGTAGGGTTACTGAAGAAGAATGACGGAACCTACATGACGGACCGTGTGGATACACTTAGAACCTTACTTCAGGTACATCTCCCAAGCTCGTCTCTTAACACATTTCATGTGTACTCGAACACAGTTAACCACAGGGTTTATGTGGACAGTAGAGTTAATAGTTTATCTGGAAATATATTCAGTCCAGAGAAAGTTGAATAGGCGGTAGGCACATTCAAACCTTTTAAAGCCCCGGCGGTGACAGTATGTTTCCAGCACTTCTCCAAAAGTCAATTGACATCATCCTGTCGGGGTTGACAGCTTTATTTAGAGCCAGCTACAATTGGGGATACATACCACCCACCTGGAGGCAGGTTAATGTGGTTTTCGTCCCCAAGCCAGGCAATAGGCCTAGCGAGCTGCCTAAATCATACAGACCTATAAGTCTAACATCATTCGTCCTTAAGACAATGGAGAGACTCATAGATATACATATTAGAGACCGGTTAGATCTGTCTAAGTGGGCGCCGTGGCGTAAGTGGTTAGTGTGTCGGATCACTACGCATAAGGTTCCAAGTTCGAATCCCGAAAAATATCAAAAAGTTTTTTCACGGTCCCACCTCTCGCGAGCGTCTGACAAACATCCGAGAGTATTGTTGTCACGAATAAGCTTCTCAAATCGCCGTTCGAATTTGGCACTAAACTGTAGGTCCCTTCCATTCGTGTGAAAAATATAACGCACACAACATGAGTGGTTGCGAGAAGCTAGGCCATGGCACTTAAAGAGCTGTTGTTCCAAATATTTATTTATTTATTTTTTTTAGATCTGTCTAACCCTCTGAACTTGAATCAGTACGCATACAGGAAAGGCAAATCTACAGTAGGTGCCCTTCACTATCTCGTCAAAAAGATAGAGGGAACACTCAGTTCAAGGGAGATAGCCTTGTGTGCTTTTCTTGACATCGAGGGCGCGTTCGATAACACTGGTTACGACTCAATCGCAAGGGTGATCAGTAGCAGAGGTATCAAAGAATCGACCAACCAATGGATCAGGGTCATGCTGGTAAGTCGATTCACTACTTCCATCTCTGGGGGAGTGTCGGTGTCCATAACTGCAGCCAAAGGATGTCCTCAAGGAGGATTTCTTTCCCCCCTGTTATTGTCTATAGTCATCGACAACTTGTTAGTAGATCTTCACAGATCAGGCTAAACCACCGTCGGATATGCTGATGACTTGGCGGTTTTTATCAGAGGTAAACACAGCACGACAATTTCCAACGTCATGCAAAGTGCAATATATCAAGTTGTAGAATGGTGTAACAAAGAAGGACTTTCCATCAATCCTAGTAAAACCGTTCTAGTGCCGTTTACAAGGAAGACGCAGGTCAACCTTGAACCTATTACAATCAAAGGCACCACACTAGTTTATTGCAGTGAGGTCAAATATCTTGGTGTAATTCTTGACAAACGACTTAATTGGAATTCACATATCAAGTCCGCCACTGAGCGCGCTACTAGAGCAATGTGGGCCAGTAAACGCTTATACGGCAGAACTTTAGGTCTCTCTCCTAAGATGATACATTGGTTGTACATAATGATGGTTAGACCCATTATCACATACGCGGCCATCGTCTGGTGGCCAAAAACTCTCCAGCAGACAACGGCAAACAAGTTGCAGAAGTTGCAAAGAATTGTCTGTCTTGGCATTACAGGTGCGATGCGCACCTGCCCTACGACAGCTCTGGAAGCTATTGTTGGGCTTACACCCTTACCAATCTTCATCAGGAAGATGGCTGCTAGATATGCCATCAGGCTGCAGCTAGATCACGAGTATAAACCAGGTGACCTTGTGGGACATTTAAAGATCCTCAACTCAATCCATAAAAGAGACATGCTCTGCACTTTACCAGATATTACGGTCAGGCAACACTGCTTTGGTAGGTTATTCGAGGTTGAAATATTGGACCGCGAAAACTGCTCCAATGGTGCTCCAACACTGGACCCTAGTCTGGTCTGGCTCGAAGATTGATTCTAGAGTTGGAGCTGGGGTTTTTGGACCCAACGCAAAGATTTCGGTACCTATGGGTACGACTCCCACTCTGTTTCAGGGTGAAATCCATGCCATTGGGATTTGCGCCAGACACAATCTCCGCAAGGGAATCAAAGGCGCTAGAATACATATCTTCTCAGATAGCCAAGCAGCACTTATGGCACTGTCGTCCAACCAAATGGACTCCAGAACCGTGAAATGCTGCTACGATGCATTACAAGACCTTGCCAAATACAACAGGGTAAAACTCGGTTGGGTGCCTGGACATCAAGGGATTGTGGGCAGCGAATCTGCAGATGAGCTTGCTAGCGCTGGCTCAGAATCTGTGTTCATAGGTCCTGAACCTTATTGTGGCGTCAATTGGGCAACAGCTACAACGCTGATTAACGAATGGGAAAACAAACTTCGTCTAGACCGCTGGACTAGTGGGCCAGGTCTAAGACAATCCAAACGATTAATCAAGCCTTACTCCTATAAGGAAATCCTTAACTTAGATAGGGAAACTTAGAAAGAAAGAAGCTTGTGAACTTTCTTACTGGCCATTGCGGCTTGAGATACCACCTTAACAAGATAAACCTGTGCCAAGAGAAGGACTGTCGGTTCTGTTTAGAGGAGGATGAAACTTCCAAACACATTCTATGTGAATGCCCGGCACTACACTGGTTAAGGAAACGTATTCTCCACAAGGAGATACTTACTTCAGTAGAACTGAAATGCTCCGCTACTAAAGACATACTCACTTTCATAAGGGAGGTAGTACGTCTGTCTGTTAGATTAACTCCAACCCTCCGATACAATAGATCTTTCAGATCGCAGTGTCGTTGTCGTTGCCATGCGGGCATGGGTTGTACAAGAGGAAAAAAAAAAAAAAAAACGTAGTCTGAAGAATTTCTATTACACCAAATGGAGAACTCATTCAGATGGTCCTACGATAGGAGTGAAAAACCAGGTACTCAAGATCTAAAACGGACTTTGTAGTCTCGCTCCACCAATTACGATTTGATATACAATATTAAATAGGCCGATCTGGAAAACCTATAGCCCTTGTAAATATAGATGTATACTTGGTAAGGTACAAGTGCACTGCGACCTATAGCCGATCTATTGTACCCTCAAACTAGAGCTCTACTCTAGTCTTGCTGCCTTGACGAACTGGAGTATCTGAAGTGGATCCAGCTAAGGTAGATTTGTCTCTGATAGGATGTACTTAGGTGATGTCGTCTTTTCTCGATTAGTGCTTCGTATTTCATAAGAACATGTGCTGGTGTTTCTGGGAAGTTCCTACAGAATCTGCGGTGTCTATTCCTTTATATTCCCAGTTCCCCAAGGTACTTCTTATCAAGATGCGAGTTCTGCTTCTTTTCCGGTTGTATTTCTCAGAAGTTGCCAATGCGTGTTCCATTTGCTTTCTTCTCTTTTCTCAGCTCCACCCGTATTTTGTGTGGTCCTGTCCACAAAAATGTCCCGGTCTAAGGAACAAGGTTTCTGAGCAGTTTCTGGTCCAGTATATTGATCTTGGTGAGACACCCCCATACCAGTCTGAATCTGATCTCATATGAGTTCAGTGCCTTGATTGTGGCTTGACTATCTGACAGTATTGCGCTGTCTTACCCGCGATGTTTCCTGTCGAGGTTGAATTGGGCGCATATTTCGATCGCATGAACCTCTGTTTAGAATATACTGGAGCAAATCACATGGATTCTGAGTATCGCTCCTGGGTCCGTACACGCCTGTCCCAGTGCCTGTAGTTGTTTTCCATCCAAACATAGAGTCCTTAATTTGAAGAGAATAATTTGAAATCTGTAACAGCTATATTAACTTCTTTGCCATCACCCAAAGTGCTCAGAGCTCCCGATACGAATCGAATTCCATAAGGAATTCACGTTGCATTGCTCATTGTTAACTACCTACCATAATTGATTCCGCAAAAGATGTTGTTATAGGTTTGTTCAATAATTTCCACTGTAAGATTGCTACCCGTTTTAGGTAATCAAATGTATCCAAGAGTAATTGCTACAGATAACTACAAAGTAACAGAGTATGTGCATTCACATGCATGATGCATCAGCTTAACAACCACGCTGAACTGATTCATCGCATAGTAGAGCAGGCGACATAAAACGCTTGGAATTAAAAAGTATTTAAAGCAATGAGATTACAAGTACCTATACCGATTGACCCTATTGGGCGAAATTAATGATCTTGTATTATAGAAAATGTTCACAATGGTGTTTCCTCATCAATATTGTTCAGTAACGAAATCCAACCAATCTCCCAACCTACAAATGGAATTCTATGTTGAAAAGCTCTTTGTGATTCAATTCAATAAGACTTAGACCTCTTTTGATTACCCACGAATCACTTAAAAACCTCTGAATGAATTTCGATCGGGTTTTCACTGCTGAACAGTTTACGTGCCTTGAACTGAAGAACCGATCCACACAGTTACATATGTCGAATGTTTACCGACTAAGACTCCCTTCTATTTCCTGCCATTTGACCTCTCGGGCTCAGAGGACTTCCGTCAAGGATTTCATCGGGAGGTGAGCTCTAGCCGCAGGCGTTCCACTCACTCTTATTTGCAGCCTCCTGCACTGTATGTCGTTATTCTTCCTGTCGGCTCTGCTTCTTCATAATGGCTGCCATATTTTCGCTTCCTGTGTCACAGCATTCCTCCATAGTCTTCATCTGCCTGGTAATCTTACCAAGTTTCTCCATTAGTAGATGTCGTTCTCCTTAGTACTGCCCAATTATTATCGTGCCCAAATCTGTGACGACAGGCCCCAAAGGATCTATATCTTGGAAATTTTTGAGTCAAATAAAAATGTAGGTACCCATGCTTGCTATTGATTCATTCATCTATTATATGTGGAGGAACTCTCTGTGTGTCCACCTGCCTTTGTCTTGTACTAAGATACTCAACCGCCGCATTGGAAGACACATAGTGATTGCCAGCGATTACTCCTACAGTCTCCATGAATTTACTGCTGCTGACGCGCATTACTTGTGTTTTTCCTCAGCACTTTGTAGACCTGTGGATGTGAGGCACAGGGGGAGGTTGTCTGAGGAATTTGAGATCCAAAGTGGGGTAAGGCAATGCGGTATCCTTTCACCAATATTATTTCTATTGGTGATTATAGCGATGTGCTTCGTGCAGCTTTGTCGACGGGAAGCGGAGGCATTCTTTGGATTCTTACATCTCAACTGAAACATCTTGACTACGCTGAAGATGTATGCTTACTCTCCCACAGAATTATGGACCTCCACCAAATGAGAGCAGATGTGGAGAGGGAGGCAGGCGACGTCGGGCTGAAAATTAATACGGCAATAACTAAAACTATCAGCCTTGGAACGAACTCATCGGCTCAAATATCCATTGCTGGACCACCGGTAGAGAGAGTAGAGGATTTCCAGTATCTTGGGAGTATTGTCTCGAACGATGGTGGCACCGAACTGGATATAGCCAACAGGATCGCCAAAGCAAAGTCCGCGTTCGGGATGTTGTCCAAAATATGGCGAAGCAATGCAATCAGTTTGAGCACCAAAATAAGAATGTTCCGCTCCAACGTTGAATCCGGGCTGTTATATGGTTGCAGCACGTGGAAAGTGACTACTATCACCAGAAACTGAAAACGTTTGTTAATAGGTGCCTGCGCAATATCTTAAGGATTTTCTGGCCCAATCGTATCTCTAACGAACACCTTTACGAGAGAACGGGTCAGGAACCAATAGGCACAACCATCCAAAGATGGAAGTGGCAGTGGATTGGTCACACGATCCCAAAGGGTGGCAGGCCCATAGCGTACCATGCTATGCAATGGAGTCCTTTAACTCAGGATGGCAGAAGACCTGGCGGTCCGAGGAGAACATGGCGCAGAACAGTCGAGAAGGAGACACGGCAGTTAGGGAAAAGTTGGGGAGAACTCAGACACATTGCCAGAAACCATACACGATGGCGCGTAGGCGTAGTAGAGGCCCTAGGACCCACAAGGGGATAGAAGAAGAAGGATGTGAGGCAGTCTGAGCTATCCTAATAGCCTCGCTGCAGTCATGCTCTAACGCTTCCATGAGAGGCTTCATTCATCGTCAGCATGAATGTAATTAGTCCTTTCGTACTCACTTGACCGCTAGTTTCTCTCTCTAGTATGTTTTTGGCCAACGTATACATCAGGCATTCTATCAAAACATGTTCCGCGTTCTGGATTTTGCCTTCACAGTGCGGGCAGTATGGGTCATCCACGTGTTTGTACTTGTAGAGATATTCCCGAGAGCATCCGTGCCCTGTTAGTAACTGTGTCATGTAGAAGTTTACTTCTCCGTGTTTTCTGCTGATCCACTCCTCTACGTTGGGGATCAGCATATGGGTCCATCTTCCTTTGGGTGTGGTGTTCCACCTGTGTTGCCATTCTACTCGTATAGCCTCGCTGGTTGCTGTGGCCATTTTTATTTCCAAATCTATTGGCACCCGACTGTAGATTACGTTCATTACCTCCGCGGACACCGTCCGAAAGGCACAACACCTCTCAACGATGCGATTCTATGGGCGGAGTTCATCCGTCTCATGTACTTCTTCTTCTTCCTTTTATCAGCGAGGTTATGATCCAAAAACAAGGGATCACAACCCTCCCACTTCACCGCATTTCTACTGATCCGCCTATGGGGTTCGCCTATTTGACCTCGGAAAATATCGGCAGGCCCGCCGATCACTCGGTTAGTGAGGCCAATAAAATGCCGATTCCGTCGCATTTGTCTGATCCAGGAGCTTATAGGCCTGCCTTTCCTACATCGCGATGTCTTTGGAACGTGTATTGATATTGCCTTCTTAACAGGGTTCAAATGATCTCTTCTTTGAACGTGGCAATACCAAAAGAGCCGGTCGCGCTCTATCTTTTGTACGATGGTTTCCTTGATGTGAAAGCTTCCACGGATCTTCGTACTTCTTATTCGATCAAGCTTTGTCACTCCTGCTGTCATGCGAAGCATCTTCATATCAGCTGCCGTTAATTTACTCTCATACCTTTTGTACATCGTCCAACATTGTGAACCGTATGTGAGCGCTGGACGCACAACTGCGGTTTAGGGCCTTCCTTTCAACTTAGGTGGCATTTTTCTGTCACGGAAGATAGCGGAATTTTCTCGCCACTTCATCCACCCTACGCTTACGTGATGATTGATGTCGTCATCACAAGTTGCTTTGCTATTGATCATAGATCCCAGATACTTGAACTTTTCGCACTTGGGAAGCACTGTTCCATTCAAATAAATGTCTGGAATAGGCCTGAGTGGATCAGAGAACGGGCAGCACAAGTACTCTGTCTACTCTTCATCCGTCTCATTTACGTTATCCGGTATGTCGCTTGTACCCATATAAGGGACGCGTACATGCGGATCCACTTGCTTACCGTTGCTAGAAGGTTTCTAATTGACTGCCTAGGTCCTCCAACGTTTGGCATTAATACTGACAGTGCCACTACTACCCTGAAGGCTCTCTTGCCTGCGTACATCAGGTGCTCTTTGAAGTTTAGCCTGTGGTCCAGCAGCACTCCCAGGTACTTGTGTGGACGCGACTCGATGGTATACCTTTGTTCTGCTACTTATATGCACTGCTACTGTCTTGTGTTCTACCAGTTCCAGACCTGATGCCTGTAGCCATGCCCTCATGTTCGATTACTGCAATGTCATCAGCGTAGCCCATAATTTCTACTCCGTTCGACCTTGGGGTTTATAGTATGCCATCATACATTATATTCCACAGAGCTGGGCCTAGCACTGACCCTTGGGGGACTCCTCAAGCAATTGTGTACGTCCTAGGCCCCTCTTCCGTGTCATAATGAAGAATTCTCTAACTGAAGTAACTGCCTATTATTCTCAGCAGGTAGTTAGGTACAATATATGCAAGTTGCTTAGCGCTCTAACTATGTCTGAGTTGAATGCATTTTTCACGCCGAGTGTTGCGACGGCACAATACTGCTTGCTACCTTCTAGTCGTCTTTGTCCGGCAATAGCTTCGCGTGCTATGTCGCACACCGCCCTTATCGCCCCTATGCTGCTTCGTTTCTTTCTAAAGCCGCACTGCCGAGTAGAGAGACCCGAGTCGCCTTCCATATAAGGCTCTAGCCTTGTACGTATTATTTTTTCTAGTACTTTCTCCAGTGTGCCAAGCATGCGCAATGGCCTGTACGACGACGGTTGTCAGGTGGTTTTTTTCCCTTTGGGATGAGGACAAACTGTTGCCTTTTCCACTATAGTGGGAAATTGCCTTCCGTGTCGTATAAAGCCGTATGAAGATCTCTGGTCTTGCTTTAATGACGATGATCCCGCACGAAGTTCGGGATCTTATCCATTCCGCGCCTTCTAAAACTTCCTCTGTGGCGACTGCTGGTATTGCCTCTGTTTCTTCCGCTTCTCCTCGTGGTAGAGTGAATCCATCCTTCCTCGGGAAAGAGCGCAGACAATTGAGTGCATGATATTCGGGCAAGTCAGTGCAGCTGCCGTGCCATTCTTTAATTTGTTCATGACTATTTGATACGCACCTCCCCATGGATTGTGTTGTAGCTTCTCTCTGAGTGCCTGGAAGCATTCGGCGGTGCTCTTTTTTATCAGCTTATGGAGTTGTGATCTCTTCCTCTGAAACTGTTCTCTCAGTACCACATAGTCCTGTGTGCCTCTACCTCAGGCTCTCTGCTGACACCTCCGCATTCTGTGACATTCTGCTCGCGTATTGGCAATGTCGTATATTCCACCTGTACACAAGTGTTCTTCCATTTCCATTGCCCTTCCGTGACGTGGCTGCGTCGCATCTTCGGGATATGGACCTTGTGACTTCCTTAGTCGGTTCTTCTGCTGTGCTTCTTCCTATGTTCATGTCGCTTCGCATGTACTCGAGCATAGATGCCACTGGGAACTTGAATTTCACCTAACCCAGTTCCTAACGGGACATATATGTTTTCCTTCTGCGTAGAAACACTGACTGCATAGAATACGCCGAACCCGTGTTTTTCCAATGTCCACGAAAGGGAAGCACTAGGGATGCACTAGCCAAATACATAAGGTTAACATTAACTGACTAAGATACTTGTATTTACTCATAATTTCTAAAGACCATGGAGAAATAACGAGCTTCATGGATCTATGTTTGATGGACTTTTTCAAAAGACATCTGACCTGTCATCGGTGTCTGTAGATGAGAACCTCAGTGTATCAAGTCGAAATGGTCGCTCTGCTGCACGCGCTGATTCACTTCAAAGAGAGTCAAGTTATAAGGAAGAATATCCTAATGGCGCTACAGTTCGGGGTGAACCTGGGCCTCAACCAACAAGCCTTTCCATTTAGCTCGGTCGTTAGCTCCAGTGGCGCACTCCAAGTTGGTCGAGGTCCCCTTGAACTTGTGCGCGCCACCTATGGCGATGATTCCCTCTACTGCGTCGTCCCTCGGGATTAGATTCGAAGACTCTGCGGGCCGGAGCGTTGGTGTCCATTTGCTCTACATGTCCTAGCCATCTCAGACGTCCAATACGCAGTATTTTGACTAGGTCGATGTCGCTGTACAGCTCGTATAGTTCGTGATTGAATCTTCTCCTCCAAAACCCGTCAACGCAAACGGGACCGAATATCTTACGAAGAATTTTTCTCTCGAAGCGACCAAGGATATCTTCATCCTCTTTTAATAAAGTCCATGTTTCAGCGCCATAAAGCAGGACTGGGATGATCAGGATCTTATACAGAGTCTCCTTAGTTGTTTTCTAGATAGGGTTTTACTGTTGAATTGCGACAGTGATTGGCAAGAGTTATTCTTCGATTGATTTCTGCGCTGATGTGGTTCTCAGAATTAATAGCAGAGCCAAGGTAGACAAAGTCCCTTACTACCTCGAAGTTATAGCTGCTCACTGTGACGTTTCGTCCAATTCGTCGGTGTCGGTTTTCCCTTCTTGTTGACAGCATATACTTGGTTTTGCCCTCGTTTATCGCTAAACCCATTTTGGCCGCTTTCGCCTCAATACTTGCAAACGCACCGGTGACAGCCCGCTGAGTTCTTCCGATAATGTCTATATCGTTGGCGTATGCAAGCAGTTGTACAGACTTGTAATAGATTGGGCCTCCGGTGTTTGCTTGTAAGTTCCGCAAAATCCGTTCAAGTACAATATTAAAGAAATCACATGACAGCGCGTCACCTTGTCTAAAACCTTTTTTGACATCAAAGGTCTCGGTGAGGTCATTACCGACCTTGATGGAGCACCGAGCGTTCTCCATCGTCAGCCTGCACAGACGGACAAGTTTGGCAGGGATGTCAAAACTAGACATGGCTCTATAAAGCTCTTCTCTATAGATGCTGTCATAGGCGGGCTTGAAATCGATAAAGAGGTGATGAGTATCGATTTGGAATTCTTGGGTTTTCTCCAGGATCTGCCAAAGTGTGAAGATTTGATCGAGGGTGGACTTTTCTGGCCTGAAACCGCACTAATAGGGTCCAATCAGGCTGTTAATAAAAGGTTTCAGGCGTTCACACAATATCGCAGAAAAGATCTTGTATGCGATATTGAGGAGACTGATGCCTCTATAATTGGCGCAGTTGAGGGGATCTCCTTTCTTGTGGATCGGGCAAACGATGCTGAGGTTCCATTCATCTGGCATACACTCGTCTGACCAAATCTTAGAGATGAGTTGATGTATGCACTCTACCAATTCATCCCCAGCTGCCTTGAAAGGTTCGGCCGGTAAGCCATCAGGTCCAGCAGCCTTGTTGGATTTTAGCTTGGATATTGCCATCCTCACTTCGTTTTGGTCAGGTGGACGGAAATTTTGACTATCATCGTCTATGTTGAATGGTTCATTCTGCCTGACAGCGGGATGTTGGTCTTCGTTGCCGTTATACAGTCTGCAGAAGTAGTTTTTCCATATTCTCAGGACAGACTGTGATTCTACTGTGAGGTTTCCATTTTCATCTCTACAGGTTTCTGTACGGGTATTACTTCTCTGACACGTTCTTTTTACCTTTTGGTAAAACTTCCGTACATTGTTCCTGGAGTATAAACTCTCGATATTCTCAAACGCGCGCTTCTCATGCTCTTTCTTCTTCTTTTCGAGAAGCCGATGTTCTTCCCGTCTCTTTTGCTCGTAGAGCTCACGAGCAGCTCTCGCCTTCCTTTGCAGCGCCGTTTTCTATGCCTCTTGTTTTGCTGCATGCACTCGCCGGCATTCTTCGTCAAACCAGGGGTTTTGCGGTGGTGGGCGAGCGAGACCCAGCACATCAGTCGCGGCATTTCTGATGGCATGTTGGCAGCGTTGCCACTGGTCTTCGGCACTTGATGCTGGCGGCATAGGGGTGATTGAGAGATTTCGGGATACGCGTTCAGCGAAGAGTCTGGTGGTCTCTTGCGATTGTAGCTTTTCGACGTTAAATTTTCTCACAGTGATTCTTCTTTGTTGCTCAGATTGGGATATCTGCATTCGTACCTTGGCTACAACAAGGTAATGATCTGAGTCTATGTTGGCCGCTCTGAAGGTCCGGACATCCAGAATACTGGAGGCATGCCTTGCGTCGATCGCAATATGATCAATTTGGTTGATCGTTACATGATCATTGGACCGCCATGTCTGCTTATGAATATCGAGATGAGGAAACCATGGGCTTGCTATGGTGACATTTCGCTCCACAGCGAAATCAATTAGCCTTAGTGCGTTATCAGACGTGGTGTCGTGTAGGCTATGCTTACCGACTGCCCTACCAAATACGTCCTCCTTTCCTATTTTGGCGTTAAAATCGCCCAATACGATTTTAACGTCGTATTTAGGACATTGCTCGTATGTCTTGTCGAGGAGCTCGTAGAAACACTCTTTCATGGCAGGGTCCTTTTCTTCTGTGGGGGCATGAACACATATTAGGCTTATGTTAGCGAATTTAGCCTTGATCCGGATAGTCATAATACGCTCGCTCACGTGTCGGAAGCTTAAGACTTCTTGCCTAAGTCTGCCGCGTATGACAAATCCGCATCCGAATAAGCGTTGCCTGTTGCCTCTGTAGCAATCACCGTAGTAGATGTCACAGTTTTTCATCCTCTTTTTGCCCGGCCCATCCCATCGCACTTCCTGGATGGCGATTATATCTGCTTTATAGCAGTCTAGGGCCTCTGCTAGTTGTTCGGCTGCACGTGGTCTGTACAGGGACAAAACATTCCACGTACAGATCCGAAGGTCGTTGTCCTTATTTCGTTTGCTGGGGTCGTCATTAGTTGAGTCATCCTTATCCGAGGCTTTTGGTTGTTTCGGAACCATACATTTTTTACGTGGTAGAGAAGTTACCCCGACGGCACATCCCCCAACCTGGAGGGCCATTTCCTTTATTATTCCCCTAGGACGAGGGTCCGGGTACACCGGTGCCAGTGCTCCACTACGGGAGTATGAACGCTGCCGTTGGGCCCATTAAGGGCTCCTCCGCCACCATCTTTATTCCGAGGTCCAGAGCAACGTTGGAAATTCCTTACCGACCTGTGATCCGAATACATCGAAGCAGCTCGCGCAAGGTATTCACTAAGTTCAACCTAACTGGAACTACAGGCGCCACCGTTGACTCCGTCTAGGGAGTTCGTCCGCTGCCGCCTGGAACAGGAAGAAGTGCTCTTGTGAAAAAGTACTCTTCCCCCCCTCTCTCATCTGCTGTCGCCAAGAATCCGCCAAACGGGGTTGGTTACCCATTTCTTGGATTAAGGTACTAGGCACCCGGCTGTCACCACGTGGAGGTTAAGATTAGGAGTTGGTAGGCCTCAGCTAAGTGAAAACGCTTGTGTTGTTATATGATCGCATGCACTACCGTTGGACCAGCCAAGAATATCCTAATAGCACTGGACAATCGAGCGCATGAAACAGACAGACATTAGCACTTTTTAATATTTATATGTAGAGAAATTTAAGGAATGTGTAATTTAATACGAATTGACATTGGCCTGGGTAACAGAGCACTTGGAGATCAGAGGAAATGAAAGACGGACAAACTGACGAGGCAGGCGTCTGTCTCGGAATTTCTTGCTCCTGAATCCTGAAGGGGATTGATCCAAAAATGAGCCACTACTAAACACAATAAATGTAGTCAATTGTGAAGAGATACAAATAAGCCAAATAACACTTAAATAAAGCGTCGGAAGGCTCTACTAAACTTAGTATTCTAAGCATCAAGTTAATAACATTCAAATGGTAAGTAATGTTTGTCGCAAGACAATAAACTGAGAGTTCTTTTGAAGAATGTGGGTCTTGTGGAAGATGATACCCGCAGACTGTGCCAATGATGAATTACCGGCACTAGCTAGCATTAGAAGACGGATATTGGGCTATCGCTAGTGAGAAAACAAGAGGATTAGCCAAATAACCTCCAAGGAAATGCTATTATAAACAACAGGAATCAGGGCGGAGAGGAGCTCTGAAGAAGTCAAGAGAGTATATCTTGATAAGACCACTGTGGTATAGACACGGAAAGAGACCTATTTCGATATCATTCTAAAATACAAGTATTTGTTGTTTCGCACTCTCGCTGCCAGAACCTTATGTTTATATGGCAAGTTCTATGTTTATTCATAGGAGCAATTCTGTCAAAGCGCATAATCCAAGAAACCTATGAACTTACGTTTCAATTCTTTTTCCGTTAGCTTTACAAATATCTGGAGCTATAGCTGGATGTAATGCACTATCCAGCTTGAGTTTGTATAATAAAATTCGCCTCTATAGAAGAATACATTTGTAAGTTGTAGTTTACGTGTAATATCGTTCATCTTCAACCACGCGAGCGTAAGTTAGGGTAGGACTGATACCCGAAGGATGTACCTATTTGTGGCATTATTTTGAAGGATAGACACCAATACTACGTAAGTGGCGACAAGACCCCCGTTAGGTAAGAGGAAAGGAGTCTGCGAATTCGACCTTCCCCATGTATATGCGCCCTATCTATGTAGTATGTCTTGGGCTATTTTTTGCCACTTTACACACATTAGTGGTGTGTTCAACATCCATATATGAGTATGTGAAAAAAATCTAACAAGATACCACTTAAATGTACGCATTTTAAGCTCCCCATCGTGCGAGAAACAAGATGAACAAAGTCAACCTAATCATCGTCCCCAGTTGTACATCAAACAAAAACAACTCAAAACGAACAAAATAGAAAGAACTCATAGAGAAAGGGGATTCAACCCCAAGATCATACATTATTGTGTAGCAACTTTTGCGTACATAAGTACTGACTTTGTATGAACCTACACTGTCGGGCGAGCCCCTTCAAATAGCAGACGACATTTGCCTTATTATCTGCGTCTATTTGCTTTTATGGTCAGAGACAAAGTGAGCAGAAGCAAGTGGCATCTGTAGTAGTTGTCACAAAATAGATCAAGAACTATTCTTCAAGTTTAAATACAATATAATTCAAGATGAGATCTGGTACACCCTTGTATTAGTACGAGTACAAGTCCAGTTGATAATAAATTCAAATGTCGGTGTTGACATTTGCTGCTGATAGACACATAGATTTCAACCAAAAGGAAAAAAACTTGAAATCGAATTTCGCAGTATTGGGTGTGTTCTGTGACTCAAGAACTCAAAAGGATAGACTGCATCTATCAACGAAAGAAATCTCTCATTCTAGGGTTAACAGAAACTCAAACCAATGCCTCAAAGAATTCTATATGTGCTGCCTCGGGTAGGAACTGCATTTCTGGTTTTTGTAAAAGTGTAGCCTCTGTATAGCTTCAATCAGCATGAGCTTAATGGAGAAGTCAGTGGAACCTGGTGTTCTAGAAAGTATAAGGATCAAATTCGATTTACATTGTTTCATGAACTACATCTTTCCATGTATTGACGCATGCTCCAGAAGTATCTATGACAACAGTTGAGCAAAAGACATACATACATTTACAGTATGTCCTGTATCCTCTTGTGGGTCCTAGGGCCTCTACTACGCCTACGCGCCATCGTGTACGGTTTCTGGCAATGTGTCTGAGTTCTCCCCAACTTTTCCCTAACTGCCGTGCCTCCTTCTCGACTGTTCTGCGCCATGTTCTCCTCGGACCGCCAGTTCTTCTGCCATAAAGGGTTCCATTGCATAGCATGATTCGCTATGGAATTGTTACCCTTTCGGAACGTGTGACCAATCCACTGCCACTTCCGTCGTTGGATGGTTGTGCCTATTGGTTCCTGACCCGTTTTCTCGTAAAGGTGTTCGTTAGAGATACGATTCGGCCACAAAATCCTTAAGATATTGCATAGCAGTATTCTGGTGATAGTAGTGGTCACTCTCCACGTACTGCAACCATATAGCAGCACGGATTCAACGTTGGAGCGGAACAGTCTTATCTTCAGACTGATTGCAGTGCTTCGCCATATTTTAGACACCATACCGAACGCGGACTTTGCTTTGACGATCCTGTTGGCTATATCCAGTTCGGTTCCACCATCGGTCGAGACAATAATTCCAAGATACTGGAAATCCTCTACTCTCTCTACCGGTTGTCCAGCAATGCATATTTGAGCCGATGAGTTTGTTCCAACCTGATAATTTTAGTTTTTGCCGTATTAATTTTCAGCCCGACGACACCTGCCTCCCTCTCCACATCTGCTGTCATTTGTTGGAGGTCCATAATTCTGTGAGGGAGTAAGCATACATCGTCAGCGTAGTCAAGATGTTTCAGTTGAAATGTAAGAGTCCATCGAATGCCTCCGTTTCCCGTCGACAAAGCTGCACGAAGCACATCGCTATAATCACCAATAGGAATAATATTGGTAAAAGGATACAGCCTTGTCTTACCCGACATTGGATCTCAAATTCCTCAGACAGCCTTCCTCTGTGCAGAACGTGACATTTTGAGCCTTCATATGTAGCTTTGATAATAGCAATTAGTTTATCCGGGATACCTCTCCTGCGTAAGGCACGCCAAATAAACTCCCTGTTAACACTATCGAACGCCTTCTCAAAATCGATGAACAGCAGGTGGAGTGGCGATCGATATTCAATGATAATCCGCAGGGTGTTGATATGGTCGACACAGGAGGATCCAGAGCGGAAACCTGCTTGTTCGGCATCGAGTGTGTCTTCGAGATGTTGTTTGATTCACTCCAGGATGATTTTAGCTCCCAATTTCCGCACTCGATTAAATTTCCTTTCTTAGGAAGCTTGACGATCATTCCCTTTTTCGACTCGTTAGGAAAGCTCTCAGCTGCCCAAGCTCTATCTATAAGTAGAAGCAGAAGTTCAGCCGATGTTGTTGGTGCTGCTCGTAAAAGATCTGTTGGAATACCGTCAAGTCCTACCGGCTGGTTGGTTTTGTGTGCCTTGATCGCGGTAGTGATCTCATCATTACTGGGAGTCGTGGTGCGTATTCGGGAACTTCTCACCTCGGGCACCTGAGTCTGATTTGGGAACATATCGCTAGCGAATATGCGGTTCAAAACCGTAGCAAAATGCTCTTTCCATCTCTTGAGCTGGTCCTTATCTGAAATGAGCAAGGAGCCGTCTAGGCTTTTCACTGGGTGTTGGCTGGAGCTACGGCCACATATCAGCTCTTTGGTGATTCTGTAGATGGTCCTGCTGTCACACCTCCGTGCAGCTTCTTCTGCTTCTGTGGCCAGCGCGTTGATGTAGTTGCGCTTGTCACGTTGCACGCTACGCTGAACTTCTCTCATCTTGATGCGATATAGGGACTCTAGCTCGCTTCTCCCTGCTGCTGGAGTAGCTGCAACACTAGCTTTCAGCTGTTTTCGTTCGTCAATCCGTCTTCAGGTATCCTCGGAAAGCCATGCCCTATGCCTTCCCTGTGATCGACCGACAATTCTTCAATTCTCAATCCAGCACCAGATGTAAAAACATTTTTCACAGCACACCAATGATCTTGGATAGTTGCGAGCATTGAGCTGCTGATTGCTTCCACACCTTGCGAAAAGTGCTCCCTTAATTGTTGGCGCACTGAGGGATTACTAAGTCTATCGATGTTGAACCTGGGCATTCTTGTGTTGTCGAGGGGACTTCGAACTGAAGCAGTTCGTAGTTGGGGAGAGATGGTGATCTCTACTATCCCCACATCTGCCCCTCGCCTGTTTCGGACGTCCAGGAGACTACTTCTTAAGCGGCGTCTGATGGCAAAATGGTCAATTTGGTTTGAGGTTGCTTGCCTGTCGTTGGATACCCAGCTGACTTTGTGGCTGGTCTTGTACTCATACATGGTGCCACCTATCACAAGGTGGTTGGCATTGCAGAAATCCACAAACCTTTCACTGTTGTCATTGCGGTTGCCTATTCCATGTTTCCCGATTACATGTTTGAGCCCTTCGTTGTCATTGCCTACCTTGGCAATCAAATCGCACATCACTATGACAATGTCTCCATTTGGTGATGTGTTGAAGATGGCACTTAAGAGATTGTTGAACCTCTCCTTTTCTTCCTCAGACGAACTATTCGTTGGGGCGTAACACTGTATGATGGTGACGCGTCGTACTCTAGTCCGGAATCTGGCCGTCATAATCCTATCACCATGAGGCTGCCAGGAAATTAGGCCCTTACTTGCTGTTGTTCTTAACAGAAGTCCGACTCTATTTTCCCGCGGACTTCCGGATGGTCTTCCAGAATAGAGTAGTACAGTGTTACGTGTTGGGGACTGGTACTCGCCCGCTTCTAACCATCTTATTTCACTTACCCCCGAAATGTCCAATTGATATCGCATGAACTCTTTTCCCAATTGAAGGAATCTGGTATTGTAAGGACGTTCGTTTCCCGAGTCGAGGAGCGTCTTTACATTCCAGAAACCTATCTTTGTCCGGGTACAATAGCCAAAAGTCGTCAACATGTGATCAGTCCTTATCCGAGGCATAGTGTCGGTTTCTGTAGCGATCTGGTTTCAGTAACGCAGGTTGCTGGCCCTCGTTACCTAATCTAGAATCAAGGCCCTAGACAACTCACACTTGCAATTTTGGCCTACACGTATAAGGGTTTATACCTTTAGTTGCCCGGGGACCACCACTAGGAGCTAAAGCAAGCACTTCATCACGAACTTGATTGTTGCGCTACTGGCCCAAGACAAGTTTTGGGCAGTCAGTTTTTTGCCGAGTAATCGCAATGCAGGTCCCCATATGGAAGTCAGGATAGCAATATCCAAGCTGAAATCCAACAACGCTGCTGGACATGACGGCTTACCGGTCGAATATAGAGCAAACAACAACTCATCTCTAAGATTTGGTCAGACAAGTGGATGCCTGATGGCTGGAATCTCAGAATCGTTTGCCTGATCCGCATAAAAGCAGACCTCCTCAACTGCGTCAATTATAGAGGCATCCGCGGTATTGTGTGAACGACTGAAACCTGATTGGCCCGTATCAGTGCGGTTTTAGGCCAAGAAAGTCGACTGTAGGTCAAATTTTCGCACTTCGGCAAATCTTGGAGAAAACCCAAGAAATCCAAATCAACAGTCATCATATCTTTTTCAAGGCCGCTTTGATCGCCTCCTTCAGAACGAAGTTCGGGATCCCGTCCATCCCTGGCGTCTTGTTGCTTTTGATAGCTGCTGCGGCTTCTACGACTTCCTCAGTTATAAGTGGTGGTATCGTCTCCGTTTTATCTTCTATGTCCCGTGGCAATATGAATCCATCTTCCTCGGGAATAGGCTTCTGACAATGGAGTTTATGATGTGTGGGCATATCGATGCGGCTGCACTTCCAGTTTATTCATGACTGTTATGTACCCGCTTCCCCATGGGAAAGTCTAGCATTGTTCAATTATTTATGGTATGGTATGGTATGGTAGGAGGATAAGGCGACCTCATTGGAAGGTGCTTGCATGGAGGCCTTTTGGTTCATTGTGATTCCCTTTAAATTAAGCTACCATCTCTAATTTGGTTGCATGTCGTGAATCTGTATCTGTACTCCTGATGAAGCATATCATGTTCCCAAGTGCGACTTGCGCCAGATCCTCTAGTTCTTCAAAAAGTCAGTTTCTCATATAACAGAAGCGAAGAGTTTAAAGATTAGAAGAATCACACAGTAAGTGTTTGATAGTTTCAATTTCTTCTGTAGGACAATGCTCAATTAGTACACCTACCATGATATTGGTTTCTTTCTCGTTTATTGCCAAGAGGCTTTTAGTCCGTTTTTCGTTCAGAGTTGGGCATAAGCTGCGAAATATGACACAGTCGCCTCTGGCTGCCCAAGAGGTGTAGATCTTTTCTCTTGCTTTAAGGTCTATTTTCCTTTTTTGTACCCCAATAGGGGTAGCTACCGATGGGTGAATTTATCATTTAATAGTGCTAGTTCATCTGCTGGTTCACTCCCTTCTACGAGTATATATTACTACTCGTATATACGAAAACCTAGCAGAGAGTGACTTCATAGGCGCTGCATATTCTGTTTATAGTTTATCGGCATGGGGCGACTGTTTTCGATCTGATTAACTCACTGTCCGGTGCCTTGAGTGTAGCTTTTCTATCCACGAAGATTGTGACCCTAGAAGGGTTTAGTTTCTTCGCGGGTATAGTCGGTGCTTCTCTTTCAATGGCGAAGACTTCGGCTTGGAAGATAGTACAGTCACCCGGGAGTTTCTATAAATCATTTATGTTAAGTGATTCATAGGAAACACCAGCCCCGGTTCCTTTATCCATTTCAAACCCATCAGTCTAGAGCTGAAAGTCATGTACATTGGTTAATGCATTGGATTCTCTCTCCTGCCTGCCGGGAAAAAGAATGGAGCATTTCTTGTGAAAGACCATATAAAGTACGACATAGCCTGTTGTTCTCTTCAAATCATTTGATCTATATATCTCTGAAATATAGATCCATGTCCATAGGAGAGTTGCTTCCATGTGCTTTTTTATCGAAGACGAATCGCGGTATTGGCAGCCACTGCTTCGCATGAACTCATCCAGAAGAGGGATATTGAGAATCATTTCCAAACCTGCCTGAGGGGTTGATTTGTGTGCTCCTGTTTGCTAACACATGATAATCTTTGTACCTTCGTAACTTTGTCTGTTGCATTCCACCATTCAATTGTAGGTAAGTATAGGTCTTACGATGGCAGTATTCATTCAATGAATTATGGGCGGTCGCAAGCCCCATCGTTTGACGAAGGTTTCCTTGCACGCGTTGAAAGCACATAAGCCTTCAATTATTTGAAGAGGAAAAGTGAAATCCGCGGTTCTTACGGACGCGTGACTTTTAGACTCCCTTCCTTCTTCATTTTATAAAGATTGTGTAAAGTATGTACAGCTATATATATTCTCGCAACTGCCTTATAAAATTTATAATAAAGAGTAGTTCTTATCTTTCCCATGACAAAGATTCTTCCATGTAACGATTTTTTTAAAAGAAATCTATGTACTCGTATATCTGAACTTGGATGGCTTCACTGCTAATGGGAACTCCCTTGTAGATTTCATCTTTTTCCATAGTACCAGCAATTAGAGTCATACATGTGTATGCATGTATATATTATATATATGTATAGATATATATACAGGCTTAG
This sequence comes from Brachypalpus laphriformis, assembly GCA_945910035.1. Classification (NCBI taxonomy): domain Eukaryota; kingdom Metazoa; phylum Arthropoda; class Insecta; order Diptera; family Syrphidae; genus Brachypalpus; species Brachypalpus laphriformis. The sequence continues at coordinate 167,981,998 of OX246754.1, forward strand.
CATCATGAACTTGTTCCCAGAAAATAACGATAAACTTTTTGCATTATTGACCACAATAATGCATATGTACATATCAGCCTCTAGATATTTGCAACAACCAAAAGCAACATTTTCCAATTTGGGTTTTTTTCTCACATACTTGATAATTTATCTCGATTCTTCAATTGAAGTCCAAAAAAACTGTATCCGTTGTGTATTTCATTATCATGTATCAGCTGAGATCTAAAAGTTATTATTTTGCAACTAAATTGAACTGTCTTCGCACATTAATGGGCAATAAATTTTGATTTCTTTAACATTGACAAAAATATTGAGAATGTGTGGGCTGGTCATCACTCTCTTACATGTTACTTTGTCAAAATGACTTCATTTCACGTGACATGCGACAAGGGTGATGTGTCAATGCTTTGATTGGAGTTTTTGGCAAAAGCTATTGAAGGTAGGCAGTAAATAAGTTTACAGATTTTCCGTGACCTGGTGGATGATTGACCATGAATCACAAATCAAAAATCGTACCCATCTATAGGATGATGTATAACTTTTTTTTTTTAACGAGTTCGCCCTTTATGCTTTTCCAGTAAAAAGAATTGTGTAGTAAAGTGGAGTGTATGACATGTAATACAGTGAAAGGCATACAGTCGTGGTCGTATTTTTTAGGGAGGGTATGCGGTTTCTTCTAATATTTAGCTGTAAAAAGGAAATTGAAGATTCTTTAATCTAAATGGGTGAACAACTTTAAACATAAAGAAGACTTATAGAATAAAACGTAAGAAGTGTGATACAACATACGACTCAAAACCTGCCCTCATATGGTTTAGTCCATGCAAGACATATGACAAACTGTTTTGCGAGATTGTAGTTATGCAAGCAATTTTTTAAGATGATAGCCAACATTACCTCTAGTACTCGGTATCAACGAAAAGGTTGCACTTGTGCATTGCTTCATATCATTAGTACCAGATCTGAATTCACTGAGCAATACTAGCTGGTAATACGTCTAAACTGGTCTAATACCGATTTAGATACTATCTTGGCATATGAAATATAATCTTAATTTTTACGGAGAAGAAAAGCATACGCACAAGGGTTCCTGAGAAATTCAAGTGGTACGTTCTGGACAAAGAAAAAGGCAAGACTTTTGTTTTCGTGATGAAAAATTGCCTCTCTCACACCATCAACGGAGCTGAGGATGAAGAGTGCTGAGCACAAAATATGTGGGATTCCCTACAGCGAACTTGCTTAAAGAAGGACAAATCACTGCTAGGAGCTTCGAAAGGCCATCACCAACACGCCAAAGAAACATGGTAGTGGAGTGATGAAGCTAAAGAATTGATAAATAAGAGGAAAGCGGATTCCAAAACTTGGTCAAAGTGCCCATTTAATAATAGAAACCAGAAACTCTGCTTCGAGCAGAGAGTACCTTCCCCAGTTACTGATATATTGTATATTGCTATCCAGGAACTGCGACGACATAATATAAATAAAAGCGCAACCATATTCAAAATATCTGCCCAAAGAAGGAGGAATGCTCAGGAGATTCGTTTGCCAATGTTTATTAACAATGGTCACGGCAAGCTTCTTGTGTATGACGTCAAAACTCTGCAGAGGTTTTTTTTTTTTTTTTTTTTTTTTTTCCCGATGGTGTGTGAAAAATCTTCCATAGACACTATGAGAATAGCAAGCGCGTGCTCATAGTAGTGTCAGATTCTTACTGACTAAAAAAACACCACCCTTCGATATAAATTTGTTAGATATCGCAACTAAGTATTAACTTATCAAGCAATTTTTCTATCACGAAATAAAAACAATTGGCAGGTTGCTTTCCACTGAAGGATCCTGCATATTCCGCAACCTAGACGCGGTTAACCATTATCTCGCCAAGTCGAAAGGTTTCGTCCTTTGTAGTCGGCGCAATAAATTGCTCTCATCCAAAATTTGTAGGACTGTATTGTTGACATGTCCGATTAGTCGGTTTCTATGCTTTCTCGCGAAGTTTCTAGTTTCAGCTTCGATTGTCGGAATTTCGAGATCCCTGTGGATATCGTCGTTTCTACTATACCACGGTGCTTGGACAATTTCTCTTAGCACGTTATTTTGAAAAGCTTGTAAAATATTTGCATTTGTTTTCTTGGTACAACCCCAAAGTTGTATACCGTAGGTCCACACCGGCTTTAGCACTTGCTTGTATAAAAGCAGTTTGTTCTCAGTACTTAGCTGGGAATGTTTTCCTAGTAACCAGTACATTTCTCTACATTTGATTTCGAGTTCTTTTCGTTTCATTTTCACGTGCGAATTCCATTTCAGTCTTGCGTCGAGTGTCATTCCCAGGTATTTTGCCTCGTTTGCAAAGGGTATTCGGGACGAGTTTAGGAAAATTGGCAAGTTATTAGTTTTCTTGTAAGTGAAATTCACGTGAACAGATTTAGATTCGTTGAGGGCCATCCGCCAGTCCCTCGTCCATTCATTTACATTATTCAGTGCGCTTTGCAGTTTTGCAGTCGTTTCATCGATTGTTTTACCTACTGCTAGGATAGCGGTGTCATCGGCAAACGTAGCAAGGATAGTGCCATCTTCGTTCGGTATATCACGAGTATATAGCAAATAGAGAAGCGGCCCAAGAACGCTTCCTTGCCGTACGCCTGCCGAAATTTCTTTCAACTCGGAGTATTCCACTCCATGTCTAACACGAAAGAGTCTATTCCCGAGATATGATTCTAGAATATCGTATAAACATACAGGGAGAACTTGTCGTAGTTTGCATTTCACGCCATCATGCCACACCTTGTCAAAGGCTTGCGAGACGTCAAGAAATACTCTGGAGCAAGTCTTCGTTTCTTCAAGTGCTTTCTCGATTACGTCAGTAATTCTATGCACCTGGTCAATCGTCGAATGCTTGCTTCTGAACCCAAACTGGTGGTCGGGGATAAGATTATTTTCTTCTATAACCGGTTGGAGACGCCTTAATAATATCCTCTCGAAAATTTTCGATATGATTGGAAGAAGCGAAATTGGTCTATAAGATTTTACCCCATTTGGCGGTTTTCCTGGTTTTAAAACCATTATGACCTCCGCAACTTTCCATTGGCTCGGCACGTGTTTTAATCTAAGTGCAGCATTTACAATATGGAGAAGCTTAATCAATGCTTTTCTAGGTAAAACTTTGAGAATCTCTCCGGTAATCAAATCATAACCTGGAGATTTCTTAGGTTTTAGATTCTCGATCTCATGTTTGAGTTCCCTTAGCGTTGCACTTGTGAGCGTCAAATCGTCAGATGGTAAATCCAGCCTATTGAGGTTGTCGTAAACCACTTGACCATCGTACGGTTTAAAGGTTTCTTTCAGGTGGGCCGCAAAGACGTCCGCTTTTTATTTATCTTCACTCGCCCATTTATTTTGATTTAATTTGATTGGCGCCGCGGAGACGTTGGGCTTTTTGGTACCTTTTACATCTTTCCAAAGTGAATAATTGGAATCTTTTTTCGCTGTTAAACTTTCAAGGTAAGAGCCTATTGCACGATTCTTAAAATCCTTAATAGTCTTCTTCAACAAATTGCACAGACGATTCAAGTGTGCTTTATGTTGCGGAGCACGACTCTGTTGCCATTTTTTACGCGCTTTCCTTTTTTCCTTGACCAATTCTTTTATTTCCGGAGGATATCGCAAACCGTATATGTCCGGCGTTTTCCTTGGATTGGGCGTATTATTCCAAGAGGCGAGCTGTACGATCTCAACGAAGCGATCAACTTCAACCTCAAGTTCATAGGGTGTCGTAAGTGGAACGCTTAGTTCTACATTATCTTCAATTTCGTTCCTAAAGCCTTCCCAGTTAGTTGTTCGACCAGTTAATCTCGCTGGCTTTAGAGGTGGCTGACTCTGCAGAGGTGGCGGCGGCAGTGTTGTGAACGACTTTTGAATGAACAGTTTCCATGGTTATACTTTCCAACATTGCAGACGAAGAAGTTATTGAGGCGGTCAAATACTCCAAAAAATGAAATGCGGTTGGACCAGACAAGATGCCCTCTGAGTTCTGGAAAACGATGGGAGACATCGGGTTCAGATAGCTCAGAATTCTCATCTCCAAATTCGTGAGAGGTGACCCAATGCCGAATCAATGGAGGGAAAGTTACCTTCTCCCTGTATACAAAGGGAAGGGTGATACGCGAAACTGTGATAACTACCGTTCGATCAAGCTGATGTCACACACCATGGAGATCGTTGAGCGGGTATTAGGTGGCCGACTGCGAAAAATAATACGGCTATCTGATGGCCAGTGCGAGTTTGTCGCAGGTAAATCAACCACAGATGCAATCCAAAATACTCGTATAAGGATCATAATGGAAAAATATCGTGATTCCTTAAGGGATTTGCATATTGTATTAGTTGACTTTAAAAAGTCATTCGACAGACAACCACGAGATCTGACATGGGTGGCGCTAAGACATCGAAGGGTCCCAGAAACCTATGTACAGGTGATCATGGATATGTACGAGGGAGCAAAGACAAGAGTAAGATGCCCCACTAGAGTAACCGAAGAGTTCCCTACCATAGTCGGGGTACACCAGGGAAGCGTCTTAAGTCATTTGCTCTTTATTACAGTCCTTGACTAAAGGGCAGACGCCAAGGTACATCAGTTATTCTTTGCTGACGATGGAGCCATCATAAGTGAGGATCCTACATCCCTACAACCAGCACTTGATGCGTGGGTGGACGTTTTGGAGGGAAATGGGTATCGCATTAGTTCCAAAAAGACACAGTACTATGCTGTCCGTTCTCTGACCCACTCAGGTCTATTCCAGATATTTATTTGAATGGAACAGTGCTTCTCAAGTGCGAAAAGTTCAAATATCTGAGGTCTATGATCAATAGCAAAGCAACCTTTGATGACGACATCAATCATCGCGTAAGCGTAAGGTGGATGAAGTGGCGAGAAAATTCCGCTATCTTCTGTGACCGAAAAATGTCACCTAAGTTGAAATGAAGGCTCTACCCCGCAGTTGTTCGTCCAGCGCTCACATACGGTTCACAATGTACAAAAAATATGAAAGTAAACTAACGGCAGCTGAGATGAAGATGCTTCGCATGACAGCAGGAGTTACAAAACTTCATCGAATTAGAAGTTCGAACATCCGTGGAAGCCTTCACGTCAAAGAAACCATCTCACGAAAAAAAAAATTGCCTGAGGTCAAAGAGGCGAGCCCGACAGTCGGATCAGTAGAAAGGCAGTAAGGTGGGAGGGTTAGGTTAGGTTAGGTAGGGCTATGAGGTTATCATAAAACACTAGGCACCAAAGTGGGACCATCGCAATCCCTAGGGAACCTTCACGGCAGAAGACCTAAGCCTTTGAGACATGTAGGTCATCGCAGTACCTACAAACAACCGTATCGGATAACCCTAGTCTCATGGCATGCCTCCCTAGGAGGCAGTGGTCAAAGAGTATTCCTATCGCTGTTCTTAGCCTTGATCTATCTAATTTAATTATCTCCACAGATTTTCTGCGATCTAACACAGGCCACAAAGCCTTAGACACCCTGTGACCATCTAAGTTTGACCATCTTAGATTAGCCGTGTCAATGATTTTATTCCGAATAATTCCCTTAGCCACGCACGCTGGTGGTTTAATACTACCAATTATATCGCTACGTGGGAGCCCCGCTCCTCTTTTAGCCAGCGCGTCGGCTTGCTTGTTGCCTTCGATATCACAGTGTCCAGGCACCCAACATAATCTGACTCGGTTCTGCGTACATAATGCCCTAAGCATTGTGCAGCAATTTCTGATTATCTCAGATTTGGTGACGTAAGACTCTAGCGCCTTTAGCGCAGCCAGACTGTCAATGTAAATGGCGATATGCTTATCGGATATTGATCCCATCTCAAGTAATTCCGCAGCTTTAAGTACAGCTAGAACCTCTGCTTGGAACACACTGTATGTGTCCGGAAGTCTCAGGGCCACCTGTACGTTCGTATCTCTCGAGTAAATATCTGACCTCGTGCCCTCACTGGTCTTAGAACCATCTGTATATATTGCAATCTCGTTATGGACAGAGACTGTCTTCCTTCGCCAGTCCTCTCTAATAGGATACAGTACTTCGTATGGTGTGTCGAAGTCTAAGGTGCCAAGTATATCGTCCGATTCGTCAGGGATTCCGGGAAAAGATTCCTTGAGAATGGAGCTGTGTCCTATGTTATTAGTCTTGAAGAGACCAACGTTAGTGAGCCGAAGCGCACTGTTCCCCGCTTAAAATTTAATTTCTATGTCTAATGGTAAAAGATACAGAAAAGAGGGAGGGTTATGATCGCCTGTTTGCAAATCATAAACTCGCCGAAATAGGAAGAAGAAGAAGATTGAAATGTCATTCTAATATAATTTCTGTCATTTTCATTTTTTTCTTGGCTTTGTTGTATGAATTTATGTAGGTTTGTATTTTAATAAGCTGTAGAATGTTTTGTGTAAGATTAGTTTTGTTTTCCTGCTGTGAATGATGTGTGAATAGTAATATGAAGCGCAAACGATCTTCTTCTTCTAGGATTTCCGGTGGCTAGAATTCGTTGGCTTTGATGCATTTGTTGTGCAGTATCGCGCTTGTCTTCACACGCATACCATATGCCAAAACTAGGAATCGACGTTTTCACACACCATATTGACGCTCCACTACATTTCGACTGCGAATAATCCGTGCTTGGTATATTTGCATACGCCCATTTTGGCGAATATCAAGGTTAACCGCAGTGTATGAAGTAGCCAAATAACATATGTTCGAGTATCCAGAGTCACCGTTCAATATGTGATTCCTCTACTCGCTGGCTTCGCGCGGGCACATTGGAATGATGAAAAATTGTTTAATAGTGCACAATAGTACAACAACGTTCAAACATTTTAAATCGGCCAACGATATTGTTTGTACTTCAAGATAAAACCATCCTTTGCGGTTACGACAACCTTCACTCTGCATACGAAAAGAATCGAGCCCAAATTACAACCGATTTCAATATTGTAGTGAAACGAAACAAAATGAATATAATCCATATTGAATCCCACTAAACTAACTAATTGCACCAATTCCCCACCAGCTGATTGCAATTTAATATGGGTGCGGTAAAATGCAGCAGCGGCCGCCTTTCGAATTCCTTTTTTTTTAGCCGTGGCTGTGGGTGCTACAATTCATCCACCACCAACTGAAGAACGTAGAGAAACGTTAGTTTCGACAACAAAAAACGCGGAAAAAAATCCACATCGCCCCAAGTATTTGTTGTATTCCGTTGTGGCATATGGTTGATGCGGCGATCAAATCGGCGGACTTCTACTCCTTCATCATTCTCATTCTCGCCGTCGTCGAAATCGCGAAATAAGTTATCGCCGCCAAATCAAATCCGTTTTTTACATATAAAAGACCATCACAGAATACACAAAATTAAAAAATAAAACAGAAATTAGAATAGAAATCGATACAAGCTAAAACCAATCCAAATCACACGTATTTACTCTTTTCACAAAGAAAACCAAGAAAATATCAAAATCGAGTACTATCTTAGAAATGAAATTGGCCCAGTCCAGGTATTAACGCCACTAGACTTCAGATTTTGAGTGTCCAGCTAATACCACCTAGGCTTCATAACTATAGGCCATGCAGATGATCTTGTGATCATAATCAAAGGCAAACATGAAGATAATGTGTGTCAACTCATGCAGCATGCACTCCTTGTAGTCTCGGACTAGTGTGCTTGGGCGGGCGTATCGTTTAACCCCAGCAAGACAGTCGTTATACCGTTCACAAGGAGAAGAACGCTGAACATTGACTCAGTGACTCTAAGCGGTACAACCATTAATTTTTTCTATAATGTAAAATATTTAGGAATTGTCCTCAACAGGAAACTTAACTGGAACTCCCATGTTCATTCATTCATTCATTCATACATTTTCAATGGCCCGCTAATCCTTCATGAGGGTCGCGGGGGTAGGATGCTCAGGTGGACTCTCCATCCTTCTCGATCCTCCGCCATTGACTTCAATTCATCAGGGGGAATCCCTAAGCGGCTCCAGGAGAGATGTCGGACTTGATCCAACCATCTATTTCTAGGCCTTCCGCGAAGTCGCCTACCTGATGGCACGGCAACCATGGCGCGTCTTGGAAGCCGGTCTGGGGGCATACGCACTACGTGACCAAACCATCGAAGCATAGATCGTTCTGTTCGGAGAAGTAGCTGCTCAACGTTGAGCGCCTCGCGTACTCTGGTGTTGCGCACTCGATCCCTACGAGTTATGCCAACAACACCGCGAAGGAACCTCATTTCGGCAGCTTGTATCCGCGATCTTATTCTTTCGGTCACTACCCAAATTTCATGACCATAGGTGAGAGTTGGAACATACACAGAGTTAAAAACCGATAGCTTAGCTTGAACACTAAGTTCGACCTTCCATATAACAGATTGGCCAAGCTCTCTCAAAATTGATCCAGCCTGACCAATTCTACAGGATAACTCGGCATTGCTCCTCCCATCACTCGTGAATAAAACCCCGAGGTACTTAAACTTATCCACCTGCTTCAGTGGGACTCCACTAACATGCAGAGTGCACTGAATGGGTTTTTTGGAAACGACCATTACTTCCGATTTGTTCACGTTGATTTTCATTCCAGCGCGTTGATTTTCAGTGCGCGCTGAAGTTCGGTTTGAGAGGACCCAAGGATGACCAAATCATCCGCAAAGAGCAGATGTCTAATCCTTAGGTCTCCCACTTTGAAACATTCCCCGCCACGGCTGCCCTGTAACATCCAATCCATATATACAATGAAGAGGAGAGGTGAAAAAATGCACCCCTGGCGGAGTCCAACGCCCACAGTGAAGGGTATTGATTTAACACCGTTTATCCGAACACAGCTTCTACAGTTTGTATATAAAGACTGAATCGCCCTTAACAGGGAACCAGCAAACCCATACTCCTGCAGAACACTCCAGAGTTTGCCTCGAGCAACCCTATCATATGCTTTTTCCAATTCCACAAAACATGTGTACACAAGTTTGGCATATACCCAGGCCTTCTCAAGAACCATTTTGAGAGTGAACAACTGGTCCATTGTGCTTCTACCGGGACGAAAACAGCACTGCTCATCCCCCAAATTGTTCTCAACCACAGCTCTGCAACGCTTTTCTAGCACCTTAGCGAAGACTTTTCCAGGGAGACTTAAAAGAGATATACCCCTATAGTTGGCGCAATCTCTTTTGTCCCCTTTTTTTAAAAAGAGGAACTATCACCCCCATTTGCCAATCACCAGGTGTTTCACCGCATTCCCAGGCCACTTTAATGACACGCGAGAGCCATTGAACTCCCTCTTTACCTAAAGCCTTGAGCATTTCTGGCCGAATTTCATCCACACCAGCAGATTTGGCAACTTTTAGCGCTTTGATCGCCAAAGTTACTTCCTCTGCCGTAGGACTACTTTCCGCCCAACTCTCGACCATAGGTCTGTCATCTTCGGTGCCCTGTTCGGGATTGAGCAATTCTGAAAAGTGCTCGCTCCATCTGCGTAAGATGTCCTCCTCATTGGAAAGAAGTCTACCGTCTTTGGATTTGACTCCTTCAACGATATTCAACTTTTTTCCTCTGAGTCGGCGGACGGTCTGCCAGAACATCTTATTTGCAGATCTGTGGTCACGTTCCAATTTCTCGCCAAACTCCTTCCAAGACTGTTCTTTCGCTGTTTTCACAGCTAATTTGCAAGTTCTTTGCGCCTCAGTGTACCGATTTCGAGAATCGGAGTTCCCCAAGTGAATCCACACCTTAAAGGCTCTCTTCTTCTCTCTGATGGCTTCTTGAACTCCGGGCGTTTTAAACCAAGCAGTTCTTTTCTCACCACCAGCCGCCACACCAAGCCGCTTCACTCCACAAACATCTCCCGCAGAGGCAATAACCGCTGTTGAAAACAGTTGCCATTCTTCCTCTACATTTGATGGAACAGTTGGAATTCGTTCAAACCTCTCAGATATTTGCCGCGCAAATGTCTCCCGTATCTCATCGTCCTGTAACCTCTCCCATCGTATGCGTGTAACCATCCTTGGTCTACGCTTTGGTAGGGGAGGCACTCTCTCGCTAAGATACAATTTGCACAGCACTAAGTGATGATCAGTTGACAGTTCGGCCCCTCTCAGGACGCGAACATCACACACCATTCTTTTCAGACACGATGGTACCAAAAAGAAATCGATCAGCGACTTCTGCTGAAGACTCTGATGGTACCACGTGTATTTGTGAATGTCTTTGTGCGGAAAGATAGTATTCATGATGGATAAGCCATTTTCACAACAAAAATCCAACAACCACTCTCCGTTCGTGTTTTGATCAGGATCACCGTTCCTCCCAATCACACTCCCCCATGTCATAACATCTACACCCACATGAGCATTGAAGCTTTCACCCATCCAAAATTTCCACCGTTTTAGAACCTCTCTGCTTTGTTGAAGAGACGCCAACTATATCTAATCGACTTTCAACAGCCTCCCCAACAAGCTCACTGTGAGCGTTGAGACGTCCATGTGCCTATCCTAAGTCGATGCCGTTGTCGAATCTCAGAGAGTCCATCTGTGCCCCTATCGGTGCACAGCGCGCTCACCCCTTGACCCCCGTAATGGTTCGCGAAACCATTGACAGGAAGCTCATAGCCATTTCGGGTTTGACCCGGCCGGCTGCCGAGCGGGACAGACCGACCACCAGACGCTTCACCCACCCTTCAGGCCTGGCTCCAAAGGATGCCCTGGCTTACCAGGCTTGGCAATATCCGAGGCCGGTCGTCTTCTTCTTGTCATCATGTTAAGCATAAAAATGCCAAGGCGACCACTGCCATGTGGGCCTATCGTCGTATGTATGGCAACACCTGGGGTCTATTCCTAAAGGTCATATTCTAGTTATATACCACGGTTGTAAGACCCGTCCTTACATACGCGTTCGTTGTCTGGTGTACGAAAACCAAGGAGGTCACAACCATCAACAGACTCAGAAAACTTCAAAGATTAGCTTGCCTCGGTATTACAGGTAGATACTATACATACCTGACCCACAACAGCCATAGAAGTCATAAACGGACTCACTCCGTTACATATATTCTTTAAAATGTGACAATTCGCAGTACAGTTAGTCTTTGAAAGTCGGGTGTTAATAGTACATGTGGATCTCATGGATCTATTGACCGACTTCTTTGAGCTAGTGAGCATGTCTCAGCACGGTTTCCGACTTTACGGCCAAATGACTCTACTTTGGTAGAAAGTTTGAGAATGAGATCCCAAGCCTTGATATATGGAATAATGACGGACCGTTGCTTGATCCAAAGGAATCGTGTGGTATACCGACGGATCAAAAATGGATTCAGGGGTTGGCGCCGGTGTATATGGACCCAATTATAAAATTCCGAAATCAGTTGGAAAGATTTCTAGTGGTTTCCAGGCCGAGCTTTACGCTGTTGAGACTTGTGCTAACATAAACTTGAACTCAAGCATCAAAGATGCCTTTATCCACATACTCACCAATAGCCAAGCGGCGCTTAAAGCACTGATCTCCAACTTGATCAGCTCAAAGTTAGTTCTACGCCGCTTCGACAGTTTACTAAACTTGACCCGATGCAATAAAGTAAAATTGTGGTGGGTACCGGGTCATTTAGGCATTGACGGCAACGAAACTGCAGATCTTTTAGCTAAAAAAGGCTGCTCTGAGTTCTTTACTGGACCTGAAACTTTTTGCGGAATATCTGATTCCGCCTTTAAACTGACCTTTAATAGTTGGAAACGCACCATGTGCATCTCCCACTGGAATAACACACAAGCTCTCAGACAAGCTAAAAGAGCTGTTCCACCCTTCCAGAAAAAGCAAAAGAAGGCGTGTGAGCTTCCTTTCCGGTGACTGTCAATTATTTTACCACCTTAATAAAATGAGAATTACGAAAGATATCACCTGCTACCTCTGCCTACAAGAGGACGAAACCGCAGCTATGTGAGTGCGTTGCTCTGTGTAGAATTAGGAGAAGAATTTTTTTTAAGGAGATCATATCTCCAATAAACTTAACGAACTCCTCCGCAGCCATAATTACAGCTTTCATAAGGAGAGTGGAAGTACTGCTGCCCTAAAAAGTGGAATCTGGCACAATAGACCTTTCTGGTCGCAGTGCCTACACACCATTTGGGCGGGGCCACACACGTGTTTAAAAAAAAAAGGTAAACTGCCTTAAGTGCGTTTTCTTAGTTTTTCAGGAGAGCGAAAAAACTAAAGCGGGTCGGCTCGATTTTATATGCATTTTGGAACTTTAACTTTATTTACTTTTGTAAATATCACAGGAAGTAGGTCCAGAACGGGTGTAAGTCAAGCACCCTTGATTTTATTTCTTCTTAAGTTCCCTGAAATGCGACAGAAAATGTGCGATTAGATACAGCTACGCATAGTGAAAATATATGTATATCGGCTGCACAAAAAAAACGAGTTTTTACATAAGTCGACTTAAGATGTTTTACCTTTTCAGCAGAGAACTAATATGTGGTACCAAATTCGTTAGTACTTTGTTGAAAATTTACTTGATACTGATTTAAGTACCAATTGTTTGTCTAATACCGGTACTAGCGCTAGTACTCAGTGAAGAAATCGCCCGTTAGAGTAACATAATATGTACTCAAAAAACATACTATTATAGAAATAAAAATAAAAAAGCGAAATGCAAAAATCACAGCCAATTTTCCTCGACTAGTTCGGACACCATCCATGGAGTAAGTATGCGCTGAAACCCAGTTCCGCCACATTTTTAAACCACTACATCAAATCTTTTTTTTGTTTTTTCGATCTTAACTTAAAACTATGACGCAAACGAAATTTCTTGTACAAGTACATAATGTACGACATCAGTGATGAGTCGCATCTTCTAAAATTGTTTGGTTTAGTCAATTCCTGCAAATGGTCCTATTCCATATCAAAAGCAAAACCGACGTTAAACAACTTTTTCAAATACCCGTCAAAGTAGAATTCATACTAAACAATGAACAGAATAAATAGAACCATGCATTGCCCACTTCGAAGTTAATCGTTCTATGATGGGAAAGGTACTAGTCATACTATCTCTGTCCCATGGTACACAGACAAAATAAAAAAGAAGCTTATTGCTGTACTAACTAGCGTGAATTTTTACTAAAAGCGGTTTTGACATTAGCCTGGACTTCAGGACAGTAGAGCGTTCTGTTGAAAGGATGCACAATCATGAGAAGTTTAGAATTAGATATGACATGCTTAGCACAGTCACTCGAAAAATGCAATCCAATAGTTTTAAAATTGTTTGCAAGCGAAACATTTTCGAAGTTCCAAACTCGTATTTAAAATACTAAAAACCACATGAACTACATGCAACTACGTTCACTGTAATTTATGCCACCCCAAAACTGCGCTATACAATACATACTACTCAACCAAAAATCAACTATGCAACACTATCACAACCTATGCCCAATTGCCTCGAACAAAAGCATCCTTTAAGTACACAACACATCCACACAATTAACTTTCAAGCGCTACTTCTATCCACCTTGCACTCTGGAACAAAAAAAAAAATATCTCACAGCATCTGCCAAGTACCACAGTCAATCGGAGAATACCAGCAACACGCATTAAATGAAACATCGCGCCGGTATCTAGCATCCACCATCTCTCTAAGCACAAAGCAACCCTGCTCGTTTGTATATTGTAGCTGGTCCATGCCCAATGCCAACCATCGTCATCATCTCACCAAATCTCCCAAGCATTACATCCCACTGAATCACCGCAGTAGTTACCGCGCTCACGATGACTCTGTCTGTCTGCTGTTGTATGTGACCATGACGTTCAGGTTCAACAGAGATACAGAGATACGCAACTTGTTTCATTGCAACCAATCATCTCAATCGAGCCGCAACAAATCGCTGCTAACATCAAACCACAACTTCAAACTCCCACACACGACACGACACAACTTCAACCAGACACATCTCTTTTTCTAAGAAAACTACGGTCCAAGCATCCACGGGATACGTACATCTAACCATGAGAACCAACCTACCAAACACACAGCCCAGCCACCAAACACTGAACCATCTACCATCCAATCCATCCGGCGCGGCGGCCAAAGTGTTCTTTTTCGCCTCCCCACTTTTTTTCTTTCTTTCTGAATTAGTAGCTTTTCTCCACTTGCTTCGCAGAGGCTATATAAATAAGCGTAGAGAAGTTATTACTCCGAGTCTCTTTGAACTAAATGAAGCGGTTGTATCTTCGTTATCTATCTTTTACTATAAATACAATTTTTTCTCCCTTCTAAGCTTCAGGTACAGATACATTGTACACTCCGCACACAACGCATGGATAAAATTTAATTAAAATCGCTAAAGGATACATACAGATACAAATTTAATTTCGGGACATATCCTCTAACAATAATTGTTATTATTTAAACCAAACGTGTGCAGTAATATAACAAACGTTCTTGTGTGCGTGTACGCAAAACAATTTATTTATTTATTTATTTATTTTTTGTCAAATCAGTGTACAGTGAGATAAACAGTGGAATTAAAGTGGACGAATTATATTATATTTAAAAGAAATCAAAAGGATAACGAATACCGGGCATTGTGGTGGCAAAATTTGGATTTCAATAGCCGCGATTGTTTTTAGTGCTAGAAAAATAATTGTGAAAGGTGAGTGTGTGTCTCAGTGAGATTGGATTTTTTTATACATATCTTCTGCTGAATAAAAGCCGGCGTTTTGCCGTTTCAAGGATATTCTATTACGTGAAACAATTCGGGTTTTGTGAATGTACAAAAGTTTTTTGAAGAAAAAAGTTTTCTCGTGGTTACTATGGTTACCCTTGAAAAAAAAAACCAAACCATCCATCCTCATTCTTCAACGAGGAGCGAATAAAATTCTATTTTTAAAAATTCTAAGAGTGTACCTAGAAGAAGGATTTGCTCCTTTTTTTTTACTGCGTTTTACCGGCATCAAAGATTTATACATACACGTCTTTTTTTATCTTCTACCCGGTATAAAAGAGGAAAGGTCGTCTTATGTTTAGAGAGGGAAGTATGTGTATTCATAGAAGTAGCATCACGTTCATTCAAAAAGGATATTCATAGAAGTTGTGTGTAGCTTACACATGATTAGTGAAAGAAGGATATACACTTGCTGTCCGTCGCTCACCTAGCAGCATCAAAAATTGAGAGGCTTTTACCGGTGGGGTATAATCGGTCGTCTCGAATATGGGATGGCTTTCCTTATGTGGTGTGCATGTGTATTGGGAACGACATAAAAGGGAAGATATTATTTTTTTTTTTGTTAATAAAATAAAATGTGTGGTTATTTTTACAAAATTGTTGCTGCAACAAAATACCTCTTCATACAAATGAATTCAGACACAAAAAGTGTCCTTTTTTGTGGGTGGTTACTACAAACCAAACTACACATAATCTCTGAATACATTTTGGGCACATTTTCATATGTCTGGTGTTGGTGCTGCTGCACACACAAGCGGTGATCAATAAATTTGTCCAGACTCCAAAAAAGTACCAAAACCATAGAGGAAAGCATTCGTGGGTTGGATGCTTCTATTTTTTTTTTTTTTTGTATTCGTTCTGCCAATTTATATGTAAGTGCGCTTTCATATAAATCACGTATAAAAATCGACCTCCCAAACCCTCCGCCCACATATCAGTTTGGGAAAACTACTATAGAATAGGTAAACCACATATGGACTGTGATATCATCTGTGACTGAGTGCCAATGCCGTGCATTGTGCACAATGGTGCACACTCGAAATGTGGATATTTCAATTTTCGGAGATGAGGTTTTATTGTACAGAAATCTAGGTATACGTATATGGGGGTAGTATTGGTCCTGTCAAAAATGTTTTCTGCTTTATTTAAATGTTATTCGAATTCAAGAGGATTAAATGCAGACACACAGATGAAAAGGATAGATACAGTGGTCAACGAAATTGCGGAAATTAAATAAATTTGATGGACATTTTTTAACGCGAAATTGTGAACATACATAACTGTGAGCAAAGCTACTCAAATTAAAAGAAAAAACCATCAATTGTTTTTTGAATATAATTTTTCAGGAAAAATCAACTCAAATTTGGAATATTTTAGTCAAAGATTTTATTCGAGTTGAAAGAAATTTTATAAAATTTAGTTACGCTCTTTTCTGTTCACCTTCTTCAAGAAACGTTTAATACTTTTTTGCATAGATATCTTCTGGTACAAAAGAACTCCAATTCAGATTATTTTGACTATAATATGTGGCTTGCAAATCTTTCAAATTAAGGGAAAATAAAAACAAAATAGAGTGCAACCAACAAAATAAAGTTGAAGTTCTGAAAAAGGAAGTTCAACTAATTTTTGAACTAAACTGTTCAGAAAAAATGGAGCCAATCAAAGAAATTTTGTA
Source organism: Brachypalpus laphriformis (assembly GCA_945910035.1). Taxonomy (NCBI): domain Eukaryota; kingdom Metazoa; phylum Arthropoda; class Insecta; order Diptera; family Syrphidae; genus Brachypalpus; species Brachypalpus laphriformis. The sequence continues at coordinate 167,998,430 of OX246754.1, forward strand.
CAACATATGTGAATTTAAAGTTTGAATAGCAATATTTGAATAAAAATACCTATAATACAGCTTCAACATTTTTGCTAGAGGATCGATTGTGCTGTTCAAAAATGTTCCTTTCGGTTGAAAAAATATCATATTCTTGACTCAAAATTTGTTTTGTATAAAATTTGAATTCACAATTCACAAAGTAGACCGTAATATGAAACTCGCTATCAATTGTGTTCCAATTGAGTTTTTTGATCGTACTATTTCAAAGAGAAGTTTAATATATTTAAAAATACTTCTATTCGGAATCAGTATAGATGAAAGGTTGCAAATAGCAGAATTCAAAGAACTGTATGCAATCTATACTTTTACATAATTTTTTGTAATTTTACAAGAATCTTAAAGGTGGATCTTGAACAGGACAGCAAAACTATCATTACAGACTTATACACAGGCTATACTCGTCAACATCTGAAGATTTTTTCTGAATTTCTTAACAACTCTCAAGTCTTAGAAATTTAGTACACCTGTAGACTCCTTGAATGTTTATGCTAACGGTGGTCTAAATTCTTATTGGATACTGGTGGTTTTCTAAATCAGGCCTACTTTAAACTTCTTATTGACTTAACCAGCAATAATGTCTCAAATTTAAAAATTACATACACCTCCTTTTACTCAGCCAATAGGGTGTTTGTAGATACCAAGTACTACGATTTTGATTAAATTAGTTAAAGTATATCCCCTACTTACCGCGATTCAAGTTCATCTCGAGGTGGCAATGGTGCAGTGGATAGTGTGTTTGCTCGTTTACCAATGTGTGCAAGTTCAAGCCCCAGAGGTAAACAGCAATCATCAGCCACCCGTGCATGAAAAGGAAAACGATTAACATTGAAGTTTTTCCAACCACTGCACCAAAAAAGTTCCTGCCTGGTAGTACAATGCATTGGAGAGTCTTAGTACTCCAGGATTTGGGTTTCCTATTAAAAATTAAAAACAAAAATAAGGTTCATCTCACATACGTTTTCTTAAATATTTTTAACCATTTATCTAATTCGTATTAATTAATTGTTTACAAACTGAAGCTGCAAGCCATTTTTTTGATAAATTACTGTCAAACACTCTGTCATTTTTGAACTTTTCGATTGATGCTAATTATTATCATATTTGCACAGAGCAGTAAAGAAAAAAAGAAATATATGCATCAGGCTAATTAAAAATAATTAGACAGGTGTCTTCATGAGCATATCGTGCCGCGTAGTCAGAGTCTCGTTACTGTGCAACCACATAGTAGAAGCCTGCTTACCTATTTTTTCGATTTCGAAATTTCACTTCTAACACCAAAATAAGATTTGAACTGCAACTACTTGCAGGGTTGTGATTTCTACAAACTCTTAAGGCTCTTCTTGACATCGCTAGTTTGGTCTTCTTCTTTGGACACCAATATTAATTTTAAGCACATATGCCCAGATCATATAAAAAATAACTGACAACCTTCATCCCTTTAAAGTCCTTAGGTTAGGTTAGGTTAGGTTAGGATCGGCCCACGATGAGGATGTGCTTAGACCAGAAAGTAGGTCCATTGTACTGCCGATGTGTAAGGCGAGTGGATCACCCTCTTACTCTTGGAACCATTTTCTTCGTTGAATGAAGTCGAGAATTTTAGCCGTACAGGCATTAAGATCATTGTAGAAATATTCACCCAGAGTGGCCTTCCTGATGTTGGCGAGCGCAGGACAGGCGCACAGGAGATGACTGATGGTCTCTTCTTCCTCTTCATCTCTGCAGCTTCTGCAGAAGTCATTATAAGGGATACCTAATCTTTGGGCATGTTTTCCTATGACGCAGTGTCCAGTGAGGACATTTGTTATTTTTGAGAGGGTTCTTCTCTTGTGCTTCAAGAGTCCGATGGACCTGGATTTATTGAGTATCGGCCAGAGCTGTCTGGCGGTATGACATTGGTCTAGATGTTGCCATCGATAATTGGCTACTTTCTCGGCGTCAATTTGAATAAGGTACTTAACATAAGACGCTGGCGCTTCGATGTCGGTGATGCTTATGCTATCTGTACCAGAGGAGCCTTGTCGTGCTAGTACGTCGGCTGCACAATTCCCCGGTATGTCACAGTGACCTGGTACCCAGCAAAGAGTGAGGTTTTACTGACCAGCTATCTCGTTAAGAGATATGCGATAGTCTTTCACTGCCTTAGATCTCGTAGTGCTGGATGCGAAGGATTTGATGGCTGCCTGACTGTCGACGTAAATAACATCAGGTATTGATAGTGTGCTAGCCGCCAACCAGTCAGCAGCTTTGCGAACTGCGGTGATTTCGGCTTGATCTTCCGAGAAAATTCCGGCACCGACTCCGTCCTTAGTTTGGACCCAGCCGTGAAAATTGACAGCGATTCGTTGTAAAGGACATTGCGTTGCGCGCACTCACTTCTGTCCGGTATTGAGTGCGTGTAGCCCTTGTCAAAATAATATTCAGTGGGCCGATGGTCAGTGGAACTGGGAAGATGACGGTGCATCGATTTAATGATTTAAAGTCCTTAATGGGCTTAAAATGATGTGAGTGTTGGCTTGCTAACATAATTTTGTCTTGAGCTATGATTTCATTCAGCATTTTAAGAAGGCCTATATATACTTCAGGCATGGCAGTTATAAGGAACTAACAGATCTCTGTGGCTGACTACCCTGTGTTTTTTTAATTATTGCTTTTCAGCTTGCGATCCTATAGAGGGTTACATATGATTTTTTTTTTTAAATATGTAATTATCTGAAAATGCTAGAGCTTAAACAAGAGTTCATAGTTGTAGGTGTCTTTGCAAGTTTTAGTTTCTTCTTAAAACAAAACTAAGATTGTTTGACTTCCATTGTTTCTTTTTATTTTGATAGTCGCATATTTCTTAGGTCCTCTCCTTTTTTATAATATATGACAAAGAGGTAGGCTGAAAATAAATCTCTCTTAGCCACCCAGATCACTTTTTGTATTCCAGGATGCGGTTAATGAAGCATTATGTGGCTGAAGACGAAAGTCTGATGCGCTACTCACACACATTAGTTCATGCCAAATAAATTTTAGAACATTTTTGGCGTTGTTTTCGGTTCATCTTTAAGCACTTAGAATTTTCTTCAAAACTTAGTACCATTTCCAATGGGCAAATCCTATAATTGGCGATCAGCAAACACTCCTAAATAGCCCATAGATCGTGGCGAAGATTGACTATAATTCGCAGAAATTTGCAAATTGTTGACGGGTGAGTATATCTATAAGGGACCAGCAATTTAGCACTAAATCGGAGTTCAAATTAGATCACCTAAGACTCACTTCAAATTAAAGTTTCACTCAGTAGTTTGTAGAAAAATATTTCTTTTTCCACTTTGAACTATTACCGTTGTCCTGTGCCAGTGTTCGTTCTTTCGAGGACGCTTGTCAATGATGAATAGCTTGTCATTTCACAGATATGGAAGGCTTAAAACTGGATACGACAGACTAGGATTCCACTCCATACCGCTTGGTGTTAACATTGTTTTAAAAAGACACTAAAACTAACAGTAGAATATCGGGAATAAAATAATTTAACCACCATATCTGCTAAGAGAAAAGCTTTCCATTTTTTTATAGATATTATACAGAGTAGGGTTGCGGCAAATAGTTACTTCAACAACCTTGCCACGCACATCCATGACTCAATATATTCAAATTCAAGTCAGACCAACTTCCTTGTAGGTTGTTCAAGCCGAATTTAGAAGCAGTAGTCATTTTTGGTACCACTCGTTTGCAGTCTAAGCTAAATGTAATTTTCTAACATGTGAGAACTAAATAGTGTTTTCAAAATATCTATTTGAAGAACAACAGAGAAATTATTTATTTCCTATGTAACCCTACGACATAATACATCGGTTCTGATGGTGCTATCCTTACACCATTTTGAATAGAATTCAAAATCTTTAATGTCCATGGTGTTGCGCTAGATAAGTCATATATTAAATACAAAATAAAAAGTATTCACTTTGACTTAGAATGATTCTAGTGGTATCTTTACTCGTAAACGACTAATTTGTCGTACTTTCTTAGAAATGCAAATAACCGGCACATGGTCGCTCACCTTCGTAAAAATCCAAGCAAGTCGTCTTATTCTTGCATGGAGGTCTACTAGACATAATCAAATTCAATTGGATTTATAGCAATACGAAGTTTCTAATTCCTAAAACTACTACAGCTCTTGAGTTTTCAGTACGGAATCGCCACTTTTTTCTAGCTCATTTCAAAAACTAGAACAGATCCACAAGTTTGAAGAATTTAGTCACAAAAGCTATTCATATTTACCAGGATATGCAAATGTACATCCTTCGAATTTACAATTTATTTTGTATGAATACATATCGCAAGAGTATCCAACAGTTAGTGACTTTAAAACTGATAATATTACCAACCTATTAAAACAATAAATTCCCGACAAATACATTTGCATTAAAAAAATATTCCAATTCTCAATCAATTGATGGCAAAATTCTCAAGTTGGTATTGCTCGAATTGCCTGAAATTCAAAAAAGTATCTACGCTCTCGGAATATTGAGTTTACGGAAGCCGTAAGCTTTTATACCTCTTATGATCGCCAACCGAGCAATTCTAGAACATTTTATCACTCTTAGCCATCGTCTATAAATAAAATAGCACACACCGACCATTGCCATTCCATCAATATCACATCAAGAATTGATAAATTATTCAAAAGATAACAGACGGCGATAATACAAAATCATTACACACACATGACTTAATTTCGAACATTCTTCACTTCAAACCCACCACGTACATACGTCACTCTGAAATCCAAATCCCCTAAACTTATTCAAATGTAACTCAAAAATAAAAGATTCCGATTCGTATTCTCTAGCAGCAGCTAACTCTACTCGTATGTGTGCTCTGCACAAGTGCAATTGAGAATTTCAAATTAGTCATTGAACGAGCGAAACTAAACTTTGTGTTTAGCCAATTGACTTTGATATTCTGAAAAATCTTTGTCAGATAATTTCAAAAAACATTACCAAAACTTGTTCAGCAGATTTATTAGAACTTTTTTTGTAATCTTAATTGCATTCCTCGTTCTTGATTCTTTCTTGTTTTTCCTGACGGGTTCAGTGATCCTTTTCGTGTAGATACTTTTCGAGATGAATGTGTCGTCTGTGTGTGTTTGTGCGGCTTTAAAAGTCCTCAAAGTATTGTAGATGGACACCGTCAAGATAAGGTGAACTGCAAAGTTTCTTTCTTTTTTTTGTCTGTTTTGGCTTGTCAAAGATATCGACGTCCTGTGAACTTTCCAAAAACTTTTACAGGAAAGACAAGAAAGAAAAAGAATCCATATAGATGGACGACAAAGACACAACAAGTTGAATTGAATTTTGCATCAAGAAGCTGCTGTGCGAGTCGGTCCTTTTGCAAGAAGATTATAAGAAGATACTCACTTACTATATAAGAAATGTTTTTCCCTCGAATTATAATGGTTAATGACCTTTTCCCGGCAATGTGCGATGGATTCAAGTTTTTTTTTTTTTTTTTGTCCACCGGAAGCCAAAGAGACACAAGAAGAAGAGTTTAAGTATGATATAATGTGGGGCGGCCTAAAGAGTAGGTAGTACCTTATATCTCGTGAATTCGTTTAGTAAAATTCATATTTTTTCTTTAATAATATGCTGACATCGGCACGAGCACGAAGTTCTTTTACTTTTTGAGAGTTTTTTGTTGTTGGTTCCTCTTTGGTAACTTTTCGGCGCGCGAACTTGAACTGTTGAATGGGTTGGTTGGCTGGTTTTGAGGTGATAAAAATATTCACGTGTGAACTATATTTAAGCGTTTGCGCCGGTTCTTCTTTTTAATTAGTTTCTTAGATAGGTAATTAGTTTGCTTAGTAACTCTATTATGTACCCTAAGCGTTCGGAGAGAGATGTTAGATGTTTTTTTTTTTTTTTTTGATAATGACTTAGAACCCTAGTCTTCATTCATCATTATTTTTCAACCACACATATACACGCAGTGGGGGAAATATAGAAGATTTTGCGCCTTGAAGGGTGAATGAATCCTCAACGGCACTGTACTAAAGTTGATGTCATTTTAATGTGAATTTCTTGTATGACAGCACGTTTCATGCAGGGATGAAGGAACGCGGAAATTTGCATTCGCATTTTTATCCCTTAAGCGGATGCCTATGTTTGTTTGTTATGTTGTCTACTGTATTTTTTTTTTTTAATATATTAGGTTTCAACTTTATTTAGACGATTTTTATTGCATTATTCGCTAGTATAATGGAATTGGTCTTCACTTTCAACAGAATCTCATTGGCTCCCCATGCAATTTCACTAATGGGCGGCTCATTGTCTTCAAACGAATTAAACCTTTTGCATTGGAAAACGATTTTATATGCTAAACAGTGAAAACTAAACTGACACGATGTAAGCTGACGAGTCGAATTACTATAAGCAGTTGTCTGCGAAAAGGGGCAATCTTATGTCATATCGATATCTGCACACTCTTCATATGTCTAATGATTCAATCGCATGCATTCAGTGGCTGCAAATGAAATCTCAGGGCCTTGTAGCCTTCATATCAACTTGCAATTTTTCTATAGTAAATGGTGTGGTCAGTACAGTGTTAAATTCTCTCAAATAGCCAGTGAGTGGATGGAATATTGACATTGATATTGAAGTTGTATTAAATTCATGTCTGTAGTGGCAGTCAGGCTGCGCTTAAGGCCTTGCTTAACCCTTTAACCACTTCCAAAATAGTTCGTGAAACCAAAAACTCTTTGAAGTCGGTCGCAAGGCTGAATTCTCTGTCTCTTATCTGAGTCCCAGATCGCACTGTGATCTTGGGGAACGAGATCTCCGATGAGATTGCTAGACAAGGCTCAGGGGAGGGTTTCTCAGGTCCCGAACCCGCGTTGGGTCTCCCTGCGTCCTCGGTTAGGGCTTCCATTGACGATTGGGTCTCTCACGAGCACAATTGTGTGTGGCATGACTCTCCGGGATGCAGGTTGACTAAACGCATGCTCCCGGACGTCTGTAAGAAATCAGCGGCATTCTTGCTGTCTCTCAGCAGAAAAGACTGTAGACAACTTATTGGCGTTTTGACAGGCCACTTTGCTTTTGCCAAGCACCTTAACGTGTTGGGCTTAAGTGACACTACAATCTGCGACACTTGTGGAGAGAGCGACGACAACGCGGAACATTATTTCTGTGAGTGTCCGGCCTTTGCTCGTATCAGGTGGCAGATCCTCGGTGCGGATGTGGTGAGTGCTGGTACTGTAAGCTCCTCATCACTGAAGTGCTTGCTTGGCTTTCTTAGAAAGACAATGAAATTCGAATAAAATGTGTACATCAGGGTTTGCTCTCTGGTAGTACAATGGACTAGTTGCGTCTGAGTGCTCCAGTTGCGTGTTTCCTATCCCGACAGAAAAAAAAAAAATTCAAATCATGGATGATCACTTGGAAGATCACAGAAAAAAAAAATTCATCAATTCTGGAAGCCGGAAAAACAGTTCGACTTCTTACTTACTTACTTAGGTGGCGCTACAGTCCGGGGTGGGCCTGGCCTCAAGCAACAAACCTTTCCACCCAGCCCGGTTACGAGCCAGCTTCCTCCACTTCTGCACGCCTAGTTGGTTCAATGTCATCGGCGTAAGGGAGCAGTTGTACAGTCTTGTAAAAGATTGTACCTCCGGTGTTGGCTTCTGAGTTTCTTTCAAGTATTATGTTAAGGAGATCGCATGACAGCGCGTCAGATTGTCTAAGACTTTTCCTGATATCAAACAGTTCGGTGGTATTCTTTCCGGCTTTGATGGAGCGGCGAGAGTTCTCTATTGTCATACTGCGCCAACTGACGAGCTTGGCAGGGATACCAAGACTAGACGTGGCTCCGTATAACTCGTCTCTATACACGCTATCAAAGGCAACTTTGAAATCGATGAAGAGGTCATGCGTATCAATCTTATATTCGTAGGTTTTTTTCAACATCCGCCGTAGTGTGAATATTTGGTCAATGGTGGGCTTTGCGTGCCTGAAACCGCACTAATAAGGACCTATCAGATTGTTGACGAGCGGTTTTAGACATTATTCAGACAGGATCTTATATGTGCTCTAGAGAAAACTTATACCTCTGTTGTTGGCGCAGTTCAGAAGCTCTCATTTCTTCTCCGTCTTCTACTGTCTTGATTAGTCCGTGAATCATTCTGTAAAGAGGCATTTGCTCTTCATACAGATTAGTTAAGAAGTGGTGCTGCTTTGATCTTTACACATTAATGTTCTACTCGTTCTTCTTCACATGCACATCATTGTCACGATGTTATCGGGAATGATGTCGCCTACCTTCGTAGGCTTAATAGCAAAAAGTAGATGATTCCAGGAGTAGATAGAGATTGAAATCCCTGCATTATAGTGGTATCACAATAGATCTATGCTGGTCTAAGTGCATTTCATCGAGAAACACATTCTATGCATTGTGTCTAACCATATCTTCGTTTCTATCCTTTGGATCCTTGCAATCCATCTGGTGCACTCGAAGAACGTGTGGTTTTCATTACCTTGAGGGGAGCCGTCATACAAAAAAGCTAGGCTTTCTTGTTAGGTGGTAGTTCCTTTTCCCATACCTCCACTCCGTTCACTCGGTAGTCAATCTTCCCCTCTGTTCCAGCGTTGTATGGAGGGCTTATTGGCTTCCGCTGTTGCCATTTCTTTCCACATTTCTATTTTTTTTTTTCACCCCTCGGAAGTCGATGGGAATCTTTCCTGTATCTACATGACGGACTGCCGCCAATATTGTTTCACAAAGCGCTTTCTGCCTTGCCAGATCGCACAGCCTAACAGAAGGTAGAATGCGTAACCGCCATGAGAAGTTTTCGCCAGCAGCACCTGATTTGATTTGCATTAATGGCTTTGTTTTTCAAGGTTGTATATTCTTTTCTATCTGAAAGAAGACACTTTCCCCTTCTAGGCTGTAACATTTCACAAGGTGCTCTCTGAAGAAAAGTTTTCTGGATGATCCTTATGAATTTAATTGCTAGCTGTTGAATCTACCAATCAGTACAGAAACTGCAATTGAACAAAAGATGTCCTTCAGTTCATTAAGTCATTATTCCGCTCTGACTCAGAGCATCTGCCACGGATTCTCGAACAGGTTTTGCTTCTAGCAAGGAGCGCTGGCTGCCGAGAGTACATACAAGAAAGGTAGAAACCTAGAAAGGGAGTGTAATACAACGACAGTATCCATGGTATGAAATTCATTCTGGTATAATCTGGACCAACTTTCACGGTATTAAGATGTGTTCCAGACTAATCTGCTACGTATATTTGGCAAACTCAGGTATATCAGATCGATAGCTTGTCAAATACACACACAGCATTATACGTTCAATGATAGACCTGTTACCTCTTAGGGCAAAAGAAGACCAGTTCTCTTGTAGATTTTTAGTCGTCAGAACTGCCTGGTTATTAGACCTAAAATGCTAGACTGAGAAACATAATCATGAGTCAATGTATGTATACCTATTAGTGAAACATACTCAAGACAGTACCATATTTTCTATAGATGTTGTATCTTGAAAATGGAAGATGGGATCATGGCCCATAGAAGGATTATTTTCATTTCTTCTAGTGGTATTCAAATTTGGGTCTTATTGCACTTAACAGTAATAATGAGGAGTCCATTTTAATCTGATCTATTAGAACACTTTTCAGGCACAAATGCTATCGATCACTTAAAGCTGTTAATATAGGAATCAAACTACAATACTTTAAAACTGATGAGTTTCGATATATCGTTTGGATTATACTGATTGTCACCATACCTTTTGTGATTGAAACTACAGTCAAGTACATTGAAAAGACCTGCAACATTTGATTTTTTTTTGACCAAAATTATTGAAGTTGAAAACTGGCAGTGAACTTCTGTAACAAAATTAATCGTCTTGTTCACTTTCACGAAATCGTAAGTGGCGTAAGTAATCCTAACACTTTATTTTCGGCACAGGCTTCCCTGAAAATGGAATCCTGCTAAAGAATACTAAAGTTGATCTGTTGTGGTAGGTGGTGGTGCCAGACTGGTGAGATATAAAAAGTGCCTTCGATATAATATGAATGCCTAATTCCATCGTTTCTTAATCTCAACGAATGCATTTATGGAATGAATTGTGACCTAAATCCTTAAATTCAGTTTCACTACGGGCATTTTTAGCCTACGTATTTCTTCTTCAATTTAAAAGCCTATCATATTAAGCCCCAATAGCCCACCTCGTAAGCTTCCGATGGGAATATTTTCCTTCTGTTTATCCAAACAAAGACGCTTGCATCTAACATCATTAGAATACACCTTCTTTTCCAACACATTGTCTTTCAGCACTCACTCCTTTCACTTAAGAAATTTCTACAAGATGCCTGAATCTTAATTATACCTACATACATCCATTAGTGATCTTTAAAGCAGACTTTCCAAAAATTCAAAAATCTACTAATCCACTATCCATTTTATTAGTCATGTGAGAAACCAAACTGCATTATGAATAAACTCCACAAAATAAAAAAGAATATAAAAATTTCGCTAAACAAAAGCATAATATGGTCAATCTCAAACCGTAGCTGATTAATTTTAACCATTTTAAGACGACCTATCTGCCGTTATGACAATATTTAATGTGTCTCCGATCGGATCATCCACCCATACAAGCCACCAAATTAAGATAAAACATCTGAAGAAGAAATTCATATGAATATTCCCAGGCCCGATTGTTCTGTCTTTCTCGTGCTCGATCAATCAAACACCACCGAGTGTTACTGTAGTCTGGCATAGATATTCTATCTAAACAATAAAAAAAAATAAGAACGTCTCAGAACATTGTTTTTTGTAGTCATCGCTTAATATTGCAAGTGTAGGTATCTCATTAGGTACACATGTACAACCAAAGATTGATTTTTTAAGTCTAAAGATTGAAAACCGGAAATTTTAGATACTTTTTATGACGCTAGACAAGACTATCTCGAATAAAAAAATAATAATAATAAAAATTGGCGAGAAATCGTCCCCAAATATGGATTCAGATAGCCATCAGATACTTTTTCCATCTCAAAGTAACCTACATAGACAAATAAAATAAACAAAAACAAAATATAGAATAGAATATATCAGTAAGCCTTCAAGCTCATTATTCATCCATAGTGTGCTGCGCGCTGCGCGTCTGCGTGATGCCAATCAATTTCAACCAGTCGTCGACGGGACGGCAACCAAAGTCAACACTCGTCAAAATTAGATCAGGTTAAGTGCCCACAGAACACACACAAAAATCTTAAACAAATCGGTGAAATAAATTTTCTATGCATAAATCAAGCTTCGCACACCTCCCTAGGAAACAGACTCTTACTGCCCCCACCAAATCCACCTCGAACGCTAATATACGTATGTATGATACGTTTAAACATTATATTTAATTTTGTATGGTTTTGTCTGCGCGCAGTCACATGTAGATACACAGTGGCGGTATAGATCTCCCACGCATGTTTTCGCCCCTTGTGTCTCTCGTTTAAATTTAATATAAAATTTAATTTAAACAAATATATAGAACAAAGACAATATTCGCCATAAGACGGGATCAGATGCTGTGATAATCGTTCACTAGATCTCACACAGAGGGGTTTCTTTTGCTCTAGCCTAGCTTAACTCCAGATATGTAAATACATTTTTGATTTCCCTTCAGAGAGGGTTGAAGATAGATCTTAGACATTCACAATACCTAGAACGTTATTTTCAAATTAAGCTTTCGGAAGGAAGAAGTAAATTGAAAAAGTGTGCTAGTGATACACGGCACTGGTACTTATGCTTTCTTCCGCTATTGTTTTGGTACTTAAGTACTTAAGCTTTGATTGTGATCCAAGGACGGCATGCTTGTGCGAAAGAAATTATCTTAATTTACATAAGTAAAATAAACGTATATGCGGGCAACCGTTGGCAGTTATAATTTGCACATACATAAGTCAACGATCGGGAATTTAAAAAAATAAAAAATAACAGCACATATTGCCATGAATGTTTACGATTTCCGGGAAATATGTACGGCAGAAGTATAAGTGGACAGATTTGGTTGTAAGATACACAGTATCTTTAATTAGATCGTCATTATTCTTCTGTCTAAATTTGGGTGTATTGCAATTCGTGGGTGGATGGTAAGTCTTAAGTGAAAATTCCCACTTTTGACACTTTGTATTTAGGAGTACCTACTTCAATATTTATTGTCAATCCATTATATTATGAGTCTTATTGGCAAGCCTAGATGCAATCCAGGCATGAGCTGTCAAATGAAAATAATTAAACACAGAATTAATAGCTCACGCACAATGCGCAGATGTAGCGTGACAGATTGAACCTCGCATTCTGTTCCGGCAGCAACAAGTGTTATGTGCATACCAACGAATTCAACAAAAATCACTTCGATTTTCAGACTTAACATCGAATTGCACTGTGTGGAGAGAGTCATAGCAAAACCAATGAAATCTGTTCTGTAAAACCAGCTGTTTTAGTAGAACTACGTGACTGTACATGTGTTTAATCCCTTTCCCTGCACTAGAAAAGTCGCATGATTCCTTGAACAGGTCGAAGGTTCTAATTGACATTTAAATCCACAGTACAGGTACATTGTGCTCTGTAATTACAAGGTTCATATGTACATCTTAATTCCTTTTCTGCATGCCTGCTTCTTCACAACCGTGCCCTTCTTTTGAAAAAGAATATATGATATATACATGGAAGACTGAAAGTGTAAAATCAGCCTCTAGTTAGCCCTCATGCTATGCATCAATATTTGTGCCCCAAAATGTTCGTACCACGCTGGAAAAAGTATCACATCGAAACGTATCTCTTATCTGCATGTTATGCTTGAGCTACAGTTATAATTGAACACATTGGAAAGTAAGTTGGTTAGGTGTTTCAAAGAAAATGAAGACAAAGTGCCTGTTCTTGGTCCTGTCAATGGTCCAAAACTCTGTCCTTCCTCGCTTTGAATAGCACTTGACTTCAAACAAATAGCAGACTAAAGATGGAGAGCACTTCCAGCATGCCGCGTCTCCAGAAACATCTGGACAAAACAGGACAATATGAAAACCAAGCTCATCCTTATTCAAAGTAGACAAAGCTTGGTGCTTTTAATAGGAATCATTACCGACCACAACCTATTGGCGGCTAAGTACAAATGAACTTTGCAGAGGCTGCGGCAACACAGACGCAGAAGAGACAGACCACTTCCTATGCAAATTGCTCTAGTCTCTGCAACACCAGAAAGACGGCGCACCATCCTGAAATTCATAACTATGTCAGGATGGTTTAGAGGGGGGCGCTCCAACACCACAGAACTCCAGCTAATTTGTTTCTTTTTTCTAACTTTTCAGTGTTTCAGCCAGGAGTTTCCTCGTCACAATGGATCCTTTTGAGATCCGAGTGCAGGCTGCACCATTTCGATGCAGCTAACCCCCTTGACCTAACCTAAGTGCCTGTTATGTACACGGAGGCAAAATTACCATCAACATTTGCTTAAAATCCTTGGAGTTAAATTCACCTACAGACGAAACGTTGGTTACGAGGATTTTTTTTTATACACACGCATTTAACCACCGAATATAGGCAAAGCATAAAGCAAAAACACAGTCATTGTTTTATTAAACTGAAACATTGTTGTGGCAAAACAGAGGAAGGAGTTCAAGAAATCGAACTAGAAGGTTTCTTGTACCAGAAAGCATAGCCAATAGTTTCACTACGTCAGTATTTTGTTGAGGACGAATAATTATTTTCAAAAGAATAAGATCTGTGGCCACTTTAACGTGTCGAACCTATTCTATGTACATAAGTACATAAAAAGTCAGCAAAATATGGTCTTTTTCACCGGCTTTACGAGTAAAACTTTTTTCCGACAGAAAGCAGAAATGACTTCGACGTTCTACTTTTATCAATCGAAGAATTTTAGGGAATTCTGTTAAACATTCAGGCTTGGTTGGTTAAAAGGGCGGCTCTTAGCGCTACTGCACCATTTTGATACCACAAAACTCATGTACACCTGGTTGTATGATGGAGTATTCAGTTGAAGAAGATGAATATGCTGGATCCAGCCTGTCGAGTTTAGGTAAAGAATGAGGGCCCCAATCCTTCTTTTTTTTCAAATATTTCTCCCAGATCGTCAAAGAAGAGTTTACCAAAGGTACGCTTTCTGGTTCTCGCTAGGCGCGGGCATCTGCAAAAAAAGTGAAAAAGAGATTCTCTCTCATTGGTATCTCTGCAGTTACGGCAGAAGGTATTATGGGGGATGCCAAAGTTGGCTGCATGGTCTCATATCGACCAATGGCCTATACTGATGACTACTATTCTAACAATAGCTGGTCTTGATCTGCTAAGAAGCTCATTTGATAAAGGTTTGTTATAGCTGATATAACCCAGCTAGAGAGCGATTTCCACCGTTCGCTTGCTCGTTTCCCTCGAAGTTACTGTGTCCAGGGACGCAAATAAGGTAATTTTTGATTGAGCGCCTAGTTTGTTTAGCTCTTCCTGGCATTACTCTACCAGTTTTGAAGATGTGATAGCGGAATCAATGGCTTTGATTGCAGTGAAGATAGCAAGATTGCAGTTGAGAGTTTGAAAGGCCTTCAGTATGCGGCAAGTCTCACGAATCGTGAGAAGCTCCTCTTGAAACACGCTGGCAAATTTCGGACTTTGAGGCATTCAGTTTGTCAGAGAAAATACCCGCGCCGACTCCGCAGTCCATTTTCGACTCGTCCATGCACGTGGTTATGTTGTAATCTTTTATCGCCTTACCGCTTTTCTACTCAGCTCTGGTTGGGAAGGTTACAAAAAAAAAAGGGAATGTTACTGAGAGGAGTTTGTTGGTGTTCAAAGTGGGGGTTTTGTAATCGGTCAAAGACGCAACCAAGCTTATTGGTATCGTCTCCAGGATTCGACTATGGCCGTTGGGCATCGCAGTTCACAACCCAGGCTCTTTGAGCCAGACTGCGTTGCATAATGCTGTATCCTTGATGTGAGTAAGAGCATCCGTTGGGTAGGATCTCAAAGCGCGCGTGACACCTACGCATGTCGCTCTTTGAACTCTTTTAAGTAGAATGACGTTATATTTTCTACTACGGGCAAGGAACCAGACGGTAACTCCGTAGGTGGGAATTGGACGCACAACGGCTGTGTACATCCAAAGGGTTATTTTAGGCTGAAGACCCCATTTCCTGCCGAAGGTTCTATTGCATGCGTAGAAGGCTATACTTGCTTTCTTGACACGCTGTTCAATACTTGGCTTCCAAATAAGTTTTGAATCTAGAATCATACCTAGATATTTTGCACTAGAGCAAAAAACAGTGGCCGACCATTCAGTTTGGGTGACGTGAAGTCCCGTATTTTGGTTTTAGTGGTAAACAGCATCCGCTCAGTTTTGTCTGTTCCGAAGCCACAGCTCGTGGCTCATGAGTGCACTAGATCCAGATTCGTTTCCATGAGTTAGCTTATCACAGAAATGAACTTTCCTGGCACTTAGATTACCAGTTCATCCGCGTACGTAACCTTGAAACCATCCCTATCCAGTCGCGCCAAGATCGTGTTCATGACCATGAGTTATCAGTCTCTACTTACAATTTTAGATGCTATCCGCTTACTAATGTGTTCCTTTATGCCTAGTTCTGCGAGAGATTGTTGAATAGCTTCAGTGCGAATGTTGTTAAACGCACCCTCAATGTTCAAACATTCATACTACGAGTACTTATGATACAAAATAAAATAGAGTTTTTCTTTAACTCACTACAATCTCAAATCGGCAGCAGTAAGCAAACTAGGGGTGGCTTTGTCTAAGTTAAATTTAAAATGACAGTCTTCTCCAGACTTCTTCCTTTTATCAGCGAGGTTATGATCCGAAAACAAGGGATCACAACCCTCCCACTTCACCGCATTTCTACTGATCCGCCTGTGGGGTTCGCCTTTAAATTTAAAGTGACAGTCAATAACATAAATGTGTACATTATTCATAAGAATAATATATTGTAGTACGGCAATTGGGTGGGTTAGTGTATTACCCTGGTCTTGAATTTAAATCGGAAAACTTATTTAAATCCCCGTCAAAGTCTATGCAATTTTGGTGGTAGTAAAAATGTAAAAATTATTTACAAACACCCATTTTGGTGTTATTTATCTTCGCCCCTAAAGATTTTTATGAAACTGCTTTAGAACTTATTTCTTGAATGCTCTGATAAAAATGGATTTTCAAAATTGCTAGACACTGATAAAAAATGATCAATAAAAAAGCGCCTGATCACTTTCGCTGCCATGATCTTCTAAAACTCTACTGTGGCGTTCGAGAGAAATATTAATTTCTCACCCCAAAGGTAATGGCTGGTGTATGACAATTTATTCATTGACCAGAACATTCAGAATATAGAGGCTAAATACTAGCGCAGGGTTCCTAGTGAGGTTAATTTTTTACCCCATCCTTTCATCCTCATTAGAATTCTGATGTGAATCCTAACTAGAGATCCATTGAGGCCTGAAACAATTATTGTTTGGCACATACTAGTGCCGATAAATGCATTTGAACTATGTACACTTAGGTAAGGATTGATTCCGAATTACAGGCTTAAGCCTTTCCTGTAATCAAAAAAATGATTAGTGAGAACATGCATGCCCCATTTTTGGTACCCATTCATCGTCTTCAATATCAGAACACATAAACGGGTACGAGATTAAATTTCATGGAACTAGAATGTGGCTGTACTCCTCTTTTACGAATTCATCAAAAACTATAAGAAGGATATACTTACTTCTAAGGCACTGCTATAAGAAATATACGAGTTCTTGTCCTCAAAACTGATGGAAGGTTTAATGGTATATAGAAAAGGCCTAACAAGTTCTGCTTTTTATAGTTTTTATATTTGTTTTCCCCTGTCCTATGTTCAAATTCGATTTCGAAAATATTGCTTAAAAGATGTCTCTCTTGGCAGTGCAGATATGCCAAATAAAATACACTTTGCATGATATTATTTGTGACTCTATTCACTCTCAGACATGCACCTTTGGGCAGACTTATTTCAAAAGATTGTGTTAACACGACTCTTGAAAAGTATCTGCCTGAAAACGATGGTCAAAATAAATAGCAGCCCAACTTAACCTTAGGCAATCATCACATTGACATCATACAAGTAGCACTCTAGTATTAATGAGTTTCCAGCCGTGAAATAGATTTAGTTACTGTGACCTACGTGAGTCGTTACAGGTTTTCGATGTACGTGTTAGAAAGTAAGCAAGAAATGGAGACTTTATTATTTGAGTTTGACCTGTCTGTATCGAACAACTTGAACTTCGTTCTTTCGGATCTACTGTAGAACCTCATGATTAGCGAAGCGAATGTATCGGCTAGCTCATGTAGACCGTCAAAGAAGGATTTTCCAAGAAATGTCCGTCGATGTCAGCAGTTACTTGGACACAAGAAGCGCACAACATTTCCAGATATGCTGTCAATTAATTTTATTTTTCGCTGAGCATTTGTTTTACATGCTATGTAGCTATTGAAATAGAAAACTTGGGACAATCCGTCTTTTTCTAGATTTCTTGGCTTCTATTTTCAGTCACAAAGTTCTCATGTTTCTGCTTGTCTGGATATTTTGCCATCTGATTTTTGCATTGTGGATCAAGAAGTTTGTTATTCTAGTTTTTGTGTATGACAGTGAAGCTGGACTCTAGTGTGAGCTAGTGATCCACATCAGTATAAGCCTAGTCTGGCTAGTTGGCCTGCTTTCTCATTTCACTTAGGACCTTAAGATCTGAGCGACAGAGTTTTGCTATTTTGTAGTCATTCTTGGTCTTGTCTTTTTTTTTATTGTAAATGGGGATATGCTCTTGCACCAAAATCCGACTGCCGCAGATTTATACTAGTACTATATAGGTAGAGCAAAGCCTGTACGGCTAAAATCAACTCCTTCATACAACGAAGTAAATGGTTGCTAGATTAGGAGGCTGACTCACCCACCTTACACATCGCCAGTACAATGGGCCTATTTTTGGTGTAAGTACGTCCTCATCGATGACCGATCCTAACCAACCAACCAACCATATAAGTAAAGCTTCGACTTGAAAAACCCCGCACAAATCCAATAGTATTGTGGACGGGTGTATGCCAGTCTTGTACCAGCACACACCTGCTCCGTCATCTTCGTCGATCGTTGATCCATTCGTGGATCTTCTCTGCTGGGTATTCTAACCGAGTACTTACGATTGAACTAATATAAAGTCTGTTTCTTCATTGATGTTTGACTCTGAATAAAAGATTGAGCTGTAAACATGTGCAGTGGATTTTCAGTTGTTTATTACTTTAAGACGATTCGCGGCAGTTTCTTTAGTAAATACATCTTTTGAATATAGGTTAAGAATTATTCCTAACGTAGCAAAATCCTGCTTGATCTTAATCCTTGTACGTTTGCTAGTGGACACATATTTCGAAGTGCTCGCAGTGGTCAACCATACGACTACAATGCAGCCAATAGCTAGTGTATTGTCTTCGGGGATAGTCCTTTCTCTACAGATTCAGCTGCTACGTATGTTTTTAACTATGAATAATTTGTTCAATCCTTCCTCGGTATTTCGATTCCAATGCAATTTATTGTCAAAAGTCAGTCCCAGATGCTTCGCACTCTTTGTCAGATAGAGCACCGGAATTTAAGTAAGCCCGGAATAGGTCTTCTGTTTGCTAGCAATATTAGTAGTATTTGATCTATGAATCTATGATCTGATTTAATCAGTAGCCAGAGATATGGTGACATTACTCCTCCTTGCGGAGTTTCTCTTTTCTCGTGCATCCTCTTAGTTTTGATCTAATAAAGCGGCTTTTTAGCATTTATACTATCTATCCACACCTTTTATGTCGAGGAAAGCGGTAAGCGTGGGCTCTGTAAATGCATAAATGTGTTTAAAAGCCGTTTTATGATTATCAGTAAGAACGAACTTGAACTTGGCGATCGATAGTCTTTGGCAGTAGAATGGGTCGCTTTGCTAGTTTCGAAGATCACAAAGCTTAAGACGATCAGTCGTCATTCTAAATTGAACTATTTCAGGCACAATCTAGTTCCAATATTTTAAGGACCATATTTTTTTGATATTTTTTGGTTCCGCGAGTGAAATCTCAATTTTGATATTATTTCAACGCTACATCTAAGACTGTCCTTCCACTAAAGGTTTGGCTATTTATTCAACTTGATACAGCTCATGGAATCATGTGTCAATCATTGACGGACTTATAATTTTCAAAAGCCTAATCCATTCTCTTAGCAAAGTTAATTAAAATTCGCTCCAAAAGGAACATCACCCTACAACCAACTTTCAAGGTCATTACCGCCCTCCTATTAAATGGTAATGTACCTATAGTTGCCAATTTGAATTTTTAATTTGAACTACTTGTTCGTCAGTGCTTTCTTTTTCGTCAAACATTAAAACAATCAGCCGACTGAAGGTCAAATTTTAATCGAATATCATTCGATTAGTGTCTCGTTATATGTCTGCTAATTTTTTTCGCATATTAGTAGCTTCAGCTTCATTTATTCGCGCGCGCCAGCTGGTACACAATTCGGGTCAAGGTTCTTACCGAAAAGTAGCTACATATACTCATGTCGAAATCACCGTTATATTGTTGAACTTTTGCAAAAATAAACTAATTTGTGCATAATTGTCATCGAATCGAATGCAAACTCAACCCATTCACCTTTTCAAAAGAAAATTTGAAAGCAACTCCAAGCTAATTTCATTAATTATATGCGTAGCTCCTCAACTAGATGTTTGAAGTCTATCTGCATATGGTTGCTACATTTGGTAAAAAAAAAGGTTTAATGATTTATGATTCTCATTCTTTCCATTCCTTCTCATAACTAGTCCAGTGAAAGTTCGAATGCCCGCCGAGAAGCCCAGAATAGAATCCCACCTGCCAGCTTCATTTTGCGAATCCACCTCGCTTTTAGGGAACTAAGTTACCACTTAATTATGTAAATCATTGGATATAATTTAATTATAATCCTAATCACGTTGTAGGAATTGGCCCAATCGCGGCGTATTAATTCGGCCAATATTCGATTGGCTTTTTAATTCATTTTGTGCGACGAGTTTCGTCACATGCCGACTCAAAAGCTGATTAATTGTTATTTTGTATCTGTTCGCTCTAAATGCATGCGATTTTCGGAACAGGGGAAACAAAATATTAGGAAATATTATAAATACAAACTACAAGGTCAAGTGGGAGTGTGTGTATAGTATAGTGGGCACACACACCGGGTGTCAAGAAAAAACATAATAACAACCAAACACGTCAATGAAAAGCCCACTCAAGAACCCAACAATTGTGTGGCATGATGAACACAGCATCTTTTCCTCGGTCGGTTTTTTGGTCTTCATATGTAGTGGAGTTTGTTTAAATTTTCGTCACATTTAACGTAATACAATTGCATTTGACCCAGATGCTTTGAGGTTGAGTTGAAAATTCCAAAGATTTGTCATCGAGAATTAAGTCCGCGGTCAAGAATGGATTTTCGAGACAAACAACAACGGAGCAGCAAGTGCATTTTATTCAAGTGGCATTCAATAAATACACAGTGTTGAGGGTCATTTCGGAAAGGCTTACATTTGTTCATCATTGATTTCCTCTCTTCTTTTTGATTCTCATTCTAGACAAAAAATAAGAAAAACAAATACCTCACCTTGGAAAATATATTATAATAATTTCTTTATTGAAAATGTGCTGCAAGCATACCAATGATCCTTGTGCGATACGGGAATTCCGCATTATTGCAGTATACTTTCTTTTCTTTTTTAATGTCCTTTCTCCAATTGCATTTTTAATTAACCACTTTTCCAGCGCCGACCTATTGTCAGAGGACTTTCGTTGGCTGAGTATGGCGGCCGGTGGAGTTGTATCCTTTTTTTTATTCTGATTAAGTCAACACCTTTCCCCTTGACTCCTTTTTGCTGTGTTATGTGCTTGCAATTTAACATTTGTCTAGTAGTTTTTTTTTTTTTTTTTTTTCGTTTGTATTGTGAATTTCTTTTATATCCTGCATTTGTATATGCCGCTATGTCCTTGGACTTTTGACTGGAATTGTCTGTGCCATGCTCTTGATAGCATATGCATAGTGCATGATGTTAAGTACGAGAGGAAAATCTATTTAAGTGCAGCAGCAACAGCAGCAATAGCATCAGTTGTTGCTGTCGGGTAATATTGCTCCTCTTCCGGTTGGCATGAGCTCGTAAAATCGTTCGTACTGTCCTTTATGTTGTCACTTTAGTGCACTTGAGTGGATATTTTTCGGTAGATTATGGGCCACAGTGTTTGTAGAATTATTTAATTGAAATGGAGAGAATGCATCTGTTAGGAATGCAATTAGATTGGAAGGGATTTATTGTTGGTCGATTGCTTTTAAATCTGTTTTACTTATTCAGGTAGCAGGTGCTTTAATGCAAGACTTTGGTGAGCAATTATGGGAATTTCTGCATTAAACTTTTGTTAACCGGAACATTTGTCCTGCAGCATGTACAGTTTACAGTCGTTCCCAATCTAGAAACCTGGTTTGGGTCCCAGAAGATTCTGTTACTAGTCACTCGAAATCAATCAATATATACCAAACCACAAATATACGACATACTGTAGGAACGCAAATGTAAAACTAAGAAATTAAGAGAATAAAGCAAAAGAGAGACAGTCAGTATGTCGCTAGTGTTAAGTATCCCTTTAAGTAGTCATCCTATGTTATTCATTTTTCATCCCATGCAATAATAAATGTTCTATCACTTTAATATTCAAAAGACGCTTTTCATTTGGTCAAACGAAAGAACGGAAAACAGGTAATCAACTGAAGGCATCCTTACAATACGTATATTATCGATCATTAAATTTTCGTGAAATCTCGCAATAAATTATGCAATTTAGACAATGGAACTCTCATGATTTTGAAAAATCATAGAAAGAAATTTGATATTAGGTGTATGAAGAGCTCAATTCAAGGCTATAGGGATGGCTTCAAGCCCGATGGTGGGTTGATAGAAGAGGAACGATCTTACAGCTTCCTCCCCTTACTTACTTTACCTTAAGCAGCACTGTCTGAAATGGAGCCAATTTAATCTCAGCGATGAAGCAGAACATATTCTTCCAATAAATAGGTGCCGCAGAAATCAAATTCAACAATTCGCTGTCAAAAATAAAGAAACCCATACGACATTCACGACAGCCAATTTCACGCACAAGTGAGAGCTGCATGTATTCGCGTCTAGCCAGAGGCTTAATATAGCCCCAAAGGAAAATGTCTAAAAAAGCTAGATTCCAAGATCATGGCGACCAGTTCACATCACATCTCCTCACGACCTAGAAACGTTTACCTCAATAAATCCATTCGTGTGAAAAATATATCGCACACAACATGAGTGGTTGCGAGAAGCTAGGCCCTGGCACTTTAAAGAGCTGTTGCGCCAAATATTTGTATTTGTAATAATGAGTGGAAGGTTAGGTTAGGTTAGGTATATGGTTGTCTTTTGATAATAGAGTCACTGTTCACTTATACCAACAGTTTGGGTCCATCGTGCCCATTAATTTAACCCGGAAACACTGTATATCCGCTATGATAGAAACACCCACATAATGATATAAATTTCAGGAGGTCCGTCAGCTCAAAATTACTTAATCCCTCCAGTCCCGAGAAGAAACAACTACCAAGAGTCGTCATTCTTCTGACGGGTAAGCCAGGACAATCACACAGCACGTGTTGAACAGATTCACTTTCTTCCTCGTCCCTGTAGCTTCTGCAATAGTCGTTGTGCTATACACCGTGGCGGTAACCATGAATACTAATGGCACAGTGCTCAGTAATTATGCCGGAGATGACCCGTGTGCTATGACGACTAAGTTTCACCAGATAAATGGATTTCTTCTTGCCAAGGGCCGGCCAAACTCATCAGCTCTTTCGTTTCCATATGCACTGGTACCCCGCATTGGCTCTTGATATCTTATTTAAAAGCGATTTTCAGATCTTCATAAGCCTCGATCTAATTACAGCAGAGACCAGAGCCTTTACGGTTGCTTAGCTGTCTCACATCGTTTTACCAATGATATAACTCCCTGAGTTTTACGACGCCTTCCACCAGTTGCGAAACTTGCTTACCTCCAAAGTAAAACAAGCTAAATGGAAATATTACAAAAACATTTTGCTGAAAATCTTCCCTCCAAAACCCTCTGGAAAAATTTGCGAGAGTTGGGTGTTGGTCGCAATACAGTCCGGGAGAAAGAAGACCTTGATCCCAACCAACTCAGTAGGCAATTTGCACATATCCAAGCAGCATCGTCCTTGTCAAGCCAACCTCTCAGTATCGCCCCGAACAGCTACTTTGAATTTCACAGAGTCGAGCAAACTGATGTTGTCAAAGCGATTCTTCAAATTAAATCTAAAGCTGCTGGTGTTGATGGCATTCACCCTTCGTTTGTCAAAATAATACTTCCCTTCATACTTCTGGTTGTGACCTATGTCTTCAATAATATAATAACGACATCGACTTACCCGGCATCATGGAAATTAGCAAAAATTATTCCAATTCTGAAAAAGAAAGCATCAGCTAACTCTATGGCTGAGTACAGACCAGTTGCTATTCTTCATTTTCTGTCAAATGCGCTGGAGAAATTGATTCATGATCAGATTTCCGTCTTTGTCCAATGGAATAAGATCCTCTGCACTAATCAATCTGGTTTCAGAAAAAAACACAGTTGTACAACAGCACTACTTAAGGTCGCTGATGATATGCGAATAGCTTTAGATGAAAACCTAATAACATTTCTAACGTTACTAGACTTTTCCAAGGCCTTCGACACAGTCAATCACGTCATATTAATTAATGAACTCAAGATGTTATATGGCTTTTCTGATTCGGCTGCAAAATTTATTCTCTCCTACCTCCAGGGAAGAAAGCAAGCAGTTTTCTACAATAATATTTCCTCCGAATTCATTGAAATATTAACAGGCGTTCCACAAGGTTCAGTTCTTGGTCCTCTTCTTTTTATGCTTCTCGTTAATGAACGGTAATTAAACATTCATTAGCACACATGTACGCAAATGATGTTTAACTGTACATCAGCTGTAAGCCCGGGCTAACTGCGGAAACTGTACTCAAGCTGAATGACGATCTTCGCAGGATTTTAAATTGGTCTCAAGAAAACTTTTTGAAGCTGAATCCCATAAAATCAAAATGCATGGTCATCAGCAGAATTGAATCAGATTTAAGCCTTTTTCCTGCTATATGCCTTGCAGATAATCCAATCGAATATGTTGGTAAGGCTAAAAACCTTGCTATCTGGTTCAATTCTAAGTTAAGTTGGGATGATCATGTTACTACGATAGTCGGTAAAATTGATGGTTCTCTTAGAAACTTATTGCTATCCCAAAGTTACACACCACTGAAAACTAGACTCATGTTAGCTAAATCTCTTCTTGTGCCCATCATAGCTTATGGTTGTGAAATCTGCTGCTGCGTCAAAGCAATTACCAAAAGAAGACTTAATGTTGCGTTCAAAAATATTATTCGATATGTTTACGCCTTAAAACGTTACGACCATGTTTCTGCTTACGCCAAAAATATTCTTGGATGCTCATTGGACCTCTTTTGACCGAATTGCATCTTCATTTATACCTTAAAGATTATATTAGCCTATTGTTAATGATGTTAAAACTAATTAATAAATAAATAAAATAAATAGCTCTCGCGCATAATTTCAACAAGTGGAAGGTACTGAAACTTTTATGGATTGGCATCATCCCAGATCCGATAGTTTCGACTATATATGAAGCCATTCAGGCAAAAATTAGCTTCGACGCTAAAGATGAATTTTTATAATAAACTAGCTTAAACCCCGCCCGCTCCGCCAGGCATTTTTTTGTTGTACTCAGCTGTATGTACCACAACGGTACCGCACACAAAAATGTCTATTTTTTTTTAATGTTTTTAATGCTTTCGTAATTTTTTTTTTTTTGCCTATCACCTTTGTACCGTAGTTATCTATATTTAAAAAATTGGTTGAAAATTACTGGCGGTAGAGGGACACATACGCATTTTGCCACTTAGTTTTATATACTTATGTATATAGATTCTCATAAATTCGACGCTTTATTGGATCTTTTAGTTTTCCACGAATGACAGCGCTCTCATTGTTGTGAAAGAATTCAATACTTTTTCAGTTTCGAACCTTATTTTACTGCTTCATTGGCCTTCTCGTTCCTATAACCACCCCGGAACTCAGATTTTTAGAATCAAAGATGTCACATAGTCATTACTCAAATCCACACGAAGAAGAAATTAAATCCACTTCTAATGTCAAAATGACAGCTACAAATAAATCAAACCATTACCCCCTGCACAAACATTTCTCAAATCTATCCCGGATTTAACAGCAAATCCACTTAATCTAAAAATAAATTAAAACAAATAAATAAAAATCTTTCTAGTCAAGATGCCACCGTCATCATCATGATCTTATCAATCAGAAACCCCCCGCATCAATCTTGACATAGGTACTCACCAATCTCCACAAAATTGTGTGCAAATATCAATTTCAGTACTTTTTCAAATTAACATTTAGTACTAAGTAAGTGCTCGACTAAAGTGTGCTATGTGCGCATACCAATTATGTTTGACCAACTAAAAATATGTAATAATCAAACACATTTTGACAATTTAATTTACATACCAAGACCTTACTCATATTCAATCGGAAACATTTTTTTTGTTCACTTTTTTTTTTTTTTTTTTAATTCACAAATAAAAATGCGTAATGGTTCCAATATTTAACAAATTTCAAGTGGTTTTTGCCCAAGAGCCGCAGCGATGTATGACGACGATGACGACGACCATGCGTCCGTCACGTTTCCATGTACATTGCCAGTACCCAGAAGCACCTCTTCACTTCTGTGTAGTGATCATCTTCATTTAGACTTAGAGAGACCTTGACAGTTATGGCAGCAACAAAATTACGATAATAAGACTTCCACTTGGTTAATGTAATAAGAAAAAAGCTTTGAATGGAAGGATTTCTCTCCTAATTACCAAGTCCAAATTAAAATGACGAAAAAAAAAAAAACGCCAAAAGCATTTCTCAATCAAATCTCCACCACACCGCGGCAGACGTACCATCGCACAGAGCGCTGTCACCATAGAGAGACGTTATGTTTTAATTAGTAGAAAAAATGTCAAGAATATCTTCCTCTATCCTATCCAAAGGATATTCATTTTTTGCATTTCTGTTGGCCTCGTCTATTGTTCATATAAAATCAGGCTAGTGAAAGTGGTATAAATGGGATGACGAGCTAACTGCACTAGCAGCAGGAATTAATTATCGTGAGTGTCAGAAGTGGCACAGTCCAATAATAATTCTGTTATCCTAGTTTACCTAATACGAGACGAAACTATATCTCAAACAATTTACCCTATAGACAAATTCCCAGAACCTATAATATTTCGGAAATCCGAGAACGTTTCTGAGGTGTTTTCCTCCAACGCATTGAAAAAAAAAGTGTAAACAATTAAATTGCCATTGCGATTTTTTTTTGCAAAAGATACGCTCTACTAATGGGCACTTTTCGACCTCACACGTGGGAATTCATAGACCCTACGGTTGTTTGGCCTTTTAATATTCGTAAATTTCTGAGCTTAACCCCCCGTGACGCATTGGAGAGGGTATTGTTCCCTAGGTATATAAGTTTATTCGCTTCTTTTTATAGGCGTTTTATTACGTTCTTTTTTTGAGAAGAGTGAATTATGAAGAAGGCGCAATCCACCTTTGTTTGGCGGCTTACACTTGTAGCTAAAGCTAAGAAAAGTGGTCAATTTTTGTTAAAGTGAGTCGTGGCAAGTTGATTAAACTCGATTCGCTCTGATTACTCATTCAGAATTAGGTACCATAACTTATAAAATATTCTTCTAATAGAATAACTGTTGTGGGTAAGGTCAACTGGTGGAAAAAGTGTCCATCATTGTGAGGTAAAAGAATGAGTTACGTAATCTAAATATGTGATCAAATAAATGGTGGCCCATGTGGAAAATGGGATGATTTACGTTACTGTTTTCTGCATTTATATATATTTTCATATAAGCTTAGTTATAAACTAATTACGATTTAAGCTCATTGGCCCTTAGTTCTAAGCTTTCTGGAAATCAATCCTAAAATACCTTTTACTTAGGTATGTCTGGACTGTTTAAGTGAAACATATTATATAGTAAGGTACAAGTTGTAATACTAGATATATATCATGTTTGGTGTTATCCGTACTCGTATATACGTACAATAAGTAATAGCCTCATTGTTGGTTATTAATACTGGCAGACTTATTGTAAAATATCTAATTATTTCGGTCAGAAGTTAAGTATGCCTACAGCCATCGCCATGGTATGATATTATAATCAGTTGAAAAGAAAGCATTGGGCCTTTTATAGCGAATGTAAGGTTAGGTTCAAGTGACTGCCAGCTTAGGACCGCCAACACACTTAGACCAGCAATAGATCCATTGTGAGACCACGCAAATCATAGGAGAAAGTTTCTGTCTACCTACTCGTTAAACCATTTTGAGCTTCTGATGAAGCATAAGAGGCCCTTAATATCTATGTTTATCAGATTGCCAATATCGTTGTAATAGAAGTCTCCTAAGTGAACCTTCCTTCTGGGGGGGAGAGCTGGGCAGAAACAAAGAAGGTGAAGAATAGTTTTTTCCTCTTCTTTATACAAGTCCAGCCCTGTCGCATAAAAGAATGCTCCATCTAGGGTCCCCCTTCCTTGACGACCTCGGCGATCTGGCATCCTTAGACGTCATGAGCATCCATCGCTTTAACAAAAGCTCCGGTTGGTTTTGTGAGTGGCCAAATGGTTTCATGGATCACCATGGTATCACAAAGGACCTTCACTGGTCTAAGTGTGTCTGCACTCTCGTGTGGACAGCCAACCTAACCTAAGCTAACTTAACCTTATACATGCAGCTTCTACAAAAGTTGTTTGCAAAAAGGGCTCAGCCTTATAGCATGCTTGCCTACTAGACAATGCCCAGTGATGAGACCTATTGTAGTGCCGATATGCAATCTATTGAGAAAATGCTGCTTGTCTGTTTGAAAAGATGCGCGTATCTCTAACGGATATCACGTTTTTCTTAACCCATGATAAAACTTCTTTAATCGCCATGATTTCTGCCTGGAACACGCTGCAATGATTCGGTAAACGAAAGGAAAGCTTAAGATTAAGCCTGTCAGAGAAAATATCTCCACTAACACCGTCTTTGGTTTTTGAGCCATCAATACCTATAGAAGTGAATCGACTCATCTTCTAAAAGTACATCTTCATTCCAGAGTGATCTGGAAGTGATGGTGACAAGGAAGTTCTTGTCAAAATTTAGACGTGGGATGGTATAGTCCATGTTTTCGGGAGAGATATAGAATTTATTCAGAATGGAAGCGTGGCCAAATTCTTTTCTTGATCACTGTAAGGTAGCTTCAAGGCGAATGGCTGCACTCGCTGCCATTTGCTTGCTAAATATATCTAGGGGTATAAGATGAAACATGATATCCAGTGCCGCAGAGGGAGTTGTGCGTAGTACTCCGCTTATGAGCAGACAAGCTGTACTCAGACCCTTACTTAGATAATCGTGATTTATAGCTTTTTCTAAGGCTGTCCACCAGTGAGTATCAGTCTAATGACCGAGATATAGAGCCAGTGCACTACTCGCGGTTCTAGACCCCAATTATATGCAATAGCTTTTGTGCAAGAGAAAGTGCTACTGTAGCCTTATGGACTCTTTCTTAAATGTCAGGTTTCCAGCTTAATTTCCTATCCAGGATAAGACCCAAATATATTTCCTGAAGAAGAGTGCTAGTTCAGTTTTGTGGGTTTTATAGTGAAAGTTCAATTAAGTTTTTTTTAATTATTTAAATAAATTGTATTAAAACAAATATTGTCCATCAATGACCTTTTGCCACTTTTCGAGCAAAACCATATTTGTATCCTCATAGGATTTCTGGGAGTTCTTGTCGGTAAACTTTGACAAGTAATTTTCGCAGTCGTTTGGGGAATCAAACTGTACATCATTAACCCTTGGACCCTACCCATATTTTTCTCGATTTTTCCTACCCAAGGGGCTTGGGACGTTTTCTTGCTCAAGTACCCTGGATAGGGTTCTAGGGTTAAGCTAATTCTGGATGGACCGAAACAAGTTGTAATCCGATGGTGTCTAGTCTGGACTATGCAGTGGATGTATCAAAATTTCCCAGTCAAGTTCTCTCAGTTATTGATGGCCCACCTCAAAGAAGTGTGTGATGTGGCATTGTCGTAATGGAACGCCCATTCTATTGATCAATTTCGCCTGCCTTTTGTTTAAACTTGTTAGCTGCTAACAGTCCGAATTAATCGTTTTGCCAGCCGGCAGCAGCTCATAATGTATTGGTCACTTCCAGCGCCACCAAATACTCAGCATCACCTTCCTTGGCGTCAGTCCTGGCTTTGCAGTTTAGGGAGCCCCACACTTCTTCGACTACGATCTTTTTCGCACCACATTATCGTACGTGGTCCACTTTTTACTTGAATCTTTGAACCCCTCGAGGGGGATAGGACGTCAACAATGCCTACGCGTCTACGTCTACTCTTGTTCGGAGTTCTGGAACACGTTTGAGCTGCCTCCAACTCATTCCCAAAGAACTTGATTCTTGGTTCACTTTTCATCATCATAATCAATCTTTTCAAGAATGGCTCGATTTCGTTTCTATTCACCAGCCATTCACAAATTGAAATTCTATTTATTTATTCCCTGATAGATTGTGCGGTAGCCAAACGTTGAGTTTCTTTGTGTAGCCAGCCTTCTCCAAATGTTTTAAGACTGTTGTCTGGCTGATGTTTAGTTCCAAAGCGATGTCAGGACTGCTTATGTGCCAATCATCTTTTACTTTTCTAGGATTTCATCAACCCTTAGTCGATGGTCGACCAAAGCAGGTTGCATGTTTGACATCAAATTTTTAAAAACGGAATCGAGCGAATCGTATTTTGTCTATTGCTTTTGATAAAGTAACTTCACCATAAACAGCACAAATTTCTACACGAGCCTTCGCAGCATTTTTGCCTTTTTCGAAGTAAAATTGTAAAATAAAATTTATCGAATTTTTTCTCTGAAATTTTACTCATCTTTACTACGCAAAAGTCATAAAGCTTTGACTTCACACCTCCGCTAAGGAATCCATTGACATCTTACTGGATACTCACTTCCCTGGTAGCTCCCCTGTTGCTGTTTCATTATCGGGTATTACCCGTACTTGCTCTCTACCGTGCAGCAACTCCCTGGTTATAGTAACTACATAGAAGATCCGCTGGGCCATGCGCAGCTTCAAGCCCTTCAAGTCCCCAGGACCTGACGGCATTATTCCTGCTGAATTTAAAAAATGTGAGGACATTGTGCTTCCATGGCTCAAGGTCATTTTAACGAGCTATCTTAATCTGGTCTACATCCCCAAGACGTGGACCGAGGTTGAAGTTGTCTTCATTCCTAAGGCAGGTAAGAGCTTGCATGTAGAACCAAAGGATCTCCGACCTATCAGTCTATCGTCCTTTCTACTGAAAACGCTGGAAAGGCTGATTGATATTCACCTCCGTCAGAGCATTAGCCCGTCTTTGCTCTCGCCGTCCCAACATGCGTACTGCAAAAGCAAATCCGTTGAAACAGCCTTACAATCGTTTGTGCGCATCATTGAAAAATCTCTGAGCATTAAAGAATATACCATGGTGGCTTTCCTTGACATTGAGGGAGCTTTTAACAATGTCAAACCAAAGGCAATCACAGACGCACTTGCAAATCTGAAAGTCGATACTTCGCTCGGAGTGTTGATCAATCAATTGCTAACACGCAGGATTATCAACACACAGCTGGGTGGAGCATCGGCCAGAAGACTTGCCTGTTGCGGAATACCCCAAGGTGGAGTTTTTTCCCCCTCCTCCTGTGGAATCTTGTAGTGAATGAGCTACTAGTGGACCTGGACAGGTCAGGCTGTAGAGTGATTGCCTATGCTGATGACATTGCGATTGCTGCGTCTGGCAAGCACCGAGACACTCTCAAGGAAATCCTCCAATATGCTCTCTCTCGGCTCACTAGGTGGGCCTCCAATTGTGGATTGGGGGTTAACCCTCATAAAACAGAAGTTGTTCTCTTCACAAGGAAATATAAAGTTCCCCTCGTAGACCCTCCTATGATTAATAGCACCAGTCTCACCTTCACTGTTAATGCAAAATACCTGGGTCTTATTTTGGACAGAAAACTGAACTGGAAAGCCAATCTACTAGAACGCGTAAGGAAAGCCAATGTAGCTCTCTATTCCTGTAAAAAGGCTATAGGTAGGAGCTAGGGTATGAACCCTGAAATCACTCGCTGGCTTTACGTGTCTGTTGTCAGGCCCATACTACTCTATGGCGTGATCGTTTGGTGGCCTGCTCTTGACAGGGCTGTCCACCTGTCTCAGGTAGCTAAAGTACCCCCTCTGCGGCACTGAACATTATGTTCAACCTGTTACCCCTGGATATCCTCGGCAGATAGACTGCCGCCAGTGCGGCTATTCGTCTTAAAGCCTCGTCTCAGTGGTCTAGTTATCACATTGGCCACTCCTCGATCCTTGATCTTCTCAACTTCACACATGAAAACACGGACTACACCCCACCGAAACTGAGATTTGACCGACACTTCCGTACGAGTATCCCTGAACGGGATGAGTGGGATGGCTCTCCCCCTGATGATGGAAATTCGGTGCACTTGTACACACATGGCTCTAAGACCGAAGGTGGGGTGGGCTGTGGTGTTTTCTCCGATAAGCTCAACCTAAGCATCTCGTTTCGCCTCCCTGATCATTGAAGCGTTTTTCAGGCGGAAATCATGGCGATTAAGGAAGCCCTGTCTTGGCTGAAATGTAATGTATTATCTGTCAGCGATATTAGCATTTTCACTGACAGTCAAGCGACAATCATGCCCCTGGAATCGTGCTCCTTTATTTCAAAGACCGTCTTAGACTGCCGTTTGTCTCTTACAGAGATGACAGAGCAGTTCAACATTCACCTATGCTGGGTGCCAGATCATAGAGACATTCCAGGAAACTGTAGGGCGGACGAACTCGCTAGACAGGGTACTACTCTAAGGATTCTGCCAGATAGGCAAGCCCTTGGTATGCCCCTCGCTACATGTAAGCATCTACTGAAGCTGAATGCTATTAGCAAGACCTGCCTTAGGTGGGATAGTGGCTCTACGTGTCACATTTCGAGGCAGATCTGGCCTAAGCTGGACCAGAAACGTAGTGCCGAGTTGGTTAAACTAAAGCGATTACAGATCAGCTGCGTTATCGGTGTCATCACCAAACACTGTCTAACCGGCCAACATGCCAAAAGACTTGGCCTCTTTTCCAATGACTTCTGTAGGAGCTGTAGCGACGAGGAGAAGGAGGAAACCATTCTTCACTTCCTATGCACATGTCCTGCTCTATCACGCAAAAGAATGCTCCATCTAGGAGCTCCCTTCCTTAACGACATCAGCGATTTGGCGTCCTTAAACGTCATGAACATCCATCGCTTCATCAAAAGCTCCGGTTGGTTTTATTAGTCCCTGAGTGGTCTAATGGTAGATCCTTGGCATGGACCTTAACTGGTCTAAGTGTGTCTGCATCGTGGTGCAGACAGCCAATCTAACCTAACCTAACCTAACCTTGACTTCACAAATCCCGAAGAAAAGAGTCTAAAGGTGTCAAATCGCAAATGATGTCCCTTCTTCGCGAGATGAGTCTAGGAAACTTTGTCCGCAAAAAGTCCAGTGTTTCATTTGCTTTGTGGCATGTTGCATATTCCGGCTGGAAATCGATGTCCATACCTTCCAATTCGGGCCACAAAAAGTCAGGTATCATCTCGCAGTAGCGCTCGCCATTGACTGTTAGCGCTCGGCCTTACTTATTTTCGAAAAGTACAGTCCATTCACTCCGCCCGCCCCAAAATCCAAACGAAACCGTAACGCGTTGCGTATGCATCGACTTCTCTTGGATTATATGCAGGTTTTCGGCTGTTTTGTTTGTTGAGGTATCCATTAAGGTAAAAATGGGCTTTGTCGCTGAAGATGATTTTTATCAAAAATTCCGTAACGCCTGCCTGGCTTTCCAACACCCAATCGGCGAACTCACGACGCGCCAAATGTTGCGTCAGTTGGACCTTATAAAAATTGCAATGCAGCCCTTTCGTCCAAATTAGTTGCAGAGTGCTTTTGAATGATCCAATTGTTATGCACGGTGTCGAATCAAGGTGCGTGGATTCTCTGTTAAATTTTCAGTCAATGTGACCACATTTTCTGTTGAACGGCCAACTTGTCTACGCACTAGGTGATTTACGTTCCCGATGGAACTAGGCGACTCGTATCTACGAATTAAAACTTCAACTACGAACCGATTTGAACGAGCATGCTGACCGAATGGTTCACGAATTTTGCGAAATGTCTGCGTGAGATTTTCACAATTTTTGTAACAAGTTTTCACAATGAATATGCGTTGTTCTACCGTAAAGTGCTTCATTATTAAAAATGCAAGCCTTTGCGATGACAGCTTTTGTTTGCTATACGATTGGTATTTTATAAATGCTACGAAATTCGAACTACCGATAGCCTTTGCACACGCAATAGTATCAAGTAAATAAGAGTAATAAACACATTTTACTGGATTTTCGCATTGCATTAGTTGGATACATTATTTAAATAATGTATGTATCGAATGCAGTTTAAACGTAGATGCAAAAGTATCATTTGAAATTCTCGCATGGTTCGACTTTCCTTTATTACTATGAAACCATAAAACTAACTTAAGCAATATTGTGAAAAATTAGAAAAGCGGCAAACATTAATTCTCATACAATACTATTAATAAAAAAGAATGAATTTTACTTACAATTTTATTTTTCTTTATTTATAGGTAAGCTCAAGAGTACAAGTGACACGATATATGTTTTAAGACTACTTCTGGGACTATTTTGTAAGTATGTAGCTAAAAAGATAGTATCAATATTATAGTTTTCTTGTGATGGGAAAACAGTGATTTATGAAACCTTCAGTGACAGTAGACTGAAAATCACAGTGAAAAATACCTCCCATATTAAAAACCTAGGACCATACAATTACTATACACTAAACATTCAAATCTCTTTAAAGTTCGCACATACTTTTCACGAGCGCCTCTTTCTTTTGCCTTTTAAATCATATCCACCGTGTCATATTTCACTTTACTAACTGCATATCCTCTTGAACCATTAGCCTCAGTTCATTTCTCCTAAAAACGATGGAGAAAATTGTCGAATCATATAAAGGATAAGTTCCTTATACATGATTCTCTGCATGCAAATCAATTTCCCTATCAACCTGTCTACGGAAACAGCCATTCACAGCTTAACGCTATTGATTGACAGATCATTAGCTGCTAAAGAAACAACCCTATGTGCCTTCATAGATATACAGGGAGCCTTCGACAACACTTCCTATGAGGCTATCAAAAAGGCTATGATCAGAAAAAATATCGCTCCTCTGGTCATAAACTGGGTCCTAATCATTCTACGTAGCAGGAAAATAAGTATCGAGTGCGGAGGTTCGCACAAAACTATAACAGATTTCAGAGGATTCAGAGTTATTGATGAACTCCTAGAGCTACTTGAAAAATCTGGTTACAAAGTACAAAGATATACGACATTGTCATCAGCGTCAGGGGCGAATTGGAGGATATCATTTCTCAACTAATTCTAGGTACCCTCAGTTTAACTTCCGATTGGTGCAGGACAAAGGGACTTACCATCAATCCCGAAAAAACTATACTTGTACCCTTTTCCACGAAAAGGAATCATACTCTTAAACAAATTACAATGGAAAACGTCCCAATCGACATATCCAAGGAAGCAAAATACCCAGGGGTTATCCTTGACATGTGGGCGCCGTGGCGTAAGTGGTTAGTGTGTCGGATCACTACGCATGAGGTTCCAAGTTCGAATCCCAGAAAATACCAAAAAGTTTTTTCACGGTCCCACCTCTCGCGAGCGTCTGACAAACATCCGAGAGTATTGTTGTCACGAAAAACATTCTCAAATCGCCGTTTGGATACGGCACTAAACTATAGGTCCCTTCCATTCGTGTGACAAATATAACGCACACAACATGAGTGGTTGCGAGAAGCTAGGCCCTGGCACTTAAAGAGCTGTTGCGCCAAATATATATGGTATATATCCTTGACAAGACGCTCACTTGGAGTTCACATCTGAACAAGGTTACCGAGAAAGTGACTACACGGTATAACTTGGGGACTAGAACCCAAGATAATATATCGGACGTACAGGGACATTATCGAACCCATGGTCACTTATGCTTCGTCGGCTTGGTGGCCAAAAACCTTACAGATCAAGACTCAGGAACAGTTGAATAAAATCTATCGTCTAGCCCGTCAAGGTATCACGGGGGCAATGAAAGCGTGCCCAACGGTAGCAATGGGAGCAATGCTTAGCCACACACCGCTGCACATTGCAGTACAAAAAGAAACTATGCTGAGTGCTCTTAGGCTACCCAAGATTTCGGGCCTTAAAATCGGCAACTTTACAGGCCATCTGAAGATTCTAGAGTACTTCCAAAATAACCTTATTCTCAAAGTCTCAGATACCATGTTCAAGAAATACTGGTTCTCCAGAAGATTCAATGTGGTCATAGGTGACCGCCACACATGGAGGAATCAAGGGCTTGTAGTCTTACCAAACTCTCAAACTTGATACACAGATGGTTCCAAATTGGAAAATGGTAGCACTGGCGCTGTTGGACCCATATGGACCCAAGTCTCAACGTGCAGCAGCGCTTGGGAAATCACCAACAGTATTTCAGGTGGAAGTCCATGCAATCGAGCTCTGTGTATGAGAATGCATACGAAGAAGGGTCAATGGCACCCGTATTTATATCCTCTCGGACAGCCAGGCAGCACTGAAATCCTACATGGTAGAATCAAAGCTTGTATGGGACTGTCTGAACCTACTCGAAGAGCTCGCATCAAAAAACACCGTCACTGTGGCCTGGATACCAGGACACGAAGGCTTCGAGGAAAATGAACGGGTGGACTGCTTTGCAAGAAGAGGCGCCAGTTACCCACTAGTCGGTCCTGAACCCTATTTTGGAGTTACACTGAGTAGCACAAACTTCAGTACAATGCACTGATCGATGATAATCCGCAGGATCTTAATTGGTCGACACAGGAGGATCCAGAGCGGAAACCTGCTTGTTGGGCATCGAGTGTGTCTTCGAGACGTTGTTTGATTCGCTCCAGGATTATTTTGGCTATTGGTTACAGCAGACAGGACGGAGATACCATTCCAGTTTCACAGCAACAATTCAGTTTGATAATTCGGATTAAAAACCTTTTAAGAGCTAACTGACATTTATATCTGCAAATGAGTCGAAGTTCTTATTCTTGTGTACCATATCGGTCATCTGCCAGACTTCCTCGACTGTTTTTCCCCTTTACAGATTTACAGCTCCAAACGTTACAAATTTCTTATAACTTCTCATCTTATCTGATGAACGAGCATAAATCCCACGAATCCTTTTTATATCAAAACAAAACACAAGTCATCTCTATCTCGTTCTAATTGGATTTCAATTTGAATGCAATTTAAATTGTAACGGATTGTAACTTCTGAGCAGTAGCTAACCCATAAATGAAACAGATATTCCATAGATCTTTCGCCATCAGCTAACCGAGATACAAATTCTTCAGCAAAACAATCGAATTAATTCCGCATCTACGCAAAGCTTCATCAACTACAAGTAGCATATCTCGATCTACAATAGTATGTATCTTACAAATCGTTCTCATAGAGTTCATGTCGATGTCGAACTAGTGCATGATATGGAACAAATTCTCATGGCTTGTTCAAAAGAAAAAAAAAACAAAACAAAAATAAATAATTGTACAATCGCATGTGTATAAGAACTGTCCAGCGAACGGCGACTGGAATTACCCGCGTTCCTGGCGTCATGTTAGCAGCACTTGTAGCAAATGCCAGAAGTAACAAATAACAAATTCTTCGCGGTTTCCTCCTCTCTTCTTCGGGCCAACGTGCGTGGTCTTGAGGAACGTACAGCACATGTTGGAGCAAGCTCTCCTCAATCAACTGGATGGCGGCAGTCACTGTGAATTTCCCATAGCAGAACTCTAGCTAAATGTCAAGTAGTAGGTATAGTAGGTACTTGCCTTGTAAAACGAACAAAAAGAAACCCTTGCAGCGCAACTTATGTTGTCGCCCCCAAAGAACTGCGCTCCTTTTGTTTTCTGCAAATATTCAAGTCAGGTCCAATTTGTATTTATTCATCGGTAACACATTGCCATTTGTGGAACGCATCAGGTTTGATATTATGAATACTAATGTCCGAATATGGTGGTGCTCAGTTGATATTGGTTTTATTATTGCTATCATTTTTGCCTAGAAAATATACCTGGTCTAGAACGTTCACACAGATGGGGTTAATTGAATGAAAGGCTTTCTGGTGGAAGTATGTATGGTAATATGTTTTTCACAGCAAGTCCACGGTGCACCTTGGAATATTAAGGAGGAAGTTGCTTGGGTTATTCTTTAAAAGTAGCTCTTTCACATGACACCATCGCAGTGCCTATAAGGCGTCTGATGACGAACGAGACATGTATGATGGTTGGGTTTCTCCGAAATGTTTGCTAAAGAAGATGGCCTACTTAGTTTGCTCTTGAATTTCTAGACACAATGCGTGGTTTGCACTATTGCGGATAATCTTGAACTTGGATCCATCCAAGGATAGCCAAAGTTAATACTAAGTCGTACTTTGCATACGGGTCTATATGTAGAAGGTAGAACTTTGATGTTAAAACGCTGGTTACACCCTAACGCTGAATTAGACTAGGTTAAGTTGGTGATACTTTTTTGAACCAACCTTCATTCTTCACTAGTTATACTTAAAATGACACTCCGTCCTCCGATCTGAAATCAAAATTCACTATCTATGCAACTGTAATGTATAACATATCCACTCAGCAATGTATATTCTAAGCCATGGTCTTGGTAAATGGAAATTGGAAAAATGGCGCCTGAAATTTAAGATTCTCATTTTATATATGAAATTTGACTACTGACCAAATTGTTGATCTAGCTAACCCGATGATTGATACGAGGATAACTAAGCATCTATACTTGTCAAGTGAATAAAACGCTGCCTCTGCAGCTTCAGAAGAAAGAACCTCCAAAACTCGTACTTTATTTTCATTCTACTTCTACTCGTAGCATAGTTCTCTCGGGGTTCGTTTTCCATATCCAATGTAGTGCTACTGTAATTTTCAACTGCTCTGTAATTTTTGATGACTCTAAGCTCATTCGGATAGGTGGTCAATTATTATATGTTGAAAGGCTATGGAATCGGGAAGCTTTTAAATATACTATGTTAAAAGATAACTTTCCAATCTCCAGCAGATGGTCACGTATTCAATTTTGATGTACTCGTAAATACTCATACATATAATCGATTCTCAACTAATTCTTGGCATATCTTGTATTAAACTTACTTAAGCTTATGGAGTAAGAAGTCGATGAGCATTGTTTACGTCCAAAACTATTCATCACTGCCATTATAATCACAGAGATATGATTTTCTGAGCGCGGTTTTATTATTGCCTATCGTGGTTATGAAATGACCCACTACGATGGCTATGATCGATGTTGAGCATTTAGGGGGATCTGTATGACGACATTCCTTATTGTAGTCTAATGAGTCTATACTTTCAAAAAGAGTCTTCACGCTTTAAAAATCGTATAGTAGTCCTTATTCGAAACAAAAGGTGATCAATGAAGAACCCTTGCTTCTGAGACCGATCATTTTTTACCAGTATGAATAGCTGACCTCATAGTGCAGAGATCACTACTTAGTCTCTGACGCGGGGAACAGCAATCATGGGCCACCCAAGTATAAAGGAAAAACGAATTACATCGAAGTTTTTCCAACCACTGCACCAAAGAAAGGTTCCTGCCTGGTAGTACAATGGACCGGAGAGTCTGAGTGCTCCGGGATTTAAGTTTCCTTTAAAAAAATAAAAAATAAAAAAAAAAAATAGTCTCTGACGTCCGAAGAAACTCCCAATTGGTATTGCATGTAGTTGAGAGCGGGACTGGCTTTGGAGAAATAAATAAAAGAGGTTTTACACGTTGCTAAACCAATTGTACCCTTTCTAGTCCTAGCTGAGGCTGTATACAGCTAAAAGGACATCTTTCAGTCTACTTTCCCTGAAAAAGTACATATTTAGTAAATTCTATTATTGGATAACCTTGCTTTCAATTTTCAAACCAACATTTGCCTCATGATGCTACATCTAAAGCGTGTCGTTAGAGTCCTTTAACAGATTTGCGAATAATTTTTTTAGATGTTTTAGAAGAAACCTAAATTGCATTTAAGGGTAGATTGCAATCCTGCAATAGATTTATGTTTACTTTCTGACGCTGATGATTTCTACAAGCGACTTACAAGGGTAAGAATAGTAATCTCCTTGGCCACGTTGATAGTCTTGCTCATGGCGATGTGATAACAAGGCCACAATAGATTCACGAGACTCTGGATGACATTTGGACTGCGTTATGTTCATCGAACATAATCACATTGAATGCCCTTCATACTCTCTGTAACTTGACACTCAAATGAACTGCTTCATAAGAAATTTGACAATACGTCTTCAAGTCTATAAAAGTGTCAAAGAAGAATTCAAAATTGAAAGACAGTCTGTATTTGGCAAAGACTCAAAAGACAAAATTGTTCAGAAACTAGAGAGGTCATCCCTGTCTAAACGTTGTCATGATAATCTCGTGTCCCAATCGCACACACATTTTCCAAATAAACTAACCAAATTGAATGTTTAGTCGACGATCTATCTCCTTAGCCAGGCTGTACCAACTGACAAATATGCGAAAGCGGAAATAAATTCCCAATGAGGTTGAGGGCGCGCGCACAGAATTGTTTGTTCTTAGCGTTCCCCCGGAGGGACGAGGAAACAAATGCACTTACCCGAGTAGAGAGAAACCAAGAGAGGAGGAGAAGTATCATACACATATGTACATTGCTTGACCCATTGACTATAAGAAGCGATCTTGTACAAATTTATATCTATCTGGCTTACCGTTATGTGCCTAGTTTCAAAGCTACATAGTGGTACAACTACATATGGGTGAAACCCACATACACACTGTATAGTCACCACCAAGCAGGCAACATCTATTCCGGGTATAAGCACAAACTGCCACTTCTGCTACTGGTGCTGGCTGAAGCTGAAGCTGGAGCTGGAGCTCTGTGTAGCTGTAACTGGAAAACCTGATCAGAAAATTGCGTGATGGTGACATGACGATGATGATGGTGTTACTTATGCCATTCGGCATGGACCTGATGGCATAGAGGTGGTGTACCTACTATGCTTCAGAGTATTTGTTTTAATTTTTTTTTTTTCTTTCTACTTTGTCGTCATCGTGCCTAACGAATATGGTAGAGCGAGTGGAATTTGTACGGTGGATTGCACATTGGGACTTCAAATATGTATTTGAAATTCCTTCTACACATATTTGCTGAATCTTTTTCCTCCTCTGCGATGATGATGATGATGCTGATGGTGATCATCATCATCGGGATGTGGAGATTCTATGTGTCAGGTGGTCATACACATTCATCGTTGTCCCCAACTAGTAGTAGATGTTAGTGGCTTCAACTCCCTATGTGTACATTGATTAACGAATCAATAGTAAGTACATAGGTACTTCCCTGTGTCGAGATGAAAGATATATACAATATACCTCTACCTACTAGATACTTTTTGGTTCTACCTTTATTTTCAGTTTTTATTTACTTTTCCTTCTTCCATCCATGAATTGGCAATGGCAATGGCCCCCACCTCCCCCATGTCACAGTATCAATGTTCCTTCTCCATGTCGTCGATGAGGAATCGTGTGAAATCCAGTCATAGACTGATTGGAATTTTTTGCGATGACAGCAGCACCAGCACCGATGCCAGAAAGGTATCGTTAAAATCATTGTCGAATAATTTGATCGTTTATTTACTCACTGACTAATCATATTAATGAGTGCCAAAAAAGGATAGGTATAGATAATTGGCAATTTTGAGTCAGGTTTCTGTCACCTTTTTTTCTGCCATGGATTTTGTGTTCTCTTTTGATGGACACTCGGTTTTGTTTTTTGATGAAGATACGTAGATACTTGGTAGATTCAATTTTATAACTCGACGGGGTTGTGATGTAGAAATCGGTTCGAAAAACATGTGAAGCAATTAAGCTGCTGGTCGTTGAATAATTGAAATTGAGACCTATACCCTGTGTCATAAAATAAAAAAATCCCTCCCGCATCTCTTTTTCAGAATTTCCAAATTAGACAGTCGGACAGAGAGTGTTTGTTCGTGCGGACAGTAGATAATTCGGTTAAGCTGATTGAAAAAGAGACTCGAAGAGTTTATGGTTTATTTTGATAAAAAGAAAAATAACCATCGTTAGGTGGTCAAGGCCTTTTCTGAGTAATCCGATTACAGGTAGTTAAAGCAATTGGATTGATTTGAACTCTTTTCTAATTTTTATAAAAAAAAAATAACGCAAACATGAAAGAAAAAGTGAATAGAGTTGGGGAAAGATTTCAGTTTTCGCAACTATTTTTCTGTTATTTCATACAATTTTGGATTGCAAGTGAACAAAAAGTTTAATTTCTCAATTAATAGAATTTTTTTTTTTAAATTGGACGGAAAGTGCATACTAATGATGTGTGTTAGTCTAAGGGCAATGGACCTTCAAACTGACAATTTGATAAGTAAGTTTTCATCTAGGGTTAAGGAGGTAATTTCATTAGATACTCGAAATTATTTCTTTATTTGTTCGTTTAAAGTGAGGTGAACTTGAAGTGGAAGTCCTTAACGAGGGGCTTAGCGTTGAGAGGGTCTTACATTGATTTTGTGAGGGTAATGATCTTATTTGGAGCCAATCTAGTTTGAATCCAACAAAACTGTGAAAGATTATACTCGTACCAAGTGCGAGCACAAGAAAAGTAAAATCCTTGCATAGGATATTAAAGATATGCAAACACTCGGAGATTGCTGGCAGCTAGGGTGCAGTACTTTATTAAAGTGGGTGCAACCACCGATATACAGGGATCAACTATGAAGTGTAGGACTGCTGCTTAGGCCACAGGATTGCTTTAAAGAGATTTGAAAGCCGGTTGAATTAAAATGTGATCATTCGATACAAGTGGCAATCTGTGTTAGAATTTTCCTGATTTGTGGTCTGTTAGGCCTTAAATAAATTTTAGATATTTTACTCAGCAACTCAAAATAGTTGGTGTTGTACCTCCATGTGATTGATATTATTATATCATAGTATCGTATTCTTAGAGCATGACTTACCAATGATGGCTTGGAATCTGTTCCAGATACTACTTAATGAAGTCTTATTCTTCTTCCTACTTCGGCGAAGTTATGATCTGAATTCAAGGAATCAAAACCCTCCCATTTCATTGCATTTCCACCGCCTGTGGGGTTCGCCTGTTTGATCTCAGGAAATATCGGCAAGCCTCCAAGGCAAATCAAATGCTAGTGTGACCTAAGAGTTTTCAATCCTGTCTGTCTTTCGCGATAGCAGTGGAACGTTCATTACTTACTTACTTAGGTGGCGCTACAGTTCGGGGTGAACATGGGCATCAACCAACAAGCCTCTCCATTTAGCTCGGTCTTTAGCTAATTGCCTCCAGTTGCGCAATCCAAGTTGGTTGAGGTCCCCTTGAACTTGCGCGCGCCACCTACGGCGATGATTCCCTCTACTGCGTCGTCCCTCGGGATTAGATTCGAAGACTCTGCGGGCCGGAGCGTTGGTGTACATTCGCTCTACATTTCCTAGCCATCTCAAACGTCCAATATGCAGTTTTTTGACTAGGTCGATGTCGCTGTACAGCTCGTATAGTTCGCGATTGAATCTTCTCCTCCAAAACCCGTCAACGCAAACGGGACCGAAAATCTTACGAAGAATTTTTCTCTCGAAGCGACCAAGGATATCTTCATCCTCTTTTAATAAAGTCCATGTTTCAGCGCCGTAAAGCAGGACTGGGATGATCAAGGTCTTATATAGAGTCTCCTTAGTTGTTCGAGATAGGGCTTTACTGTTGAATTGCCTTATAAGCCCAAAAAAACAGCGATTGGCAAGAGTTATTCTTCGATTGATTTCTGCGCTGATCTTCTTTGCAGAATTTATAGCAGAGCCAAGGTAGACAAAGTCCCTTACTACATTGAAGCTATAGCTGCCCACTGTGACGTTTTGTCCAATTCGTCGGTGTTGGCTTTCCCTTCTTGTTGATATCATATACTTGGTTTTGCCCTCGTTTGTCGCTAAACTCATTGTGGCCGCTTCCACCTCAATGCTGCAAACGCACCGGTGACAGCCCGCTGAGTTTTTCCGATAATGTCTATATCGTCGGAGTATGCAAGCAGTTGTACAGACTTGTAATAGATTGTGCCTCCGGTGTTGGCTTGTGAGTTCCGTACAATCCGTTCAAGTACAATGTTAAAGAAGTCACATGACAGCGCGTCACCTTGTCTAAAGCCTTTTTTGACATCAAAGGTCTCGGTGAGGTCATTTCCGACCTTGATGGAGCAGCGAGAGTTCTCCATCGTCAGCCTGCACAGGAACGTTCATTGACAAGTCCTTTTTGGAGGAGTTTATATGATCTCGCCGGTCGTGATCTATTTTTCGTGAGATGGTTTCTTTCACGTGAAGGCTTCCACGGATCTTCGAAGTTCTTATTCGATCAAGCTTTGTTACATATGTAGGTTTCTAGAACGCGTCGATGTCTTAGCGCCACCCATATCAGATCTCGTCGTTCTGTTATGATCCTTATATTTTAGATTGCATCTGTGATTAATTTATCCGCGACAAGCCCACACTGATCATCAGATAGCCGTATTATTTTACTAATACCCCCTCAACGATCTTCATGGTGTGTGACATCAGCTTGTTCGGGCATTATCATAATTAATAATTAGTAATTATCACAGTTTCGCATATCACCCCTCCCTTGGTTCACAAGGAGAAGGTAACTCTCCCACCATTAGTTAGGAATTGGATCACTTCTCATACGTTTGGAGATGAGAATCACCAGTTATCTGAACCACTTTTCTAGAATTCCGAGGGTATCTTGTCCGGCCCAACCACTTTTCGTTTTTTTTGAGTATTTGACCGTCTCACTATTTTCTTCGACTGTAATATCCAGTATTTTTCCATAGTTATGGGTAGCTCTTGGAAACTTTAGCTGGGAAAACTGTTCATTCAAAGACCTTCATAATACTGTCACCACCTATGCGTGTGCAAGGTTCTAGTCTCCTGGATTATCTAGTCAAAACTGACATCACGTTTACATACAATCAAAAAAGTTTTAAATTTCAAAGCATTCTTTGAAACA
Source organism: Brachypalpus laphriformis (assembly GCA_945910035.1). NCBI lineage: Eukaryota > Metazoa > Arthropoda > Insecta > Diptera > Syrphidae > Brachypalpus > Brachypalpus laphriformis. The sequence goes on from OX246754.1 coordinate 168,042,985, forward strand.
CCCTATGTTTCGAAGATTAGAAATTAAATCCATGGAAAACGTTTACCTTTTAAAACTTGACGTAACCAGTCGGGGAGGAATCACGGCAATTATGAAAGAGTTGGTTGAAGTCGACAAACACCGCCACAAAAATAGGCCTACCCTCATAAGGATACCAAGAACCTAAGTTTTGGGTGGTGTGGCAAGTAAAACCGCGCAACAAAATCTTCCTCCCCCTTCGCAAACTGTTTGGAGATTTTCGGAAATTCGGCCTAATTGTGATTATATTTCATATTTCATAGGAGTTTCTTAGTTTCTTCTAGTTTGAAGAGCTGAAGGGGTTAGAACTTTTCTGTGGTCCTTTACTGTATTGAGTGAGATATTGCGTTTACATGCACGCTTTTTTAACTGATTGCGTAAGAAGCGAAGAGTGTATTATAACTAGACTCTCTATGCAATTACATTGTTTGTCTCGTGAAAGTTTTTGTTCTTTGCGAATTTAGTTCCTTGCTCTAATATTCCTACCCTAGTTCCTCAATTTTTGTCGATCCATCCTTGCACTTACATAGTGCCAATGTCCAGCACAGGTACTCTGACTACATTCACAAGGAAAATTTGGCGCTTTCCTAGAAAAACAGATATCAACTACAGTTCTTGGTCTATTTACGGATATTTTCTTGTGGGCGACATAGATCAGTGGTTGGAGCGCTGAATTTTTTAGCGTAAGGCTTAAGGTACGAATTTGAGAAATCACTAATAATCCTTTGTTTTACCATAATCTCGTAATGCTAAAACCATCTAGGGGGCAACTTGTATACATTTTCTTCAAATTACCTTAATATTATGAGTACAATCTCTCTGTCACGACTTGTAAGACCTTCACTACAATATCTTGTTCTACTAGGCTGCACTGGTTGTAATAACTATTAAACTTGAATAACCGTCGATCAATATTTTTGCTTACTGTTAGTTTAAAAGAGCATCCTGCCCTAAGCATATCATTCTTAAAGACGACTCAGTCTACAAAACTTGGAGTCTCTCCATAAGATCATAGTTCTCCGAAAACTAAGGTTTAAGTACCAGAAGCCTGCAAATTATTCGTATCTTGTACAAAATTCAAATTGAACTTCGAACGAATTGGTCATATTAATTTCGTCTGTGTTATGGAGACACTATCTAAACAAAGCCAGTACCATACATTTTCAGACTGACAGCGGACATTTTTTTACAGGGATATACTACAACTCTGAGATTGGAACAATCACAAGATAACAAGTGTGTCCATAGGAATTGCTGAGAATCCAACTTGTTGGTCAAATTTGTGCTCATTGAAGCCATGGGAATGGACTTCGTTCGCCTTGTGTCCCTAGTTCTAGAAGTTCTTGTCAAGTCTGCAAGTAATTTAAGTGACAATTCTTATGTCGGGTTGCTTGAGATAAAAAAAGGATTTATATACTATTTAACAAATTACCTGTAGATGTTGTGCTAACCTAATTCAAATTAGTTTTTTTTTTAAACCTTACCAGAAATGACCTTGTCAACACGTTCAGCCCCTTCCCCACATCTGGTACTTGATGTTCAAATGAAATTTAAACCGAATTTTGATGTCTTAAGCACGATATAAAGCTATTAAGCATCAAATTGTACACAACAAGATATAACTTTCAACCTGACAATGTCATTAAATCTTCAATACCACACGAGTTCACTCTCTCCCCATGATACTACCAGTGTAGAACAAGTTCATTCATAATGATTTAGCATGACGACGATGATGAGATCAAAGTTTTCAGCCTTTACACGCATGGGCCATTATTAATTACAAACTTAGCAGGAAGTCAGTATTCTAATGATCCTAGGAGTACGCATTTTTTTTTTTTTTTTTCTTAACGTGTACGAAGTGGGGGAAGTTAGAATTTTATTTTTTTTGTACATCTCTGACAAATGGTTACTTGCTTTACCTTTGATGCATACATAGTCGTATAACAAATGATATTGTGCAAAATTTAATTAATGTTCCTCCGTCAGCTATTTTTTGAACTCTTGAAACTTTATGTACCAACAATTCGACTTTGTACCCTCTCCTCAGTTGACTTGTGTTCCTGTTCTTTTTTTTTTTTTGTTATCTGAACTCTAGCGAGGAACAAGAGAATCCTTCATCACTGATGTTGCACCTTCCGGCTATTTACTTGGCATCTCGCATTCTCACCAGTCGGTACGAGGAAAAATTTATTTTCCACACAAGAAAATCCATATGCTTCAACACAGGTAAACACCTGATATTTACAAATTTGTTAACACGATGTAACCACGGAGTATGGAGGGTTTTCTTTGCCTTTTTTTGTAAGAAAATAACGGGATATGAATCATGACCATGGTATTCATGATTCCAAGTGATGCATAATTTAAGAACTTTGCTCGCTGTCGCATCGCTGAGTTGAGTCAACTTTGTGCGGGGTTCGGTCAATTCTTCTTATCGATATTTACACAAGTATTCAGACGGGCCTTCCATGGTACAAGGTGAGTTATAACGTAGCTAGTCTTGATATTGATGCAAATTAACACGATGCCATATTTTGGAGTGGATTTGAGTAGGGATGGTTTAGGAAATTCTTTCACATTGGTAGATATCACACCTTAGCTAACACTTGTATCTAGAATGAAAGCTATGCACAGACGAATGTCAAACAACATGTTATAGAGAATAAACTTTGATATGTTCGGTTCTATCTCTGAATGGGGCATTGGAGGAACTATTTATGTTCGTTCCATTTTTAAGATAAAAACAAAGTCAAGAAATCTTGTGTCACCGGTCTTAGATGTATTTGACAAAAAACCTATGACAGTTAGATGAAGGCGCTCAAGTTTTCTTTTGTTTTTTAAGAACCTTAAGAATTCTGAAATGATTTTAGGAAACTTTCTATGCTTATTACAGAATTCCTATAATCAGATTTTTTAATATTACATATAGTGCACAACTGGGTCTAGCACCTGCATATGCATACGTATGTTGTGTGCTTTGCAGGAGTTGCGATGACGTTGTGGTAATGTCATCGATATTGCCACGCTAATGGTTTATGGTTCCAATTCTGATGTCCTTAAACATTTATTTATTTCTCATGGTCATCTCAACACTATTGTGAAGGCATAATACTGGTCAGCAGGCGAACCCCTCGGGCGGATCAGTAGAAATGCGGTGAAGTGGGAGGGTTGTGATCCCTCGTTTTCGGATCATAACCTAGCTGATAAAAGGAAGAAGAAGAAGAATACTGGTCAGCTGGGTTGTCATATGACTGAAAAAATTGTTCACATTGTTTAGTGATTGATGTGGAGGACATCAGGTGTTCGGAAAAAGAATACTGTGAATCATAAGCAAAAACCAAATAACGTAAAAGCGTGTCTCTCCAGTTATCCGGACGCCACACCCGGAATTTTTCTGAAACCTAATATCACCGAAGTTTCAAGCCACTACACCAATCCTTCTCTCTCTGTCCTTTCCATTCCAGCTTACGTCGCTTACACTATGTATAGATATACATTTTTAACCGATTTATGAAAACTGATTTTGAAGAATAGTACTATCGAACGATTTTTGACATATGTAAATGTGGTAAGCGTCTTGTACCTGTATGCCGAATTGACATGCTTGGAGACAATTATTATACCTAATGTGTTATTCTTGTTCAGATTCAGTTTCCCATTGGGCATCCACAACGCCCAAGTGCTACCACACTTGTTTCGTTCAATGTTTCCTTCAGCGAAGCCCATTCTTCTATAAAAAGCAAGAAATTCGGTCGGACGCTGGCTTGTATTGGTCGTTTAGAGATCGGCCTTACTACCAAGTTAGTCCCTCAACAGAGAGAATATACGTAACTTCTTTTGTCACAGGACTTGATATCTTTGGAGTACACTCCCACTGGACCATGTTTCGAGAAATTTACAATCTCTAGCTATACTGAGATAGAGTCAAAAGACATCTGCCGGCATCTCGGGATCCTGCCTTAAGTTATAGGTAAGTCGTTCCTTAGAGAAGATTGCAACTCTTCCCAAATAATTCCGCTGTGCTATGTATTTCTCGGTCAGCCTGATCTTCTACCAACCAACATCACCTTACTTACTTACTTAGATGGCGCTACGGTCCGGGATGGACCTGGGCCTCAACCAACAAACCTCTCCAGCCAGCACGGTTACGAGCCAGCTGCCTCCAGTTGCGCACGCCAAGTTGGTTGAGGTCCCACTCCACTTGTTTGCACCACCTACCGCGAGGTCGTCCTCTACTGCGTCGTCCATCCGAGGTGGATTCGAAAACTTTCTTAGCGGGAACGTTGGGCTCCATCCGCTCTAAATAACCCAGCCATCTTAGTCGCTGTATGTGAACTCTTCTGGCTAAGTCGATGTCCTTGTACAGGCCGTATAGCTCGGCATTGTACCTTTTCCTCCACTCGACGTCTATGCAGACGGGACCACAGATCGCTCGAAGAACTTTTCTCTCGAAATAACCAAGGGCATCCGCATCTGGTTTTGTCAAAGCCCATGCCTCTGCGCCATACAGCAGGACTGGGATGATTAGAGTCTTATAAAGAGTTACCTTAGTAGTTCGAGTTAAGACTTTGTTATTCAATTGCCTTCTTAGCCCGTAAAAACAGCGATTGGCGACAGTAATTGCTTGTGTGATCTCCCCACTGGTGTAGTTCGCTGAGCTCACTATAGAGTCTAGGTAGACAAAGTTCTTTACTACCTCAAAATTATATCTATCTATTATGGCGTTCTGTCCAAGACGTCGATGTTGGGTGTCCTTTTTTGTAGACAGCATATATTTTGTTTTGCTTTCAATAACCGCTAGACCCATCTTTGCTGCCTCGAACTCAATACTCGTAAATGCCCCTTTGACAGCCCGCTGAGTTCTTCCGATTATGTCAATGTCATCGGCATAAGCGAGTAGTTGTAGAGATTTGTAAAATATTGTACCTCCGGTGTTGGCTTGTGAGTTTCATACAATTCTCTCAAGTACTATGTTAAAGAGATCGCATGATAGCGCGTCACCTTGTCTAAGACCTTTCCTGACATCGAATGGTTCGGTGATGTTCTTACCGACTTTGATGGAGCAGCGAGAGTTCTCCATCGTCATTCTGCACAAACGGGCGAGCTTGGCAGGGATGCCAAGACTAGACATGGCTAACTCGTCTCTATACACACTATCATAGGCAACTTTGAAATCGATGAAAAGGTGGTGCGTATCGCACTTTGAAACCCTGGCATGTTCTTTTTACCTTTTGGTAACATTTTCGAACATTATTCCTGCAATAAAGTCTCCTCGATCGAGCGCTTCTCATGCTCCTTTTTCTTCTTTTTAAGAAGTCGATGTTCCTCTTTTCTCGTGCGCACGTAGAGCTCGTAAGCAGCTCTAGTCCTTCTATGCAGCGCCGCTTTGTACGCCTCTTGTTTAGCTGCATGCGCTTGCCGGCATTCCTTATCAAACCAGGGGTTTCGTTGTGGTGGCCGAGAGAAACCCAGTACATCAGAGGCGGCATCTCTGATGGCTTGTTGGCAGCGCTGCCACTGGTCTCCCACATTTTGCTGGCGGCATAGGACTTACATTAAGATTAGAAGAAACTCGATCGGCAAAGGTTCTGGCGGTCTCTTGCGATTGTAGCTTTTCGACGTCAAATTTCCTCACAGTATTTCGTTGATTTCGATCCGTTGTGGATATCCGCATCCGTACCTTGGCTACAACTAGGTAGTGATCCGAGTCCACGTTGACTCCTCGGAAAGTCCGGACACCCAGAATACTGGAAGAGTGCCTTGCGTCGATCGCAATGTGATCGATTTGGTTGACAGTTTTTCGATCAAAGGAGAGCCATGTTCCTTTGTGAATGCCGAGACGTGGGAACCGCGTACTAGCTACGACAAAGTTTCGCCCCGCTGCAAAGTCGATTAGCCTGAGTCCGTTTTCGGACGGACCAACATCACCACATACCACTAATTTGAACCTATTGAACGCAAGAATGTTGTCCTCTAGCTAACAGAATGCTATAAATCCATGATAGCTCCTTCTGAGGTAAGGTGAGGAAATAGAGCAACATCGAACTTAAAAACTCCTCGAGATTCATCTCTTTGCTTTTTTCCCGAAAAATCGGCTATAGGTACGGAATATCCAACGGTAGGTTGTTTCATGTTTAAGGAAGCAAGGGCAACCTCTCATGTCTTCCAATTTCTAGATAAACATCTAGACGCTTTGAGGACAATTTGAACACTCGATGTGATTCATCGCACTCAGAGCAGAAATATTTATTTGGTGCAGTAGTTGGAAGAACGTTGATGCTACGAGTATACTCGAGTGGCTGTTGTTTTCTGTTTCCTAGTAGGGCTCGAACCTACATACTTCGAGTAGCAAATGAACATGCTACTTAGTCTTTTTTAATGTTTTGAACTTCAGTGACTCAAAGACTTGTATCTTAGTCTTACTGATTCAACAAAATACTCAGACACTTAAAGAAGAACTTGAAAATGTTGACAATAGTGGCAGCAAATCGATCTGATCATAGTACCATTCTCAATGTAATCTGCTGACAATGAAATGTTGGCAAAAAAATACAAGACTTTCAATACTTTATACTTTGTTTGGATACCGACCGCTTTTGATCAGAAATGAAGAGCATCGATCTGCAGATAGCAAGGCAATATCTCAACACCGCCGTTACGAAACTTTCTGCAATGAAGGGAAGACCTTACCTGCTAGCTACTTTAAGCCAGAGCTCAAGACCTTGCGAATTCCAAGAAATTTTCTGACATTAATGATAGAAAGAATATTCAAAGAAAAAGATGTCGATTGCATGTTTATTTGTCGATGCATCAGTGTACATATCTCATCGTACACCCATTCTTTCATTTTCGCAAATATTTTGTGTGGTGTCAGTTTAAAAATATGATCACTTTTTCGGCGACTCTCATATTTATTTTGTCAAAGTGTTCAATACTTGCGGTATCTGTGGTATTACGTATTCGTCCTTGTTGTCAGTGTGTTGCATTCTGCGCATCTCAATGTCTAGAACATTTCGCGCAAATCTACTTCATTTGTACGTTCTTATCCAGATCAGCAAACTTTAGTTTTGTCCCAGTTGTTCCTCATTATTAAGTCTAGTCTACGTGTCGTCAAACTTTCTTGATAAATTTTTTTCATAGTAAAGACATTGATATATTGGTAAATAAGAACGTTACTAACTGGTTCCCTGCATCGCTACATTCAAATACAAATATTTGGCGCAACAGCTCTTTAAAGTGCCAGGACCTAGCTTCTCGCAACCACTCATGTTGTGTGCGTTATATTTTTCACACGAATGGAATGGAATGGCTACATTCTTGACATCTTTTGTTAAAACCCAAACGAAGTTGCTTCATATTTCTCTTGAAACTTAAATTTCTACCGGTCCGAAGTACTCGTATATTGACCCGTAGCTCTCCCATAGTTTGCAATTGAACGGATTTGCTTTCTATTTCCTTTCTGTTCGAATGTCAGCTTTACAACACCCATCGCCTGCACAAAAAAGGAAAACCTAAACTTAATAATTTACTCAGGCGGGACGTTTAGTAAATCGACAGCTTTGATGGAAAATGACAAAAAACAAACTTTTGCTTCCCCATTGTTGCTTGCAAATTCAACTCAACTTTGTATAGATGTATTCCACGTATCACCAGAGATCGTACGCCAAAAACAGACCATTCGTTTCTTATTACATCGAAGGATATCAATAACAGACAAAACCCTCATTTTACATCACTTTCTCTTCTCTACATTCACCCTCAACATGTCGTTGACTTATTCAATTTCTGTTTTAGAAAAGGTGAAGGAACCCCCAACCAATGGCGACGACAACGACATAAAAAAAGTCCTTAATCTCTCCTTCCCGAAGGACAATATCAAAAAACAATAATAATTGGCAATTTGTTCACTTTAACATTCTTCCTCTTGTTTTTGACGAATTATTCTCAAAAAAAAAAAAAAAAAAACTGGTAAGTATATCCTCTAAAAAAAATCTGAAATGAAAGATTTTTTCGAGAATAACCTAGAAGGACCAAGAAGTAGGGTAGATGGATGGATGGATGGATGGATGGTATGTCCTCCCCCCATTGCATATTTATAATTGAACATCTGTCACAAGCCGGACAGCCGACCAACATTAGATTTGGAAAATATACGCACAGAAACAAACAAACAAACCAGGACCATGGCGCATCAAAGTGAGGGAGGAATTGCTGTAACACCCTAGCTTACTTTGCGAATATTTGCGCAAAATATGCCAACGTATTTCTTTTGTTTTCCTCTGCATATATTGTCCTTTGAAGTTAATATGTATTATGCGAAGAATTGGCTCGTGTGGGCGGGTGTATGTCTGTGTGCCGTTGGTACGTCGGGTGTCAAGGATCATATTGTCTTGCGTTTTGGACAAACAACTAAACCAATTGCAAACATATTTGTTTTTTATTGTTATAGTCCTGGTTTCCCTTTTTCTTCATATAAAAATAACACAAAATGATGACAGCTTTTCTTTATTGTTTTCCTTGTGTTTTCTGTCTTTTCAGGACTTTCCATCATGACAAGGAGACGTTCGAGTCCGCTGGGACTCGAATTAGTTATGTCGGTGGTGTTAGCACTGGTTGTGCTGCCATTATTGTCGCATGGAGGTGAGTACTCATGGCTTTTGTCGATGTATATATACGTATTATTATTCTGCAGCTTCCTTTTATGATCATTAATAATGGAAATTTGAAACCACACCATATATATCCTTTTTGCCGCCCGTACTTCGTGGTATATATGTAGGTAGGGTTGAAGGGCGGCAATTCACATCATACAAGCATAGACCGGAGAAAGTGTCGTCCTCGCACATTGTTGCGGTGTTAATGGAACGATGCAGTCGATTTTTGTGGATTAAATTGGATTCGCACTTACTCCCTTGAGGGGTGGTACATTTTAAGTGGAACATTTTATTGGTATATTTACTAAGGAGGGGAGTGAATACGTGCACTACTGCGCGTTCAAGTCTATTTGCAGTGAAAGCATCAGCCCCCTTGGATTCACTTAAAGGACTAATTTGTCAATCGATGCATCAAGAAAGATACAGCAATTGATTTTGTTCGCATTTGGGATTAAAGTGGAAGATTCATTGCATTGTTGCAGGATATTTGGCAAATTATCTCGGACTCATTTGGGATGGCTGGTGCTTAGCAAATAACAAACAAGTGACAATAGTCGTTATGGTTATTATTTGCCAACATAACGAAGGTACTTGGGACTCAATCACTGACTCGAAAGAGGGTGAAGATACGTTTTTGCGCAGCTAGTTCTTAGAGATCCCTTTTTCTGTTTATCAATCAAAGAAGACATCAAGTGGAACTATCATTTTTGTGGAATATGCGTCCAATTTTTATACACAGCAGGCGTCCGATAAATAGGTGCAGGAATGACTTATATTTAACTTACTCATCCCGAGTTTAGTCTTAGGTAAGCCCTTGCAAGCGCTCATATATATTGAATCGGTCAAAATGAAGCTTAAACTTAGTTTTTAAGTTGCTAGTATAGGTACACGTGTTCCATTAAATATAGCTTCACGATGCTCTCAGAAATTAAGTGAAATTAAGTGATCTCAATTGTCTTAAGTCTTTGAGGTATTGCCCAAAATGGCAATAGCTCTATGAGGTGCTCATCGTGTGGACGACCTTGAAAAAAGATGTTCACAGCAACTATCAAAGGAAAACACCAATGGCGCTTTAGTAGTCCATTTTTGATTGCCTTGGGAATCCGTAAAGAAGAAGTTACTGAGTTAGAACCACTTAGATAAAGATATGATTCTCAGGGACTTTTCAGCTGCTAAGAGTCCTAATTATTCTGTTAACAAAGGCGTGACATTTGCACAGTACCTTTTGCAATATTCATAATGCTATTGGGCCTGTTCTAGACTCTTTGGCAACAAATGGTGTCTCAAACCCAAAATGATTCACTGGACTTACCTTACCATCGTCATTCCCATTATTACCTGTGCCTCACTTACATGGTGTGAAAGACACGAACAGGTCCATGCTTGAACTATCATTCAAAAGGTGAAAAGACTCGCCTGCTTAGGTATCACGGGTGCGATGCGCACATGCCCGACAGCGGCACTGGAAGCACTACTGGACCTCCCACCTTTATACATAAAAGTAAAGAAGAGACATCGCCAGCGCTCTAAAGATTCATCTCCTCAGTAATTTGAAGGACTTTGCTTTAACAGGGTATATGAAGATTCTGAATAAAATTCCACTGCTTACCTCATCAGCAGTATGTGTATCTTACTTCAAACCCAGAAAAATAAACCTGAATCATCGCTTCAAAATCAACATTCCATTCCATTCAATCGAACCTATTGGGAAAACCCCAGTTCCCTCATATGGATCGACAAATCAACTAGTACACCGATAGTTTGAAAATGGCAGATGGTGTGGGTGCACAAAATTTTTGGACCCAATTTTAAATCTGCTGTACCACTAGCTCAAAACACCTCTATCTTCCTAGCAGAGACCTATGCTATAGAGCTATGCGCCAGAGAATGCATCAGAAGAGACCACATCTAGAAGCTCTCACATATTTCCGCTTCGAGTGTTAATTAGTTTGGAACTGTCTCACCACCCTCAAACAGCTTGCTGCACACAATAACCTCTCACTCACTGGGGCCCTTGGTCACAAAGGCAATGAAACTGCTGATGAACTAGCCAGATCTGGTTCCAAACTCAAATTCATTGGACCGGAACCCTTTTGCGGCCAACATATAAACCAAATCAAAATTCAACTAGATCGTTGGAAACAACGCAAAAAGCGCTCATACTGGGACTCACAAACAGGTCTAAGACACGCAAAGAGATTTATTGATCTCTCCAGTAAAAGATCGAAAGAAATACTAGCAATGAAAAAACATAATACAACCTTTTTAATAGACTTCCTTACTGATCATTGGCCTCTCAAATACCACCTCAAGGAAAAAATTGGCATTAGTCAATCTGACACTCTGCAGACTATCTCTTGAGGACACTCAAACTGCTGAGCACATCATGTGTGAGTGTCGACGGGTGGCAATGGTGCAGTGGGTAGTGTGTTTGCTCGTTAACCGATGTGTACAGGTTCAAGCCCCAGCGGGGAACAACATTCATAAGCCACCCGAGTATAAAGAGGAAAACAAATTACATCGAAGTTTTTCCAACCACTGCACCAAAGAAAGGTTCCTGCCTGATAGTACAATGGACCGGAGAGTCTGAGTGCTCTGGGATTTGGGTTTCCTTTTTTTATAAAAAAAAAAATGTCTGAAAAAAATGTTCATAAAGGGTTTATCACCCCATCTAATATAATCTCTTCCTCAGCCCAAGCCATCTTAAACTTCCTTCGAGAACTTGATTATAGCTAGACCACCATCGTAACATGCTTTCCATCAGGGGTTAGTACAGAAGATCACTTTGTAGGTCGACGTACTTTGCTTGGGCTCCCAGAGAGTCCTCTTATCACCCCACTCTACACTTAAAAAAAAACTGTAGCCCAGCTACCGTCCTGATGTCCTTTTGGAAACCATCAGTGTAAAAGGCCAGTTGCTAGTCCGAAAAGTCACTTGCTTTTCAGTTTACAGAGTCATGTCTGTCAGGATTTTTTTTTTTTTTTTTGTAATTTCATTGTTTTCACTAGTTTCTGTTCTGTCTAAATTCTCTCCGAGCTTGGGTACTGCTCAACCAAAAGGTTAGCGCACAGAGGCACTCCCCAGGGTGGTGTTCTCTCTCCGCTACTTTGGATACTAGTAGTCAATAAGCTACTCACTTCACTAGAAAATAAAGGCTATAAAGTCGTAGCATATGCTGACGATATCGCTATAGCCATTTCAGGTAAATTCCCCCAAACCCTAAGAGATCTAATGAATTCGGCGCTAAATTTAGTAGCGAAATGGACGGAAAGTGTTGGGCTTAACGTAAATCCGTCCAAAACTGAACTAATACTTTTTACTAGGAAATATAAAATCCCGATCATAGCTCCCTCTAAGCTTAGAAACACGGAACTCAGCTTTACAAACACAGCAAAATACTTAGGGTTAACCCTTGATAGTAAACTTAACTGGAAACAGAATATTCTAGACCGCACCAAGAAAGCAGATATCGCCATCTACACCTGTAAAAAGGCTATCGGTGCTAAATGGGGTCTTCGACCTCATATAGTCCACTGGTTGTACCTGGCGGTGGTCAGACCAATCCTGCTTCATGGTGTTCTCGTCTGGAGGCCTGCACTCGAAGCAAGGGGCAACACAAACTCTATAGAAAGAGTACAGCGATTAGCATGTAGGTGCATCACAGGGGCTCTCAGGTCCACTCCCACAGCCGCCTTAGAAACCCTACTCAATATCTTTCCCATTGATATCTTTGGGAAATTGGTAGCATCTAAAGCAGCCCTAAGACTTAGAGAATCTCTCCAGTGGTCAAGTTCACAAATCGGCCACATGAAAATTCTACAAAACTCCAATCTCAGAGAAACAGATTATACCATATATCCCCATTTATTGATTTCAACATCAAATATAACACCACGATCCCTGACAGATCCGCATTTAGGATCCATTCTAAGTGACGCCGCAATCGAAATCTATACAGATGGTTCCAAAACATCGGAGGGCACAGGCTTGGGTATTTTTTCAGAAGTACGTCTGATAAACGTAGCTCACCGACTTCCGGACCACTGCAGCATTTTGCAAGCGGAAATATCGGCTATTTGTGAAGCAGCGCGCAGACTCTCTTTGTACCCGATAGATGGTAGGTCTATCGTCCTTTACATAGACAGTCAGTCAGCGATTAAAGCTCTGGAAACGCCAAAAATAAGATCTGAGTTGGTCAAACATTGCCGCGAATCTCTTAACGAGATTGCGGACAGATGCAATATCACTTTGTGCTGGGTCCTGGGACACAGAGACATTCCAGGCAATTGTAAAGCAGATGAACTAGCTAAACAAGGCACAGTACTACCTCTAGCTGTCAACAGAGAGGTACCGGCACCTATACAAACGATGAAACTTCATATGTTTAACGAAACGCTAGCTACTGTAAACGACAGATGGAGTAATCTGTCTACGTGCGTATCGACCAGAAAGATCTGGCCTCTCTTAGATGCAAAGAAAACCAAAAAACCTCACAGTAGGAATAATCACAGGACACTGTTTGTTAGGTAGACACGCCGCTAGAATGGGAGTCCCAGCAAATGATTAGAGATGAAGAGGAAGAGGAGAACAATCTACACCTCTCGGCACATGCCCAGCGCTAGCTACCCTGAGAAAGAAAATATTAGGGGAATACTTCTTTGAAGACTTAAGTGACCTGTCTAACATAGACATTATAAACTTATACAGATTCATTGGGAAATCCAATTGGTTTAGTTGAAATACACTCCCCACCCTGCGCCAGCCATCAACCCTCCTCTCCCATATTGGTTACTATCGATCGTCACGAGGTACTGTAACAGACACCCCCAAGATCGATCAACGTCAACCCTTAAATATCACTAGACCAACCACTGCATAATAAGGTTCCAAGTTCGAAACCAGAAAACACCAAAAAGTTTTTTCATGGTCCCACCTCTCGCGAGTGTCTGACAAACATCCGAGAGTATTGTTGTCACGAAAAAGCTTCTCAAATCGCCGTTCGAATTCGGCATTAAACTGTAGGTCCCTCCCATTCGTGTGAAAAATATAATGCACATAACATGAGTGGTTGCGAGAAGCTAGGCCCTGGCACTTTAGACAGCTGTTGTGCAAAATATTTCTTTTATAACCACTGCATAAGAGTAACAGAGATTGATTGAGTCAATCAACCCTATTACTCCCATGCACCCCACCTACATGGTGCAACTATGTAAGGGTTCGATTGTATCAGCCACCCTACCTAACTAAACCAACCCCCATAGTTCGACAGCATAACAGTGCTAGGTTGATTGTATCAGTCACCTCGCCTTTTATTATGCACTCCGATATTTCCGCGATCCACGTAGGTACGGGTTTGACTGATACAGTCACCCTACCTAGTCAACACTTTATGCACAGCAGCTCCTAGAGTTTGATTGAAACAGCCACTCTATGGCGCTTATGCATCTCTACACCTGTACGGTCCACCTAGGTATGAAGGGCTTGATTGAAACAGTCACCCCACATAGTCAACACCCTGCATAGCAGTACTTAGAGTTCGATTGAATCAGTCACTCTTTTACGCGTATGCATCTCTACACCTACACGGTTTAATAAGACTTCAACAAGACAATACAACTTACAAAAGTTCGAATGAATCATTCACCCCCAATACTTGTTTGTACACTATACCTTCCCGGTACACACCGACTTAGGGTTGATTGAGTCAGTCACCCTCTCTAGCCACTTCAGGCATAGTTTTTCTCACCCAAAACCCTCCTGAGAAAGGTTAAGGTTCCCCCGGTAACCGGTGATTCTCCGGTCCCAACTCTACGTGGTATCACAATGGACCCAAGTGGTCTAAGTGTGTTTTGACCCTGTCAGGACAGCCACCTCACCTAACCTAACCTAACCTTCTGTTCTGTCAGTTGTTCGTGGCCTTTCGTCTAGGCAAAATCGAAGCAACATTAGGCACAATGGACCCAAACTGTTGTGTAGTGAGCAGTGACTCTTTTGTCACAAGGCACCCATCTACTTAACCTATGATCGCATAGAGTTGATGACCAAAACTCCACCTTCCTCACCCTGTGTGCAGTGCCAGGGATCATTTTATTCACATACAGACTGTCCTCTAGAGTTCTATATAGCACTTCTTATCAAGAGCCTTCCATCAAACCGCCTAGCTATATGTTAGAATGGGTCTTCAACCAACATATATAACACTTTGAAACCCCAATTATTACTTAATAATTTTTTTTTTTGACATAACTAGAAAACTACGCATGCTTTCTTAACAAGGTTATAGGTGTTTTCATTCCATTTCAGGCTCAAATCTTATTAACCTTAAAAGTATTGGGTCGACCGTAATAGGCTTTTTTGCTTTGTAATGGAAGGAATCTACATGATAACAGAGTTACAACACTTGCCGTCGAGTGGAGGAAGTCATTTCCCTCAAATATTTTAAGAATCTCAACCTTCAGAAGGAGCTATGTGAGTCGAGGGGGAACCCCTTTCTGAAGTGTACAGCTCGGGCTTGACCTTAGAACAAGCTCCACATATTTGATGCGGAGTTTAACTCCTGCTCTTAGATTACTTATCAAGAACAGCAAAACATTCAAATGTGGGCGCCGTGGCGTAAGTGGTTAGTGTGTCGGATCACTACGCATAAGGTTCCAAGTTTGAATCCCAGAAAATACCAAAAAGTTTTTACACGGTCCCACCTCTCGCGAGCGTCTGACAAACGTCCGAGAGTATTGTTGTCATGAAAAAGCTTCTCAAATCCCCGTTCGGATTCGGCATTAAACTGTAGGTTCCTTCCATTCGTGTGGAAAATATAACGCACACAACATGAGTGGTTGCGAGAAGCTAGAGCCTGGCACTTTAAAGAGCTGTTGCACCAAATATTTGTATTTGTAAAACATTCAATTAAATTGACACTAGCTTACATGTTTTCAGCTACATGTCGCGAGGAAATGGAATTAGTATAAGATTCATTGCACTCTTGAAGAGAATTGCAAGATGTGTTACATAGGCTAGTAAATTCATTCACTTTCATAAACGTTTCGCAGGTCTTCCTATACACTGCTTTCCAAAGCTATAAGAGCACATCTCAATTCTTCAGTTCAAAACACAGAGGTATTCGGTATCTAGTCGTACTTTTAGTGACGATTATGTGATATTATGGATGCATTCAGTGGATCCTGACGTATCTGTGAATAGCAAGATAAAGCTAGTGCCCACGTAAGCTTTTGTATTTAACTATGGCGTAATTTTCGACCCACAATTCGCAGCTGCTTCACTGGTCAGTTAAGCCGATGACAACCTAATAATGATGATCCTGTTTGTGCAGATAATTAACAGCTGAAGAGTGTAAATCCATCAATGGGCCTAAGTGATCGCTCTTGATCTAATAGAATTCCAAATCATTTTTAATGCTAAGTCAAAATTCAATACAGGGGCGACACATTTACTTGAACATGTGGCATTTTGTTTGGAATTGCTTTTCCTCGTGTGGAAAATAGTAAGATCTATTTCTTTCACTTTTCAAGCAAAAATAACGAACATTTTTGAGCGCAAGATCAGGGAACACAGATATTATTCGTTTACCATTTTACCGCGTAAAGTAATATTTCCCAGAACACAGCTTCTTTAGAAAATCGTATGTATTCTGTATGAAATCAAATTCATTGCTTAGAATACTTGTCGCCAAAAGAAAGCGTAGCCGTACATTAAGTTCTTACGTCGTCCTGAAACTGAGAAATAGTCAAATCAATGTGGCTACCATAACCTGTTTCTTGAAATCCGCGAAAATATTAACAAGATATATACAAAGACACAGTGGCATGTGCTAAGTCTGAACTATAAGAGCTACTAATCTCATTAAATATTTAAAAATAAACACAGCATATTTAAAATTCCCCGCGAGTCTATCTTAAGTTGTTAATACATATCTTAACTGCACGCTTGTAACTCTTGTCTCTCGTTTTAAAATTAATCAACATACAAATTAATTATTATTATTTTCTTTTTTTTTTATTTGTTTGTCAACACATACTAATTCTGGTTGTTTACCTGTCCAAATACAGAAAACATTTCATGTTCTATTGTTAGAAAATGATTTGTTTCTTTGTCTACATATAATATTATACATCCCAAAGCAGATTCAAAATGCGCAGAATAAAACACTACATGAACCCATCACCTTAAAGTGTATTACATAATCTCTCAGATAAAAAAAAAAAACATCATCGAAATATAATTACCAGTCAACGAAATTATATCTTTAAGGTTCATTAGCCCCTACCACCTTCCCCTAAACAAAAGTGTGGCCAATATTCTGCGTATGTACGTACCCACATTCCAAAAAACTGGAAAATTCGCTCATCCCCAGTGATCACACAGAGCGAACACGACTACAGTATCTACGAAGTGTGGAAAGCTCATCATCGCCGACAACCATCTCATGATGGTGAAAAGATTGAAAACGTTGATGAACTTCATCAACGGCTCTTCATCATTATCGTTTCACCTTGAATGCTCCAAGATTGAAATTGAACTTGAAACTAGACTTTTGCCCGCCAAACTCGGTGCAGGCAGGCAGTCAGGTGCGCGTAGGTATGATCTACGTCTTCAATGTAAGTACGTATGTATCTCGGCTTTTTTCTGCGTGTATCTTTTTTGAAAGAAAATTAAATAACCGCGCCAAGCTATTGTTGTTTATGACGTGTCTGACTTGCTTCGCTTTGCTGCTGCCGTGAGAAATCGCCCAATGAAGCATCAAGTCTGTGTGAAAAATCCATTCACACCGAATTAGTCTGGACCGACTGTGCAGCACATCTTGGTAAATGAGTCATACAAGCGCAATAACGTGCTAGACTTATCTTCTTGGTAGAATTTGTTTGATTTACCCATTTGACCCTTGTTGGCGTGTCAATAGTCGAAACCTTATTGGCTATATCATGTTGGAGGTCAATATTTGCTAGCCAACCTAAAAAAAAAAAGGGTTTACCTTCTCTTCTTTCAAGATGCAAATGAGATACCAACAATTTGTTTTAAGCAGGTACTTTTTGGTTCTTGAATTGCATGACCGACTTTGAGAATTCTTTCGGACACCATTTACATATCAAGTAGGATGGTTACAGTTTCCATAAAAAGACCAAGAAGAATCTTCTTCTCACCTTGCGTTCTGTGGTAATTAGGTTAACCCGAACGGTCACTCACTCAAAATGGAAAAAAAAAAAAGAATTCCAAACAAAACGATCATTAATGTGCATGCCTCGGTGTGATGCAGTGAAGCCTCTATAAATAACTTCTTGGTCGGTTGCAAGGTTTTATTTTTATTTTTTTGTATGCTGTGCGTTCCTAAGAATCCAGCGAAATGCCCACCACGACAAGACATCCTGCGTGTTACCTGTCATGTAAATTCCTTTGAAATAAGATGGAATACAACACGTGACCATTATCGCTATTAAGGCGCTTTAATGACTGGTTAACGCCAGATAGGAATTTACTGATTTTTATAATAGGACGCATGATTTACGAAGTTCGTGTGTCAGCGGGATGTGTCAATTGTGGTTGCCATCAACTATTCGATCTGATTCATTTAACTTAAGGCTATCTGAAACGGTTTTAGTAATAAAAAATATTTGATGAGTGCCTGAAAACACACAGCCAGAGGGAAGCTCTAGTGTGTGGGGGGGCTGCTGCTTTCGAGTTGAGATGCAACCTCGCGGGAAACATGACTTTAAATTACGTTAATAAACATACTAACATGTTTGCAGTGAATTATATTGATTTCTGGTAATAAATAAGTCGGTTTTATTATTGGCTGGAAGGAGTTCTTTATGTACGACACATTTGAGCCCAATGAATCACTATAGGATTTAAAATGAATAATTTAACTTAAGTCTGAACATGGCCGTAGCCATTAAGACTGATCCATTTCTGGTTGGTACACAAGCGGACGATTTTATACGGGAGGTGCTTAAAATTCTAACTGAATGTGCCCTCGCATATCCTGTTGATGGTAAGAATTTTCTGGATTAGAGAGGGAACCATTTTATGTTTCAAGTCAATCCGACATAAGAATCACAAGGAAGCTTATTGAAGTTCACTAAAGACAAATTCGAAATGATAAATAATAAACCAGTGCAGCTACACAAACATGCGGATGTGTACCAGAAAAACTTGCTCTCAACCAGCTTGCTTTCATTAGAGTAAGAGGTTGACTACGCAGGAAGGTATAGAGTCGCCATATACCTGCTTTTTAATCCTGGACCTTTGACAGATGTTTATTTTTTTGTCGACAGCATTTTTTTTTTTTTGTGTGTCGTTGACTTCAAGTCCAGCAAACACCTTCTTCGATAGCCATGAAAGCTTCTACAAAGGCTCGCCGAGATTTCGTACGCCGATATCAATATCATCTACGTAACCAAGCAGCGTATATTGTTGTTAAAAAGAGGGTCATTCGAGTTGAAGTTATAGAGGACACTGAGTGCTTTCGAGTGGATAAGTGTTCGCATGATGGTGAAGTCGGACTTCGCGTTGTATAGCTCTTAGCAATGATAGTGTTGTATGCTGCACTTTGAAGAAGATAACTTCGACTTTGACTTTTCTGCGTCCTAGTCGTCAGGCAAAAAAAATAAAAGTCCAAGTCCAACACAATCTGGACATCCACTATCGCAAAATATATCAATCTATTAGTTCTAGAACGAGCTATCTGCTTCCCTATTAACATTATCATAATTTTCGTTAAACGTGAGCTGAGATATACCTGCCTTCAGCGAGACAAGGTTGAGTGCCTGGAATTGTCGGTTGTCGTCCCACTTGAATAGGATGTGAAAGCGGGACTTAATGATTTAGTCAGGGTCTAACTGTCTAACGTATTTCTCTTCCCTTATCCTAGACACCAATTGTAAATTTATAAAAATGTGTCTATAGGTGCATCAACGTTTTTGTTGCTGGTGTTGGGGAGTGGAAGAAGAAGGGTCAGTTCATAACTGCAGCACTGATCTGGAACAGGAACTTTTTTCGCCGTGACTTGTCACAGATCGTGCAAATCTCCAGAAGAAGTGTACACAAAGAGGATCCAATGACATCGGCCTAGGCAAGAACAGGAAGTGATACATGTCTTCCTTCACCTCTCTTTACAGCCTCTGCAGGAATGACGATCATTTTAATCTCCATATGTTACGAATATTATCTTAACAGGTTATGTCCCGTTATCCCTCTGGTTGTTACGGTTATGGATAATCTGCTTAAATTTAGCTCTATTTTTTCTACAGGAATTCGTCTGCTATTTTCATTATATATATTTTTTTTTTATAATTTCCGCGCACTCAAAGGGTTATGAATACTGATCGGACTGACTTTATGTATTTCATGAGAAATAAATAAATGCTTGCTGACATCAGTATTTCAACCATGAACCATTAGCGTGGCAATTGACGACGTTACCACTACACCATTGCCACCCCAGATACGTATGACCGTCATTGGTACATGTGCTCTTGTGTCTGCTAGTGATACCCTACGGCTCGTTCGCTCAGAACACTTAGCTCTGCGTGACAAAGTTTAACCTTGGCTTTAATGCGTGCTTGACTATTAACGGAAGTTCTGATATCTTCCCTAGATATACCCTTTGGGCACCTTCCAGAATAGCTAAAATCTCTGTTTGAAAGACTCTACATGGATTTGGAAGTCAAATGGATAAGGAGAAGCTTAACTTCGTTGAGTAGACGCCCGCTCCAGTGCCCTATTACATTTTCATTCCGTTCATGTAAATTGAGACCTCGGAGTTTGAGACAATGGTACTAGACTCACATTCTGTCTTTTTGGAGATTCGGATCGAGTATTCCCGATTAAATTCTACATACTGGGTCACGTTGTCAGTTTGCGGGCTATTGTTTCAAATTCCTTCCATGATTGCGGTATGCCTGTATGGGTTTATTGGCCTATTACTGATCATAGCTCGATCTTTGCATCGGATTTTTTAATGATTAGAGCTGGAGGAATCAGCATAAGCATAGTTTCTAAAACAGTAGTGGAAGTGGTCTTAACTATGCCTACTATGCATCGGCAGGCTGTTCATTGTACTTTTGTCACCAGCATGCACTTGCTGGATTTATTGATTGCTGATCACCAAACTAAACATCTTTAGGCCGGTATTGTTCTGATTATATATTATCTGAGTACAGCTAGTGTTTAATCTTTGGAAATATACCGCAGAGTGACAGTACTTACTGCCTGTCTAATACCATACCAGCTTGCAACATTGGTGAAACTGATGTGAAACTCAAAGGAACATTTGACAAACTTTCCGACATTGTTTTAATAACATTCGATATATTCGAATGTTCAGCATTGTTAGTTCAGACATTCAGACAGTCTCTCTCAGTGCTCTATCATTATGCGAAGGCTCCGCAATCAAGTTTGTCGAAGAAAAATTTTCCGCGCTCTGCATGTTGTACTAACGAGGATTTTCTTCATTCGCGTCTTGCTTTTAGTGTTGCCCGTGGGTCTTATTGAGCATTTCGTGGAAACAGTGATATTACTTTAAACTAAGATTTGATTTCATATCTAAAACTCAAAACTTTCTGTGTAGCCTTCCTCCAATGACTTGTTGCTGGAATATCAGTTCTGTTCATCATCAGATGACGGATGTACGTATGACTGATAAACAAGTAGCACAATCTCCATACACTGTTGAACTAGTCATCGAAATGTGTGTACATAGGATCTTGACATCCGTGATCTTTTAAGAAAAAACGTAATTTAGCATTACATATTCCGCTATCGAGTCGAATGTATACTTCTTTTGAAATGTCATTCGAATTAATCATGATCCAATATAGCACTTTGTAGTCAAGGCATGCATATGTACAATATGTATTGGTAGAAGCACAGAAGCTTAACCTCATCTTAACTATAACTAATCGAAATAATTCAAATTCTGAAAATGCAATTTAATTGGTCCACAATAAATTATTTCCCAAACCAGAGAATGGCCAATGTTTTTGCCAATGAAAATGTTTTAAATTGAGACTCACTTGAATTAAAAACATATAGAAAAGTTCCAATCCATCTGGAACGGATCATTAGATACTTTTTTATCCCTTAAAACTGTCGCGTGCCATTTTTGATTGAAATAAAAAAATAACTTTAAATTTTTCTTTTTGACAACTTCTCTTAAAGTGGATGTTTCTCGATATAATGTGTGGGAGAAATATAGAGAACTTTAAAGCGTACATACACAAGTTGTATGCGCCGCTATCACTCAAATTGTAATTGAATTTTTGTATTTTCCTTTACGAAACGGCAACCGTTTGATATTTTGTCTAATAACATCTTCAAATAATAGATGTTTTTTGAGAAACTTACGGTCACTCTGAAATCGCTCTGAAGTCAAGCCAGGATTTTCTTAGCTAAGAAAAGTGAAGCCATCAAAATGACATGTGCTATTTGCAGTTATCATCTACCTTGCATATTGTGGAATAGAAAACGCTCGACAGGAGCACTCGGGCGTAACTGGTGCGTTGTGCTACCAGAGAGCAAAACGCTGGTTTACCCATTTCATTTGAATTTTCTTGCCTTTGTAAGAAAGCTAAGCAAGCACTTCAGCGATGAGGAGCTTATAGTATCAGCACTCACTACATGGGCACCGAAAATCTGCCACCTGATACAGTCAAAGGCAAGACACTCGCAGAGAAAATTGTCCGCAGTATCGTCGCAGTTAAACCTAGCACATTAAGATGCTTAGCAAAAGCGAGCCAATAAGTTGTCCGCAGTTGTTTTTGCTAAGAGAGCAAGGATTCCGTTGGTTTTTTACAAACTTCTGTGATCATTCATTTAGACAACCTACATACTGGATAGTTATTCCGCACATAATAGTGTGTAAATGAAAACCCTAACCGAAGACGCATGGAGACCTAACTCAGGTTCAGGTCCTGAGAAAATCTCCTCTGAGTCTTGTGTAGCAATCTCATCGGAGATCTGGTTCGCCAAGCCAGTGAGACCTGGGACCCAGTTAGAAGACAGAGTAATCAGCCTTGCGACCGAGTTCAAAGAGTTTCTGGGTTCACGAACTATTTTGCAAGTGTTTAAAGGGTTAAGCAAGATCAAAGGTTCAAGCGCAGCCTAACTGTCATTACAGATGCATATACTCCGAACCTTCCACCTGTTCTTCACAACATAATTTATGGCCGTTAATAAATTTCCATTTGGAAAACAGACCCATATTGGCCTAACGAGAAGTGAATCCTAAATCCTAATGTTTTCGGCTTCCACGAAAACACCAGCACCAGACCACTGACTGGTTTTGGAGTCATCCGTGAAAATACGACTACATTGCACTCCTGGCTCAGGCTCTGGACAAAGCCAGTCATGAGCACAAGGAAAGTCGATTTTGAATTTACGCAGTAACCGAATTTCTGGTGTCATTGCATCAGACGGCATATCTATGAGACCGGTGTCGTAGACTAAGTTTCGTACAAGGTCAACAAAGCTCCAGTGTGGATTATACCAAAAGCCACCCTAAGATGATGGATGGCTTTGATAGTACAGTCCATGATATAATCAAGAGGAGGTACATAAGTTCAACAAAGCATCTAGAGCAGAGCCAGGCGTACTCGGGAAAGATCACGTATAGCGAGACAAGCCGTTCTTTGGAGTTTGGCGCAAAAGGCAGGCACATATTTACGCGAAAGTGCCTTCCACCAAACAACCGACGCATATGCAAGGAATGATCTTATAACAAAAAAACCTAGCCGTATAGATACAGAGGGCCTCATTCGGTGATAAGCCCCATGTTTTGCCAAAATCACCCTTACATTGCCCAATAACTGAGGGCGCCTTGAGAAATGATGGCAAAATCATCCGCATATGCCTGAGCGTAGACGTTGGAAATGTTTAGAGTGTTTAACAGAGAGTCAATCACCATGCACCATAGCATTGGAGACAGAACGGCAGACCCTGTTTACCCCTGCCATAACATATCGGCCACAATCCGCATTCACAACCAAAGTTCTGTTCATTAGCATTGCGTTGATCCACCCGTTGATAAATCCAAAAAAAATAAAATTTGCACATTCATGATTCTAGCATTAAGAGGATGATATGGTTGTTTTGGTGCCGGAATCCTTGAAAGTCGTAGGTCCGAAGCCGAATATATATTAGTCAGAGCCCTCACTTGTAATGTTAGCATTACTATTCAATTGCAGCTTAATTGAAGCGCTAATACCCCAATTCAGAGCAGTCAAAACTCTTCACACAAATCAATACCCAAGTTCCCAGAGTACGATAACATTTGCACTCTATTTCCCGTAGGATGGCTCCCCTTGCCCATCTTTTAATTGTACTCCACCATGAATTAGACAAATTACAATCGATCACTATCTCGAGTACCCACAATATCTTCAATCTTGAGGTCAGTAGTTCTAAACGGTAACAACCATTACATTACATTGTTATTTTTTTGAAATTAATTTCCATTCAGTGTTTAACCATTCATTAAGGTCTCCGCCTGGGAATTACTTAGATCACCACAAAGTAGAATAAATGATTCTAAAACGTTACTTCTGCAGTATAATTGCCAAAAATTTCAAAACTTATTGCTTCTTCTCTCATTATACACCCGTTCTCCGGAAGTTTCGAATCTAGATCTAATACAGACGTATCTACGTTACGTACGTAGTTAGGTATAGCTCTCTGCTAAGTTCTACAAGAACAAAATCTCCGTTATTCCCCAACTTATTAAGTTAATTAAATACCTTTCACTGGTTGATAAGATGAACAGGTGCCTGCCACAAGCAAAAGAAGACCACCAATTCACTGCTTCACGTGAACTTAATTAATTTCCTAAGAACACGAGTGGAAGAACTCGCAACACACACGCATACATAAAAGTGGTAGATAGGGGGCAAAAAACTTATTCTCAGGTGCGTAATCTACTCCAGTCGAGTCACTGTTAAACAAAAAAAAAAAATATAAAATTTACCATACCACTGAGGTCAGTCATCTTTTTCAGAAATCAGAGTTTTGGAGCAAAGCCTGTGCGCTGGACTTCTGTAATTAGTGCCTCTCTGGGATCGGTATTGTATAACCTAATAAACGGAATGTAATAAATGATATAACAGATTGAGTAAGATGGAGGGGCAGCCCACCGCATAAAATTGTTTGTTTGTTTTGTGTGTTGGTCAATTAGATGAATAGGAGATTAGCGGTATTATTTAAATTGGAACATAATCTGGTAAAAATAGGAAATTCGTTTTCGATTCTCGTCATTAAAGTTACTAGTTAGAGGTCGACTTCTGGTAAAAGTCAAGCACCAACACAAATGAGTAGACATACGTGAAGGTACTATCAGAGTCCTGTATTGGCAAAGGGTCACAATTCGACAATTTTTGATCGTTAGTTTAGAAATCCTCCCCACCACACTTAGGTCAATATAGACCCATTGTAGTACCCATAGGGGGGAAAGAAGATAGATTATAATTAGAATGAATCCCTCCTCCTGAAGAATAAAAATAAAAACGTCTTTTGTACATAGCCCAAAGAAAGCATTTAGTACTTACTGTGTCCGAGATACATCCAGAGGATTTAATGAAGTTTGCAATGTCGTTTATCGGTCTGTTGGACAGCTCTTCCAAATCCTTAAAGAAGTACTGTCCAAGGAACTTATTTCTTAGATGATAGAGCCCTGAACCTAGGTAGACATAGTCTTTTACTACCTTAAAATTATATTATATTATATTTGCAGATAGCTTATCGTTAAACTCATGCTTGCTGCCACTGCCTCAATACTCGCAAACGCCCCACTGACAACCCGCTGAGTTCTTCCGACTATGCCAATGTCATCGGCGTAAGTGAGTAGGTATACAGGCTTGTAAAAGATTGTACATCTGGTCTTTGTTTGTGAGTTCCGTACAATTATTTCAAGTATTATGGTAAAGAAATCGCACAATAGCACGTCACCTTGTCTAAGACCTTTCCTGACATCGAACGCGTCGGTGGTGTTCTTACCGATTTTGATGGAGCAGCGAAAGTTCGCCATCGTCATCATGCACAGTACTCGTATAACTTGTCTCTATACACGCTATCATAGGCAACTTTGAAATCGATGAAAAGGTGGTGCGTGTCGATTTTGTATTCCTGGGGTTTTTCCAAGTTCCATATGTCAAGTGAGTCTTATTAAAACCCAAATTATGGCGATAGGTTTATCGAATTTTAACAATTCTTTAGACAGTAAATTGTGTTGAGACTCATAAACAAGCGGGGTCATCATATGGACAAATAAAGAAGTTTAAATCCATCACCGCATCTGCGAAAGGAATCCCAGAATGATGCAATAATTATGGTTACATCGTGGTTTTCAGGCCTACTAGCAAGTTGTGTATTAGACAGAGAAAAGAAATATAGTCCAAAAGTTTGAACTAGTCCGACAGGCTGTTTGCCCCCTCTTAACACTATCACGGAACTATCTCTCATACAGGCTCATATAGAAATGGAAGTTACTCTAAGCCTACACGGGCTCACAAAAACTTAATCTGTAATGTCCACATCACCGCGATGGCCATCTTAGCCTTGTTAGCACCTGCTTTCATATTACGGAAGATTTCAAAACCTAAGCACTCAATTACCGATCTATCAGCGAAATATGTATAGTTCCCATTAATCAGTGCGTAACCCCATATTTGTGGGCGCCGTGGCGTAAGTGGTTAGTGTGTCGGACCACTGCGCATGAGGTTCCAAGTTCGAATCCCAGAAAAACACCAAAAAGTTTTTTCACGGTCGCACCTCTCGCGAAAGTCTAACAAACATCCGAGAGTATTGTTGTCACGAAAAACCTTCTCAAATCGCCGTTCGGATACGGCACTTAACTATAGGTCCCCTCCATTCGTGTGAAAAATTTAACGCACACAACATGAGTGGTTGTGAGAAGTTAGGCCCTGGCACTCAAAGAGTTGTTGCGCCGAATATATTTTTTTTTAACCCAAACTTGTAATCCGAAACCATCTTCAGTTGCTTTAACAACAAAGCGGTTCTTAACGCGTTGGGATCAGCTCTTGAGAGTAGAACTCAAAGTACTGTCAGAACTGCCAAAGAAAAGCATGGAACCTCACTCAGGAATGCCATGTTATACTCATATAGGCGGTCAAATCCAAGATCGATGCTTCAACCCACATCATCCATCCCGGGTGTAACGACCACCACCAGGCGATGGGACTTGCTCCAGACCAATGCAGCCTATACAGCCGGGTGTAACGACCCCTCAAAAGTCCCACCAGGCGATGGGACTTGCTCCAGACCAATGCAGCCTATACAGACAATTGATAAAAAAGGCCCAATTCAACTATTCCCTGGATTACGGAAAATTATATTTTCACCGGACTATAGCACGATCGATCAGATTTCACCCGCTAGCTACCGCAATAATTTATTGATAGAAGTGTATAGTTAAATCTTTGGTTTAGAACTACCACGATGAGCCATATGAGAAAGAAGCTATATCTGTGGCGGAAAAAATTAAATCCTGAGGGGATCCTCTGACACTGCACCTAGTTGGAATGGTCCAGTCGCTAAGACCGACTTCTTCTTCCTTTTTTTAGCGAGGTTATGATCCGAAAACAAGGGATCATAACCCTCCCACTTCACCGCATTTATACTGATCCGCCTGTGGGGGTCGCCTATTTGACCTCAGAAAATATCCGCAGGCCTGCCGATTTTGGATCACCCGGCTACTGAGGCTAATGAAATGCCGATGTCGTCACATTTGTGTGATCCAGGCGTTTATAGGCCTGCCTTTCCTGCCTCGCGATGTGTTTGGAATGTTCATTGATATTGCCTTTTTAACAGGGATCAAATGATCTCTTCTTTGAACGTGGCAATACCAGCTGAGCCGGTCGCGCTCAATACGCACACAACATGAGTGGTTGTGAGAAGTTAGGCCCTGGCACTCAAAGAGTTGTTGCGCCGAATATATTTTTTTTTAACCCA
The DNA here is from genome assembly GCA_945910035.1 of Brachypalpus laphriformis. Lineage (NCBI taxonomy): Eukaryota > Metazoa > Arthropoda > Insecta > Diptera > Syrphidae > Brachypalpus > Brachypalpus laphriformis. The sequence continues at coordinate 168,070,629 of OX246754.1, forward strand.
AACTTGTAATCCGAAACCATCTTCAGTTGCTTTAACAACAAAGCGGTTCTTAACGCGTTGGGATCAGCTCTTGAGAGTAGAACTCAAAGTACTGTCAGAACTGCCAAAGAAAAGCATGGAACCTCACTCAGGAATGCCATGTTATACTCATATAGGCGGTCAAATCCAAGATCGATGCTTCAACCCACATCATCCATCCCGGGTGTAACGACCACCACCAGGCGATGGGACTTGCTCCAGACCAATGCAGCCTATACAGCCGGGTGTAACGACCCCTCAAAAGTCCCACCAGGCGATGGGACTTGCTCCAGACCAATGCAGCCTATACAGACAATTGATAAAAAAGGCCCAATTCAACTATTCCCTGGATTACGGAAAATTATATTTTCACCGGACTATAGCACGATCGATCAGATTTCACCCGCTAGCTACCGCAATAATTTATTGATAGAAGTGTATAGTTAAATCTTTGGTTTAGAACTACCACGATGAGCCATATGAGAAAGAAGCTATATCTGTGGCGGAAAAAATTAAATCCTGAGGGGATCCTCTGACACTGCACCTAGTTGGAATGGTCCAGTCGCTAAGACCGACTTCTTCTTCCTTTTTTTAGCGAGGTTATGATCCGAAAACAAGGGATCATAACCCTCCCACTTCACCGCATTTATACTGATCCGCCTGTGGGGGTCACCTATTTGACCTCAGAAAATATCCGCAGGCCTGCCGATTTTGGATCACCCGGCTACTGAGGCTAATGAAATGCCGATGTCGTCGCATTTGTGTGATCCAGGCGTTTATAGGCCTGCCTTTCCTGCCTCGCGATGTGTTTGGAATGTTCATTGATATTGCCTTTTTAACAGGGATCAAATGATCTCTTCTTTGAACGTGGCAATACCAGCTGAGCCGGTCGCGCTCAATATTTTGTACGATGGTTTCCTTGATGTGAAGGCTTCCACGGATCTTCGAACTACTTATTCGATCAATCTTTGTCACTCCTGCTATCATGCAAAGCATCTTCATCTCAGCTGCCGTTATTTACTCTCATATGTTTTGTACATCGTCCAATATTGTGACCCGTTTGTGAGCGCTGGACGCACAACTGCGGAGTAGAGCCTTCCTTTCATCTTAGGGGGCATTTTTCTGTCACAGAAGATAGCGGAATTTTCTCGCCACTTCATCCACCCTACGCTTACGCGATGATTGATGTCGTCATCACAAGTTGCTTTGCTATTGATCACAGATCCCAGATATTTGAACTTTTCGCACTTGGGAAGCACTGTTCCATTCAAATAAATGTCTGGAATAGACCTGAGTGGATCAGAGAACGGGCAGCACAAGTACTCTGTCTTTTCGAACTAATACGATACACATTTTCCTCCAGAACGTCCACACATCAAGTGCTCGTTGTAGTGATGTAGGATCCTCACTTATGATGGCTCCATCGTCAGCAAAGAATAACTGATGTACCTTGGGGTCCGTCACTTTACCTTCAAGCAAGAGCAAATGACTTAAGACGCTTCCCTGGTGTACCCCGACTTATATAGGGAACTCTTCAGTTACTCCAGTGGGGCATCTTACTCTAATTTTTGCTCCTTCGTACATGTCCATGATCATCTGTACATAGGTTTCTGGAACCCCTCGATGTCTTAGCGCCACCCATATCAGATCTCGTCGCTAAGACCGACTATGCTGCTTAATCCTGACTCCTTATGATATCAACTGCTATTACAAACACTTTATCACTTCAGCATTAGAGAATAGATCTCTGTTAAGAAAACTCCTCTCCCTGCAAATGACAGCAGAAGTACCAGAGCTCCAACATTAACCACAACTTCAAGGTCTGGAGCACGAGCACATAATCCTATCACAATTCATTCATTCAAGGTTTTTGAGCCAACTCAGTTCAAAGCTCTAAGTTAAATATTCTTAAATAACTAAGAGGAGTGGGAGCAACAGACGTATCTGTTGTTAAAGTTTTTAACCTCCAGCTATTCACGAGCAAAATCCACAGGTATCTCCAAGCATATTGAGGGTCTGTGCCAGAGTTATAAGTTCATCTCTACCAAAAGAAGATTGAAAAAAATACATTCTCAGGCGCTGCCTAAATACTAAGCGATCAAAGGATATCCCTATCCTCTCATTGCAATTCCAGCCTTTTTTTAATAAATACATTTCTGTTTGAGGACCCTGCCATTTATATCGGATGACGGTATTAATATCGGAAGTCTAAATCTAAAAAAATAAACCGTATACAATTCATGTACAACGACATCTAAAAGGTAGCATTGCATGTATGTACATATGTACACCTAAACACCATACATATCCTCCAAGTCTCTACAAAGACTTTCCCAATCGCTACAAAGTATTCTCTTCCGGGTTCGATTAGCCCTTCTGTGTGAGAATGCAATCTCCCTTTGCAACCTCTGGAATGCTATCAATACTTATCATAAACGTGCGATTTCCACCCCCTGGATCCCGTGCACACAAATCAAGATCAATTAATCAATTTCACATTCATTGATAACAGAATAAATCAACCACACAATCGTAGGTATTCTGTGTCGTCGCGTCACCAAGCCATATTCCTCAGCGCGGTCTAGCCCATAGGTGTATGAATACATCCCGGATGGGAGTTGAAGCTGACCCTGCGCGTTTTGCTATGCGCACGAATTTCACGGTCTGGTAAAAGAATTTTCCGTTTCATACCCAAACACACATCGGGCGGTGGCGGTGGCGACGGCGCACATCGTGATCTTTGCCATTGGAGCATTTTATATGTCCTCCAAGCGTCTCCTCTGTCTTACTCCCTCTCTGTCTGTATCTATCTATGTATCTCTAGGTTGTGGTCGCCAACGCGTTCTTGTCATCATTGTCGTTGTTGTAGCCGGCCGTCGTGTATATTCGGTCACTGGTCATCTTTACAGGAATCTCTGATAGGCCAACATGTATAGGCCAACTGCGCTGGTGGAACTGCATAGGCTCAATGTTTAGTTAGATGTTTAGATAGTCTCAGTGTACCTACTCATCATCGTCTCCTTATTTTTTTGTTGTCTTGCTTTTTTTGAATTCCTTCTTTGGTACATACTCCTAGCCTCTTTTTTTTTTTTTATTTGCTGTACCGCCAGTGCACAGCAGTAGTAGTGTTGGAGGGGAAGGGTGGTCACAATGACGTTGGCCTATGCGTTAGCATTCGTTTAGCATTTATAAAACATATTTACCGTTGTCGCACTAAGCAAACGAGATACAAGATGATCAGTTTTAAAGCTGCGCGCGCGCAAATCATCTTACGCCAAAGATCACGGAGAACCTAAAGAGGAGGAGGAGATAAATTAAAAAGAAAAAAAAAAAGAAAAGCGAAGTCGAAGACACTATCTAGCAGCAGTTGAAACGAGTGCCTATTGAATGTGCAGATATTTGTGTTGTACTGGTAGATGGGTTTCTAACAGATTTGAATGCATTTATTCTAGCACCATCTGAAGGTTCGATTTCAACGACAGAAGGATTCAACAAAAATAAATTTTAACTGTATGCATCTTGTCCACTAGACATATCTTCTTAAGGAAGATTACTCCGCGGTATTCTCGCTATGGGAAATGTATCTAGAGCATTTGTTAAATGAAACATTTACAAGAAGCAGATCACATCCGCCTCATTGGCAAACATAAAATAGCTCTATTCGATTTTGATCTGTTTTCTGATAACCTAAAAGGGTCTAAATGCTGTACTCTTCGTTATTCTTTCAAAATTTTACTTGATCTATGTTTGAAATACGCCTTAGCCATTTTTCATCCCGAATGAAAAACTTGTCTCTCGTGATTCATAGAATTCTAAATGAGACGAGCGTTTCATTATTAGTAAAATTTTGATTAATTTTGTCACTTCTGGAACTGAATGCGTCAAAATAGCAGGCTGGCGACGGCGTGCTGTTTTGACCACGGTCCCGCTTCCCTAAGCTCCAGTGCTGCCTTCGGCGCACTATTGCACCAAGAGGGTTAAGCTTAAGCCGTTGAACCCGTGTTAAAACGGTGACGATGTTCAGTATGACGCCTCTAACCCCTTAGACACAAGTTCGCCACACTTTTACTTTTTAACTAGGTAACCCGTGCTTGCTTTGCTTCGCCCACCTTCCACTTTTAAAACAAAAACGTATTTTCTTCTAAGACCTCTCTATAGTCCATAGATACCCATACTGCTTGGATTTACTGAAAATTTAAAAATATTAAGGATTATATATGTATCCGCAGCTGCTCAAGTCAAGAAATCAAAACTATTTGAACAAGGGCATTCAATACAGAAAATCTGTAAACTCAATTTCCCAAAAGAGCACATGCAAACACGCACACAACCCATCAAGCAGGTACTCGTAGCAGAAAAATAGAAAAACATGAAGAATTAGAAAACATGAAAAGTACCAACCCCTTTCCGCCAGCTGGTCGGATCTGCTCTTAAAGATAGCGAACAGACAGCGAAAGGAGAACAAAAAAAAAACAAGTACTCGTATATTACCTCCACTGACTGCAATTTCGAGATCATGATCAAAAGAAATTAATTAATTTCTGAATGTTGCGAAAGGTACATATGTACTTTGTATTAGATCTCATCTCTGCTTCTGGATTGCAGATCATGATAAAACATACACCATTTCAAAAGACTCTAAGCAATGCAACTACGAAAACCCCGATCAATTTCGTGCAGTAGTTTTTGCGTGATACGTGTTTAACCAATTTTACACATTTAAGGAGTCTTTAGGACCCTTTCATTTCCCGAGATGAAAGGTATGCTAAATATTGACCCAGAAGATTAGCTATCACTGTGCAAAGTTTCGTCAAAATCCTTGTAGTACTTTCAGCGTGATGCGTGCCCAGACAGACAAAAACATCCCACCCTCTATAGTTTTATTATATGTATGGATGGATATGAATTATATATATGTATGGAATACTCGTAGACGAGATTTAAGATGATTTAACGCTATTTTAAATTAGATTTTATTACTAAGGTTAGACGATCATAGTTCCTAAGCATTATTTCCATATCCATTTGAATACCCATTCCCCACACAGGGTCCCTGAGAAACAGATCTTCCTTTGGTACTCCTTGTAGTAAGATATATTACGCCTTTCCATAATCCCACTGTTGTCGATTCTCTTGTTAAAGCAGCATTATTTCGACCGTACCTTGGGCAAAACTATCCTCATTGGTGTCTGCAATGGTGCGAATGTACTATCCAGGTGTCTTCTTAAACAATATGCGTCAGTCTTTCGATGCCTTAGGTCTTATGATGGAGAATGTTAGGGTTTTGGTGGGTGCATGACTATACATATATTCATACATTTTATATATTTTGGTAACAGTGGGCCTCTTCGGGAAAAGATGTGACTTCGATCCAGACAATTCGGTTTTAGTGGTTCGTAAAACTAGGAAGAAGCGAATTCCAAAACATGGACAGTGCCCTTAATTTTGAATTCTACCGTAAAGTCGTACAAGGCAGCGCCGTGCAGCCTCTCTTTCTTATCTGGTATTGAGTGTTTGCAGCTTAAAAAACTAGTTTGGCGTGCAGGTGTTGGGACTCCTCTGGAATTATGACGGTAAATCAACAGAATTTAGGCATATCCAATGTGAAGTTCTCTTCTATGATTCGCCATAATTTGTAGTACCACATCTTACACCGTTTTTACCTAACTAGTATCCGTACAAACACGCAATAGCGTATACTTTTGATAAATCGCATCATGACCAACAGTGGAACTTGCACAAAGTTGCCTAGTTCTCCAGTCTTCTTTCTATATCGTGAAGATGACCATGTGAATTTGGGTCGTCACAGAGCGAATATTTGAAGGTCTCCTGCAATAGCTCAGGAAACTGATTCCCAGACTATTGAGCACTCAGCTAATAAAGCTATGTCCCATCTCGATGTGAATTTCCATTTTCCCGTCTACTTCATTTATTTGTGATCATATGGTACAAGATGTAACACAATCATCTCTGGTAAGCCAGACGGTGTTGTTTAGTTACACCGCCCGAAGATTTTTGCTCGTTTTCATTACACCAATGGGAATGCTTATTAATCTGTTACTGTGCTGTATGCCTAATGCTGATCCATCCATAGCCAGTTCTGCCATCTTATTATACCTTCTGTGTCACTATATCTCGCGGCGACACTGCCAAGATTTACCACGGTGATCTTGCATAGTTTCTTCATGGTTTGACGGCAGTTAAAAACCTGTCCTTGACCTTATGATCTTACCGTCTAGTGCATTAGTCTCTATCAGTGACGGTTACTTCAGCTTAATTCACTCGGGAGTTTGCATGAGTCGTTTATTTAATGACTTACCCTGGGCTCTACCTTCGCTGGACCTTTTTTTTCCAAGCAGTTTGAGAATAAGTCTAGAGTAGTTTTAAGCAAAATCTTGACAGCGTCGCGTGCATGAGAAAACCATACCACGTTATATGAGTACACATTGTTTCAAATGAGAATGCAGCCGTTGAAGTTAAAAACAGATGTCACCAGTGCAAATGAGCGCTTTAGCTGTGGGTGTTGACCCGTGTATTGGGTTGAAAGCGGATTTTTAGAAATATTCACACGACGATGTGAATAATTTTGTATCCCAAAAATATGGATACTTGATACGTGACTATAAGAACTCTGTTTTCAGGACGCAGATGCTTCGACCCGGATTGCGGTCCTAATTCTTTTTTTTTTTTTTATCTTCCTCGTCGTATTTCGGAAGAAGCGAGACTATTGCGCTTCTTGAATGCATGTAGCTTAAAGGCTTCTGGAAATATTATTCCAGTCCCAGTAAGTTCCATAGATTGCTTGTTCTGAAACAAAATAAATGTTGATAACGTTGTCAAATAAACGTAGAGGTGATCCTTATGGCCTGCCTGGCTGGATGTCTAACATAAGTATCGTATTTCTATGCATAATTTCACTGAGTTTGTCGGAATATCTTCCATGGTGGCATCTCTAGTACCGACATTAGTCGACCACCTGTCTTCGAAGGACAAACGATTGAAGGTTGTTTGTTAGTGCCACATCTTCCATTATTTATTTATTTATCGTAAGTTTACAGTAACAGAGATATAGATATACAAGAAGTGTTGACAAGTTACATGAGGAATTATATAATACAACTTTTACTATAACAATTTTACTAAAAGGATTTCACAAGTTTTTTGGGCCGGTCTATTGAGGATACGACCTTAGTGAACATTCCGTTACAATATGTCTGATTGTTTGTCGTTCAGCTCCACAGTCGCAGCTTGATGAAGTTGAGACACCCCACTTATGAAGTGTATCAGCACATACACCACAGTTAGATCGTATGCGGTTGAGTGGGAGCAGTATACATTTCGAGGTAAGTTAAAGCCAGCATGAGGTATCGTAGGGTCCACAATTTGGATTAATCCAGTTGTATGACTATTCGTCCATTGGGTTCTCTATTCGCTGCTTACGTCAAATTGGGCTGAGACTAAGGCGGCGGCGTTGCGAGGGGTTGGTCTTCTAGATTTGAGTCTCGAGGGCTGATCCAGATTGGAGATATCGTTGTGGACCGGCAGCAGGTTGTTGTTTACTATTTTAACGTTTTCTCAGAATAGTGCATGAGATCGATGAATATGTGGTGGTGCTATGTGACTTAGCACTGGGAGCCAATGCGTTGGTGTAGACTTCAGGGCTCCTGTTATGATCCGCATGGTGTTGTTGGCTCGGACGCCTACTTTTGGGGTATGCGAGCTATTCGTCCACACCGGGGAACAGTATTCAGCTACCGAATACACCAGTCCGATTGTGGCAGAGCGAAGTGATGTAGAACTAGCTCTTCATGATGCCCCAGGGAGATTTTGAATGATTGTATTTCTTGTCCTTAGTTTTCCAGCTGCTTTCGTGAGAAGTTCTCGGTAACAATATGCTCTATCTAGCGTTACTCCAAAATATTTTGGGTGTGGGTTGTGAGTTAGAAGGGTGCCGTTGAAATTTACTCTTAGTTTGTAAGATGTGCATTTGATGTTCAAATGGAAACAGCAAACAACTGTCTTTGTCATGCTTGGACACAGACGCCATTCACTAAAGTATGTACTTAACACTTTAAGGTCGTCATTCAAAATGTTTTCGGTTATTGTGATATTTTGATGCTGGGTTGCTATAGCGATATCATCGGCATATATGAGGTACATACCTTCTTCGCAAAATGGGCCAGCATGTGGCCTGAGTGAAAAGGATAATTCATCACATCATCGGCATATGAAAACTTTCTTGACAGCGTTGGAGGTATGTCGTGGGTATACAGACTGAACAGTGTTGGTGCCAATACCGATCCTTGTGGTAATCCGTTGTTAATCCTCTTCGAATCACTTTTAACATCGTTCAGGAAGACTTGGAACTTCCGGTTTGATAGCATATTGCTCACCAGCTGAGTCATTTTGCGACAGGAAATAATCTTTAAGAGCTTATAGAGCAGGCCGTGTCTCCATACCTTGTCATAAGCTGCTGTGAGATCGATAAACGCCACTGATGTCTTGAGCATTTTTTCAAACCCTGCTTCGATATGCATCGTTAAATCGTTAAGGCAAGTACCTGATCGGTGCAGCTTCGACCAGTTCGAAAGCCAGCTTGTTCAATGGGAATGTCCTCGTTAAAGGTTGGACTAATTCTGTTGAAAATAACCCGTTCAAGTAGCTTATAACATGAACTCAGAAGGGCAATGGGACGGTAGCTTTCGGGTTTATTTGACGGTTTACCGGGTTTCTGGAAAGCAATTATTTTTGTTTCCTTAAACAATTTTGGAAGTTCTCCCGTCTCTAATATTTTCGAGAATAAGGACGCGAGCCATCGATGTGTGTTGGGCCCTGCATGCTTCAGGAATTTTGGATATATGATGTCAAAACTAGCTGCCTTACCGATCTTCACAGAAGCCAAGGCTACTTCCATTTGATCGATTGTAAGTGGGTTGGAATACTGAAATATCTCCGAGCACCCTGCTCTTAACCTCTTTAGATCCTGCTTGACTTGAATCGTGTGCCGTTTGTCTAGTGGTGCTCTGAACATTTTTTTAATATGGTTGGCAATATCGTTGGGATTTCGATTGGAGATTTTCCAACGTTGGCTATATTTCCTCCTCCAAGTTTTCTCAGCAGACTCCATGCTTTTCTACTTGAGTGAGTAAAGTCAAGGCCTTCCATCGCAGTTTGCCACGCAGGCGACTTTTATCAAGTGAACAGAGTAGTTAATCCGCAATTTCAGGGTCACCGCTTTCCTCAAACTCCTCACAAAATCTAGTGCTCTCTGCGCTCTACCCAGGGATATATTCTTTCCCATTCACGTGGTATGTGTTTTTTATCAATAGATATTACCAGTCCGGAGGATCGTTCATAGTTGGATATCTTAGGTGGGATAAAACGGATACAGCTGTCTGTCTGTTTGTGAGTGCCGTGGCGTAAGTGGTTAGTGTGTCGGATCACTACGCATGAGGTTCCAAGTTCGAATCCCAGAAAGCACCAAAAAGTTTTTCCACGGTCCCACCTCTCGCGAGCGTCTGACAAACATCCGAGAGTATTGTTGTCATGAAAAAGCTTCTCAAATCGCCGTTCGGAGTCGGCATTAAACGGTAGGTCCCTTCCATTCGTGTGAAAAATATAACGCACACAACATGAGTGGTTGCGAGAAGCTTGGCCCTGGCACTTTAAAGAGCTGTTGCGCCAAATATTTGTATTTTGTCTAATTGCTTAGTGAACTGAAGTTCCAGCGAGGTCTAGGTACTGAGTTAATGGGTGGGACTTGGATGCCGTGCAACTGGTCGGTGCTGGCTATGCGGGAAGTCAGGCAGAATGGTTCTGGATGTTGGGAGTGGACGGTGTGCAAGGTCCCGGATACGAAACACAGGTCAGGGTTGTAGTCCCGCCGTCATCTTCTGGAGTGGAAAGTCCCTCGATCCTTAGCATCGAAGATTAGATGGATATTGTTGGAATCCGCCCAGTCAGCTAGTGCTTCGCCATTTCTATCATTCACTGCATATTTCCAGAGGTTATGGTGGCTGTTAAAATCGCCAATATATACAGTGGGTTGGTTGTGTGTGCCTAGAACATTATTCGACCATAGTGAAGCTGGAGGTTTGTAGACGTTAACGATGTTTAGGCCAGCAATGTTGAGGGTGACCGTGTGGATGTTATCTCCAGCATTCTCATCTACCAGGTGAACATTACTCAAGTTATTTCGGACGAATGTGGCTGTTCCCGATCAGGGAGTAGCCTTGGATGTTACCACAGGACTTAAGGCTCATGTGTGTTGCAGCCTGTGTCTCTTGGATGACAGCTACGTCGATATCGTTGTCTTTTAAAAGCCTGGATAGATATTCGCTTTTTGATTTGCTTATAAAAAAAAGATATTTGGCGCCACAGCTCTTTAAGTGCCAGGGCCTAGCTCCTCGCAACCACTCATGCTGTGTGCGTTATATTTTTCACATGAATGGAAGAGACCTACAGTTTAGTGCCGTATCCGACGGCGATTTGAGAAGGTTTTTCGTGACAACAATACTCTCGGATGTTTGTCAGACGCTCGCGAGAGGTGGGACCGTGAAAAAACTTTTTGGTGTTTTCTAGGATTCGAACTTGAACTTAATTTGCTTATGCCTTCAGTATTTAATTGGCATATGTGGACTGATGGTCGGATATGCCTCGTTAATTGGTGCTTAGAAGTAACGTTTGGCTGGATGGTTTTATTGCAGTTCATGTTGTAAAAATAAAAAATAAAAATATATCGCAATTCCTTTATTTCTTTTTCTTCTTCTCTTTCTTCTCATTTCCTTGTTACTGGTTGCCAGGAGAAACATTAATGTTTTTGTGTTTGGCATCCAATATTGTACACTATTTAGCGTTATCCAGGTTTCACCACGTGGAGGCAGTGTACTCTGCAACCCATATTCCAATAATCGAAGTAGATGTAAATCATGTTTTTCAGAAGAGCTCCAAAGGTGAGAACAATATTCAAGTCCGGGTCTAACTTGCACTTTGTGCGAGCGAAAGAGCTTCGCTTATACATAGATAAGCAGATAGCTCAACTTCATAATCACTGATTTGGCCGTGGTTGGATATATGGTCGTGCCATGTTACCCTAAAGTTGACCAAGAAGATGCATGCTCTCTTTGCTTTTGGTAACTTGATTATCTACTACCAGTTGCGGTATAACGGACGTATTCTTTCTGAAAAAGGTAGTAAATTGGACTGGCTTTTCCCACTGTAGAATATTCCGTAGATCTTCATTTGATAAGTGGATTGGTTCGCATCTTTGACGATCTGAGGTGTATACACTCATGGGCATGTTGTTCGCACAAGTTGCTATTGTCGCTGTTGTCGGTATTTGTTAATTTCATCTGGATTTTTAATGTGAAGAAGAAATGAAGTTGCAGAAAGAATAGACCCCTGAGGTACTCCAGCGCTTACAGCAAAAGCATCGGAAGATACACCATCGATCTAAACTCGAACTGATCGGTTCTGGAAAACGTTTTCCATCCATTTTCTAAGTCGTTGTCTTAGTCCATAGAAATCTGGCTTGGTCAGACTTGATCGAACGCTTCTGATATGTCCAGGGCAACGGCTATAGATTTTTCGGTGGCTTATGGGTGAGTTGCATAGCTGCCTGTCGAGCTTCTACGAACCCCCTACTGCCGCCGGTCTACATATGTTTTTTATTATCTCGACATTAAGGACTTTTTCCATTACTTCATATAGTGTGGACAGCAAGGATGTGAGGCCATAGTTTTGCGGCTAGCATGTCTTTCCTTTTATAAGAATCAGTCAAATACGCGTTGTTTTCCAGAACAATGGAAACGTTTTCTGTGACTAGGAAAAGTCTGCAAAGAATAGGTGTTAGTCCTAGTGCACTAGATGCTATGGGAATCTAAAATGATTTCTAAGTCTGCTGTGGCATCGATCATCTGAATGTCCCTAACATTCCCGATAATCTTTCTGCCTTTATACCTCCATCAAGCACAGGATCTCAGACTGAGTTTTAGGAGCCCATATCCGAGCTAAATGAATACATCCTGAGAAGAAATCTGCCTTCTTATATGTCATTTGGCCAACAGTAATTCCAACTTCCTAGCATGATTCTCAACTCATTTCTTATTACGAGTTCTTATGTATGGTATGTAGCTAGTATTTGCACCTCAAGTGTTATGTAAGTCCGCCTCTTCAAAAGGTTGAACACCACTAGCTTGGGTAATTGTATTGTACTTTTCGTTTCACAAGTCCCTCGCTCTCTTATTCATTTTTGCGCGATCACTTCCGTCACCACAAGAGTGTTGTTTTTACAATTTTTTTGTGTTCTTCTTTGTGTTATATTTTTTTGTTTTTGCAAGTACGTTTGTTCTCATTAAATGTATAAAGTCTGACAATGATGAGTGTATGCATGTATGAAGGTGCCACAAACTATCTCACGCTATTGCCATGTAAATCTTGATGGTGGTGTGCTAAGTTCAGAATCTTAAGAAGCTACAAGTCGATCGTTGAACTCGTTCAGTCTTTTATACAGCAGAGATAATTACGACACGATAAAGTTATAAGGTGTTTTAATTAAATTCATTATACGAACGACGAACTCATGGATTTAAGACAAACAGATACAAGCACAGAAGATAAACTTCATCGCATGAGAATAACGTTCGTCGTATCCACACTTCACTGAGAAATAGATCAATGGAAGCGAGAGGCGCCACCCTCAAGGGTATGATTATATAGCTCACATTCTTTTCAAGGTACAATCAATTGCCTAACAATTAGTTATACACGCACACCTTACCTAGGTATCCCCAACCTATTGCCAATTAACCAGCATTAATTTGTTAGAACATCTCAACCACACTCAACTTGGACTGATCGTCGCCACGAGGCAAGAACCAGATTTCGACGAGAGACAATGCGTGATGGTGGTCATCCATCATGTCACCTATTCAATTCCAGTAGTTAATCAATTCAAGTGAAACATCGTAAAGATAATTGTGAGCAATTTAACACAAGTGTCGGAAATATCTGTACCAGTAATATCGTACCAGAGAGCCAAGATAGATTTTATTTTTATGTTTCACGATCTTAAAATAGAATTCAAACCAGATTTGAGTCGAGTAAGCAGAACGAGAACAGGAATTCGAGCAATTCAAGCAATGAGGATTGACTTCGGACAAGAATACTTCCGTTATTCGAAACTGGTTCACGTTAATATTGGTTTCCATACATGCAATAAATTACGAATAAATCTGAGCTCGATTGCTTTTAAACGGTCGCGCTCAGAATAGTTTACGATGTGTTATTATCGATTGAAACGGATTATGGCACTTGCCGGCGAGCTGATATCGTATTTCGTAAGGAGTCATGGAACCTTTATTTGTTTTTAACCGGAAATTCGAAAACTGTGTCAGGTTTTATTTTATTGGCTTTCCTTGAAAGTCGTAAAGCGACTCTGAGCCTTACTCATCGGTTTATGTGAATCATACTACGTTTTGCAGATCAGGTGGCTTTCTTCTGCACCTTTCTGGGTCAGTGGGTCTTAGCTTTTTTTTGAACTGGGTTATCATTTTTAGGAGATCGTATCATTTTGCTGTCGGAATGATATAATGGCATTGAAGTGGTCACCGATGTAGTGACCATTCCTGGAAAACCTGAGGGGATTATAGCTTTCTACTTTCCCAATGATTTACTATAAATACGGTGGCACATTATGCATATAACTTCTGTTTTGTGTTGATAAATATATGCAAGCCACACTATGTATGCTTTGGTCTAAAGTAGGTACAAACACGGAAGGGCAGTTGATGAACGAAAGTAATTAATCGGATATGGAAGCTCTACCAATATAAAGGCTGCTACACACACTACAACTAATCGCACAGAAATCTGTATTAAAAACTCCAAAGTCTGAAGTCTGAACTCCGATTGCATGTATAGGCGCACATGTTCAACTTGATAACAAAAGTCTAACTACTTGAAAGCTTTAACTTTCTTTTAAGTCTGAATTCCTGAAATTGGTAGGTTCTGATCCTTAAACTGTTGAAAAGAAAATAGTGAAGAGGCGTCAGCATTCCTTTTTACTTAAATAAATCTCACAAACTTTAAGCCTCGTTGATAATCGTGCATGGGTGTATGAACGAAAAGAGCTAAAACTTCTAAGATAGTTCAAAAACATCTTCAAGAACTGCCACTCAAAATGCAGTCATACAACAGGACTCACGAAATGTAAAATAAATCAACAACTACACGCTTTACTTAGATGGCAGTACAGTCCGGTGTAAAACTCTGCCTCGTACAACGAAGTCCTTCAGCCAAGGTAACTGTGAGTAAATTGCGCTATCCAAGTTGACTCAAGTCTCTTTCCATTTGCGCTTGTACGCACCATCTTGATGACGCTCGGGGGTGGTTTCAAAAATTATCTGCCCAGGAGCATTGATATCTAATCAGTCTACGTATCCCATCATTTGAGACACCTACTGGCATCCACATTTGATACAGTCCTGTCCTCGGCGCCATTGGACCGGACTAAGGTGATGAAGATCCTGTACAGAGTTACCTTAGTTATTTGGCAGTAGTGTTGCTACTCCAACTGCTACTAAGAAATCGAAAGAAACAACGTTTGGCAAAAGTGATTCTTGATGTTCTAGTAATGCAATGGGAAGAGAAATTTGTCTAAAGACATTTCCACCAGACCGGCTTCTATACAAGACAAGGCACAATGGACCCTTGTTAGTCTAAGTAAGCAGTGGCTTCGTCACAAGGGACGCATCTACCCAAACGAGACTATAGACTTTGCCACCGATGAAAATATTCGTAAAACTGTATTAGTTTGTGGTACAAAGTCTCTGCCCTCTGCAAACCTCTGTCACTTTCATAGAAACTGATGTAGCCAAATCGTCTATAAGTGATGATGGAACAATTTCCTACTATGCCTTGCAAATGTGACCTATTCTAAGAACTATTTTCTAAGAACGAAATCAACTTCGAATCCTTCGATTTGAAATTTAAACACTTTTGGAAGCCTGTCACAAAGAGAGCTAGGTAGGTAGGTAGGAGTGGTTGTATCAGCAAACCATGCCGACACTTAATTAGCGCAGAGCGCAGTTTTATTACCACAACTCAAGTGACCTAACGGATGTCAACTACTAGGGGAAAGCAGAAGAAAAAGGGGGTAAGGATTATTCAAATCCACCCGTTGCATTGAGGAAGCTGATAATATCCCCAATGCTAATCTCCGCTAGCCCTATAAGGTTGTCGAAAAAGAGTTTACCTAAGGTGCGCTGTCTGGCCTTGCCTAAAGCCGGAGACTTGCAGAGGAAGTGTAAGATTGTTTCTATTTCATCAGCAGTATTGCAGCTGCGACTGTGTGCATTAAATACAATGCCTATTCTGGCCGCATGAACCCCGATGGGCCAGTGGCCAGTACTAACTGCCAGAGTTCTTGCCTGGAGATGACACAGTTCCGCATCCCCTGCCATCTACTATCCGCCTTTAGCAGATAGTACGTGAAGATGCCTCCCTTAAGGAACCCCAACGGGACGTTCACCTCCTTTGCCAGGGAAGCATCAAGGGCAGATCCTTTCCGCGCGAGTTCATCAGCTCGCTCATTCCCCTCAATATTGCTGTGACCCGAAACCCAAATAAGACAGATCCTTAGCCGGTGACCAAGCGAGGCGAGTTCTTTTTTGTACTGTTCTACTAGCCTTGAGGATGTAGTGGCAGATACTATAGCCTTGATAGCCTCCTGGCTGTCAATGAGGATGGCAATGGTATTTAGGGGTGTAAAGGTTTACTTGAGTATGCGACAGGCCTCACGTACAGCAAAAACTTCAAAAATTTCCGCCTGGAAGGCACTGCACGAATCAGGAAGCCGGTACGACCTGGAAATATTGAGGGAATCAGAGAATATCCCTGCCCCTACCCCGAAGTCCATTTTTGAACCGTCGGTGAAAATTGTTGATTCGAACTCATTTATCAGTACGCCAGTTTCCCATTCCGCCCTGGTTGGGAATCTGACCGGGACGTCATTTCTAAAGTGCACTGTGGGAGTTATATAGTCGGTCAGAATAGCTACCAGATCCTGCGGTAGCAAATTCGGGATACTGCTGTGACCATACGGATTGGTGCACCAGCATCCCGTTTCCCTTAGCCTGACCGCACTACAAGATGATAGCTGCATAATGTGAAGATCGAGTGGTAAAAGGTGCAGAATAACGTTGAAGGCATCGGTTGGACATGTCCTCATGGCACCCGTTGTGCCTATAGCCGCAGTTCTTTGTACCCTGTTGATAAGTTTGATGTTATAAGCTTTCCTTAGCGCAGGCCACCAGACTAGTGATCCATAGGAAAGAATGGGGCACACCACGGCAGTGTACATCCATAAGACCATCTTCGGGCGAAGTCCCCACTTCTTGCCAAAGGTCTTGCTGCAGGCATAGAAAGCCGCACAGGCCTTCTTTATCCGTTGCTCAATATTAACAAAGAGAGCTACCCAGCCTTAGTTTTTCAAAGATTAAACTTAGTTATACGAAGACTGAAATGGACAATACTGAGAAATGTAGAATTTTTAAGTTTAGACTTAGGAATTGAGAATACAATATGATATTGGCCTGCTGACATGATTCCTTTCTTTTGGCGACTTTTTTCCAACATATTTTTGAATGATTTCTGTTCTGTTTCAAAAATTTCACGTCAAATGCCATCTTTCGGCTCTGAAATTATTTCCAATTTGCAAGCATAAGCAATTTCCTTGAAATAACATCAGAGAAAATGTATTACAAGGTGTTTTATACCCAGTGTAGGGTCAGTAAGTCTTTTTATTAAAAAAAAAAACTCGAATATCCTTCTTCTTCTTCTTCTTCTTCCTATTTCGACGAGGCTATGATCCGAAAACAAGGGATTATAGCTCTCCCACTTCACCACATTTCTACTGATCCGCCTGTGGGGTTTGCTTATTTGACCTCAGCAAATCGGTGGCAATAAGCTGAAGTAGCTTAAGTCGACTTAAGTCAAAATTGAAAAATTTTCGCAATTACACAAAATATTCTTTCTCAATTTTTTTTATTTGCATATCTTTAAAGACTGCCGAGTTACGGCTATCAGAGTAATGGGGCAATTTCAATATTTCATACGATTTTCACATGAGCGACAACTTTAAATGCCTCTCCTGAAAAATCGTACAAATGGACTTAAGCTACTTCAACTTATTGCCACAGAAAAATCAGCAGGCCTCCCGCTTTTAGATCACTCGGTTACTGAGGCCAATGAAATGCCGATGTCTTCGCATTTATGTGATCTAGGGGTTTATAGGCCTACCTCTCCTGCCTCGCGATGTCTTTGGAAGGTTCATTGATATTGCCTTTTGAACAGGGTCCAAATGATCTCTTCTTTGAACCTGGCAATACCAGCCGGTCGCGCTCTATCTTTCGCAAGATGGTTTCCTTGACGTGAAGGCTTCCACGGATCTTCGAAAAAAATCGAATATCCACTAACGAATAATGGTTAACCAAAATTTAACGACATGAATATATAGGGAAACTGATTTTCCTCTCAAATTAATCCAGAAGTTAGTACTTTTAATCAGTCAACACCTTTTATTACTTATTTAATGGGATCCCGACCCATGTATAGCCTTTGCCTGAGACACAGTATCCTTCGACCCTCATCGATCCAAAGCACTCTGCTTCCGATTACACAGACCAAATTTCCTGGAATTCGCAATTACTTGGTCTTTATACCGGGAGGTTCGGTGGTTTTCGTCGTCTTAAACCTGGGGCCTCTTGGCTGGAGCATTATTGTGCATTCACTCGATTTGACCGAGCCAATGCAGTCGATGTATTTTAGCTGTTTGGACTAGATCCACATCTTGGTACAGCTCATAGAGTTTGCGATTAAATCTCCTCCTCCTTTCGTCCTCCTCGCACACGGGACCTAATATCCCAAGAAATATTTTTGAATATTAGCTCAGCTTTCTTGCATATCGTCCAGCGCTCGGCGCCATATAGCAGTACTGGTAAGATTAGCGCTCTGTAGAGCATTCATTTAGTCCGTCGAGTTAGAATTTTTGAGCCCAGTTATTTTGCTAAGCCGAGGAGCGATTTCCTAGAGCTATTCTTCGTCAAATAAACATTCTTTACAAATATTTACGTAGTCCTATTCTGTAAAATGGGTGAGACAGTATTTGGAATTACTTTATTTCTTTTACTTATAAGGCATGTAAAAAGCATGCCAAATTAAAGTCTGAACGCCACAACATCCAGTTGCTTCCCAGGATCAATCTGATCTGATCCACTCAAATACCCTCAGTACAGCACAAATAATAGCACGTTGCTGCACTCATCAGGCAGTAATCAAATGTCCAATCAAAATAAAGCTTCTCAGCATTACAGCCCATCTCGTTGGCATAAATACTGCAATTAGATGCACCGTGAGTCCAGCCTCGACGATGCAGAGATTCTTCTGAGATAATTCTGCATAAGCAACATCTGGTATAGTATCACCAATGGACAATGCCAATGACCATTTAATTGATTGTGATATTCTCAGCAATAAGTTTTGCGCAAGGATAATTCTAAACACTCTACAACCTCTGAAGCGAAATGACTTCCTTTTCTTTTGTGTACCTCCAATTAGATAAGATTCCTTGGAAATTGTTCTAGATCGATCAGAGATATGAGCAGAGCACACAAGTGCAATGTATGCATTGGTAGATATTATATGCTAGCCTCTGTTGCTACTCTCCAGTGCACACTTAATGACACCTACTCTACGCTCGTTTCAGATCCAATCTATGGTCTAATGCATGACCATCATCGCGAAAACATCTCTCTATGCACAACTATCGCGTGCAGTCTAAATTCGCCAAAGTTAAATAATTCGACATATTGGAGCAGCAACACGGCGGCGGCCACCGTCGCGGTCCAAGATGCGATACGACTTCAGCAGTCGATGACTTTGGTTACCGTCCCCATCAACCCTGTTCTTCTTCTTATTCTTAGTCGTCGTCGTCGTTGTTGTCTTCTCTATGTGTAATTCTTTCACATAATTTGCGAAACGTGAAACCCTTCTCTACCCCACTATACCTGCCTACATGGCATAAACACACTCTCGTCGGTTCATATCGCCAGGGATAATCAACTAAATTACATCAGTTTCGAAGGAAAATGAAAATTCTATGCATCCGTAATTTCGCATTCGTTTTCTTCCTTCTGGTTAGTATTGGCCACCACCGCCGCCGCCGATGCCTCGCGAGAAAACTAGAAAAGAAAAAAGGAACCGAATTCAAATCCGAGTCCAACTACGATTCGGAATTCCCCCCCAAACTAGCGCAAGATGGACTTCGTTATAAAACCACTAAAGGAGAAAACAAAATAAATTAACCGCAGAGCCGCCTTGGTGAAAATGATTTTTCAACAGCAACTGCCATTAAGGGGGTGCTAATGCCAGAGATACTTCTTCTACATACTCATATATCAGATATCTGTACCTCACCCTGGGTATACTCGTGTAATGCGTGGAACACACGCACCGTGGCCAAAGTGGCCCCACGGTAGGCCAGAGAGGTAGCCTAGACCACCCAAACCTCCCCCAATGCTCCACGGCAAAGTTTCAATTTCATGGTAACTTTTCACGTTGTGATAAATTGTCGATTAGACCTGGCTTAGAGCAACATTTCCAACTGCCAACGGGCTACACAGGCGCAAGTGCTGTGTGTGCGGATGTGTGCATGTTCAAGTTCAGCTTAGGAATTAAGGAAACTACTAACCAAGTCGGGGGTCTGGGAGAAGTACATTTGCACACATGGGTCATTCAACTTAAAAAATTGAAAAAAGTAAAAATTGTTCATGCACACGTACGTGTGTGTACACTGTGCACAAGCAGCACCTTCTTCACTGCTGCTTCGTCTTCTTGTTCTTCATCATCATCATGATCATCTTCGTAGCTCGACGGTAATGCTAATGTTCTTTGCTCTTTTTTTTTTGTACTTACTAAGTTGGTTGTACCTACTCTTATTCATTTTCTTGCTTTCGTTTACCTTCGACTATGTAATATGCCATTCGCAACTGGCTACAGAGTCTCAGGCATTTCTTGGTCAAAGTCAAAGTCAAAGCTAGGATTACTCTTTGAGCATTCGTTCCATGCGGCTGAAATTTGTTATTGTTGTTATTCCAAAGCAGAGAGATGTACTACCGGCTAACACACATGATTTAAAATAAAAATAAAAATCTCATACAAGTGTGTAGAGCCCCAGATCGGGTATCCATGACTTTTGTGTATAGGGATCTCTATCAAACGCGCGTCTACTTGGAATCACATACTATAAATCCTGTCTAACTTCAAGAGGAACACACTAGCGACAACTTGGACGTCACTTGTTGGGAATTGGTTCGGTTGTGTTATTGCAAGTTCTCATAGTATAATACCTACTTCGTCGTAAAAGAAAAAAACAGCTTTTGTTTCTGCTTTCAATGTTAGGAGGGTTGTGCGACTCGTACTATTTGTAGGCTTCTTCCTTCTGAGATTTGTTTCGAACGTGCTGATGTTTTTACAACCGCTTCTGTGAAGGATTTATTGTTCGACTCGGTTGTGGTCAATATATCATCGTCATCAGTAGCTTTGGTTATCAATCAAATTCAGAAAAATTTATTTTAACTGCCATTGTGTATCGAAATTAACTAATTAATTTTTTTTTTTTTTTCTAATTTCAGCTCCAGTTCAAGATGCTCATCATGCAGATCTACAGAAATATTCAGGTAAATTTTAAATAAAGTGTTTATTAAACTTACGGGTGTATTTTATTACAAGGACTTTAACTGTTTCGCGGTAGCTATTATTAAGGTATTAGCAATGACTTGACATGGACACTCTATGTAAACCTTTCTGCGTCGTGGGTCAGTCCCCGACCTTTCGTTTTCAATTAGAGCAGCAAACCCTTCAAGTCTATTAGAAAGCTAGCTTCTGTTTGACCAGCAGGTTCTCCTCTCCACTTCCTTCGATCCCTCACGGTCTCCTAGATGGTGGCACTTAATTGCCCACATTCTATTGCCACTGATCATATTTTGCATCATATATCTGATCACTGTCTGTGATAAATCGATCCAGCACATGTGGCAGAGTCACAATTTCGGCTTGAGGTGATTTTCGGAAACACATAGTTCTATAGTTCTGTTTGATTCCGATTCATTTTCTTACCCGGAATCGTAAGTTAGAATATTGTGACAACTCGCACTTCCTTCACCGCAACTAAAGGTCCATTCAGTTGCGTAGTCTTAATTATTACTAAGCCGAAGATCATAAGTGGTGGGACATCAATGCAAATCAGCATTGAGATGCTACTGAAGCCGTTAATATGTTATGGATAAGTCCAGTCTTGGGAGTTCTTTTCAAGGGTTAGCTCTTTTCATTTCATTTCTATTGGTAGCTCCTTTCAGACTACGAGTATGTGTTCGATGTTTTGGTCCTACCATGGTGGGCCATGGAGTTTTTTTTTTCTGACGAGTGTACGGTTTTGGTACTAATTTTGTATGAACAGAATGGCAGCTCGAATGTCTGATATAATTGCTTTGTCCCACTCCGGAACACCTTCTGTAGTCCTGTGGCGCACTGACCCACAAAAGATTGAAATACTTGGGCAAATACCAAGTATCAGAAGAGGATATGCCAACTATGGACCCACTTCTCATTCTCAGATTCTTAAAAGCAACTGGTCTGGAGAAAGAGCTCTAAGGTGAACTATTCTCGCCAAGGCAAAGTGAGAGCATATGACCTTCAAACACAATTCCTCAGGAATTGCAATTGCGAAGGGGACTCTAACGAAGGAACAAACCTCCCCAAGGTATTAGCAGGGGGCACAATAGGTCGCAGTGCAAAATAACCCTACACAAATAATAATAATAATAATAATAATAAAAATTTAAATTCTGGAGAGAGTTCAGAATTTTCATTTCCTTGCCTGAATTCCCCTACTTCAAATCTTGTCTTCCATTTTTCCATAACACATGAGGAAGTACTTAATTTATTGAGGAAGCTCAAGTATGGGGAGGCACCAGGAGCAGATAAGATACCAATGGAATTTCTAAAATATGAAACGAAAACGCTCACTGTTAAGCTTACTTATGCGATGCTGTAGGGAACAGATCAGAAATTTCAGAATGATTTGAATCAAAAATGGGAGTAAAACAAGGATGCACCCTTAGGTTAGGTTAGGTTGGAGGGAAGTGCCCCTAAGTGCTTATCATGGGGGCCATTGTGTTTCCCTTTGTAGTGTGGAACCTATACTCTTGCGGTCGGTTCTGTTGTGAACCAGCCTGTGCTCTTTATGAAGCCTATCATGTTCCTTAGTGGGACTTGTATGAGATCCCCTAGTTCGTCAAAAAAAAACCTATTTCCCATATGATGGAGGCGGCGGTTTTGAAGATTTGGGCAATCACATAGCAGGTGTTTGATGATTTCTGTTTCCTCTATATCTTGACAGCTCCTGCAGTGGTCGGGTGTGTTGACGCCTAATCTAGCGGCCACTAACCCTATCGCGCAGTGTCCTGTTAGCGTACCTGTCAAGATGCGAATCTCCTTTTTATTCATCGCCAAAAGGATTTTTGTTCGGTTTTCATCCACTGTCGGCCATAAGCTGCGAGATATGACACAGTCGCTTCTGGCGTGCCAGGCGGAGTTAATCAGTTCTCTTGGTTTTAGGTCTATTTTCCTTTTCAGTTCACCAATTGGAGCTTCTACTGACATCCGAGTGTGTTAAAAATCCAATGCTGATCCCTTTTTAGCTAGTTCATCTGCTGTTTCCTTTTATATTGCTATATCCAGGAACCCAGCAGAGAGTTACGTCATAGGTGTTGCGTATTCTGTTCAACGTGTTACGGCATCTGCAAACTGTTTGTGATCTAACTTCCTGGCTGTCTAGTGCTTTGATTGCCGCTTGACTATCCACGAAAATGTTAATCTTGGAAGGATTTAGTTTTTTGGTATGTTAAGTCTGTGCAGCCTTGTCAATGGCGAAGGGCTCAGCTTGAAAGATGCTACAGTCATCCAAGAGTTTGTATGAGTCGTTGATTTCAAGTGACTCGCAAAAAACTCCAGAGCCAGTTCCGATATCCATTTTAGACCCGTCAGTGTGGAGTTGAATATCCTGTACATTAATTAATGTGATGGACTCTGTCTTTCGGGAATAAAAGTGGAGTAGGATGCACCCCTAGTCCAAATCTTTTTGCATTGTCCATAGGTGACCTAATAGATTTTTACCTGGTGGAATTAAAATTTTAGGGATTATCATCAAAGCCCTTTTTTTATATATAATTTGCGAGCACTCAAAGGGTTATGAATACCTTTAACATGTTTACACACAGTACGGGCGTTGGAAAGAATGGATAGAGAGAGAGAGAGAAAGATTTTGGTGTAGTGCTTCTTGAAGCTCAGGTGTTTATGCTTCAGCTATTCTCCCCTTCTATTTGCTTATACTGTGGTACTGTTTGCTTATTCAATCGAAGCCGTACAACTGATGATTAATCGAGTTGAAGTGTACTGCCGATTATAGAATCTAAGGGAATCTCATTTCGGCAGCTTGTATCCGCGGTCTTATTCTTTCGGTCACTACCCAAATTTCATGACCATAGGAGTTGCAACATACACCGAGTTAAAAACCGATAGTTTAGCTCGAACTCTCTCAAAATTGATTCAGCTTGACCAATTCTACAGGATAACTCGGCATTGCTCTTTCCATCGCTCATGAATAAGACCCCGAGATACTGAAACTTATCGACCTGCTTCAGTGGGACTCCACTAACATGCAGAGTGCACTGAATGGGCGTTCGGGAAACGTCCATTATTTCCGATTTGTTCACGTTTACGTTCATTCCAGCATCATCACAAACGGCTACAAACCTCTTGAGTGCGCGCTGGCCAAATTATCCGCAAAGAGCAGATCATCAAGTCTCCTACTTTGAAAAATTCTCCGTAACATCCAGTCCATATATACAATGAAGAGGAGAGGTGACAAAACTCACGCTTGGCAGAGTCCAACGCTCACAGTGAAAGGTATTGATGTACCGCCGGCCGTTTATCCGAACACAGCAGTACAATTTGTATACAAAGACTGATTCGCCCTTAACAGGGAACCATCAATCCCATGCTCCTGCAGAACACTCCAAAGTTTTTCTCGAGGAATCCTATCGTATGCTTTCTCCAAATCGACAAAACAGGTGTAAACAGGTTTAGAATACTCCCAGACCTTCTCAAGAACCGTTCTGAGAGTGAATAGCTGGTCGGTTGTGCTTCTACCGGGACGAAAACCGCATTGCCCATCCCCCAATCTATCCTCAACCACAGCTCTGGAACGCGATTCTAACACCTTAGCAAAGACCTTTCCAAGGAGACTTAAAAGAGATATGCCCCTATAGGTGTTGCAATCTCTTGTGTCCCCCTTTGTAAAAAGAGGAACAATAACCCCATTTGCCATCACTATGTGTTTCAACACATTCCCAGGTCACTCTTATAACACGTGAGTGCCATTGCACTCCCTCTTTACATAAAGCCTTGAGCATTTCTGGCCGGATTTCATCCACACCGGCAGATTTGTGCCAACTTTTACCTGTTTGATCGCCAAAGTTATTCTCCGCCTGACTCTCGACCATAGGTCAGTCATCTTCGGTGCCCTGTTCGGGATTGATCAATTCTAGAAAGTGCTTAAGAAAACTTTCATGACATTATTTCAAGAAATGGTCCACTGAATTTATATGTGTTTAGCAATATTTTAATTTAAAGTTATATCGCTCTAACAAAAATCACCCTTTACTACCTTCTTCCTAACTCGCTTGTACTAACATCAGCAAATATCCTTCAGCAACAATATGTATATCAATCAATAATATCCTTAACCTCTTACTACCAATACTCGTATGTGCAATAAATCTTAAGTCGCAAATCAACAGATATCAATGACATCCGAATCAAATTACCCGAGACAATTTTATAAACATCCAATTCAATTTGCAATATTATCTTAATCGTATAAAAATCGAAACACTTTTGTCGATAAACTCTTCAATGACACTTGTTACGTTATATTGATACGTTTTGAATGAGCCGCTCTGAATTGATGCTAAATGCATTAAAATTATTATTAAATGTTTGCCTTCAAAACAACTTAAGGAATATACCAATAATTGGACTGCTGTTGGCTTGAGAGCCCCTTCGAAAGATGATTGCGGCACGCGAAAAAAAACCCGCTAATTAAATCGTAGTGCCAAATCGTACCCACTTCGAATTAGTATTGGATTGAATTTGCAATGACATTTGCTACGCTAATGCAATAAACAAATTGAATATGGCAGGCACTTGTTGAATATGTCAATAAGTGAGCGATATGTTCGAGTAGGTAAATACATTTTTTTTTATTAAATGGACTTTTAGGAAAAGTATACAGTCACATTTCTACCCGAAATGATTTAAGTGTTTTTAGCTGATTAAAAGAAATGCAATAGTAAGCAGCCAGGAATGAGTAGTCAAACTTAGGATTGATTGGTTGTTACTCTCCAAAAACATTGGACGAAACTTAAGAAGAATTCTGGTAATGCCGCTCACTCCATTCTAAAGATTTGTGACGAATCAGCTTAACCACTTTAGAAAGACTTTCAAAGACTGGTGGGCATTGTTTGTCGAACCCCTGGTGGGAATCATAGAGCTGTCATTTGAGAATAAAGAGCGAGCCCAGTATCTTCTTTTCTAAATACTGAAAGCGACTTCAATGTCAAAACTGAGCCTATACTCGTAACTTACTTACTTAAGTGGCACTACAGTTCGGAGTAAACCTGGGCTTCAACCAACAAGCCTCTCCATTCAAGTAGGACTGGGATGATCAGGGTCTTATACAGAGTCTCCTTAGTTGTCCGAGATAGGACTTTACTGTTTAATTGCCTTATTGGCCCAAAAAAAGCTATTGACAAGAGTTATTCTCCGCTTGATTTTTATGCTGATATCATTGTCAGAGTTGATAACAGAACCAAGGTAGACAAAGCCTCTTACTACCTCGAAGTTGTAGCTGCTCACTGTGATGTTCTGTCCAATTCGACGGTGTTTATTGTATCTTCTTGTTGAGAGCATATAATTGGTTTTGCCCTCGTTTATCGCTAAACCCATTTTGGCCGCTTCTGCTTCAATGCTTGCGAACGCACCGGTGACAGCCCGCTGAGTTATTCCAATTATATCAATATCGTCCGCCTATGCAAGCAGTTGTACAATCGATAGCTTGTGAGTTTTGCGCAATCCGTTTAAGTACGATATAAAAGAAGTCACATGACAGCTCATCACCTTGTCTTAAACCTTTTTTGACATCAAAGATCTCGGTGAGGTCATTACTGACATTAATGGAGCAGCGAGCGTTCTCTATCGTCATCCTGCACAGATGGACAAGTTTGGCAGGAATGAAATGACTAGAAATGACTCTATATAGCTCTTCTCTATAGATACTGTCATAAGCAGCGTTGAAATCGATAAAGAGATGATGAGTATCGATTTGGACTTCTTGGGTTTTCTCTAGGATCTGCCGAAGTGTGAAGATTTGATAGATGATGGACTTTTCTGGCTTGAAACTGCACTGATAGGGACCAATCGGGCTGATGATGAAAGATTTCAGGCGTTCACACAATATCGCAGAAAGATCTTGTATGTTGAGGAGACTTACTTTCTTAGTTAGATGGCGCTACAGTCCGAGGTGGACCTGGGCCTCAACCAACAAACCTCTCCAGCCAGCACGGTTACGAGCCAACTGCCTCCAGTTGCACACGCCAAGTTGGTTGAGGTCCTCCTCCACTTGTTTGCGCCACCTACCGCGAGGTCGTCCTCTACTGCGCCGTCCGTCCGGGGTGGATTCGAAGACTTTCTTAGCAGGAAGGTTGGGCTCCATCCGCTCTAAATGACCCACCCATCTTAGTCGCTGTATGTGATCTCTTCTGGCTAAGTCGATGTCCTTGTACAGGCCGTATAGTTCGGCATTGTACCTTCTCCTCCACTTACCGTCTATGCAGACGGGACCAAAGATCGCTCGAAGCACTTTTATGTAGACAGCATATATTTTGTTTTGCTTTCATTGACCGCTAGACCCATCTTTGCTCCCTCGTTCTCAATACTCGTAAATGCCCCATTGACTGCCCGCTGAGTTCTTCCGATTATGTCAATGTCATCGGCATAAGCGAGTAGTTGTACAGACTTGAAGACGATTGTACCTCCGGGGCTGGCTTGTGAGTTTCGTACAATTCTCTCAAGTACTATGTTAAAGAGATCGCATGATAGCGCATCACCTTGTCTAAGACCTTTCCTGACATCGAATGGTTCGGTGATGTTCTTACCGACTTTAATGGAGCAGCGAGAGTTCTCCATCGTCATTCTGCACAAACGGACGAGCTTGGCAGGGATGCCAAGACTAGACATGGCTCTGTATAACTCGTCTCTATACACGCTATCATAGGCAACTTTGAAATCGATGAAGAGGTGGTGCGTATCGATTTTATATTCATGGGTTTTTTTCAAGATCTGCCGTAGTGTGAATATTTGGTCAATGGTGGACTTTCCCGGCCTGAAACCGCACTGATAAGGACCTATCAGGTTGTTGACGATCGGTTTTAGGCGTTCACATAGTACGGCAGACAGTATCTTATATGCGATATTTAGGAGACTTATACCTCTGTAGTTGGCGCAGTTCAGAGGGTCTCCTTTCTTCAGGATCGGGCAAACGATGCTGAGGTTCCATTCATCGGGCATACTTTCGTCCGACCAGATTTTACAGATGAGCTGGTGCATGCTCCTTACCAACTCATCTCCTCCTGCCTTGAAAAGTTCAGCGGCAAGGCCGTCGGCTCCAGAAGCTTTGTTGGATTTGAGTTTAGATATCCCTATCCTCACTTCAGAAGTGTTCCTTCTATATCCTCAGCACCGACTGCGATTCTACTACTATATTGCCATTTTCGTCCCTGCAGGCTTCTGTCCTGGCTTTGAAACCCTGGCATGTTCTTTTTACCCTTTGGTAAAATTTTCGAACATCATTCCTGCAATAAAGTCTCTCAATCTCCTCGATCGAGCGCTTCTCATGCTCCTTTTTCTTCTTTCTGAGAAGTCGATGTTCCTCTTTTCTTCTACTCATGTAAAGCTCGTAAGCAGCTCTAGTCCTTCTATGCAGCGCCGCTTTGTACGCCTCTTGTTTAGCTGCATGTGCTTGCCGGCATTCCTAATCAAACCAGGGGTTTCGTTGTGGTGGCCGAGGAAAACCTAGTACATCAGAGGCGGCATCTCTGATGGCTTGTTGGCAACGCTGCCACTGGTCTTCCGCATTTGCTGCTAGCGGCATAGGACTTACATTAAGATTAGAAGAAACTCGATCGGCAAAGGTTCTCTTGCGATTGTTGCCGCCCGACGTCAAATTTCCTCACAGTATTTCGTTGATTTCGCTCCGCATCTGTACCTTGGCTACAACTAGGTAGTGATACGAGTCCACGTTGGCTCCTCGGAAAGTCCGGACACCCAGAATACTGGAAGAGTGCCTTGCGTCGATCGCAATGTGATCGATTTGGTTGACGGTTTTTCGATCAAAGCAGAGCCATGTTCCTTTGTGAATATCGAGACGTGGGAACCGCGTACTAGCTACGACAAAGTTTCGCCCCGCTGCAAAGTCGATTAGCCTGAGTCCGTTGCCGGATGTGATGTCGTGCAGGCTGTGCTTTCCGACCACGCTACTAAAGACTTCCTTTCTTCCTAGCTTCGCGTTAAATTCGCCTAGGATAATTTTAACGTCGTGGCTAGGGCATTGCTCATATGTCTTGTCCAAGAGCTGGTAGAAGTCATCCTTTAACGCGTCGTCCTTCTCCTCATGAGGGGCGTGAACGCATATTAGGCTAATGTTGGCAAATTTAGCCTTGATACGGATAGTCATGAGGCGCTCGTTCACATGCCGGAAACTCAAGACTTCTTGCCTAAGTCTGCCCCCAATGACAAATCCGCACCCGAATAGACGTTGTCCTTGTTGTTTGTAGCAGTCGCCGTAGTAGATGTCGCAGTTTTTCATCTTCTAATGTCTGCTTTTGAGGGCCTCCGCAAGTTGTTCGGCTGCACGTGGTTTGTAGAGGGACCTAACATTCCACGTGCAGACACGAAGATCGTTGTCCTTTTACGTTGAGGAGACTAATGCCTCTATAAATTAGCGCAAGTGAATATAAACCTCTAAATTGACAGATCGAGTATAGATAAGTTTGATCTCGTGGACAAATCGCCCAAAACAGAGCCAGTAATATGCACAAGGAGGTACAAAGTATCGCGGACTGATCTTGCAAAGTTTCCAGTTCGCAGACCAAATGTCCGTCAAATATCTGAGGATTATTCTCAATTCACGTTTAATCTGAGCACACAATAGAAGATCGCGTTATCGTATTTAACATAGACAGTCAGGCAGCAAAAATATAAGTTGGTTAATAATGCTCTAAGACCCTTGGGGGAATCTTGGGAACATTCGAACTACAATATGTGCATGTTTGCTTGAAAGAAGAGTTGCAAGAATAACACGAGTACTCTCCAACGATTTTTGCAGAAGTTGTAGAGGAAAAGATTATCCACTCCAAGAAAAAAAAAAATCTAAATACTTCTTCAACTACCATATATCATTTGTCTCTATGAAAGTGTCGTCACACTGTAAATGTTAGAATATCACACCATGGGCTTGTTCTTTAGTCTTTCGTAGCAGCGAAATATTAACCTCTTTTCGGAAACACTGAAAATATTAGCATCCTTACGTCTTCTCGAGTCATCCAGTGTTTTCCAGGCGGAAGTGCTGGCAATACGTGAAGCGTGTCGGATAATGAGACACAATTCTACAACAATTGATAATATCGCCCTTTTCATCAAACCCCTGATTACAACAACTTCGTCTTGCCGGCTGATAGAACAATTTAGGGAAGATCTCTAGTCGCTAGATTAACGGACCAAAGTACGTCTCATCTATGTAGGTGCCTGGTCATAGCAACATATAGTAGAATAAACGGCCCGACTAGCTGGCGAGGAGGGGGTCCGTCCTTGGCAGATTCCTTGCAGAGGTAGTCCTTGTTTCGATTAGAACTGTCAAGAGCGAAATCTTTTCACAAACAAAAGTTGGAACAGTCTGCAGAGTTGCGTCATTTCTAGACAGATCTGGCCGAAATATTGAACAACTGGACGGAAACACAAAAACTTGAGAAAACAACTCGGACAGACTCGCAAGAATTGTAGCGATAAGCACAGGTCACTGGACAGTAGGGACGCCTGCGTATAGACGGGGCATTCCTGTTAACATACACTACCTTCTTCTTCTTCTTCCTTTTATCAGCGAGATTATGATCCGAAAACAAGGGATCACAACCCTGCCACTTCACCGCATTTCTACTGATCCGCCTGTGGGATTCGCCTTACACACACTACACACGGTTAACACACACTACCGTAGTTATAAAAATATAAATGAGGAAGAAAAAACTCTCGCCCACTTCCTCCGCGGATGTCCGGCTTTAAGTAGACTCATGCGACATTGAACTCTCGGTAAACTCTTTTTGACAACCTTAAGGAAATTTTAAAGAAGTGTAGACAGGATTGAACAGTATCTTTAAGGTCACAGGATGGATTTCTTTTAACATCCTATTAACACTATCTAACAAACAATGTCACGTGAGTTGTGGTATTCAAAATGGCATTTAAGTATTATACTAATTAGACTGCAGTACAGTGCGCAGCAACAACGACTTCTACCTACCTATCGGTAACCAGGCTTCTTTCATAGGCATGGATACTTGTTTGTTCAAGTTGGCAGGACAATGCTAGAATATGTTTGCCTCCTGAGCTGTCCAATTTCAGGTCACTTTGCTCTACGGTGTGGGTTACGGTGGTATAGAAAGACATGATGGCCGAGAGTTATCGAAAAAAAACTTCAAAAACAGATCCATTATTAAAAATGTCACCCGAATCAAAATGGGTATTCCATCGCTTTCTGTATATAGTTCCAACCAATTTCTGATCATCCACCGACTACGATTCAATTTATGTTTCTTCGTTGAACTCTTGCGAAGGCGTTTTTACACTGATCATGCAAGAATCACCAGTGACCCGGTTTTCGTCGTGACAAAGGTTTCTTGTGCGGATTTTTACTAAATAGACTTCAAAGTTTTAAAGATATGCTATACCTTTCCAATAAAATTGAACATGTACTCGTATGTGTCTTGTAAAGGTGTTTTTCGAGATCTGCAGTGGTGAGAGTACAAAAGGGAGTTTTGAAATACTTGCCACCTGATTCTGCAAAGAGCGACATACTCGGATAGCAGATGCTCAGAATATTTCCTCCATGAATTGGCAGTGAACTAAAAGATATGACTTGTCGTTTCATATTCGACGGTGTCTCAGAATAGGATAATGTTGCGACTTTTTCCCTAAAAAATATTCAAATAGAACTTCTCCGTCTGTTAATAGACGCTTTTGTTCTGAACTCTAGATTATCGTAAAAGGTCGCATGCCTACTTCCTTGCTGATAATGTGAAGTCTCTAATCGACTCGTAAATAACTAAAAGTTCACAGACCCATCACGACAATAACACTCTACACAGTATATGCAAAAGGTTCTCACCACATTACGTTAAATCTCATTTTTGTCTTGATTTGCTGATAGCGACGCCTACAATCTCTTTAAATCTCCAAGCATATCTATCGCAGCAATAAATTATAATCAGTTTCCCGCAACCAGTAATATCAATTTGTGCCCAATTATCCCCCGCCTACAAAGATGCATCACGCAAATATTTTATCGAAAATCTCACATATACAGGCGGAGGAATGGAAGCAAAAGCAATAGCATTATGTCCTGAATTTAATTACACCGACACATATAATATACATAACCAATTAATTAATGAGATTATTGACACCACCGGTGTTGTCGTCGTCACCGTCCCCATCATCAGCATCTCCATAATCACCATCATCGTCGTCGTGGTCGTTGTCGTCGTCGTTGTTGGGGCACATTTCAATTAGTGACAGTAGCCGTGCAATGGAAAGAATTGCCATCGCTATTGCAGACAGACGCGCGACGCGCACAGCAGCAACATCAGCGTCACATCCGTATCCTATGTTTGAACACGATGCGGTAATATTGTTGATATCTCCCGCCACCGCCACCGTCACCGACAATACTACCACCGCCGGCCGCCACTGGTAGTCGTTTGACGATGACTACCTGTTCACCCAGAAATACTGTAGCTACATTATTATCGTTTTGATTAAATCATTTCTGTCTTAATTTACCAAATGACAAATTATTAATTGCAGCGACACGGACTCTACGAAAAGATTTATTGCTGTTGACCGTTGAAACACGTACAACACGCGGGTAACTTTAAATCGCACTTAGAGCTCTGATTTATGGACGGGTTAGGGCGTCCGACGGCTATAAATCAATTTCGGAATTTGATGACATTCCAATTAGGCTTGTCCAAAATCATGTCGCATGCAAATGACTCCATCTAACGAGCGCGCCCCACAAATGTTGTGTATTATACTTTGCCATTGTCCAGATACAATAAATACAAATTGGGATTAAATTCCAAGCGAGAGCTGGACGAAATCTTTTGTGTATCGAAAGAACCTGGAAAGATGCTTGGAGAGCTGCTCCATTGTTAGCTTCAATAAAACTGCATTGTAGGTACCATGGGTTCTGTATGCACACACACGGTAGACCGAAATCTTTAACCGGCTGTTGGCTGTTGCATGACAAGTATACCTTTAGTCTAGGAGGCAAAGAAGTGCAATCACTTTTCCATACATAATGTATTTGAGGGCTTTGCACGCTGCTGGTGCTTATTTATTTTTAACTATTATTGCTCTTGTAAAATTTCTTATATAATTTTCTGAATATTTTATTTTAGTTTGTTTCAATGGACACATAAATAAACAGTATGCTTGGGCAAAGATTTAATGAAGATCTAATTATGTTTAAACATGAGCTGGTACTTAAATTCAGTACATATACATAGTTAGTTAACATTTACGACTTTTCAGCTTCATTGTCTTGTCGTTGGTAAGCAACAGCTACGGGCTGATTTAATTAGACTGCCGGAGTCTTTCACCGGAACTTTTACGACTTTTCGTCCATCTGCCTATATACAATGACAAATCAAACATGGATTCCTGAAATTATACACTGCTAGGTGCATTAACTTCTTGTACAGAGGTTCATCTTCAAAACATTTCTGTCATTCTATATATTTATCGACAAATTGACTGAGAAGTCTCTTCAGCTCCACAAATATATATTGTACACACAGCATACATACTACTTATAGATAGATGGATAGATATTGGGTTTATTATTTTCTTCAAGGAACTTACAAAAAGTTTACGCAAAAATCGACCAGGGTGACAATGGTTTTAATAAATTCATCAGAAAATAAAAGCTCGTTTTCTTACGTACTTACTTAGATGGCGCTGCAGTCCGTGGTGGACCGGGACCTCAACCAACAAACCTGTCCAGCCAGTCCAGTTACGAGCCAGCTGTCTCCACTTGCGCACGCCAAGTTAGTTGGGTCCCCCCTCCAATTGTTTGCGCCAACCGCCGCGAAGTCATCCTCTACTGCGATGTCAATCCAGGGTGGATTCGAGGATTTTCCGGGTTGAAACATTAAGCTCCATCTGCTCTACATGAACATGACCCAGCCATCTAAGTCGCCGTATATAAGATATTGTACCTTCTCCTCCACTCGTCTGATCTGCATGGACCAAAGATAACTCGAAGAACTACGAGGGCAAGGTGAAAAGTTCTCGGCCTGACAATGAAAGACTGCGATTTTCAGTTAAAAAATGATTTTATTTTTCTACATAATCTCCCTTGACTTCAACACACTTAGTCCAGCGTTTCTCAACCTCAGTATTCCTTCTCGGAAGTGAGAGTCTGGAAGGCTGTGAAGATATTCATCTACGGCCCTCTCAAGTTCTGCATTGGATGCGAAGCGCTTCCCAGAAACAAATTTCTTCGAGTTTGGGAACAGATGGAAGTCTGAGGGGCCAAATCAGGTAAATAGGGGGGATGGCCGAGCAAATCGTACCCCATATCCTGCAGTTTTCCCATCGCCAACTCACACTTGTGTACAGGTGCATTGTCCTGCTGAAAGGTGTTTTTTTTCTTCTTCAAGCCAGGCCTCTTCTCGCGAATTTTGGCATCCAGCTGATCAAGAAGTTTGAAGTAATATTCGCCTGTAATTGTTCTGCCTTTCTCAAGGTAATCAATTAACAGGATCCCTTTCGCATCCCAAAACACACTGGCCATGACCTTTCCGGCAGATGCGATCGGCTTCGCTTTCTTTGACGCTGAACCACCGGCTTCCACCCACTGCTTCGACTGCTGTTTCATTTCTGGCGTGTAGCGGTGGACCCATGTCAAATCCGTGGTGACAAATCGCTGCACAAAATCGGTCGGATCCCTATTGAATCGGTCCCAAGATTGCCGCGAAAATCGTTTGCGCATTTGCTTTTGATCGGCATTCAGCAAACGCGGCACCCGTCTTGCGCAGAGCTTTCGCATCCCTAAGTTTTTGTGCAAGATGTTTCGCACCCTCTCTTCCGATATACACACAGCCTCAGCTATCTCACTCACCTTCACCTCGCCTATCGTCCAACACGATATCATGCACTTTTTCGATGGTTTTGGGTGTGGTTGCGGTTTTGGCCGTCCTTCACGTGGGTCATCTTCGAGGACATGCGACCACGTTTAAATTCAGCTGCCCACTCAGCAGAATCCCCGTAAACTTTTGTCAACTTTGGATGAATTTCCTTAGGGGTTAAACCATTAACCTCTGTAACTAGCGCAGTTCAGAGGGTCTCCTTTCTTCAGGATCGGGCAAACGATTAAGAGGTTCCATTCACCGGGCGTACTTTCGTCCGACCAAATTTTACAGATAAGCTCATGCATATTCCTTACCAACTCATCTCCTCCTTCCTTGAGAAGTTCGGCGGTAAGGCCATCGGATTTAACAGCTTTGTTGAATTTAAGTTTAGATATCGCTATGCTCACTTCATTCTGATCGGTTTGACGGGAATCTCAACTGTCATCGTCACTGTTGAATGGCCGCTCTGCCTGCCAACAAAATATATGTCATTCTCGCCATTTAACGGTTTGCAGAGGTGTTCCTTCCACATCCTCAGGACCGACTGCGATTCTACTACTGTATACGTATTACCAGGGATTTGGTCTTATATTCTATTATTATTTAACTAGCGTTACCCTTTATTTGTTTGCTAAATTAGAAAACATTTCTTTTTTTCTTTCAAATGAATTTATTGTAAGGCTCTGTGATAAACAATATTTTTGGTTTTTCCTTCATGTGCGAACACAAACAAATCAGCAGGTTTCCCTACACGTGAACAGGCTACATACAATTGTCCATGTGAGAAACAATTATTTTCCAAATTCAAACCACACGCTTGCAAAGATTGTCCCTGCGCTTTATTGATGGTCATTGCAAAAGCCAGTCGCACTGGAAACTGCAAACGTTTGAATTCGAATGGCATGCCTGTTGGTATCATCGGTATACGTGGAATTAACACGTCTTTACCTTTGAATTTCCCATTTAAAATAGTGGATTCAATAACGTTGGTCATTAGCTTCTTAACCGCAAGTCTTGTGCCATTGCACAATTTTGGTTGGTTGATATTACGAAGTATGATGATTGGTGCTCCAACTTTCAATTGCAAATATGTGCGGTGGCAGGCCAGGTAAATCCAATGAATTTAAAAATTCGGTGGGATAATTGACCACCTCATCTTCATTCACTGACTTGAATGTGAACACCTCTCCTGGTATCTCTTTTAAAATGGCCTCATTAATTTTTGTAACGTCTTTGTTTTTTGCCGCCAATATAGCTCTTTCGCTCAGCCAAACATGTATCTTGTATTGTTGTACAATGTTTGGAAAAGCTTTTTGAATCAGTTCTTCTTTTGATTGAACTACATTGCAAAAATTGGTTGGTAACGTTATTAAGCCAGTTTCATTGTCTATCGACATTTTTCCATCTCCAATTTTCAACAACTGCTTTGAAAATTCATTGGCTGATGGATCATTGTGTAGAGCACGCACATTTGTGGTTAATGTGAGTGTTCTCACATATCTCCACAGAGTGGATGACTTTATTAAACACGCATTAAGCTCATCAGCAGCGGTGGATCGAGGAATTACTGGCAAAGTTTGCCGGAAATCACCAGCTAATAATATTAAGGCGCCACCAAAGAGCCGTTGGTTTCCTCTCATATTCTTCATTGTACGATTGAATGCCTCCAATGATCTCTTGCGGGCCATACGACATTCATCCCACACGACAATTTCACACTGTTGCAATACTTTGGCCATTCCTGACGTTTTGGTAATATTACATGTTGGATTTTCCTTGAAGTTCATGTCCAAAGGAAACTTGAGCGCAGAATGTATCGTTCTGCCGCCGTCCAACAACGTCGCCGTGATTCCAGATGATGGAAGAGCCAATGCTTTTTATTTTGCGAACGAATGGTGGCCAAAATTGTTGAAATAAAGAAAGTTTTTCCAGTGCCACCAGGCGCATCTAAGAAATACGTTCCACCACTTTTGTCTGCCATTGTTCACATCAAAATGTCGTAAACATCTTTTTGTTGTGCGTTTAGCTTTGGAACATTTGTTAGAACAAATTGAGTTAAATCATTGCGATCGAAATCATGTTCACGCAGCAAATCTCGATTATACAAATCTTGCAATTGCCGATTTGACGATGGCATGCCTAATTGGGATAACGCTTTGTTTGCAATTGTAAGGCAAATATCTTCGATCATTATGAGAGCTTCATTATGCATTTCTGGTGTTGTTAGCAAATGCGGATTCGATGTTGTTCTACGCATTCGATACAAAATATCTTCCGTCATATAGTCTGCAATAGTACTCGAAGGTTTTTCTGGACCAGCCGACGGTGGAAATTTCATTAGTGATAGAAATTCTAAAGCAATACAAATCAAATTCTGCTTTTCTCATTAGAATTCTAATAAACTTACCAACTTGAGTTTCTAGCTCTTTAACATAGTTACGCAAGGAATCCCGTTCGCGTTGTAAATCTTTAACGATTTCTATCATTCGTTCATGACACTGATTTTCAAGGTCATGTAATCGTTTCAATTCTTCTAGATCCATTTCTGAAACTTTAAAATTAGCCGCATATTTTTTGGATTTCTACGTTTTACAATCATAATCATCATAGATATAAAACTCAGAAAGAAAAATATCATCACATTAAGAAAATATGCAATTTCAATTCGATTGAATTGTGTCTGCATTTCATTTGATGTAAACCGAACACAATATAATGGCATCGACACGATTTTTTTTACAAAATTAACACTCACTTTCACTTTGCACAACAAACCCGGTAAACTTCAACAGCACCAGTAGCTACGAAAACTTGGCTTTTTATTGATTAAAATTTGAATGAATTTTCGACCGATTCAAATTTTTTATTGAAAATTAAAGCGAGTGATTTTTGTGTTCGGTGTGTAAAATATACATTTTGCATTTTCTTGAATGAAAAAGTCATATTTCCTATGTCCTTCTCATTGTTTTTCTGAATAGTTTAAAAGAAAAACCAAGTAAATTGGTTGAAAATTACGTGAGTTACACGTAAACGCACAAAATATCGACTTAGTTTTATATACAGGGTGGGCCAACTACAAGTTTCTTTTTAAAAATGCAATAAAATGAACAAAATGAAATGTTTTTCATGTATTATGGCTTTATTAGTAAGAGCAAACATTCCAAATTAATTATGGAGTACAACGTTGTTCAAGTGGCTGCCTCGGCCAGCTTCGCAGTAACGCATTCTATCACTCCAATTTTCCAAGACCTTGTTGATGGTCTCGGGCTGTAGCAAAGGGGTCAAATCGCAGCTTCGAGGCGGCCAATTGACATCGCCAAGACGGCTGATAACACGATTTGGGAATTTGGTGCGCAAAAGACCGATTGTGGCATGGGCTGTGTGGCATGGCGCGCCATCCTGCATGAACCAGAGGTCGTCCAAATCCATGCCTTCAATTTCAGTAAAAAAAAACATGTCGTTAACATGGCTCTGTAATGCCCACCGTTGACCGAAACGTTGTTCCCAGCCTCATTTTCGAAGAAAAATGGTCCAATGATGCCACCACTCCACAATCCGCACCAAACTGTCACTCTCTGTGGATGCATTGGCTTCTCGACAATAATGTGTGGGTTTTCCGAGCCCCAGATGCGGCAATTTTGTTTGTTAACGTAGCCGCCGAGATGAAAATGTGCCTCGTCAGAAAAGATGATTTTTCGCCCAAAATCGTTGTCCAATTCAAGCTGCTCTAAGGCCCAAACTGTGAAGCGATAACGAAGCGGATGGTCGTACGCTTTCAATTGCTGAATCAATTGGACCTTGTAAGCGAATAATCCCAGATCTTTGTGCAGAATTCTCCTCAGGCTAGTGCGTGAAATGTTGAGCTGTTGAGATCGATGACGAGTTGATGTTCGTGAATTGAGTCTCACACTCTCGGCTACAGCAGCCACATTCTCGTCTGTGCGCACCGTACGACGACGGGGACCATGAGTGTTGTCCACTAGCATACCAGTCTCACGAACTTTTTGCACAAACTTGCGTACAGCAGACGCGGTGGGTGCTTCATTTCGGCCAAAACTTGTTTTCAAAAAACGCACTGTTTGGGCTACACAGCACTCACTTTGGAAATAAGTTTTCAATATTTCCCAATGTTGTTAAAGCATAAAGCGACTCATTTCGTTCCGCGGAGGTATGATACTGACTTTCTGTCAAGATTTCGAGCGGGAAACAGCTGTCAGTGTCAAAATAACCTATGATTTAAAAAGAAATCACTAGATGGCCCACCCGTTATATAGATAATGTTCGTTATTCGAATATCTTTTTCGCGATTTGCGATTGTCTAGACTTTGCTTTAGAGCTTTTGCTTTCGGATTTCTGTCATTCGGAATTTTGTTCTTCAAGTTTTTTTTTAAATTGTATTTTTCAATATATCCGGATAGCATTTTTTCATCGTTATATTGGTGATTGAAAATTGTACTTTGTTAGTATGAAAGTGATATTGCCCGTGCGAGCTCATTCACAAAACTGTTATTGCAACCTATGGTGGTTTTAGAAACTTCTTTCCCTTGTAGATAAGACGTGTGATTGATTAGATGCAACTGCACTTCGACCGTAATATCGAGTAAAAGACTCTCCACATCTTCTTTTTCCGTCTTGCTAAATCTCTCTTCAATTCCATCTTATTCGCCTTGTAGGTATAATACTTATAACACTCTACTAAGTGACCTTTTCAATCCCTACAGTTTCCATTTCATTCTACCATCAAGGTTTAGAGTCCTCAATAGATGTTTGCAGATCAATCAATCACTTCATTTCATTTTCATCTATAAAGTTTGGTTCTGCTTAGCACAAACTTTTTCCCCTCACAAAAAATATCTTAGAGACTCCAAAAAAGCATAAATGTCTTATTGGTAGCATTTTAAAAGATCTAAAGAACATCATAGAATGAGTTATATAGAATGGACAGACCTCGCCAGGGCATCTGTGAGAGCACGTTAGTGGTTTGTGTTTTTTTTTATTCCTCTAACCATTCATCTTTCGGCACGGTTTTATTTCCTCACACCACCGCCGGTAGAATTAGGGAGAATATCTCTTAGTTTTTGGAACTCAGGGAGTCAAGGAGTCATCAGCACTCGCCGATACATCTCTGCAGAAAACCTTCGCCCCTACTTAAGCCCCGGCACCACGACAAGGTGGATAGTTATCGCTCGGGATAGAATGAGCCAGACGGTGATCATTACTAATTCTTCTTAAAGCACACTTCTTGTAGACGTGTGGCTTTAGATTAATGAGGCTAGCACCCCTTAACAACTTATTCCATATTGCAGTTTCGAATGGAACACACCAGCGTCCTCTTCGAACAACACTTTCTGATTCGATAAAAATACTGAATGTAAGAACGTATTGTTTCAATACCGAAATGTGTTCTGTTCCATTAATGTTTTGGTCGAAAGTAGTGCCAGTCTACTTAAAATTCCTAATTAATTCAATCTGAAAACAAAACAAGTTGTATGTGACATTTTCATTAAAAATAGGTCAAGGTGCCTTTGTAGTACCACCGCAATTAATGAAATTGATACGCGAGCAATCAAAGGAGTGGAATTTGATATCAATGTCTAGTAGCTCAAGCGAACTCAGCCTGGAAAACATCAGTTTGGTCTTTTTTCACTTACAAATAGCCTGTGTGTAGCAAATCACATTCTCAGCAAATAATGTCGAGATTAGCATCTTCTATCAGATTCAGAGGGTTCGTTGAGCAATATGCGATGCCAAGATCATCAGCAACAGCCGCGACTCTACCTGAAAGAGGCAAGCCAAGCAAGGAGTTAATAAATGTTAGGAACAAAATAGGGCCCAACACAGA
This sequence comes from Brachypalpus laphriformis, assembly GCA_945910035.1. Taxonomy (NCBI): domain Eukaryota; kingdom Metazoa; phylum Arthropoda; class Insecta; order Diptera; family Syrphidae; genus Brachypalpus; species Brachypalpus laphriformis. The sequence goes on from OX246754.1 coordinate 168,111,132, forward strand.
CCCTTGGGGTACCTAAGTTAATTACCTGAGGATTACTTAGAAAATCTCTTATTTTTATTCTTAGCTTGCGGTCCTTTAAATACGACGCAAACCAATTGCAGATAAAGCCACGTATACCTGCACCATACAACTTGTCCAAAAGAATGTCTAACGCTTGTAATATCAACAAGAGGCCAACATTTTTTATCATCAAAAGCTTAGCCCTTTCCTGTTTTGAAGTGAAAAATGATATTCTTTGAAGATGCACACTCACTAGTTTTTTAAGTTTTTTTCGACCAGCTGGTTTTGACCTATTTGTTGTCCTACCATGGCGATTCTTCCCAGTTGTCACCCGAGATTGGAGGAATGTTGGCATGAAGTTCAGTTCATCTTGTTAACTCTATCATACCCACTTCCTTCGGCCCGCTTTTAGCTTGATCTTATTCCATTTGTTCAATTTCCCTACAGTTTTCTAGAACCAATTCATTCTTTCAATGAGTCACTCTTACCTCAATCTGTCCAGCATCCTGCGATTACCATCTTACAAGATGTGTATTTGGTGAGTCTGCTTCGCATTTCCGATTTCATAATAAAAACAGCCATTGGGCCTTCATTCATCACCACCACCATACACTGACTTAATTGATCAAAAATTCCAATCGATGTAGAAAAGAAAAAGCAAAAGATAACCCCAACCTCATTTTTTCTTTCAAAATTTCAGAAGGATGCTACTATAACTACAACCACTACAGCGAAGGTGACAGAATATTAACAAACGAACCATGCTTGAATTGTACGTGCCACAACAAGATGTTAATGTGTTACCTGCGCGTCTGTCCATTCACTAAGCCTATCGGTCATGACTGTACCGTCGAGAAGCGAGAGGATCAATGTTGTCCAATTATCACATGCCCTGAAGGTAAAACGAAAAAAGTCCTTACAAAATGTTATCAATTTTTCTTAATTATCCTCTTCCTAACTTCCAGTACCAGTTGATGTGAGCCATAACAGCAATCAATTGACAACTAATGCGCCCGGTACTGAACTAAGCATACCAGAGAAATACGGTTGCAATATTGACAGCAAGTTCTATCCAGAAGGAGCTCAGCTACCATCGAATCCCAACAAACCCTGCGAACTATGCTACTGCATCAGAAACCGTACCTCATGTCTTATGCAAGAATGTACCCTCCATATTGATGGTTGTCAACCGATTTATAACAAAGGATCCTGCTGCCCGGTCAGATACAATTGCGGTAAGTAATTTCAGGACCTGATATTGGCTCGAAACACTAATGCAAGCCATTTTTTTCTTTATAGATCACGAAAATGAACTTTTGGAATTGGAAGACTTCTCAACAACGACCACCACTGTACGCCCAACCCCTGGCTATGTGCTGTCATCAACAACAAGTCCAATGGTCACCACTGACTGCGTTCACAATAATGAAGTTTATGCTGATGGTGCATCGATTACTGGTAAAAATGCATGTGAACATTGCTACTGTATGCGTGGCGATATTGTCTGTGCCGTCCAGGAGTGTGAAATGCCAACATTAGAATCTGGTGCCAAGACTTGCCGTGCTCTCCCACCAGCTGCCGGTGAATGCTGCCCAAGTAACTACGTTTGTGACGATGATGCCGCAACAACTGAACCCACACTGATTGAAGAGGCTTTGACTACACTAGCACCAAAAGTTCAAGGTGATCTGCATGGATCTGTCTCACAAGAGGATGTGCAGTTACAAGAACATATTGATGATACTGAAGTTCCCGAACAAAGCAGCGGAGATGATCATACTCTAGAAACAACTGTTGCACCAATAATTGGTGACATCGTAGAACCTAGCACAGTAGAGGACAAGAAATCCCAGGAAGAAGAGGAAAGCCCTCTAATTACAACCGTGTCAACAATCAAGGAGACCAGCTACGAAACGACACAATCACCATTCGAACCTAGCACAATTCATAAGACTGAAGGAGGACTCGAGGATAGTCATATCATTATTGACCAAGATAAGGAATATGATTCAACTCAAGCACCAATTGAAGATGAGATTATTACCGAAGACAAGGAGACGGAAATTAGTAAGGATGTAACGACTGTTGCTCCAGCAGTTGAAGAAGAACTTAAGAAAGAGGAAGTAGAAGTGCCATCGAAGGAGGGCACTGTTGTACCGAGCCTAGACGAAAGCACAACAACATCAGCGGAATCATCAGAGGAGGAAACCGAAAAGGATGTTGCAACAACAGCTGCACCAATCGACTTAAGTAAGCCATCTATCGAAAAGGACGTTACAAGCATTATCGACGAACAGAAACCCGCTGTCGCAGTCGACACTACAACTATTGCACCATCTGAAAAGGAAGACGAAGTATCAGCCACCAAAGCTCCATCTATGGCAGGCATCACACCCGAAGTTTCTGAGGCTTCAGTGGAAGAAGAACTACCATCTGCCACTGATGCTTCAGCTCCATCAAAGACACACATCGTACCTGATGAAGGAGAATCATCGTCTGAAAGCGCAGAACCATCCGAAGAAGCTTCAATTGACCAAGATAAAATTGATGAAGACATTGTTGAACCTTCAACTGAGAGTACAACTGTGCCTTCTGTTTATGAGATGGTTACTCAGGGTGAAGATGGTGATGTTGTTATGCCAGAAATTGGTGACCACAAGACCGATATCCTGGATCATGAAAAGAAACCAAAGGATGAAGCAGAGATTCCACAGATCGGGGAAGAAGAAGGACTTACAACTTCAAGGCCTTTGCCAACAGAAGGAGGTCTTCAGCCCCAATTGCCAGAAGTTGCCCCATATGACATTAAGACTGAAGGTACAACAATCGCCCCCACACAAGAATCAGCATCACAACCAGGAGTCGAATCAGTTGAATCGGAAGAAACTTCCACAGAAACTCAAGATTTGGAAGATGTTATCACCAGTAGGCCCACAATCGTAAAGGAAGAGTCACGACCAGATGAAAGTACTGAAGGTTCTGCTGAAGGTGTTCAAAAACCAATTGAAGAGGAAGAAGACATTCCAGCCGTCGTACAAGAAATCAGTAAACCCATTTCGGAAGCAATTCCTAAAGGTGAGGAAGAAACAAAGTATCAAACGACTGTGCTTCCTGTTAAGGAATCTGGTGTTGAGGAATCCCAAGAAGAGGAAACATCTTCGGAGGAAGGAGAGGTACAATCGACAGAATCTTCAGTTGGCCATATACAAAAGGAAGTTGAAGGAGCTACTACTGGTCTTCCAGTCGGAATTGCTACCGATTCTGAAACACCAATCGACCAAGAAGAAGAAGCAGTGAAGGGAAAACCTGAACAAGGTATTATTGATTCCACAACCATTTCATCTTCTATTGCTGCCGCTGGAAAACCAAGTACAGAGGAGGAAGAGATTAAAAAACAACCCGAACAAGGAATAGCTGATTCTACAACCACTGCCCCATCTATTGCTGGTGCTGAAGAAGAAGCAGTTAAGGCACAATCAGAAGAAGATCTAGATTCCGCAACAATTGCTTCATCCGTTGCTGACTCTGAAGAACCAAGCTCTGAGGAAGAAGAGGTCAAGGGAAAACCACAACCAGGTTCTCCTGATTACACAACCATTGCTCCAGCTAACGCGGACTCAGTTGCAAGCACCGACGAAGAAGATGTCAAGGGAAAACCACAACAAGGTTATGATTCTACAACCATTGCTCCATCTGTTGCTAGTTCTGACGAACCAACCACTGAAGAAGAAGAACTAAAGAGACAGGAAGAACAGGGTATTTCTGACTCAACAAGCGTTGCTCCTTCTGTTACTAGCTCTGAAGAACCAAGCTCTGAAGAAAAGGAAGTGAAGGGCAAACCAGAACTAGGTATTTCTGAGGCCACAACCATTACTCCATCTGTTGCTGGTGCTGAACAACCAAGCTCTGAAGAAGAAGAAGAAGTGAAGGGCCAACCAGATCAAGGTATTTCTGCGGCCACAACAATCGCCCCATCTGTTGCTGAACAACCAACCGCTGAAAAAGAGGAAGTGAAGGGCCAACCAGAAAAAGATATTTCTGAGTCTGCAACCATTGCTCCATCTATTCCTGAAGAACCAAGCTCTGAAGAAGAAGAAGTGAAGGGCCAACCAGATATTTCTGAGATCACAACCATAGTGCCAACTATTGCCGACACTAAAGTTCCAAGTGTCCAAGAAGAAGAAATCAAAAAACCATCAGAATTAGGTATTCATGAGTCCACAACCATTATTCCACATATTGCTGATTCTGAAGAACCAAGCTCTGAAGAAGAAGGAATCGTGGGGCAACCAGAACTGGGTATTTTGGACCGCACAACCATCGCTCCATCTATTGAAGGCTCTAAAGTTCAAAGCGCGAAGGAAGAGGAAATCAAGGGACAACCAGAAGAAGATATTTCTGACCACACAACTATTGTTCCATCTGTTGCTGGCTCTGAAGAAGAGATTAAGGGACAATCAGAAGAGGGTATTCCCGATTCCACAACTACTTCTCCATCTGTTGCTGGTTCTGAAGGACCAAGCTCTGAAGAAGAAGAAGTTAAGGGACAACCAGAAGAAGATATTTCTGACCGCACAACTATTGTTCCATCTGTTGCTGGCACCGAAGAAGAGATTAAAGGACAACCAGAAAAGGATATTCCCGATTCCACAACTACTTCTCCATCTGTTGCTGGTTCTGAAGAACCAAGCTCTGAAGAAGAAGAAGTTAAGGGACAACCAGAAGAAGATATTTCTGACCGCACAACTATTGCTCCACATATTGCTGGTCCTGAAGAGGAGATTAAGGGACAACCAGAAAAGGGTATTCCCGATTCCACAACCACTGCTCCATCTGTTGCTGGTTCTGAAGAACCAAGCTCTGAAGAAGAAGAAGTTAAGGGACAACCAGAAGAAGATATTTCTGACCGCACAACTATTGCTCCATCTATTGCTGGCTCTGAAGGGGAGATTAAGGGACAACCAGAAAAGGGTATTCCCGATTCAACAACCACTTCTCCATCTGCTGCTGATTCTGAACAAACAAGCGTTGAAGATGAAGAGGTCAAAGGACAACCGGAAAAAGACATTACCGGTGCCACAACCATTGCTCCGCCTTTTGTTGACTCAAAGATACCAAGCGCTGAAGAAGAAGAAGAAGTTAAAGGAAAGCCAGAACAGGGAGTTCTTGATTCCACAACCATTGCCTCTTCTCTCGATGACTCGGAAGTGCCAAGTCATGAAGAAGAGGAAGTTAAGAAACAACCAGAACAAGCTATTACTGATTCAACAACTCCGGCCGCTATTGAATTCGAACAACCAAGTGAAGCAATCGATGATGATCAACAAGCCGGACAAGAAGACATTCATCGAACAACTGTACCTCCAATCGCTTCTTCAGATGATGAATCTTCAGAAGTTGTTGAGGCCGCCGAAGGTAGTGGCGAACAGGTGCATGAGATTATTCCGTCAGCTATTCCTGGTGAAGGAGATTGTCTGGTCGAGGACAAAACATTTGCGAATAACGCCTCTGTTCCAACATCTAATGAATGTGAGCTATCATGTAGTTGTGTCAGCAGCATTGTGGTCTGTCAAAGAGTTCAATGCTCTGAACCACCAGAGCCAAACAATTGTGTCCTGGATGAAGCTAGTGCTGACAGATGTTGCCCACAATATATTTGTGGTGTAGATAGTTTTGATGAAGATCAGCGTCCAAGTACACCTCAAGATATCGAAGATGAAGAAATTCAGTTCACTACATTGCCACCAGCAAAGAAATATCCAGAAGTATCCGTTGAAGCCGAAATTGAAGGACAGAAGCCGGTGGAATCTGTTGCTACAACGGTTGCAACTATTGCAGAATCAGATGAGGCTACTAGTGAAGAACAAGAGCCGATTAAACCCCTACAAGAAGACATTGAACAAACTACAAGCTCTAAGGAAGAATCTGCCAAGACTGAACAACCAGGTCTATCTGATGAAATTTCGACTCCATCATCTGTAGACATTGAATTACCAGTCGTCAAACCTGATGGACCTATGTCTCATGTCAAGGATGATGCAGACCAAGAGGAGTCTTCAGCTGAAGGATCAGGCGAAGAGGACGCTTCAACCGAAAGACCAAAAACGTCTGATGAAAAGATCAAACCACTTCCAAGTCAACCTGCTAAACCAGTACCAGAAGTCACCGGTGCCATCGAGGAAGGCGTGCCATCAAAGAAACCTTCCACTGTAGAAGAAAGTACCACACTAAAGGCAGCCGATGAGGCAGGAGAAGAATCCGCTACGGTAGCGCCATTAGGCCAAGGAGTGTCTGGCATTGATGACTCTGTGACCGTTGATAGTCAAGCGGAACTTGGAAAACCTGCTGTGACCCAAGAAGAAGAGATTTCAACGGAATCTGCAGTCGTCGCTGGAGCTCCCAAAATTGACGAAAGCATATTTGCTACTGAAGGTGTTCTTAAAGGCGAATCTTCTACCATTAGGCCAATTGAATCCGAAACAGGCTCAGAGGCACCATCACTCTCTTCTGTTCTTGAAGGCCTAGATTCGGCACAGAGCGAAGAAACTTCTGAAGCCCCTGATCAAAGCTCAGGCGAATCAGGAGAAGAATCCACAGAATCTGAAGAAGACATCAAATTACCAGAAAGACATGTGACAACCGTTAGCCCAATTGCATCCGAACAATCTACAATTAAGACAATCCATACTGATCTCGCTGGAGAAATCGTACCCACCGAAAGCACCACCACGATTCCAGAAGGTGATTACCAAAAACCAGAAATGCCAGAAGATCTGTCTCACACTAAGGTCGATGTTGAATCACCATTAGGAACAGAAATTAAGAAACCTGTAGAACCCATCAGAGCCGAAGAATCGGATCAAAGTGGAGTAAGCGAAGAAAGTACTGAGAAAATTTCTGAAGGTGTACCACCACTAAATGTCCCAGTAAGCATTATTCTTACTCCGGTCGAACCATCTGACAAAGACCAACAAAAGGTTGACACTGTGCCCGAAATCTCTCAAAAGAAGGACGAATTTCCTGCTGCTGAAGGTACTATTCCTGAGAAAGAAAAACCATTGGATCAATCAACTGAACAAGTCCCCGTTGAAGAAGGAAAACCACTTTCTTCAACTCTTGCACCAGCTACAAGCGAAGAAGAACTACTTTCAGGAACTGTTGCACCAACTCCAGCAGCTGACTCCGAAGTAGAAAAGGAAGAGATTGCTGGTCAAACTAGTACCCCAAGTAGCGAAGACCAACAGCTTGCAGGAGCTGTGTCCCCTGTTTCTGAAGTTGAGTCCGAAGAAGAGAAGGATAAGATTGCTAGTCAAACTATCACTCCAACTATTGGAGAGCAACCAATTGCAGTAACAGTTGCGCCAGATTCGGGAGATGTATCTGGAGTAGAGAAGGGTGAAACTCAAACCAGCGCGCCAGCGGTCGAAGAGCAGTCAACTGCTGGAACTATTGCGCCAGTTTTAGGAGGTGCTTTGGAAAAAGAAAAGAAGGAACCTGCTGGTCAGACATCTGAGGAAGAGCAACCACTTCCAGGTACTGTTGTACCAACTTCAGGAGAAGAATCTGAGGAAGAAATTGCTAGTCAAACCACCGTTCCAGCTAGCGTTGGTAAACCAACAGTAGCATCTGAAGAAGAAAAGGAAGATATCGCTTCTCAAACAAGCGCACCAGCTTTCGTCGGGGAACTACTTCCAAGTACTATTGCGCCAGGAGCTGAATCAGAAGAACAAAAGAAAAAGATTTCTGGCATTGAAGAGGAACTACTTCCAGGCACAGTTGCACCAGGATTAGTAGAAGGATCTGAGGAAGAAAAGGAAGGAATTGCTAGCCAAACCAGTGCTCCAGTTCCAGTGACAGAAGGACTTGAGGAAGAACAGGAAGAGATTTCTAGTCAGACCGGCGCTCCAACCACCGTCGGAAAACCAATTTCAGGCACAGTTGCACCAGACTCCGCAGAAGAATCTGAAGAGGAAAAAGAAGAGGTTGCTGGGCAAACAAGCGCTCCAACGATAAGCGGAGAGCCACTACCAGGCACTGTTGCACCAGACTCGGCTGAAGACTCCGAGGAAGAAAAGGAAGAGGTTACTGGTCAAACAAGCGCTCCAACTATTGTCGGAGAATCACTTCCTGGCATAGTGACACCAAGCTCGGCAGAAGAATCTGAGGAAGAGAAGGAAGCAATTGCTAGCCAAACCACTAGTCCGGCTTCAGTAACGGGAGAAAAATCTGAAGAAGAAAAGGAAGAGATTGCAAGTCAAACCAGCGCTCCCGTCATCGTCGGTAAACCAATTTCAGGCACAGTTGCCCCAGACTCTGCAGAAGAATCTGAGGAAGAAAAGCAAGAGGTTGCAAGTCAAACAAGCTCTCCAGCTATTAGCGGAGAGCCACTACCAGGCACTGTTGCACCAGACTCGGCTGAAGAATCTGAGGAAGAAAAGGATGAGGTTACTGGTCAAACAAGCGCTCCAACTATTGTCGGAGAATCACTACCAGGCACAGTTGCACCAGACTCAGCTGAAGAATCTGAGGAAGACAAGGAAGAAGTTACAAGCGCTCCAACTATTGTCGGAGAATCACTTCCAGGCACAGTTGCACCAGGCTCAGCAGAAGGATCTGAGGAAGAAAAGGAAGGCATTGTCAGCCAAACCAGTGCTCCGGCTCATGCGACGGTAGAAGAATCTGAAGAAGAAAAGGTAGAGATTGCTAGTCAAACTAGCGCTCCAAGTATTGCCGACGAATCACTTCCAGGAACTATTGCGCCAGCTACAGCAGAAGAATCTGAGGAAGAAAAGGAAGTGATTGCTACTCAAACCAGTGCTCCAGCTGAATCAAGTACAGGTTCTATTGCACCATCTTCTGAAGAGGGAGAGGAAGAAATTGTTTCGGAAACTGCTAGACCAACTGCTGAAGATAAATACCCCGGAGCTACACTTCCTGAGGATAAGAAACCATCTGTCCAGATTCCACTTGAAGCGCAAGAAAAGGACATTACTACCATTTCTACCCCCGTCAGGGACACTGAAGAAGAAGCCTTGGGTGTTACAGAAGCTCCTGCTGTCTTTATTCCCGTCAAGGCAGTTGAAACTAGTGACGAAAAGCTGAGCGGTACAGAAGCTCCCGCCATATCTATTGAAAAAGAAGACGAAGGTATTGAAGAAGTTTCTTCGTCGACTCAAGCTTCTATTCCTGCAGTTGAAAAAGACGAATCCTTGGAAGGAACTCAACCTCCAGCCTTGTCTGAAGAATCCGCAACTCCTAGCACTGTTCCTGTTTCTGAGACTGAAGAAGAAATGGAAGAGGGCTCCGCTGAGATGCCTGTACCAGTTACTGCCGATGTATCTCCAGTCAAGGCTGATCGTGGCTCTGAAGAAGAGCTTGAGCCGGAAATATCAACTGAGGAAGCCTTGTCTATTATCGAGGGATCAGGCTCAGATGACAAACAGCCCATTGACAAAACCTTGCTTCAAACTGAAACTCCTCTGCCAGTAGGTGAGACCGTACGTCCATTAGAAGAAAAGTTAGGACAACCTGGTGAACCGGCTGAAGATGAGAAACCAATTTCAATCACCGATGCTGCTGTAATTTCTGAAGTCACTCCTCAGCCTGACAAACCAGACTCTGGTGATCAAATCGCAGTTGATAAGCAAACTGTCGAGCCTTCGGCTGATAGTATACCAGCTCAAACTGAAAGTTCCGTTGACGAAAAGGCACCTGAAGTCACCGAGGCTCCAATCAAGTCTGACGAAATCTTAGTGCGAACAGAAAAACCAGTTTCAGTCGCTGTCCTGGAGAAGGATAATGAAACTTCTGTGTCCGTAGAAGAGCCCTCTTCTGAAGAAGCTATTGACCAAACTGAAAGGCCAACCTCTGCTCCATCTGTACCTCAGAAGGAAGAAGAAATCTTGACTCAAACTGCTAAGCCCGATAGTATTGCCCATGAAATCCCATCCCAAACCGAACAGCCAATCTCATTGGAAGGACCCGTTGCACCAGTCTCTGATGACCAACAAGTTATCAAAGATACAACTGACAAATCTACGGAAGACACTTCTGCATTAGAATCAGAAGAGGAAAGAGAGAAAGAAGGCGTTTCAACTATTGCTCCAGCAACTAGCCTTCCTTCTGCCAGTGAAGTTCCAATTGCTCCAGCTGCACCGGAGAGCTCTGCTGCTGAAGAAGAAAGTGAACAAACCGAAGCGCCAAAGGATGATGTCAAGATTCAAACAATTGCTGAATTTGTGACCGAACGAGTTGAAGAGCAAACAACTATACTACCGATCCAAGACGCCAAGAAGGAACAAATTCCAGAACTACCACTTGTCGCATCCTCAGAAGAGGCAGCAACATCGTCTGAAGAAGGAGAAGAACCTGATGTATCTATCGCTACAGAAAAGGTTGTTCCCATTCCAAGTACAGAAGAATCAGAAGAAAAGATTCTAGCTCCTGAGATCCCGTCAGAAATCTCTGAAGAAGACCAGAAATCGGAAGAACGTCCAACTGAAAGTGTCATCCCAGCACCCACAACCGAACAGCCTATTGTACCAGTGAAGGACAAATTCGACGCAGGTCTACCCAAGCCAATTGCTACAGATGAAGAAATAAGCGAAGAAGAGGAGGCTTCACTTCCCACAACCGTGCATCCACTATTCCCACACATTGGACTAGACCAGGCCACCTTCCGACCAGCACAGCCAAACGCAAGTGATAAAATCGATGATGTTTCCGAATCGACAGCTCGACCCCCATTTGTTTCATCCTCCACATTGACCCCCACAACCGAACAACCCATCACAAGTGCACCACCATCACATCAAGCACCCACATATGGTCACGTTCCTCCACAGTATCCATCCTACGCAGAAGATGAATATACCGATGAGGACGAGGCTGAAGTCTTCGGACCTGGTACCTGCCGATACGGTGGCAAACTCTTTGTTTCAGCTCAGCAGATACCACGTGATGATCCATGTGATTTCTGCTTCTGCTTCCGAAGTGATATCATTTGCTTACAACAATCATGCCCGCCACCAATCTCAGGATGCCATGAGGAACCAATCAGTGGATTCTGTTGTCCACGTTATGAGTGTCCCGTTTCAATGGCCACCGTACTTAATATTACAACAAGCACAACGACGACAAGCACAACCCTGCCACCCCACTTCCTGCATCACGCTTACCGTGGAGCGGCCGAAAAGAATGGGTGCCATATCAGTGGAAAGTCATACAGGGTGGGCGACAAAATCGACTCAGCCAGCGGGCCATGCATGCATTGCACGTAAGTATTTGTTTATTCTCCATGAAAATCACAAAATATTTGGTCCGCAATTCACAGATCATTAGCAAATTGTAGGTTATCGGACTTGTTACCAACACCAAGGTCGCTAAATACCATTGCTTTCCTTCATTAATCCTCTTTTTCTCTCCCTCTGGATATCGACGACATACAGTGCTCCATTAGCAGTTCTTATCTTAGAAGAGAATCACGAGTTCCTAATGGTATCCAATAGATTGTATTTCTGGTCTAAATATGTCTGCATCCATCGAGAAGGCAGCCAGGGGTTTTTGCATACTATATGTTGAAAATGATGTAACCCCTCTACGCATTCATAAAGAATGTCATAGAGAATAGCCCCAGAAGGCCTGCGCTAGAAATTAAATGCAGCACCAACTTCATTGAACGTATACAAAGGGCAGAACGTAGCATGCCCTCAGGTTTGTCCCCACAGCCGCCTTGGAGACTCTACTATACATTTTTCCCGTTGATATCTTTGGGAAACTAGTAGCCTTAAGACTTATGTAGGTAATCTCAATAGTGGTCAAACTTTTACACTTGCCAAAATTTTACCTAATAACTCCATACTCGGGGAAAGAGATTAGTTAACATCGGAAGTTACGGGCTTGGAAATATTATCCGAAGTACCGCTGCTTAACGCAGCTCTCCTACTTCCGGAGCGGACAGATTGAACAATTTTTTCAGCCATATGACCAACACACTGCCAGTGTTGTGGCTTTACAATTATTTGTCTTTATTTCTTGAGAAATAAATAAATGCTTGCTAACATCGGGATTTGAACCATAAACCATTAGCGTGGCAATTGATGATGACACCATACTTATGTCCTGTATCCCCTTGTGGGTCCTAGGGCCTCTACTACGCCTACGCGCCATCGTGTACGGTTTCTGGCAATGTGTCTGAGTTCTCTCCAACTTTTCCCTTACTGCCGTGCCTCCTTCTCGACTGTTCTGCGCCATGTTCTCCTCGGACCGCCAGGTCTTCTGCCATCCTGAGTTAGGGGGTTCCATTGCATAGCATGGTTGGCTATGGAACGGTCTCCCTTTCGGAACGTGTGACCTATCCACTGCCACTTCCGTCGTTGGATGGTTGTGCCTATTGGTTCCTGACCCGTTCTCTCGTAAAGGTGTTCGTTAGAGATACGATTGGGCCAGAAAATCCTTAAGATATTGCGCAGGCACCTATTAACAAACGTTTGCAGCTTTCTGGTGATAGTAGTGGTCACTCTCCACGTGCTGCAACCATATAAAAGCACGGATTCAACGTTGGAATGGAACAGTCTTATTTTGGTACTCAAACTGATTGCATTGCTTCGCCATATTTTGGACAACATCCCGAACGCGGACTTTGCTTGGCGATCCTGTTGGCTATGTCCAGTGCGGTTCCACCATCGGTCGAGACAATACTCCCAAGATACTGGAAATCCTCTACTCTCTCTACCGGTTGTCCAGCAATGCATATTTGATGACACCATGGCCATCCACAAATAACTTAGATCTTCAAAGAAGTATACTCGTAATAAGTTCTTCCTTAGAGCAGCTAGTGCTGGGCAGGTGTCTAATAAGTGAAGATTATTTTCTTTTCCTCTTCGTCCCTGCAGCTTCTGCAAAAGTCATTGGAGAGGAGTCCCACTCTTCTTGCATGTCTCCCTGGCAGACATTGTCCTTCTTCTATTTAAAGGCAGGCGATAAAGGGCAAATCTTTTCGTCGTTATACTCGTATACAAGTATTTAAATTGTTCCATCTGTTGCTTACGATTTCTTGGACTTCGGTGGACAGGCGAAGTTTTATCGTTTATATTGGGGCGGCCGGTAGATCTCCGTTATCAGCTAAGAGCCGTCTAGTGCCGAGTTTGGCTAGTTCATCTTCCTTAAGAAAATCTCAGTGCACGGGGACCCAGCACAGAGTAATGTAACTCTCTCTGATATGACGATGATATCAGGTAGTCGAGAAAAAAATAATGTGAATCAGAAGAAAAGACAAAAATAACAAAAATCTCCTTAGTTATCTGGACGCCACCCCCGGAGTTTCTCTGAAACATAACATCTGAGTTCAAAAAAAACCCACTGCGCCAATCTTTTCTCTCTCTCTCTCGCTTTCTATCATTTCTAACGCCCGCACTGTGTGCAAGCATATTAAGGGTATTCATAACCCCTTAAGTGCGCGCAAATTATATAAAAAAAGTTTCGAAAAAAGTCCTTAAAAGACAGACATTTTAAGTGTATAAGTATATAGGTTCACGTCAAAATCTAACTAATTTAGCTGATATTACAGTGACTACACTTACACTTCGAACCCCACAGGCGGATCAGTAGAAATGAGGTGAAGTGGGAGGGTTATGATCCCTTATTTTCGGATCATAACATCGCTGATAAAAGGAAGAAGAAGAAGACACTTACACTTCTTCCCTACTTTGTGTCGAGAAGAAATTCATTTCTGTCTTTAACAAACACAGCAACATTAGGGCTCGATTGCATGAGTCAACCTCTGCACCCTCTCCACGAACCTGTCGCTATTTTTTTTACTCAACAACTATGTACATGAGGTAAGAACTAAAATGGTTACCTCTCATAAGCGACAAGCGGACCTTATCTTTACCTACTATGTTTTTATCAGCAATTATCTACCTAACATATACCTGGATACAATTACATAACAGTACTAAGGGTTCGATTGCATCAGTCATCCCTAATACTGTTACGCACCCTACTACCCTTACGGTCCACCTGAGGCAATTATCCAGAGTTCGACTAAATCAGTCAGAGTTCGATTAAATCAGTCACCCTATTTAGCCACTTCAGGCACATTAAGATCTATCAGTCCACATCTCACCTGAGTACCCGGTAACTTCCGGTTTTAAAACATGTGGTCTAAGTGTATCGTGACTCTGCCTTACCTTACCCAATCTGTAGTGAGAAAATTATTCACAGTGAGTTCGAGCAATATACCTTTCTGTAAAGCTACAATGCCAAAGCCTGATCAGCTGTTTCTGTCAATCTTTATAAATACCCCTATTCCCTAAGTCGTAACCCCTGACATTAAGCTTTAGTATTCAACGACTGCTTTACGTAGCATGTGTAATAAGTGCTGCCAAGTTTACCTAGCATATCATTCAAAATTTTAACAGCTTACATGAAGCAATTCATGAAACCCGAAAAACTCTTAAGAAACTTATGAAATGGAAGCGAACGGATCTTTATCAAAAGCCTAAAATCACCAGGCTTAAAGTTATACCGATACAATTAAAAATTTTACAGTTTGCACCCAATAATACGTATTTATATATTTCCCAGGTGTGGCGGCGATGGACAAATGAAATGTGACCCAAAAACATGCTCCCCCGAGCCAATGCTTCGTCAGATGATCGCAGTAGTCGCATCACGCCGAAGATGAAGAGCTAGCCATCAATAAATTAGCAAACAAAGAATGCAGCAATATTAAGGAAAAGAAAGGTGCCAAATAACACCGGAACAACATGAAATGAAAACCGAATAGTTTCCTTTTTTTTAAATAAGAAAAAAAATCTCTAAAGTTAAATTAAGAAAAACAATTTGAATATAGGGAAACAATTGGATTGGATTTAGAAAAGAAAAAAAAAAATACAAGAAACATATTAATTAGAGTTTAGTTTTGTCAGAAGCAACCAGTGATATTGTGCTGTATACATAGTATAGGTGCAATTAATTTAGCTCGCACTTACTTATTATTATTACAATTAGTATATGTATATCAATTATATTGATCCTTCAAGTTTTTTTTTTTTTTTTTTTTAATTTCAAGAAGCGATCGATTTTTGTAACGTGATTTCTTGTTGCAACTGTCATTACCGCTATATGATATGCACACGCAATCAATTAATTACGTTGTGACCGATCAATTTATAAGCATTTTACAAGAATGCAATTATGTTTTTTTTTTATATATATATTTTGTAAATTGTTGCTTCTTCTTCTAGTCTTCTTCGTTTTTTTGTTGTAAGAGCAACAAGTCCTAAATACCTATAATATCGTCTACTTTCCTACTACGACCTATAAATTATAAATTTAGTGACTTTAGGAGGAGTTTTTTACAAAAAAAAAAAGAAAAAAACGCACACACACACGCAACTCGTAGAATAACACAAATTCAATTAATTTTTGTTTAGATGTATCCGTTCGAACGATAGATATATCTAAATGAACCAAAATGCTTTGTTTAATGCAAAACACTGCAACAAAGTCAACACTAACTTTAGATATAATATGTATTTAAAAACAAAAAGGAATAATAATCATATAAAGAGAAAAAAGAAAAAAAGAGATTTAGTTGTAGAAGACGTACGCATGCATATATGCACATCCTATTGTTCGACTGATTGAAAATCCAATGATAGTTTTTTACTTTTTTACTAAAAACATAAAATACTAATGAAAAAAAAAATATTACAAATGTAACGGAACGCACCTTTTAAACTATGTACGTGTAAACTGATAGTTAAGCATTATAAAATAATAAAATTAAATGATTTTCAGTTACTTGAGCTTAGGATGTATCTTTTTTTTTATTTTAATCGAGTTAGGTTTTTTTTATACATAATATAAACATTTTTTAGATATGTAGGAATAAATTTTATTTAGTTATATATTTATTGTGTTAGTTATGCGAGAGTATGTATAGCGCAAGTGTCGCCTGTAGTTTATTTTAGTATTCAAATTGTATGTTTGGATTTAAATAAGGCTTGTCAAGGGCACAACCATTTTTTTTTATACATAAATAGATATAAATAAAAATAAATGCTATATTTAAGTGTATGATTTTTTACATGATTTTTTTTATTTTTATTTTCTACTATCAAAAAAAGTATATAAGAAAATTTTAATTCGCCGGTTTTTTTGTAGTATTTATTTAAATTATTTTGATGTTACTTATCGAACAAAAAATTGTTTTTCTTTGCGTAAAATTTTGAGGACATACATTTTAAGTGAACGATGGGATATTGTATTCAAATTATAATATATAATAATATTATAATAACGAAATTATCCGGCATAATTGTAAGTGTCCTTTTATACAAATAAATATTTTATGAAAAATTAATTATTGTCTGATTTGTAATTACTCATGTTCCTCTAAACATATATTACTTAGTTCTTTATTGGCAGCAGATGTTGGGTAGGAAAACCAAATATTGGCCCTATGGGGTGGATACTTAGATCCTTTAACCCCTTGGGGGGCATAGGGCATCAACCACGCCGCGCACCGTCTTGTTCGAAGTTCTGCAACGCGTTTGAGCTGCCTCCAACCAGTGCTGCCACTAGACGCAGAGCGTATTGTAGCAGATCCCTAGGCAAAAGCTAGTAGATTCAACCAAAAGGTAGCACAACAGCTTCATTCATTTATTTATTAAAATTTGCACTTTTTTTTTTTTAATAATTTGCGAGCACTCAAGGGGGTAGGTAGGTAGGTAGAAGTGGTTGTGTCAGCAAACCATGCCGACACTTAATTAGCGTAGAAGCGCCGTTTTAACACCACACCTCAAGTGACCTATCGGATGTAAAAAGGACGTTAACTTGTAAGGAAAGGGAACAAGAGTAAAGATTATTCAAATCCACTCCGTTACACTGAGGAAGCTGATAATATCCACAGTGCTAATCTCCGCTAGCTCTACAAGGTTGTCGAAAAAGAGTTTACCCAAGGTGCGCTATCTGGCCTTGCCTAAAGCCGGACACTTGCAGAGGAAGTGTAAGATTGTTTCTATCTCGTCAGCAGTATTGCAGCTGCGACAGTGTGCATTAAATGCAATGCCTATTCTGGCCGCATGAACCCCGATGGGCCAGTGGCCAGTACTAACTTTCCGAACTTTTGCGATATCTGCACGGTTTCTGCTTAGTAGATCTTGCGTTCTTTTCCGGAAGTATTTGGGCCACATCTGCCTGGAGATGACACAGTTTCGCACCCCCTACCATCTACTATCCGCCTTTAGCAGATAGTGCGCGAAGATGCCTCCTTTAAGGACCACCAGCGGGACGTTCACCTCCTTTGCTAGGGAAGCATCAAGGGCAGTCTCGCGAGTTCATGAGCTCGCTCATTCCCCTCAATGTTGCTGTGACCTGGAACCCAAAGGAGACAGATCCTTAGCCGGTGAACAAGCGAGGCGAGTTCTTCTTTGCACTGTTCTACTAGCCTCGAGGATGTAGTGGCAGATACAGCCGCCTGGCTGTCAATGAGGATAGCAATGGTATTTAGGGGTGTAGAGGTTTGCTTAAGTTGGCGGCAGGCCTCACGAATAACAAAAACTACACAGTGCAAAAAAAGACAAAACTCAAGATTTTTTGACATTTGAGATTAGCGAAACATATGAAAAATGGAGCCACCCAGCAATAATAAACCGGCACCTATAAGTAGTACCAAATAACTCAAAATGTTTTAAGGAAACCTCCATATATGAACCAGCAATTTAATTGTAAATTCAATATTTAATGAAATTGAAGTTTGAAGATGAGGTAAAAAGCTAGCAGATTTTTGGACAAAGCTAGTAGGTAGTAGCAAGACTGAAAACCTAGTAGATCTGCTAGCTTTGTAGTAAAAGTGGCAGCCCTGCCTCCAACTCATTTCTAAAGAGCTCGATTCCTCCTCAACTGTTCTGCGCCACGTTTGCCTAGGGCGCCCCGCTATTCTGCCTGCCCGGGTGAGCGGATTCCACTGCATGGCGTATTTCGCAATGGAGTTGTCTTCGCGCCGTAGGGTGTGTCCAATCCATTGCCAATTTCTTCTTCGTATAGTAGAGGAACTTCGGGTATTGTGGTATACATATTACTATTTTGACTATAATTGCAAAAGTGTCGCTCTGAATCGAACCATATATAGCTCAAAATTAAGACTAAATTATTGGCTTCAAATAGGCATTTACACAAGTTTGTCGAGCAGACAATAAAATATTGCCATAAAAGTAGCATAACCTAAAAAGTGGCGATTGAAAAATTGGCGGGTATTGTGGTATACTATGTATTTTAATGTGGTACACTATACCACATTACCCGCTTAACAATTTCTTATCACTAGAACACTTTTGAAATGAAAGAATAGTTTTGTTTTTATTTTTATTACAAAACAACATAAACCATAGAAACAGAATGTACACGTACTCGTATTTTACATTTTTGTAGAAAAGGTTAATTTAAAAAAAAAAGTATTTTAGGAAAATATGGTAAGGAAACGCTTTCTTGGCTAAAATTACCAAAAATCAAGAACTTTTAAAATGAGATAGAACTTATTCGCAAGATTGGCAGAGAAATATGGCGCTTTTCTTTGGAACACATTTTTCGTGAGCCCAAAACATTTCACATTGTAGGCACGAAATCCATTTGGTCATTGCTTTATCCTCATTCCAAATTTGATTACAGAAGACGCACATAGCTTCTTTCGACGGAGGAATATCCTCGAACTCTTCATTGTCATCAGAATCATTTAATATCAGACTTTGTTCGGTGTCGCTTGATGAAATAATTTCTTCCATTTTAGAGAGGCGGCTTTTTTTAAGCTGTTTTTTAACTTGTTTAGGCTTTGCGCTAGGCTCAATTTTTTTTTTTTTTTAATTCTTTCGATGCTATTCTGCGAATCTTATTTGTATGGTGAAGTGGTCAGTACTGTTACCTTTGATTTTCTTCCTCTGTTGCTAGCAGCAGGTCTTTTCATTTTAGGTGGTGGCGATATCTCCCAAGCTGTTATAACCCCTTTGCTTGCATCTGCGCTGGAATTGTTTGTAGATAACGAAAAGACTGACAAGCCGTGAACTCGACAGTGGGGAATAGAGGGTGATAGCCCTTTCAATTTCAATTCAATTCAATTCAATTTTTATTCTCAAGCCCTTTGCTTGTACTAGCAGCACATTTATCTATTAATGGTGGTAAAATGGTCAATGGCTGCATTTGTGCGTTAGGAAGGCAAGATGGCACCCCCTTGCTTGTAGTAGTAGTGCATCCATCTGCATATAACCGTGATAAGTTGCGGCTATGCACAACAGAGTGCGCTATTATTTCCGTTGAAACAGACTCTTTCAAATCCTTTTCCATTTCCCCAGCTAAGAAGTCAGCATCGGTAAAAATGTATTTATCAAAAGGATATATACCAGTCGTTTTAAAACCATTGACGGCAATTTGACCGGTCTGAACGTTCAAATAAGCCTTAGTGAACATCCCAACAAGGTCATAAACCGTACATTTTCGATGATTCTCATGACTAAAGCATCTAATCTCTTCATTATAATACACTTTTAAAGGACCCATGAATGTTTTGTCAAGTGGGTGCATCTTATGGGTAGAATGTGGTGGCAGAGAAATTATAACAACACCATTTTCGCGTGTCAGGTCTAGCAGGTCTATGTTTCTAGTGTGACTATAATGGCCGTCCAAAATCAACAAAATCGGATCGTCTTTTGATGGTTTTGTAGCTGTCCATTTAGTAAATATAGGAATTTTAACCCATCCAGAGAGATGGCAAGAAGAATCTGAGCCAGCAGGAGCATCTTTCATCAGAAGGGGATTATGGTTTTTTTGCGGAAAGATGAAGAATGGTGGAACGAAAGTCGCGTCTGCGCTCATGCAGGAAATTACTGTTATGAGGGATCCACGCTCTGCAGATGTCATGGATCCGATTTGTTTTTTCCCCTTTTGGGCAAGCACTTTTGTCTGCTTTGACTCCACTACTGATAGCCCAGTTTCGTCGACATTCCAAATTCGACCTGCTGGAAAGTTGTGCTTAGAGTACTCCTGCTCCAATAAGTCGAAGAATGCACTAACATTTTCCCGTGCGAAGCCCCTGGCTCTGTCGAAGGATGTTCCAGTTGGTGATCTAATTCTTACCGTATTTTTATGTCGTTTGCAAAAAGCATATAGCCAATCCTTGCCAGCGCGCCCTAATTTAATCGAAAATTTGTTGACAATGTTATTTCTTTGTGCTATTTGGAAAGCCAAGGACCTAATGTCCATTCTTGTAAGCCCCCAGAATCTGGATTCCATTTCTAAAATATACCTTACGAGGTCATTTTCAATGCATTCGTTGAATATTGGCTTACGACCCAATCTTCTTGACAAAAGTTCCTCTGCAGATTTGCTACTGAGAGGCATGCGTTGCAGTGTGGTGTGTGGGACTCCAAATGATTTTGACTCCAGAAGAATCCCCATTTAATTTTTCTTGACAGCACTTATAGCTCTCCTCATGTCTTCTGGGTCCCATTTTCGTATTTCGCCTTTTTTTTTGCATGTTTTCTAACAACATAAAACAAAAGAAAACAGCAATAATTCGAAGCAATTTTGAAGTGGGTAATGTGGTATAGTATACCACATTGGCCGATAGCAGCTGTACCACATTAGCCGACGATGTATGCACAAAAGAAATTATTTATAAAAAATAACAAAAAATACTTACAGAATAACTAATAATTATTTAATAAAGTTCAACAAATCGTTTATTGTGAGCTAACCTAGGTATGAGTAATGCACAAAACAATAAAACACAAAAAAACTTTTTAATAGCACAAAAAAAAAAATCGAGTACAACCAATTATATATTTGACACAAATGACCAAAAACGTGAATGGCTTTAAAGTTGGCAGAACACGTGTTGCTAGTTTTTCTTAAATCGCCAGCTTTGTGTGTAACGAACATACTACGGAACGGAAAAGGCTAGGAACGGAATCGGTATCATCCTTGCGGCAGAGCTACTTGGAAACGTCTTGAGCATATCGAAGTCCAGCGACCGTTTGATGTCTCTCAAACTAGTAATACAAGGAGAGGTGTGGAATATTGTCAGTGCATATGCTCCCCACAATGGGTGCAATCAGATAGATAAAGATGTATTTTGGCTAGATTTCCACAATCTCCTTAAGAACATCCCAAAGGAAGAATTTCTGTTTGTTGGAGGAGATTTGAATGGACATGTCGGGAAATCAAACGAAGACTATGAAGACTGCCGTGGAGGACTAGGATATGGCACCAGGAACCTTCCTGGTGAAGACATCATAAGCATGTGCAAATCGCACGGTCTTATCGTGTTAAATACCATGTTCATCAAACAAAGCCGACACCTGATCACTTACAGCAGTGGTGGAGATGAAACTCAGATTGACTACCATTTGGTAGGCAGTTTCATGAAGCCTCGGGTAAAAGATTGCAAAGTGATCCTGGGAGAGGCAATCGCTCGTCAACACCGTCTCCTGCTAAAAGAATTTTTTTTATGAAAACACCAAAGAAAAGTAAACAAACAAGGGTCTCTGAGAAAATCAAGTGGTACAATCTGGACAAAGAAAAAGGCTTTTGTTTTCGTAATGAAAAATGACCTCTCTCACACCATCAACGGAGCTGAGGATGAAGAGTGCAGAGCACAAAATATGTGGGATTCCCTACAGCGAACTTGCTTAAAGAAGGCCAAATCACTGCTAGGAGCTTCAAAAGGCCGCCATCAACACGCCAAAGAAACATGGTGGTGGAGTGATGAAGCTAAGAAAGTGATAAATGAGAAGAAAGCGGCTTTCAAAGCTTGGTCAAAGTGCCCCTCTAATAATAGTGACGAAAAAGCTCGCCTCGAAATGGAATACAGATGCTGCAAGAAAAAAGCGAAGAAGAAGTGCGCTCAGCTTCAAGCAGAGAGTACGGAGGGCCTGTATCGGGAGCTGGAGAAAATATTTTCCCCGGTTGCTGATGCAAACCAGGCTATCCAGGAGCTGCGAAGACACAATATGAACAAGAGTGCCACTATCTTCAAAATAGCCGCCCAAAGAAGGAAGAATGCTCAGGAGATTCGTTCGCCAAAGTTGATTAGCAATGCTCATGGCCAGCTTCTTGTGGATGACGAGAAAATTCTGCAGAGGTGGCGGCAGTATTGTGAAGAGCTTTTGAATGAACAGTTTCCCCGGCTATACTTTCCAAGAGCCACCCCTAACTGTGAAGAAATACCCGACATTACAGTCGAAGAAGTTAGTGAGGCGGTCAAATACTCCAAAAAACGAAAAGCGGTTGGGCCAGACGAGATACCCTCTGAGTTCTGGAAAAAGATGGATCACCTCTCCAAATTCGTGAGAGGTGATCCAATGCCGAATGAATGGAAGGAAAGTTACCTTCTCCCTGTATACAAAGGGAAGGATGATACGCGAAACTGTGATAACTACCGTTCGATCAAGCTGATGTCACACACCATGAAGATCGTTGAGCGGGTATTAGGTGGCCGACTGCGAAAAATAATACGGTTATCTGATGATCAGTGCGGGTTTGTCTCGGGTTAATCAACCACAGATGCAATCCAAAGTATAAGGATCATAATGGAAAAACATCGTGATTCCTTAAGGGATTTGCATATTGTATTGGTTGACTTTGAAAAGGCATTCGACAGACAACCACGAGATCTGATAAGGGTGGCGCTAAGACATCGAGGGGTTCCAGAAACCTATGTACAGATGATTATGGACATGTACGAAGGAGCAAAGACAAAAGTAAGATGCCCCGCTGGAGTAACCGAAGAGTTCCGAATCAAAGTCGGGGTGCACCAGGGAAGCGTTTTAAGTCCTTTGCTCTTTATTACAGTCCTTGATTATCTGCTTGAAGGTAAAGTGATGGACCCCAAGGTACATCAGTTATTCTTTGCTGACGATGGAGCCATCATAAGTGAGGACCCTACATCCCTGCAACGAGCACTTGATGTGTGGGTGGACGTTTTGGAGGGAAATGGGTATCGCAATAGTTCAAAAAAGACAAAGTATTTGTGCTGCCCGTTCTCTGATCCACTCAGGCCTATTCCAGACATTTATTTGAATGGAACAGTGCTTCCCAAGTGCGAGAAGTTCAAATATCTGGGATCTTTGATCAATAGCAAAGCAACTTGTGATGACGACATCAATCATCGTGTAAGCGTAGGGTGGATGAAGTGGCGAGAAAATTCCGCTATCTTTTGTGACAGAAAAATGCCCCCTAAGTTGAAAGGAAGGCTCTACACCGCAGTTGTACGTCCAGCGCTCACATACCGTTCACAATGTTGGACGATGTACAAAAAGTATGAGAGTAAATTAACGGCAGCTGAGATGAAGATGCTTCGCATGACAGCATGAGTGACAAAGCTTGATCGAATAAGAAGTTCCAAGATCCGTGGAAGCCTTCACATCAAGGAAACCATCGTGCAAAAAATAGAGCGCGACCGGCTCAGCTGATATTGCCACGTTCAAAGAAGAGTTCATTTGAACCCCATTAAAAAGGCAATATCAATGCACGTTCCAAAGACATCGCGATGTAGGAATGGTAGGCCTATAAACTCCTGGATCAGACAAATGCGACGACATCGGCATTTCATTGGCCTCAGTAACCGAGTGATCCAAAATCGGCAGGCCTGCCGATATTTTCTGAGGTCAAATAGGCGAACCCCACAGGCGGATCAGTAGAAATGCGGTGAAGTGGGAGGGTTGTGATCCCTTGTTGTCGGATCATAGCCTCCCTGATAAAAGGAAGAAGAAGAACATTTGGGTAGCCTGCTTAGTTTTCGAAAAAACTGCCTGTACCACATTACCCTCCTATACCACAATACCCGAACTTACTCTAGTGGTTATAGGTTCTTGGCCCGTTCTCAGATAAAGTTGTTCGTTGTAGATGCGGTTCGACCAAAAAATCATCAAGATGATTCTTAAGCATTTGTTTACGAAGAGCATTTGCTTACAGCTGGCATGTGGTAATGGTGTCCACCTTCCAAGTACTGCACCCATAAAGCAGCACTGATTCTACGTTGGAGCGGAACAGTCGCAGCTTGGTTCTTAAGCTGATAACATTACCGCTCCAGATTTTGGATAGCATTCCGAACGCAGCTTTAGCCTTCCCGATTCTTCTGCACACATCCAGTTCGGTGCCACCACGATTAGCCGAGACCAAACTTCCTAAAAAAAGAAAGTTATCAACTTTCTCGACTTCCTGTGCGGCAATGTTAAGTTGAACGCGGGTATTAGAAGTGCTCAGGACTTTTGTTTTGGATGCGTTTATTTTTAGCCCCGTTTTGTTTACCTCAGCTTCTAGATTTTGGGCCATCAAATACAGATCCATTATCCAATGTGAAAGTAGACAAACATCGTCAGCGTCCAACGAATTCCATAGCTACCTTCCGATAATGCTGCACGGAGTACATCGCTGATAACCACCAAGAACAATGGTGGGGACAGTATGCATCCTTGACGTACTCTACTTTGGACTTCAAAATCCTCCAACACCTTACCATTGTGCACGACGTGACACTTACCGCCCTCTTATGAAGCCTTGATAATAGCTATAAGTTTTTCTGGGATGCCTCTCCTGCGCAAGGCTAACCAAATAGCATATCGATTCAAGCTGTTGAAAGCTTTCTCAAAGTCGATAAACAGTAGATGTAGCGGAGATCTATACTCAATTCATTGCTCGATTATGATCCGTAAGGTTTTTATGTGGTCGATGCAGGAAGATCCAGCACGAAAGCCTGCCTGTTCGACATCGAGAGTTGAATCTAAATGTTCTTTAATTCGTTTTAGAATTATTGTAGCTATTATTTTGGCTACAGCTGGAAGAACGTATATACCTCTCCAGTTACCGCATTCCGTCAAGTTTGCCTTCTTTGGAAGCTTAATGATCATCCCTCTTTTCCACTCCTATGGAAATTGTTCACTATCCCAAGCTCTCCGTATTAGCGGATGCAGCAAATCTGCCGATGTATAAGGCGCCGTTTGAAATAGCTCGGCAGGGATACCATCAATACCCACCGCTTTGTTCTTCTTGAGGGACTTGATTGCTATTATTATCTCGGTTTTACTGGGAGGTGCGGTGCGAATTCGGAAATTTGTTGCTGCGAACTCCTCATTCGAATTCGAGATCATACCGCCATCGTCTAAGTGATTTAGCACTGTAGCAAAATGTTCTCTCCATCTAGTGAGCAGATCCTCATCCGAAATCAGAAGCTTACCGTCTAGACTCTTTACTGGATATTGTTTGGAGTTTCGACCACCAATGAGCTCCTTAGTGATCCTATAAATAGTCCTACTGTCGCACCTACTCGCTGCTTCTTCAGCCCTTGAAGCCAGTGAGTTGATATATTGACGTTTGTCATGTCTCACACTACGCTGCACTTCTTTCTTCTTCGCACGGTATTGGGTTTCAATCTCGGTTCTCTCTACTGTTGAGGCCGCTGCAATCCGAGCATTGATTGCTGTACGCTCATCGATCCGTCTCCAGGTATCTATAGAAAGCCATGTGCGGTGGTGTTTTTGTTTTTTACCGACATACGTGCGTTCCCCAGTCGCAAAAGCATTTTTCACATGGTCATCCATGTTCTCTATGCTGCTGATTGCTTCTGCTTCTAAGGCAAGATGGTCCCTGACCCTCCTGGACTCACTATGAGGTGAATGGAGAGTAATAATGATGAGAGAAAAAAAATGAACGTTTTTAAGGCCGCCCTCGATTAACAATGGACCCCCGTGAATATCACCATGACCCATAGCGTCACAAGTAATTGGATGTTTGAGATACTGAGGACTACTGAGACAGAGGTGGGACAAAAAACCATTACAATAAGTAAGAGGGGTATTATCACCATTGATGTTGAGCCTAGTATTAGATGAACTACTGCACAAATTGACAGATGCCGGCATTAGGTGCCAGGGGCAATATCAGTACATGTCTCTCTTCCAAACAAATCTGACCAGAGCTGGATTGTGGGAAAACCGGTAGACTTATTTCTGTTAATAGGACAAATCTAAGAAAGATAGTTGGGACCCTCAAGGGGCATTGTCTGGTAGGCAGACATGCCAGAAGACTTGGTGCTCCCTTCAACGATTTCTGTAGAAACTGCAGAGACGAGGAAGAGGAGAAAACAATGACACACCGTCTGTGTACCTACCCTGCCCTATCGGTCTTGAGAAGTAAAACTCTAGGGGAATATTTCTTCGAAGATCTTAACGACCTGTCTAGACTCGACTTAAAAAACAAAAATATTTGGTGCAACAGCTCTTTAAGTGCCAGGGCCTAGCTTCTCGCACACGAATGGAAGAGACCTACAGTTTAGTGCCGTATCTGAATGACAATTCGTTTTGAGAGGCTTTTTCGAGACAACAATACTCTCGGATGTTTGGCAGACGTTCGCGGGAGGTAGAATCGTGAAAAAAAACGTTTTGGTGTTTTCTTGGAACCTCACGCGCAGTAGTCCGAAACACTAACCACTTACGCCACAGCGCCCACAGACTCGACTAAAGTAAAATAAAAAACTTTGTCTCCGGGTCAAACTGGTTAATGCTAAACGGCGAATCATACTTCTTCGGCATGGGTTCACACCGAAACCAGTTGCCCTGACTCCTGTCCCATTCTCTTGGGAATTCTCCATGTAGGTCCCCAGTGCTGGTAGTACAGTTTTTATCCATAATGGTATCAAAATGGACCTTCTTTTGGTCTACGTGTATCCCTGCTGAGCGAGGACAACCACCCAACCCAGGTGCCAGGGGTATGCCGACGATATTGTCATTGTCGCAAGAGAAAAATAAGAATCACACAATAGTGGTGCGAAACGGTAGGACTTAGACTGAACCCTACGAAAAGCACTGTGATACTCTTCGCAAGAAAAGGCAGCTTAAGCGTATGCAACCTATCCTACTGGAAGGGATCAGGGTCAACCCACAGAAACAGGGCAAGTATCTAGCTTTAACACTAGGCAGCAAACGCCTTTGGAAAGAATATGTAGAAGCTGTGGTAACCAAAGCCACCAGAGCACTTATGGTGTGCAGAAACATTTCAGGAAAAACCTGGGGATACAGCCCATCCACTCTGAGGTGGATGTACATGATAATAGTAAGACCCATCATCACATACGGTGCAGTGGCATGAGTTAACAGAACAAGGCTAACCACGACGAGGACATCCCTGAACAAAGTGCAAAGATTAGCCTGCATATACATATGTATAACAGAAGCCATGCGAACCTGCCACACAGCAGCACTAGAGGTAATCGTATGTATACCTCCGCTACACATAGAGCTAGAGCGAATCGCCAAGGAGACCATATTGAGAATTAACAAAGAGGGCATCGGGAAAGAAACATGCATCGCAATCAAAGAGCGAGTAACCCTATCCAAATCAGTACCGCTTCTGGACTGGCTTAGAGATGATATGGTCAAGAAATATTGCTTTGAAATTTGACTCAAAGCTGAGCAACAGAAGAGATTGGAGTAGCGAATCCGATAAGTACAAATTCAAATAACACACAATTAAATAGTACACGGACGATCGAAAATATCTCTTGGCACTTGGGCAGGAGTGTACGTACGGACTAGCAAGAAACGGGTCAGAAACGCCGTTTCTTGGACCAAAACCCTTTTGTGGGATCGGACCCCACAAAATACGGGAAGACTTGAGAACAAATGGGTCAAGCGTTGGACCAATATTAATTATTGGTCAAGACAAGACAGACAAAAGAACTTCTGGGGTAATACAACCAGAAAAGAAGCAGAAACTGCCTAAAAGTTAGCAAGAATCGACTTCGCATCTTGACAGGCATGCTAACGGATAACTGCAGACTCAAGGAGCATCTTACTTTACTTAACTTATGGCCTTTAACCCCTCGGGGGGCATAGGGCGTCAACCACGCCTGCGCGCCATCGTGTTCGGAGTTCTGCAACGCGTTTGAGCTGCCTCCAACTCATTCCTAAAGAGCTCGATTCCTCCTCAATTGTTCTGCGCCACGTTTGCCTAGGGCGTCCCGCTATTCTGCCTGCCTGGGTGAGCGGATTCCACTGCATAGCGTATTTCGCAATGGAGTTGTCTTCGCGCCGTAGGGTGTGTCCAATCCATTGCCACTTTCTTCTTCGTATAGTAATGCTTATAGGTTCTTGGCCCGTTCTCAGATAAAGTTGTTCGTTGGAGATGCGGTTCGGCCAAAAAATCCTCAAGATGATTCTTAAGCATTTGTTTACGAAGACTTGCAGCTTGTGTGTGTTAATGGTGTCCACCTTCCAGGTACTGCACCCATAAAGCAGCACTGATTCTACGTTGGAGCGGAACAGTCGTAGCTTGGTTCTTAAGCTAATAACATTGCTTCTCCAGATTTTGGACAGCATTCCGAACGCAGCTTTAGCCTTCCCGATTCTGCTGCACACATCCAGTTCGGTGCCACCGCGATTAGCCGAGACGACACTTCCTAAATATAGAAAGTTATCAACTTTCTCGACTTGCTTTCCGGCAATGTTAAGTTGAGCGCGGGTATTGGAAGTACTCAGGGCTTTTGTTTTGGCTGTGTTTATTTTTAGCCCCACTTTGTTTGCCTCAGCTTCTAGATTTTGGGCCATCAAATGAAGATCCATTATCCGATGTGAAAGTAGACAAACATCGTCAGCGTAATCTAGGTGTTTAAGGTAAGATGTCATAGTCCAACGAATTCCAGAATTAGCTTCCGTCAATGCTGCACGGAGTACATCGCTGATAACCACCAAGAACAATAGTGGGGACAGTATGCACCCTTGACGTACTCCACTTTGGACTTCAAAGTCCTCCGACACCATACAATTGTGCACGACGTGACACTTGCCGCCCTCATATGTAGCCTTGATAATAGCTATAAGCTTTTCTGGAATGCCTCTCCTGCGCAAGGCCAGCCAGATAGCATCTCGATTCAAGCTGTCGAAAGCCTTCTCGAAGTCGATAAACAGTAAAAGTAGCGGAGACCTATACTCAACGCATTGTTCGATTATGATCCGTAAGGTGTTTATGTGGTCGATGCAGGAGGATCCAGCGCGAAAGCCTGCCTGTTCGACATCGAGAGTTGAATCTAAATGATCTTTAATTCGTTCTAGAATTATTTTAGCTATTATTTTGGCTACAGCTGGAAGAACACATATACCTCTCCAGTTACCGCACTCCATCAAGTTACCCTTCTTTGGAAGCTTAATGATCATCCCCCTTTTCCACTCCTGTGGAAATTGTTCACTATCCCAAGCTCTCCGTATTAGCGGATGCAGCAAATCTGCCGATGTATTTGGCGCCGCTTGAAATAGCTCGGCAGGGATACCATCAATACCCACCGCTTTGTTTTTCTTGAGGGACTTGATTGCTGTTATTATTTCAGCTTTACTGGGAGGTACGGTGCGAATTCGGGAATTTGTTGCTTCGAACTGCTCATTCGAATTCAAGATCATACCGCCGTCGTCTAAGTGCTTTAGCACTGCAGCAAAATGTTCTCTCCATCTAGTGAGCTGATCCTCATCCGAAATCAGAAGGTCACCGTCTAGACTCTTCACTGGATGTTGTTTGGAGTTTCGACCACCAATGAGCTCCTTAGTGATGTTGTAAACAGTCCTACTGTCGCACCTACTCGCTGCTTCTTCAGCCCTTGAGGCCAGTGAGTTGACATGTTGACGCTTGTCACGTCTCACACTACGCTGCACTTCTTTCTTCTTCGCACGGTATTGGGCTTCAAGCTCGGTTCTCTCTACTGCTGAGGCCGCTGCAATCCGAGCCTTGATTGCTGTACGCTCATCGATCCGTCTCCAGGTGTCTGTAGAAAGCCATGTGCGGTGGTGTTTCTGCTTTTTACCGACATAAGTGCGTGCCCCAGTCGCAAAAGCATTTTTCACAGCACTCCAGTGGTCATCCATGTTCTCTATGCTGCTGATTGCTTCTGCTTCTAAGGCAAGATGGTCCCTGAACTGTTGGCGCACTTGGGGAACCTTGAGCCTGTCGATATTAAACCTGGTGATGTTAAGCAGGTTTGAGCGGTTGCTGTTGACGGATGCAGTACGAAGGCGTAAATGAGCTACCATAAGATGGTGATCTCGTTCTTGTCCGACGTCAGCTCCACGTCTGTTTCGGACGTCCAGGAGACAATTTCTAAAGCGGCGACTGATCGCAATGTGGTCGATCTGGTTGGATGTTCGTTGCCTATCAGTAGGGACCCAACTGATCTTATGGCAGGTGTTATGCTTAAACAGTGTACCTCCGATGACTAGGCGGTTGGTATTGCAGAAGTCCACAAACCGCTCACCATTGTCATTACGGTCTCCCACGCCGTGAACTCCCATCACGTGCTTAAGCATGGTGTTGTCGCTACCCACCTTGGCATTGAGATCTCCCATTACCATTACGATGTCCCCATTAGGCGTTTGGTTGTAGGCGGCACCTAAGTGGCTGTAAAAATTATCCTTTTCATCCTCAGTCGCGTCTAGAGTCGGAGCATAACACTGTATGATGGTAATTTTTTTAACTCTACTCTGGAACCTAGCCGTCAATATCCGGTCACTATGGGGTTTCCAGGATATGAGGCTACTACGTGCTGCTGGAGTTAGCATGAGTCCTACGCCAGAACTCCGTGCACTTCCAGCTGGTTTACCAGAGTAGAGCATGACAGTGCTTTTTGTTGGGGAGATGTATTCCCCAGCTTCGTACCATCTTATCTCGCTCAGCCCTAAGATGTCGATTTTATACCGTGCGAATTCGCGCTCCAATTGGAGGAATCTGGCGTTATAAGGCCCTTCCTTGAGTGAGTCCAGGAGGGTCTTAACGTTCCAGAATCCGATCGTTGTCCGTGTCCGATAGCCAAAGGTCGTCAACAAATGATCAGTCCGTATCCGAGGCGTATGTTTCCGTTTCGGAGCAATAGTTTGTTTTTACGGTTGCGGCTCGCTGGGCCACAGACCAACCGACACTTATCCTGTTTTTTGGCACAGGAAGCTCGCCATTCGTCCTCTCCCGTTAGCAATTTCCGAAGAAATTCCCAGATGGCACCACGAGGAGGTGGGAGTAGGGCTTACTAACAGAGCTGCTAGGTTTTCGGCTGCAGTGGCTCCTACTCGTTACTTAGCGGACCAGCACCTACCGGGAGATGCTGCCCCTACGAGGCCTTTGTTAGTCGTTTGCCATCCTAAGGAGCATCTTAGGAACCTGGAAATAGAAGGAGTCGAACACTACATATTCTGCAGGGACTTCACAGAAACACCAGCGCACCTTTTAATGGAATGCGAATCACTGATCCACAAATGAAAAAATTACCTAGGTGCATATCTCCTATCAGAAATGAATCTACCTTCGCTGGATCCACTCAAGACACTCCAGCTCATTGTAGCAGTTGGACTGGTGGAAGTGCCCGAGTGTATCATCGCCTAGAGCCCTAGTATGGTGGGGAAAATCGCATCATCACCCCCCCGCGGTGCCCGCTGGATAACTATCTGATAGTGAACTAACGATGAGCGTATGCTGAGTCTGATGATATATGTGTAGCTGAACACTCGGACCTGCGTAAACACATCTGGGTGAACTTCAGAGCGCATATGTTTAACCGGGCGAGTCATCTCTTGATCGGCTGAAATATGCGTCTCAGAAGTCTAGCAAGAGGCGGATGAATTGTCCAGATGGAATCAACGGTAACGTCTACAGAGCAGCGGATACCTTACCGGAGCTACTTCGACATATTTGGAGTTGAGGTCTGTAAGGATTTTCAATACTACGTCAGGGTATTGAAAAAGAGATGATGGCGGATGGGCCAACGGCAGCGCTCATATCCCCGAAGTGGGTTACTAACATCGGTGTATCCGGCCCCTCGTCCTAGGGGTTGCTAAAAAAGGATCTGGTCCTCCAGGTTGGGTGTTGTGCCGTCGGGTTAACTTCCCTACCACGTAAAAAACCTTTGGTTACGAAGCAACCAACAGCCTCGGATACGGATGAATTTACTGTTGACGACCCAAGCAAACGTAAAAAGGACAACGATCTTCGTGTCTGCACGTGGAATGTTAGGTCCCTCTACAAACCACGTGCAGCCGAACAACTTGCGGAGGCCCTAGAGTGTCTCAAAGCAGACATTACCGCCATCCAAGAAGTGCGATGGGATGGGCCGGGCAAAAGGAGTATGAAAAACTGCGACATCTACTACAGCGATTGCTACGCACACGGGTGCGGATTTGTCATTGCAGGCAGACTTAGGCAAGAAGTCTTGAGTTTCCGGCATGTGAACGAGCGCCTTATGACTATGCGTATCAAGGCTAAATTTACCAACATTAGCCTAATATACGTTCACGCCCCTCATGAGGAGAAGGACTACGTAACAAAGGACGACTTCTACCAGCTCTTGGACAAGACGTATGAGCAATGCCCTAGCCCCGACGTTAAAATTATCCTAGGTGATTTTAACGCAAAGCTAGGAAGAGAGGACGTCTTTAGTAGCGTGGTCGGAAAGCACAGCCTGCACGACATCACATCCGACAACGTACTCAGGCTAATCGACTTTGCGGCGGGGCGAAACTTTGTCGTAGCTAGTACGCGGTTCCCACGTCTCGACATTCACAAAGGAACATGACTCTCCTTTGATCGAAAAACTGTCAACCAAATCGATCACATTGCGAGGCACTCTTCCAGTATTCTGGGTGTCCGGACTCGGATCACTATCTAGTTGTAGCCAAGGTACGGATGCGGATATCCACAACGGAGCGAAATCAACGAAATACTGTGAGGAAATTTGACATCGAGAAGCTACAATCTCAAGAGACTGCCAGAACCTTTGCCGATCGTGTTTCTTCTAATCTCAATCTAAGTCCTATGCCGCCAGCAGCAAATGCGGAAGACCAGTGGCAGCGTTGCCAACAAGCCATCATAGATGCCGCCTCTGATGTACTGGGTTTCTCTCGGCCACCACAACGAAACCACTGGTTTGATGAGGAATGCCGGCAAGCACGTGCAGCTAAACAAGAGGCGTACAAAGCGGCGCTGCATAGAAGGACTGGAGCTGCTTACGAGCTCTACGTGCGCAGGAGAAAAGAGGAGCATCGGCTTCTCAGAAAGAAGAAAAAGGAGGATGAGAAGCGCTCGATCGAGGAGATTGAGAGACTTTATTGCAGGAATAATGTTGGAAAATTTTACCAAAGGATGAAAAGAACATGCCAGGGTTTCAAAGCCAGAACAGAAGCCTGCAGGGACGAAAATGGCAACATAGTAGTAGAATCGCAGTCGGTGCGGATGATATGGAGGGAACACTTCTGCAGACTGTTAAACGGCGATGATGACCAATATTCCGCTGTCAGGCAGAATGAGCCATTCAACAGTGACGATGGCAGTCAAGATTCCCGTCAACCCGATCAGAATGAAGTGAGGATAGCGATATCTAAACTTAAATCCAACAAAGCTGCTGAAGCCGACGGCCTTGCCGCTGAACTTTTCAAGGCAGGAGGAGATGAGTTGGTAAGGAGCATGCACCAGCTCATCTGTAAAATCTGTTCGGACGAAAGTATGCCCGATGAATGGAACCTCAGCATCATTTTGCCCGATCCTGAAGAAAGGAGACCCTCTGAACCGCGCCAATTACAGAGGTATAAGTCTCCTCAACATCGCATATAAGATCCTGTCTGCCGCATTATGTGAACGCCTAAACCCGATCGTCAACAACCTGATAGGTCCTTATCAGTGCGGTTTCAGGCCGGGAAAGTCCACCATTGACCAAATATTCACACTACGGCAGATCTTGGAAAAAACCCATGAATATAAAATCGATACGCACCACCTTTTCATCGATTTCAAAGTTGCCTATGATAGTGTGTATAGAGACGAGTTATACA
The DNA here is from genome assembly GCA_945910035.1 of Brachypalpus laphriformis. Lineage (NCBI taxonomy): Eukaryota > Metazoa > Arthropoda > Insecta > Diptera > Syrphidae > Brachypalpus > Brachypalpus laphriformis. Next base: position 168,144,977 of record OX246754.1, read on the forward strand.
GAGCCATGTCTAGTCTTGGCATCCCTGCCAAGCTCGTCCGTTTGTGCAGAATGACGATGGAGAACTCTCGCTGCTCCATCAAAGTCGATAAGAACATCACCGAAACGTTCGATGTCAGGAAAGGTCTTAGACAAGGCGACGCGCTATCATGCGATCTCTTTAACATAGTACTTGAGAGAATTGTACGAAACTCACAAGCCAACACCGGAGGTACAATCTTTTACAAGTCTGTACAACTACTCGCTTATGCCGATGACATTGACATAATCGGAAGAACTCAGCGGGCAGTCAATGGGGCATTTATGAGTATTGATATCGAAGCAACAAAGATTGGTCTAGCGGTCAATGAAAGCAAAACAAAATATATGCTGTCTACAAAAAAGGACACCCAACATCGGCGTCTTGGACAGAACGCCACAATAGACAGATATAATTTTGAGGTAGTAAAGGATTTTGTCTACCTAGGCTCTATGGTGAAATCCGCAAATGACATCAGTAGGGAGATCACACGAAGAATTACTCTTGCCAATCGTTGTTTCTATGGGCTAAAACGGCAATTGAGTAGCAAAGCCCTATTTCGAACTACTAAGGTAATTCTTTATAAGACTCTAATCATCCCAGTCCTGCTGTATGGCGCAGAGGCATGGGCTTTGACAAAACCGGATGAGGATGCCCTTGGTTATTTTGAGAGAAAAGTTCTTCGAGCGTTCTTTGCTCCCGTCTAGACGGTGAGTGGAGGAGAAGGTACAATGCCGAGCTATACGGCCTGTACAAGGACATCGACTTAGACAGAAGAGTTCACATACAGCGACTAAGATGGCTGGGTCATTTAGAGCGGATGGAGCCCAACGCTCCCGCTAAGAAAATTTTCAGAATCCACCCCGGATGGACGACGCAGTAGAGGACGACCTCGCGGTAGGTGGCGCAAACAAGTGGAGGGGGACCTCAACCAACTTGGCGTGCGCAACTGGAGGTAGCTGGCTCGTAATCGTGCTAGCTGGAGACGTTTTTTGGTTGAAGCCCAGGTCCACCCCGGACCGTAGCGCCATCTAAGTAAGTAAGTAAGTAAGCGTTTGGCACGAGGTCGCTGCATCCTGGAAAATGTGTTTCCATTAACAGTTCTATCGATTCTTGGCTTGACTCTGTTCAGGAATTATCGCTGCGCTTGAGATATCCCGCGACCGACGAGACTTTGGATAAAACGTCTGGCAGCCTCGTTAGTGGATTCACAATGGTTGTATCAGGACTCTGTTTTTGTGTGTAAAGATTAAGAAAGGACCTGTATGTGGCCCAGTCTACCTCTGATTTACTTGTTCTTGCTTTATTATATAATCTTCTGTTCCTAAGTTCGTTTGTCTACCAAGTGGCCTTAGTGGGCTTACGATTACGCGAGATGGAACAGGATTTATTAAAGGCTTTGCTCATTTTTCCAGTTATAAACTGGACAGCAGAATCGATAGATGCGCCATTTGGAAGAGTTTTATCCCTGTGATTGCGTATCCATGTGGGATGATTACCCTTATTACATAGTACAAGATTGGTCGAGATGATAAATTTAAAAATAGACTATTGTAGATATATGGTGCGCATTTGCGTCGCATCCCATCACCAAACATTTGTGCCTTGATTGGGCATGTTCTACCAGTTCACGAACCGTTCCCGCCTGTGGATTTTCTTCTTCATACACAGAAATTAGAAGAAAACGTTTCTCTCTGTTTTCAACGTTCACTACTGTTATATCATCGTTGCTGAATCTAGGTAAAAGAAAAATATTAATTGATTTTTTAACTAAGATGCAGAGTCTTATTCTACCTTCATTTGTGGAGTGAATCAGATGGTAATGTTTGGACTTTAAACCTTGTACCCGGTTGTTGAAAATATACGGCTCTTGGATTAAAGCCACGCCCTTTCTTTCTTTATTGGTAAGGAGCAATAGGTCATCAGTGGGTGCTTTGGAGTGGTGCAGATTAATCTGCACTACCGACAGTTTCTGACTCATTCTTGCAGTTTTCATTCAAGATCTTGATCCGGATCTCTCCCAGACCGAATTTGACCACGCCAGATCTACTTTTTAGCATTTCCGCTGAGCTTTTTTCTCCTTCCCACAAAAGGTTTTTACCTTCCTTATCCTCGCTGGTTTGGTCGTCAGTGCTTTTTTGCACGTATCAGCTTTCGTGATCGTCTGCTTATCAACCGCTCGCCCGTTCTTGGTTCATCTTTTTAGGGATCGGTCAGATTTGGCAAGCTGCTATCGATTAACAGGTCCATTTCTCTTAGTCGCTATTTGCTTCTTGGGTGGAGCTATAACTTACTTACTTACTTAGGTGGCGCTACAGTTCGGGGTGAACCTGGGCCTCAACCAACAAGCCTCTCCATTTAGCTCGGTCTTTAGCTAATTGCCTCCAGTTGCGCACTCCAAGTTGGTCGAGGTCCCCTTGAACTTGTGCGCCCCACCTACGGCGATGATTCCCTCTACTGCGTCGTCCTTCGGGATTAGATTCGAAGATTCTGCGAGCCGGAGCGTTGGTGTCCATTCGCTCTACATGTCCTAGCCATCTCAGACGTCCAATACGCAGTTTTTTGACTAGGTCGATGTCGCTGTACAGCTCGTATAGTTCGTGATTGAATCTTCTTCTCCAAAACCCGTCAACGCAAACGGGACCGAAAATCTTACGAAGAATTTTTCTCTCGAAGCGACCAAGGATATCCTCTTTTAATAAAGTCCATGTTTCAGCGCCGTAAAGCAGGACTGGGATGATCAAGGTCTTATATAGAGTCTCGTTAGTTGTTCGAGATAGGGTTTTACTGTTGAATTGCCTTATAAGCCCAAAAGAACAGCGATTGTTCACAAAACAAGAGTTATTCTTCGCTTGAATTCTGCGCTGATCTTGTTTTTCGAGTTTATAGCAGAGCCAAAGTAGACAAAGTCCCTTACTACCTCGAAGTTATAGCTGCCCACTGTGACGTTCTGTCCAATTCGTCGGTGTTGGCTTTCCCTTCTTGTTGACAGCATATACTTGGTTTTGCCCTCGTTTATCGCTAAACTCATTTTGGCCGCTTCCGCCTCAATGGTTGCAAACGCACCGGTGACAGCCCGCTGAGTTCTTCCGATAATGTCGGCGTATGCAAGCAGTTGTACGGACTTGTAATGGATTGTGCCTCCGGTGTTAGCTTGTGAGTTCCGCACAATCCGTTCAAGTACAATATTAAAGAAGTCACATGACAGCGCGTCACCTTGTCTAAAACCTTTTTTGACATCAAAGGTCTCGGTGAGGTCATTACCGACCTTGATGGAGCAGCGAGCGTTCTCCATCGTCAGCCTGTATAGACGGACAAGTTTGGCAGGGTTGTCAAAACTAGACATGGCTCTATAAAGCTCTTCTCTATAGATGCTGTCATAGGCGGCCTTGAAATCGATAGAGAGGTGGTGAGTATCGATTTGGAATTCTTGGGTTTTCTCCAGGATCTACCGAAGTGTGAAGATTTGATCGATGGTGGACTTTCCTGGCCTGAAACCGCACTAATAGGATCCAATCAGGCTGTTCATAAAAGGTTTCAGGTGTTTACACAATATCGCAGAAAAGATCTAGTATGCGATGTTGAGGAGACTGATGCCTCTATAATTGGCGCAGTTGAGCGGGTCTCCTTTCTTGTGGATCGGGAAAACGATGCTGAGATTCCATTCATCAGGCATACACTCGTCGGACCAAATCTTAGAGATGAGTTGGTGTATGCCCTCTACCAATTCATCCCCAGCTGCCTTGAAAAGTTCGGCCGGTAAGCCGTCAGGTCCAGCAGCCTTCCGCCATCTCTGCTTATGAATATCGAGATGAGGAAACCATGTGCTTGCTATGGTGACATTTCCACAGCAAAATCAATTAGCCTTAGTGCGTTATCAGACGTGGTGTCGTGTAGGCTATGCTTACCGACTGCCCTACCAAAGACGTCCTCCTTTCCTATTTTGGCGTTAAAATCGCCCAGTACTATTTTAACGTCGTATTTAGGACATTGCTCGTATGTTTTGTCGAGGAGCTCGTAGAAACACTCTTTGGTGGCAGAGTCCTTTTCTTCCGTGGGAGCATGAACACATATTAGGCTTATGTTAGCGAAGGTAGCCTTGATCCGGATAGTCATAATACGCTCGCTAACGTTTCGGAAGCTTAAGACTTCTTGCCTAAGTCTGCCGCGTATGACAAATACGCATCCGAATAAGCGTTGCCTGTTGCCTCTGTAGCAATCACCGTAGTAGATGTCACAGTTTTTCATCCTCTTTTTGAACGGCTCATCCCAGCGCACTTCCTGGATGGCGGTAATATCTGCTTTATAGCAGTCTAGGGCCTCTGCTAGTTGTTCGGCTGCACGTGGTCTGTAAAGGGACAGAACATTCCACGTACAGATCCGAAGGTCGTTGTCCTTATTTCGTTTGCTGGGGTTGTCATTAGTTGAGTCATCCTTATCCGAGGCTTTTGGTTGTTTCGGAACCATAGCTATAGCGGGTTCGTTTCAATATTTACCTTTGTCTGCAGTTTTAGGAGAGCTACGTGCTGCCTGCCCTATGTCCATAAGATTTCTTATGCTTTCCGATCAGTGCCTTGTCTCGCATTACCGGGTTACACACGACACATTTTTTAGTTAACTTTCAGTTTTTAAAGTGAAAGGTAAAAAAAATAAGAAAACATTAAAATGAATAAAATAATGTGTCGTTCAAAGCACATATCCATTGAAATACGAAGCTAAATTGCTTAGCTCCATAAAATGGATAAATCCGAAAGAGATATCTTCAGTGAAGTTGATAATTTCAAAACTACTCATAGAGTCCATTACATCATCATGCGATTTAATGAAATCGGAAGCATGATGTTGTTCCTGTTTGGCACGACAAAAAAAGGGTTTCGTTCGACGTTCCGTAGAGGAAACCACATTGTATTGTGTCCACCGTAAATTATGGAGGTGGATCAATTTTAATGTGGATAACCCTATCTTTCAGCGGAACCACCGATCTCGTCGTATCGAAGACATTTTAAACAAAGAGGGCTACAGAAGCATTTTATATGAAAATTCCAATTCCAATTCCAATTGTTTTTCGGTTTATTGGGGAAGGGTTCGTCTTTCCACAAGACAACGACCCCAAAGTTGTGTTCAAGCTTTCTACAACAGAAGGAACAAGACGAAGTGCTAATGAAAATGTTTTGGCCACCACAGTCGGCGGATTTGTACACAATTCAACTTTTATGGAATCACTTCAGAAAGATTCGCGAAAGGTTTTATTTTACACTAGGGTAAAATAAAACCTTTATTATTTTTGGCAGCAACTGAACATATCCTGGAATAGCATTCCAATCGGCACAGTATCCAAATTGAAGGAGAGGATGCCTAGACTTGTCAAACCTGTTCTAAAAGCTCGAGAAGGATACTTCGACGAAATTAAAGCTTAATGGTTTTTTTTTTAAATAAATTATTTATTTTGTTCATTTGTGTTTCCTATGTTTCATTGAAACGCTATCTGAAATCGTAATGTACTTCAAATAAAAGAACTTGTTGGTGCTCTCAAACCTATGAACTGTAGTGTACTTTTCTATTTCCATTAAGTGAAAAAGAAAATGGGGTGCAGAGTATCAGGCTGATAGTTTCAGGAACAGAAGTTTGGGAGCCTGTAGTTGAGAGTATGTGGCGCATATATTTCGTTCATCATTATATATTGCATATTTTTTCGAGGTAAAAAATCGATTAGATTTTCAAATAGATTGGATTACTAAAGTTTGAGAGCCTGTAGTTATGAGTAGACATTTAATAGAGTGGAGTATGCGGCGCATGTTTACTTCATCATATGTATTGCATATTTTTTCGAGTTCAAAAATAGATCATCTTATAACCACAGTACACTCGATATAACGTGAACTAATGAAAACATGGATTATCAAGAAACGTTTTCAAATAGGAGTTTTTTTTTTAAGTTAAATAAAGGTTAGTTGTGAGAGCTTATAGAATATATTCCAATCACAAATTATATGAAAAAAATGTTTTGTATTCATATTTATTTATAAAAATAACAGAAGGAACAAGAAAGTTAACAAAAACGTGAAAACCAGCCACTCGCACAAAACATTACTTGCCATAAGTTCTTAACGCACACACACATTCGACATACAATATACAAACTTGGCTAAACGATTACTTATTTCCTTTCTTCTTGTTAAGGCATGTTTATTCGTGATAAAATGTGCATTTGCGACCAACAACAGCAACATTTCACGTTATGAATCATATTCACGTTACTAGATTGCTAATGTAAGAAAAATTGCGTTCATGTTACTGAATAGTTCACGTTATCATATAGTCACGTTATCGTGAGTGACTGTAAATTGAAATGAGTTCCATAGTTCTGAAAGCTTTGTTGATACCCCATCTGATAGCGAAATGGTCTTCAATAGGTCCTACCAGGGAATTCCTGATACACAGCACCATCCTGTAGGTGATGATTGGTGGAGACAAGCGCTTACTTTTCTCATTAAGCTATGTGCAATAAATTTGCAGCAACTTATTGCATGCAATAATATTAGCATGTGTAAATGGTAGAAAAAACAGATTGTTGGAAGCAAAAACATTTGCAGCTGTAATTCTGCATGTGATGTGAATAATTCAGTTTTGTTTCCATGATCTCTTTGCGTATTTGCATCTGTTTTTTTGCCATTTGCCGCAACATTTTAGGAACATCGCAGCAATTAACAATGTGGAGTCGTGAACTTGTTAAAAATAATTGAAAAATACGAAACCGCTCCCCAGCTATGGGATATTTCTTCGCCTCATTATAAAAGTAAATTAAGAAAACAAGTAGTGTTGAAAATATAGCAACTGACTTACATATGGAAGAAAATAAGGTGAAAAATAAAATACATAATTTGTGATACAATTATTACATGAAGTACACCGAATAAAGCAGATAAAGAGTGGACAAACTGCAAAAGATCATGAGGAAAGGCACTGCGAGTTCTTCGATGGCCTTAGATTCAGGAAATAATTAATGAAATGAAATGACTTTCATGTGGTGTAAACTACCGTGCAATATCGTGAGGGAAATGGTCATGCAAACAACTGCAAATGAATTTTTCAAAGTTTATACATTCACATTTTGACTAGGTATGAATATATTCAAATATTCGCAAATATTCACCGCAAATTTTTGATGCAAATGTTTGCTCATCCGTACGTAGCTTTAGGGATACTATTGCATTTGTATAAGGTTGTCTTAGGAGCAAGTAGCAAGTACTACCTACCTACCATCTACCCTACAGTCCTTACATATATAAATGTCAATGGTAATTGATGGATACATTAAAAGTAATGTAAAAGCAAAAGTCGGGGATTAAAGGAAATAAATATATAAGTACATACTTGCCACAAACATCCCATATAGTCTGATAACTATTTCGGATGATTGTCCGATGATAGTCGAGATTGTATTTTTTCGGGGATCGAACCTTGAACCTAGAGCGCAATAGTCTGACACACTAACCACGGTGCCACGGCTGCCCCTATCAGAAATGTAAAAATTTGAGAACTAAAATGAGAAGTTCAGTCTCATTCAGGAATATTATTCTCCATTAGTGGAAAATTTTGATGTCGAAGAGAATATTTTTTACAAAGAGAAAAATAAAATAAAATAATACGTGGAATATTACGAAATTCTTATTTTATTGTAGTTAATTTTGTTTCATCAAAACTGGTCCAGTAATTTTTGAAATAATGAATAATTTCTGCAGGCATAAAAAACCCAAACCGCTGTGTATCATATTAACAATTCGTTCAAGAGCCAGAAACCCAGGAGATTATCATTTTGGAATTATTTTAATATTTAGCACAATATTTATAAGTAGTTATAATGTTCATCGATACGGAGCTATTTCCTCAGTGGAACACACCTCATAAAAGTTCTCATTTCGGTTATTCTTTGATTGTGTGTGAACACCTATTTAACCTCCACTCCCGAGCATGATTAATTTGGTTATCTCAGCTGTTTCCAAAATGTCAGACACTTGGTATTATTCGCAATTTTCTATTGACTTAGAACGCACTCCAGCCACTTCAAAATTAACAGTTAGGTTTCCGAGGTTTCGGTAAAAGTTCATCGAAACCTCGGGGTTTCGGTTCGGTGGGAACATGGTATTAGTAATCGATGTTTAATTAGTTAGAATTTTTAATTTAATTATACTGTCGGTTATGATGCAGTTGTAAATCTGTATATGAATGTTGGAGAGTCTTTTTAATTATATTTCTTAATTATATATATTCATCAGTTTTGTACCATTTGTGTTTACATTCTTAAATTCTTTATTTGTAAAGTCCGGGGAACTAATAAAGAATTATTCAAATGAGCTATAGAATCTGGACTATGCTCCATCAGAGCCTAATCCATTGGTGGAATATTCACCTTGGATAGGTAAATCTTAGCTATCCGTCGAGATGTGAATAGCTCTATACATATGCAATGAGAAGTTCTTCTACTTTTAGTTCAATTCGGCTTTAAAGTGGGAAATACACGATGTAACTATCGCAGCGGTTTGTGTTGTACCGACATCAGCCCAACTGTTGTATGCAGTACACACATTACACAATCTGCGTACGATTTACGTACAACCAGACATTTTCAGTCATTTTAGACATACACATCATATAATTTCTATAGAATCTATTTCACACTTCCACGAGGCACAGCAGATGAAACGGAGACGATACCACCAGCTACAACTGAGGAAGTTATAGAAGCCGCAGCAGCTATCGAAAGCAACAAGACGCCAGGGGTGAACGGGGCCCCGACTTTGTTCTGAAAGAGGCGATCAAAAGCAGACCATATGTCTTTACAAACCTCTACACAGCATGCTAAACAGAAGGAAAATTCCCGTCTCAGTGGAAACGGCAACGACTAGTCCTTGTACCAAAGGGCGACAAACCACCTGAGCAATCATCGTCGTACAGGCCGCTAGATACACTGGGGAAAGTGCTTGAGAAAATTATACGGACAAGACTAGAGCAATACACGGAAGGGGACTCGGGGCTTTGCAACCGACAGTTTGGATTCCGAATGTAACGAAGCACCAACCATACAATACAAGCGGGAGAAAGATGGCTCTGAGGAACAAAACAGTTCTATGCTGTGGGAACACTTGATGTCCAGAACGCCTTCAATTCAGTCGACTGGAGCTGTATACTAAAATCACTGAGTGACCTGCAGGTATCAAACAACCTACTGCGGATAATTGTGAGCTATTTCGAAGACAGAACCATTTAGTATGACACAGAAGAGGGACCAAAGAGGTACAAAATCATGGGAGGAGGTTCACAGGGATCGGTCCTGTAACAAATTCTATGGAACATAATGTACGATGGCATTCTAGCAATACAAAGGCCAAACGGAGTAGACATCATCGGTTACGCCGACGATATCGCAATCTTAGTAGTGGCCAAAAAATTAGGGGAAGTTGTGCAAAACTGCAATCAAACAATCGCAAACGAAGTTATGGCTACAGACATCAGGTTTAGAGCTAGCAGCTCACAAAACCGAAGCCGTTGTCATAAGCAGCCGTAAAAAATTGGAGTACCTCACCATACAGGTCGGTGGGCAAACTATCGAATCGAAGCCATACATCAAGTACCTGGGAGTGTTGCTAGACCACAGACTCAGCTTCAGGGACCGCGAGAAGGCCTCCTGGGCAGTATCGGCACTATGCAGACTAATGACAAATATTGGGGGACCAAGGCAGCCAATCAGAAATCTCTTAACAACCGTGAGTAAGTCAATACTCTTGTATGCGGCCCCAATATGGGCATCAGCGACGCATCGTAAGTCATACATTAGAATGATGAACTCGGCGCATAGAATCGCATCTCTAAGGGTATGCTGCGCCTTTAGAACTGTATCAGCGGATACGATAAGCGTAATATCAGGCCGAATGCCTATCGATCTAGACACGAAGAAAACTGCGGCACTACGCGAAAACGAGCACGATGGCGGAACAAAAGGTATAGAAGCTATAAAAGCAGAATGGCAGCATAGGTGGAACATCACAACCAAAGGGCGGTGGACATGCAAATTGATCCCCGGAGTGGATAAATGGATAAGCAGAAAGTTCGGGGAGGTAAACTACTACCTAACACAATTCCTATCGGGCACGGATGCTTCCGAGAGTATCTCTACAAGTACAAGCACGCGGATGACCCATTCTGCCAGCACTGTGAAGGAAAAGTGCAGAACGCAGACCATGTACTGATGGAATTCCAAAGAGAAATTGGCGGGCAAGTGACCCTAAGAAGCCTGAACTCATTTATGTTGACCAGCAGCGAAGGCTAGGAGACTGCAAATGAAGCCATCACAAGTATGATGCAGCAACTGCGTATAGAGGAACGAGCAACGAGAAACGAAGATCCTGCCAGCTCTACCAGAAATGACGAAATGTCAAATCTGCCCCTGTGAAGCAATGCCTTGACTGGCGGTGCCGCAGGGGGACAACAGGACAGAGAAACTGGAGGGGTTTTTTATGCACGTAACCATGCAGGTGCATGGAGTCTTATGATAGCTACTCTCCAACTACGCACTGCTGCAGTTCGAAGATCCCACGACAACACAACAATGCCCAGGTGCAACATCGATAGACTTAGTGATCCCTCAGTGCGCCAACAATTCAGGGAGCACTTTTCGCAAGGTGTGGAAGCAATCAGCAGCTCAATGCCCGCAACCATCCAAGGACATTGGTGTGCTGTGAAAAATGTTTTTACATCTGGTGCTTAAAGAATTGTCGGTCGATCGTAGGGAAGACATAGGGCGTGGCTTTCCGAGGATACCTGGAGAAGGATTGACGAACGAAAACAGCTGAAAGCTCGCGTTGCAGCTACCCCAGCAGCAGGGAGAAGCGAGCTAGAGTCCCTATATCACATGAAGATGAGAGAAGTTCAGCGTAGCGTGCGACGTGACAAGCGCAACTACATCAACGCGCTGGCTACAGAAGCAGAAGAAGCTGCACGGAGGTGCGACAGCAGGACCGTCTACAGAATCACGAAAGAGCTGACAGGTGGTCGCAGCTCCAGCCAACACCCAGTGAAAAGCCTAGACGGCTCCTTGCTCATTTCAGATGAGGACCAGCTCAAGAGATGGAAAGAGCATTTTGCTACGGTTTTGAACTGTGTATTCGCTAGCGATATGCTCCCAAATCAGACTGAGATGCCCGAGGTGAGAAGTTCCCGAATACGCACCACGACTCCCAGTAAAGATGAGATCATTACCGCGATCAAGGCACTCAAAATCAACAAGGCGGTAGGACTTGACGGTATTCCAGCAGAGCTCTTACGAGCAGCGCCCACAACATCGGCTGAGCTTCTGCTTCCACTTTTAGAGAGAGCTTGGGAAGATGAGAGCTTTCCTAACGAGTGGAAAAAGGGAATGATCGTCAAGCTTCCTAAGAAGGGAAATCTAATGGAGTGCGGAAACTGGAGGGTATCTGCGTGCTGCCTGCTGTAGCTAAGATAAAGCTAAAATCATCCTGGAGCGAATCAAACAAGATCTCGAAGACACACTCGATGCCGAAGAAGCAGGTTTCCGCTTTGGATCCTCCTGTGCCGACCACATCAACACCCTGCGGATTATCATCGAACAGTATGTTGAATATCGATCGCCACTGCACCTGCTGTTCATCGATTTTGAGAAGGCGTTCGATAGTGTCAACAGGGAGTTTATTTGGCGTGCCTTACGCAGGAGAGGCATTCCCGATAAACTAATTGCTATTATCAAAGCTACATCTGAAGGCTCCAAATGTCACGTTCTGCACAGAGGAAGGTTGTCTGAGGAATTTGAGATCCAAAGTGGGGTAAGACAAGGCTGTATCCTTTCACCAATATTATTCCTATTGGTGATTAGCGATGTGCTTCATGCAGCTTTGTCGACGGGAAACGGGGGAATTCGATGGACTCTTATATTTCAACTGAAACATTTTGACTACGCTGACGATGTATGCTTACTCTCCCACAGAATTATGGATCTCCACCAAATGACAGCAGATGTGGAGAGGGAGGTGCGGCTGCGGTGCCGTTGCGGTGCGGCTGCGGTTCGGCTGCGCTGCGTCAGCAGGCGTCGTCGGGCTGAAAATTAATACGGAAAAAACTAAAATGATCAGTCTTGAAACAAACTCATCGGCTCAAATATGCATTGCTGGACAACCGGTAGAGAGACTAGAGGATTTGCAGTATCTTGGGAGTATTGTCTCGATCGATGGTGGAACCGAACTGGATATAGCCAACAGGATCGCCAAAGCAAAGTCCGCGTTCGGGATGTTGTCCAAAATATGGCGAAGCAATGCAATCAGTTTGAGCACCAAAATAAGACTGTTCCGCTCCAACGTTGAATCCGTGCTGCTATACTATATCACGCTATACTACTATCACGAGAAAGCTGCAAACGTTCGTTAATAGGTGTCTGCGCAATATCTTAAGGATTTTCTGGCCCAATCGTATCTCTAACGAACACCTTTACAAAAGAACGGGTCAGGAACCAATAGGCGCAACCATCCAACGACGGAAGTGGCAGTGGACTGGTCACACGTTCCGAAAGGGTGACAGTTTCATATCGAACCATGCTATGCAATGGAACCCTCTAACTCAGGATGGCAGAATACCTGGCGGTCCGAGGAGAACATGGCGCAGAACAGTCGAGAAGGAGGCACGGCAGTTAGGGAAAAGTTGGGGAGAACTCAGACACATTGCCAGAAACCGTACACGACGGCGCGTAGGCGTAGTAGAGGCCCTAGGACCCACAAAGGGATACAGGACATAAGTAAAGTAAGAAGTATGGAGTCGGGCATAACTCGTAGCATGGGCTACAAGTACCCATAAGGGATTTTTACCCCTACCAGCGCATCAGAAAAAGAACAAAAATGCAATCTGTGCATGTGACAGCGGTTGTACAGTCAATACCATACGACCATACGATATTGGTACAACGGTCGGTTGTGTGGATACACACGATATAAATATTGTACACAACACCAAAACTGTCAAACCGTTGGTACAATAGTTGTATCGTGTATTTCCCACTTAACTTCCCTTAACTGCAACTTCTTCTTCGCAGGTTTCATTTGCATTTAAATTATTTGACTTTGCTTTTAATTCTCCTTTATTCTACGTTAATTGAAATGTAAGTTTTTCTTCTCAGTTTTAAATTAAATAAATTTTTTTAATAGCGCATTTGACTTTAACAGTGAACAAGCGCTTTTAATAAAATGCCACAAAATCCCAAAAAACCCTTCCATACTTTGCACCTACCCCTAGAATCAAGCTCCTAGCCGCAATTTGGCAGTCACTTCACGAACTGTCAAATACAAACATTATAGAAAAAATTAAACATGGCGTCGCATTAAAATGTCTTCTGTCTTGTCGTAGAATTTTGTTATTTGATTATAGATTATTTCTTATTTATCGGAGTGCATTTTACAAATATTTATTCAAAACCCGAGAAATGCATAACTTCATAAGCTAAATAGATGCAACATCAACAATGGCATTGGTGACAGTGCAACGATCGCCTAGTGTTACTGGTTCTCCACAATGTTCCAATTCGGTAAGCCAAAGAAAAGCAACAAAAAAAAAACCAACCTCCCTGTGAAAATTTTTGTTCCTCCTTTCATTTAATCGTGACCAAAAAAGGAAACAACTTATTTACGCTTATCCCACCACCAAACAGACGGCTGATTTTTGACCAAATCAACTCGGATACGCGATTGTCCCAAAAGTTTTTAATATTTTTTGCATTTTTCCTTTTGTTTTGTTGCACGCACAATAACAATACGCCTTTCGTTCGCATTGCCCCCTCCCCTCAGCCGCCCCCTCGTCAACAGCCTTTGTTCCTTGCCAAATGTGTGTGAAAATTGAAAAAGTAATGCGCGCGGGGGGAGTGAGGTTTTACACCATACGGAGCAGCGCGGCGCGGCGCGGCTACACGGCAACGGCAAACGGATACGAGTTTTCTATTTTCCTCATGAGTTTTCGCCTTGACTAGAGAAAAAGAGTCTAAATATATACGCCTAGCCGAGCGCTATGTGTGCAGAGGAGTGTGTGTTTATTAAAATTGTTCTTGATTATTCAAGGCGAAAAATTTTGTTATTAATAAAATTTGAGGCAGCCGTCGCCGCCGTCAGTGAAGTCTCCTCGGCACACTCGCATGTGGGAAACGGAAAATGTTGGGAAAATGTTTTTCGTGTTGGACGAGTCAGACGGACGGACGGACGGACAGACGGATCATTTGTGCGCAGTCCTGTTTGGTCTTTATTTTACATAAGATAATGTGTGTTTAGTTTACACATTTCATTGAGAGTTCCAAGAGCGCATTTTATAAATACACGTATTGAAACGCAAAACTTTGTCGTCCAACGATTGTTGGTTGTAAATTGCCGCTGCCGGTGGACTGTTTTGCGAAAAAAGACAGAAGATTAATAATATTTTGATGATCATTTTGTTAAAAATGGAAACTTATGTGAGTTTTAAAAATAACTTATAGTAAACAGTGTTTTTTTTTTTTTTTTTGACGACTAGTGGGACACTTCTTTAAAAGGGAGTTTATCTGAGTTCTTTGAAAGAAGCATATACAACGTATTCGTACTCCTCTTTGAATCAGGAACTGTTGTTATCCTCAAAAGTGTATCCTCTCCCCTTCTATCGACTCTTTATTAATAGCCTCATTAAATCCTTGAAAAATCAAGTATCTTCTCTAGAGCGTGAAAATGTCCCATAATTAAAGGTCAAAGGCCAAATAAATGTGAACACTGCTTTGTTCATAGTATTTCCCTTGATTTAGGGGAACAACACTAAATCTGAGTTCTTTTTCGCACGTTTTTCTTGTGCACTATTGTTTTTACAACGATGCTCCATATCGAGACATCAGTTTGTCAGCAGACTATTAGCCACGAATTTCCTTGTTTACCTTTTAATGCAAATTGCACGGTGTTAGTAAACATACGAAAATTAGGGAACGTCATAGTGAACGTCACTTTAGCTATACGAAGCGATAATCTTATTGCCAGGGCTACTGGTCAAAGAGTTGGATGTAGTCACGTTGCTGTTCTAGGATTGCCTTATCAATTTTAAACTCAAAATACTACGAAAAGGAAGCCGGGAGCTGGAAATGCAATAAAAAGATAACACGGCATTATTTTGAGAAAATATTAACCAAAAATATTTCTATCATGAAATAAGCCAAGAGCTTGCCTATCAACATGAAGTTAATGTTATTCCGAGGACTATTTAGAGAAAACTGCAAAACATGGGACTTAATGAACGAAAGCCTAGAAAAAAGCCTACATTAACAAAAAAAAAAAAAATGCGAGCGAAAAAATAACGATATCACTCAGGATGACTGGAAAAGGGTAATTTTTACAGACGAGTCACATTAAATCAACATCATTTAGATAGTATCTCCTACGTATGCCGAAGATCGAATTAAGAGTTGAAGCAAGACTGGGGAGGCATTCGTTTTTACGGATGTAGTCAATAGACAATAAACACATTTTTGGAGCCTTCGATCGATATGCTGTTTCCAGTACGTATAGACCCAATTTTTCTGGACGACTCTGCACCATACCACAGAGCCAAAAGCGTTTGTACATCACTTTTTAAATGGCATGGTATGCCCTCAACTACATACATAAATATTTGGCACAACAGCTCATAAAGGACCTAAGCCTAGCTTCTCGCAACCACTCGTGTTGTATGCGTTATATTATTCGTACGAATGGAAGGGGTACCTACAGGTTTGTAGGGAATTTTTTTTTATTTTGTTTTAGAGAAACGTTTTCCTGACAGAAATACTCGGATGTTTGTCAAACGTTCGCGAGAAGTGGGACCGTGAAAAAACTTGTTAGTGTTTTCACAACTTACTTACTTACTTAGGTGGCGCTACAGTTCGGGGTGAACCTGTGCCTCAACCCGAGCCTCTCCATTTAGCTCGGTCTTCTCGGTCTCGGCCTCCAGTTGCGCACTCCAAGTTGGTCGAGTTCCCCTTGAACTTGTGCGCGCCACCTACGGCGATGATTCCCTCTGCTGCGTCGTCCCTCGGGGTTAGATTCGAAGACTCTGCGGGGAGGAGCGTTGGTGTCCATTGGCTCTACATGTCCTAGCCATTTCAGACGTCCAATACGCAGTTTTTTGACTAGGTCGATGTCGCTGTACAGCTTGTTTAGTTCGTGATTGAATCTTCTCCTCCAAAACCCATCAACGCAAACGGGACCGAAAATCTTACGAAGAATTTTTCTCTCGAAACGACCAAGGATATCTTCATCCTCTTTTAATAGAGTCCATGTTTCAGCGCCGTAAAGCAGGACTGGGATGATCAAGGTATTATATAGAGTCTCCTTAGTTGTTCGAGATAGGGCTTTACTGTTGAATTGCCTTATAAGCCCAAAAAAAACAGCGATTGGCAAGAGTTATTCTTCGATTGATTTCTGCACTGATCTTGTTTGTAGAATTTATAGCAGAGCCAAGGTAGACGAAGTCCCTTACTACCTCGAAGTTATAGCTGCCCACTGTGACGCAGTAGTCACAACTACTAAGCAAAAAAAGAAATTACTTGACTTTTCAATACAAAGGTTAAGCAATACTTGCATAACGCTGGTATAAAAAACTTGCATTGCCCTGAAAACAGCCCGGATCAGAACCCAATGGGAAATTGCTGGGCGCAGTTAAAACGATTCATTGTGAAGAAAAACACTTAAACTAAGGATAGATCCATCCTTACCATAAAATAAGTTCGGCAAAACGAAATAACAACGGGCTATTGTCAGAAGCTGATAAATTCAATGCCTGCCAGAATTGCTGCTGTTATTTTGACTCGATTTGGACATACGAATTATTAGCTAATTTTAATTCTATACTCTGTTCAATTTATATATTGTCAGTACAGGGCTTATGGAAGAGCTTTTTCATGAAAATAAAAATAAAAAGAAGAGGGTTTCGTGTATAATATAATATTTAATTGTGCAGTGCAATAAACATTTACATACATCGGTCTACATGTTTCTGTTCATGAAATCTTAATGAACAGTTGGTAACCCTGCCGACATTTATGAGAGAATTGTGTCAATTTATAATGCTCAATACGGCAACCATGTGAGAACTTTGGAATGGAGATAGCTTATTGAAATCCATAATAGTAAGGGAGAAAGGCAAATATCCTATCTTCCCTGTACTGAAAATATAAATTGAACAGAGTATAGTAACCTTCTTGTCTTAAACAACTGTTTTTTTTTTTTTATTTATAATTATGTTTTACTTTATAAATCCTTCATATTTCATATCTTGTCTAATATTATCATTGAATTTGTAACGGGTGATCCAATACGAAGTCCTTTTTTTAATAGGGATTCTCGAGCATAGCTCGCGTGACAAATGTCATGTCCATCTGACATTTCTTTTCAGTATTCATTGGCATTTCATCATGAATAGACTTACGTCTGAACAACGTTTACAACTTGTGCAAAGCGACCCAAGAGCTACCAATGCATCCGAAAAAATGCACTGTTTGGTGCGGTCTATGGACGGTATCATCGGACCGTATTTCTTTAAAAATGCGGAAGAAAGACGCGTAATCGTCAATGGCGAACGCTACAGAACAATGATCCGTGAATTTTTGTTGTCAAAAGTTCAAGACATTGGTGTAGGTGACTTGTGGTTTCAACAGGATAATGCACAGTGCCACACAGCGAGCGAAACCATCCGGTTATTGAGAGACAATCTTCACGAAAACATCATCTCAAGAAATAAACCTGTGAATTGACCTGCAAGATCATGCGATCTTACTCCGCTGGATTATTTTTTGTGGGAGTATGCGAAATCACTTGTTTACGTTGATAAACCACAATCGATTGATGCCTCGGAAGCGAATATAACAAGCGTTATTAACGGAATACCGGTCGATATGCTCGAGAGATTGCTCGAAAATTGGGCCCACAAAATGGACCATCTGGGGGCTAGTTGCGGACAACATTTATATGAGATTATTTTCAAATATTAATTGTTATAAACCGAATTAACAGCTCTATTCCAAATTGATTTTTATACATTAACTTCAGGAAGTTCTTATTGGAACGCCCTTTATGTGCTGAAACATTTTATTTGTGTTATTTTTCTTATTTTTGTGCTCATATAAAACTGAAAGCTGTTAAATGTTCAAACTATATTCAAAATAACTAAAATAAGTGACAAAGATAGAAATTGCCGCCATAATTTAAGAAATTTCCAAACGCAAGAGAATGGTAACATTTATTTGGCCACTAGTGTATATGGGATTTCTAGCCCGACGGTATTCCCTGAGATTTTTTTCTTCTGTGGGGACTATTATTAGACTTATTAGAGAAGACGGCGCCGACCCTCTCTTGTGGAAAAAGATGGATGAAATCCTTGCGAAACACAGTGAATCGATAGTTACACTATTATCCTCTAAAATTTCCAGCCTAGAGGCCTCGATTCTTCAAAAATTTGAATCACAGGTAACCGTCCTTAAAAGTGAAATTTCACACATAAATAAACGTGTATCGACCCTCGAACAATCATTTTCCACGATCACTAAAAAAAATGATTCCCTTCAATCGGTTCTTCTCATCAAAAAATCAGTCGGCGAGGTACAAAAACAACTATCCGAAGTCGCATGTCAACAACAAAAGCAGATCACAAACCTGGAGACCGAGTTGTTTTCTGCCAAACAAGCGATAGAGGCAGCCGCGAACAAAAATGTGGCAACCGATGCAGTTCTCTATGGAGTCCCTTTCAACCCTGACGAAAACCTCAAAACAATTTATCACAGCCTATGTCACACTTTGAATATAATGCCACCGACATTAAATGCTATTATTCGCACTCGGCCAACAAAAACATCTAATAACTCCGCAATCCTGATCAAATTCAATTTTCCACACCTCCACCCTCGTTGCGTATCACCGGTTGACTGCGAATTGGAGTATGTGTTCGTTGAATTACTCAGCAACAATGACAAACTTTTACTTGGAACTGTGTACAGGCCAAGACGGTCGATTAGCTTATCTCCTTTGATGGTTTTGCTTGAAGACATCGCCGCGAGCTGTCCTAATATCATTGTCTGCGGTGGTCTTAATAGTGATTTGTTAACTAATGGTGGGTTAATGAATGATATGAGCTCCTTTAACATGTACCCTGTCAATGTTCGGACCCCAACTCATTTCTCCCAATTTGAGAGCACCCTTCTGGATGTATTTTTTGTAACCGACACTAATAAAGCGCTATTCTACGACCAGTTGTCTGCACCTGCTTTTTCACGTCATGACCTTATTCATCTAACGTATGATTTCAACATACCTTCACCATCAGTTCGATCATGTAAATTTCGTGATTTTAAAAGCATTGATAGACTGGCACTCGAAAATAGTGTTAATAGTATTCCATGGGAAAATATTTTTCACATGCCATCTTCAGATGAACAGTTTGAGTTTCTGAACATTAATGTTATTAATCTCTTTAACGAACATGTTCCTATTAAAGCAAAGGTGTTAAGATCTACCTCACAGCCTTGGTTCACAAATGACATTCGTCGGCTTTTGAATGAGAGAAACGAAGTTTACAATCGGTGGAAGCAATACAAAATTGATGAGGATCGTCGTCGGTATCGCTTGCTTCGTAACCAGGTAGTCACTGCTATCCGCACAGAAAAGGCAAGAGTGCTTACAAACCGGATCGCCACATCAGGTAACGGGCGAAAACTGTGGAACAACTTGCGTAGTATGGGAATTGGGAGGCAAAAACCAGACCCGCCAATAAATGCTGACTGCGATGAACTCAATTTTAAGTTCATCTCCCAAGTCCCACAGCCCTTGTCTGATCCTCCAACCCTCACGTATGAAAATCAATCATCTACAGGATTTAGCTTCTCCATGGTCGAGCCTGCTGATGTGGTTGAAAGTCTGGACGACGTTCACCCGGTTTTCGTAAAGCTCTCCTTCCCAAGCTTTTACCTTTTTTAACACATTTGCTAAACACGGTCCTAACAACGTCTGTATTTCCTACACACTGGAAGCTTGCAAAGGTCATTCCCATCCCTAAAGGAAGAAACAAGAATGAGTACAGACCCATATCAATACTCCCATTCCTCTCTAAAGTGTTCGAGAGGATCATTCAAAAACAAATTAATACGTATCTGAACGATAAGGGTTTGCTTTCCAAATTTCAATCAGGTTTTCGTCCCAATCGAAGCTGCACAACAGCAGTTCTGAACGTTGTTGATGATATTAGAAGCGCAGTAGACAGCGATCAGATAACCTTCTTGGTGCTTCTTGATTTCTCGAAGGCATTCGATTCGATAAGTCATCCCGTATTATGCAGCAAACTATCAAATCTGTACGATTTCGCACCTGAAGCAGTGAAATTAATTTTCTCATATCTATCAGGTAGAAAGCAAGCTGTAGTAATGGGAGATAAGACATCAGTATTATTAAGTTTAAAGCAAGGCGTCCCGCAGGGCTCAATATTGGGGCCACTTCTTTTCTCTTTGTACATTAATGAAATTCCTCAAATTGCTGTGCAATCTCTTATACATATGTACGCCGATGATGTCCAGTTATATAAAAGTTGTCCTCTGGGACTCATAGAACATTGTGCTTAGACCATAAACGAGGACCTTCAAAATATTTATAACTGGTCGCGAGTCAATAGCTTAGTACTAAATCCTGAAAAATCTAAAGTCATTGTGATCTCTAAGAAATCTGTAGACCTATCGTACTTCCCTCGAATCTACCTAAATAAGGCTCCTATAGAATTTGTTGACAATGCAAAAAACTTGGGAATTATATTTAATAGAAATTTAACCTGGAAAGACCACGTTAATTCCATTGTCGGTAAAGTATATGGTGCTCTTCGATCGCTTTGGGTCACAAAAGATTTCACTCCTCTAAAAACACGCAAAATGCTCGCTAAGACATTAGTTATACCTATCCTTACTTATGGATGTGAAATCTTTTGCAAAAGCGATGCTGTGAGCAAGAGAAAACTTAATGTGGCATATAACAATATCGCGCGATATATTTACGGTTTAAAGAGGTACGATCATGTCTCGAGATTTTCTAAAAGTATCTATGGTATGTCGTTCGATAACCTCTTAAATTTTCGAACACTTTTGCTACTATTTAATATACTTCAGAGCCATCACCCTTCCTATCTTTACAATAGACTTCAGTTCTCAGCATCAAACAGACTCTCACAGCTCATTCTTCCCCGGTTTTCGTGTTTGACATCCGAAAGGCAATTTCTCGTCAATGCCACCCGCTTATGGAATTCTCTACCACCCACTGTAAGTAGAACAAGTAATCTCACCGAATTTAGGACACGACTGCAATTATTCCTCTCTACATCCGATTAGCTTTCCGGTCTTCCTGAACCAAGATAATTTTTATGTTCTCTGTTCATAGCTTTTTTGTTTTTCTTCTTCTTTCTTTTTTCCTTAATTTAATTTTTCCTTACGTTTAATGCATTTAACTTTGATAATTGAAATACTGTGTTTTTTTTTTTTGCTTTCTTTTTTGCCAAGCTCCACAAATTTATAAGATATTGTATCTTAATGTGTCAGCATATAATAAATAAATAAAATTGTAAAAATAAAATTGTAAAATTGTAAATTATTATATCTGAATTTGGTGTTTTTATTTTGTCATCGATGATACCGTTGGCGTTCTGTTCTCTAGAATTCCCTTATACTATTTTTAACATCGTTTTAACTATATGCAAGGTCTTCAGTGATGATTTATACATACATATGATGCACTAAGTCATAAAGAGCAGGCGTCTCTCCTAGTCTTCAACGCTATGCACTTCGCCACACTGGAGAATAGTCATACCTACCGCTCCCATCTATCCAGTATTTCGCAGGATTATCCTGTTTTCTCATGCCAATATATCACTCCTGTATTTTCCTACGAAAACCCTGTAATCCAATGCAGGCATCATTTCACAACTCCCTATTCAAGATTCACAGAGTTTAAAATTATTCTATGTTCATCCTCTTAACTTTACCATTACACTTTAAAACTCACCACCAAAGATCTTTCTTACCAAGATTCAAAAGCTTTAATTGTTTTACACCTCGAAACACATTTGTTTACAGTGTTCTATTTATAATTTAATTTTGTGTCCGTGAGCGACTGTGCTTTTCCACACATACATATGTACTTTTTCGTATTTATCAGTCTGAACAGTTACATGTTTCGTCGTTGTGTGTGTCTTGTCTGTGTTATTCAAATACTGTTGCTAAGATTTTGGTTCTCCTCTTGTAATCGAGAAATATTCATAGATAAGTGGACCGTGTTTCATGTAAACTGTCTCTATTTCAAGTGAATTTAATTTGTAAAAATGGCAAAGATATGAAAAAAAATATAATTTCGATATCCTGCAATAATCCTGATTTTTTTTTTTTTTTTAATCCCGATAAATGACATACATACATATATTTTCCAATTTATCCTGTATTTCAGCGAAACAAATATGGGAATGTTAGTCATACCCAAACTGTTGTGAGTAGGTCCAGTTAAAATTTGACTCGGGTAGAAGTCCACGTGAACCATTTATCAACATCTCTACATTTCTTACCCATCAATAGTACTTGACTCTACTGGTGCAACTTTGTCATGCTCATAATGTTGTAAAGTCCTATTCGATTTAGAATTCGGTTAATGTATAAAAAAGTGAACATCGTCGAAGAAGGACAGCTGTGATCGCGTTAGTTTCAAATATTATTTACTTAACCGAACTCTGCCATCTTCCTTTCCAAACCTCACGAAAGAATACAGTTTCCGCGCAGTATGCTAGTTCTCCGATTTTTATTTGTCATCTTGAAGTTGAGTTATCTTTTCAGAGCAAAGAAGCAACTTCTTCTTTTATACAAACCATAAGTAAGACCCGGGCTTGAGTACTGATCTCATCTTTGGAGCTCGGCTACAAAACACTATCCTTATTTATGCCTGTTTTACAGATACTACCATGTCAGATGGTCGGGGTCTCAACAGAATGATCCCTAGAAACTCGACCTTTCAACACCTTCTCAGGCAGGCCACTAGTGTACATAACCTTCATGTTCATCTGGCAACCGCCAGGACATCATGCTCCGAAAATTAATTTTGTTGCAGGGCAAGCAATTTTGGATCTCACTCCCAGGCGAAATATTTCCACAAAACTATAATCTGCAACAATTTAAACGCAGAATCAACAGACATCTGCAACCATCTCGGGGCGCTGGCTCAGCGTTATAAATTCCCCTTTCTCGAGAGAAGTTCATATAAAAAAAAATATGTTTCTCGCTGTACGAGTATTCGATGTAGTTTACACATTTAATTGACTGATACAGCGGAGTGAATCTCCTTTCTTGTCATAAATCGTTTTATTTTATTATATAACAAAGTAGTCTAAACTCCTTATTAATTGTTTTCCTTCCCCTCTTTTTGTGGTATTCTATGCTTTGGTTAATGTACATACATATATACCTAATTGTACCGTATTCAATTTTCTTAAAATACAACCGCTTTCGGGATAATCAATTTCCCCATCTTGGTTGTATAGCTTTTGTTTTTTACTTTTTTTTTTTTTTTACCTCTGAGAGGCAGACCACTCAGCATGTGAAAAGATTGTTTGCCGGTTGTGGGGATGAAGAGGGGGAAGGCATAAGCCGGGACCGAATCCTGTGATGAAATTGTAAATTGCGGGGTTTCCCCGGCGCACAGTTGAGCATAACTACGGAGAAATCTGGTCAAAAGTGAACATGAAATTTGTTAAAACAAAGAACAATTGTTATACTATTGTGCATAACGGACATTTATGTCCACTGTGCGACGCCGAGTAGCAAATAGGGAATAGAAAATTAAGATCTTTTTATACATACAATATACGAGTATAAATAGTGAATAGGAGTGTGTTAGCGTTACAACATGTAGCCGACAAGATTTCTCCCAGTGTTACTAATTTATTTCAGAGATTTGTTTGCTGGTTTTAATTATATTTGCAATTTTTTTTTTTACTACTTACTACCCAACGATTCTAAGCTTTTGCGACATAATCCTTTATATGTTTATGTACATAAATGGCACCAAAATGATACTTTACTTATGCGAATATCTTGCAATAAATATTGGAAACATCGAAAAGAAAAGATATATTGTTTCTCTTTTTGTTTCTAATTATTTTTCCATCACTGTATATATACATATGTATGATACGTACTTGCCCTATAATAAAGGTGAAATTAAAAAATTATAGTTGTGTAAGACTTGCAAAAAAAATTGTCTGGTTGCGGCGATTAACGGGTTCGAATGGGTAGTCGGATTCGATGTTCCCTATGCATCCGTTGAAATTCAACTAAGCTTGGCCTAAACTTTTGGTTGATGGTACATATGGAGTAAAAACCATTCACATGAAAAAACGACCCTAGTTTTGATACAATATAATACAATACAATACGAGCCGGTGGTATCATTGTACCTAGAATCTTTCGGTTTGAAGGTATCTCTTCTAAGGACTAATTAGAAAATTGTGGACTTTTGAAAAAAAAAAACTAAATATGAAATTTAAACAAAGTTTATAACTATTACTACTACTATAGTAGTGTTTTTTTTAAACCTGGCCAGCCAGTCGTTCATTTAAACGATTTGCCAGCCAGCCAAAGCCAGCCGATTTTATACGAACATATCTCTAGGAACCAAGCAACTGGGTGCCGTGGCGTAAGTGGTTAGTGTGTTGGATCACTACGCATGAGGTTCCAAGTTCGAATCCCAGAAAACACCAAAAAGTTTTTTCACGGTCCCACCTCTCGCGAGCGTCTGACAAACATCCGAGAGTATTGTTGTCACGAAAAAGCTTCTCTCAAATCGCCGTTCGGATCCGGCACTAAACTGTAGGTCCCTTCCATTCGTGTGAAAAATATAACGCACACAACATGAGTGGTTGCGAGAAGCTAGGCCCTGGCACTTTAAAGAGCTGTTGCGCCAAATATTTGTTTTTCTTTTTATTTTCTTCTCCATCTTAAAAAACTTACATTTTTGGTATTGACTTGTAGCGTAAAATATATTGCTTTTAGGTATTATTGTTCATGAGAAAATATATTCGGACCTATATTTCTTAATATTTGTTTGCTTAGAATGATCTATACTATGCGTGGTATCAGGGTTGACCCGTATTCCGGGAACACCCTGTATAATGTACAATACAAATTAAATTGCATACAAAAATGAACAGTTTAAGTTTTTGTTAGTCTCAGAACGTTTATTAAAAATTATTTCATTTCTTTTTCCTATTCGCCCGATCCTGTCTTTCAGATCTCTTTCCCCATTTACATATGTCTACATATTGAGGAGCATAAAAGCATTCAAGCAAAAAGCTTTCAACAATCTGACTAAGAACTGCAAATTAGCGTTTAAACACTTGCTCTTTTTAATACTCTTACTTTCTTTACATAAAAGAAAACCAAATAATGAGTTTAAGAAAAGTGAGATATATTACTGGACACACATAGCTACCTGAGTCTTTAGGAATACTCTGTACGCAATAAAATATAATACATACAGCCTCGATAAAGATAACTGCTTATGTACATATGTCAAACGGTAGTGCATGCGATCATATGAAAACACAAGCGTTTTCACTCAGCTGAGGCCTACCAACTCCTACTCTCAACCTCCACGCGGTGACAGCCGGGTGCCTAGTACCTTAATCCAAGAAATGGGTAACCAACCCCGTTTGGCGGATTCTTGGTGGCAGCAGATTAGAGAGGGGGGGAAGAGTGCTTTTCTCACTAGAGCACTTCTTCCTGTTCCAGGCGGCAGCGGACGAATTCCCTAGACGGAGTCAACGGTGGCGTCTATAGTTCCAGTTAGGTTGAACTTAGTGAATACCTTGCGCGAGCTGCTTCGACGTATTCGGATCACAGGTCGGTAAGGAATTTCCAATGTTGGTCAGGACATTGGAATAGAGATGGTGGCGGAGGAGCCCTTAATGGGCCAACGGCAGCGCTCATACTCCCGTAGTGGACTACTGGCACCGGTGTACCCGGCCCCTCGTCCTAAGGGAATAATTAAGGAACTGGCCCTCCAGGTTGGGGGTTGTGCCGTCGGGGTAACTTCCCTACCACGTAAAAAACGCATGGTTCCGAAACAACCAAAAGCCTCGGATAAGGATGACCCAACTAATGACGACCCCAGCAAACGAAATAAGGACAACGACCTTCGGATCTGTACGTGGAATGTTTTGTCCCTTTACAGACCACGTGCAGCCGAACAACTAGCAGAGGCCCTAGACTGCTATAAAGCAGATATTACCGCCATCCAGGAAGTGCGATGGGATGGGCCAGGCAAAAAGAGGATGAAAAACTGTGACATCTACTACGGTGATTGCTACAGAGGCAACAGGCAACGCTTATTCGGATGCGGATTTGTCATACGCGGCAGACTTAGGCAAGAAGTCTTAAGCTTCCGACACGTGAGCGAGCGTATTATGACGATCCGGATCAAGGCTAAATTCGCTAACATAAGCCTAATATGTGTTCATGCCCCCACAGAAGAAAAGGACCCTGCCTCCAAAGAGTGTTTCTACGAGCTCCTCGACAAAACATACGAGCAATGTCCTAAATACGACGTTAAGATCGTATTAGGCGATTTTAACGCCAAAATAGGAAAGGAGGACGTCTTCGGTAGAGCAGTCGGTAAGCATAGCCTACACGACACCACGTCTGATAACGGACTAAGGCTAATTGATTTCGCTGTGGAGCGAAATGTCACCATAGCAAGCACATGGTTTCCTCATCTCGATATTCATAAGCAGACATGGCGGTCCAATGATCATGTCACGATCAACCAAATTGATCATATTGCGATCGACGCAAGGCATGCCTCCAGTATTCTGGATGTCCGGACCTTCCGAGCGGCCAACATAGACTCGGATCATTACCTTGTTGTAGCCAAGGTACGAATGCGGATATCCCAATCTGAGCAACAAAGAAGAATTACTGTGAGAAAATTTAACGTCGAAAAGCTACAATCGCAAGAGACCGCCAGACTCTTCGCTGAACGCGTATCCCGAAATCTCTCAATCACCCCTATACCGCCAGCATCAAGTGCCGAAGACCAGTGGCAACGCTGCCAACATGCCATCAGAAACGCCGCGACTGATGTGCTGGGTCTCGCTCGCCCACCACCGCGAAACCCCTGGTTTGACGAAGAATGCCGGCGAGTGCATGCAGCAAAACAAGAGGCATACAAAGCGGCGCTGCAAAGGAAGACGAGAGCTGCTCGTGAGCTCTACGAGCAAAAGAGACGGGAAGAACATCGGCTTCTCCAAAAGAAGAAGAAAGAGCATGAGAAGCGCGCGTTTGAGAATATCGAGAGTCTATACTCCAGGAACAATGTACGGTAGTTTTACCAAAAGGTAAAAAGAACGTGTCAGAGAAGTAATACCCGTACAGAAACCTGTAGAGATGAGAATGGAAACCTCGTAGTAGAATCACAGTCGGTGCTGAGAATATGGAAAAACTACTTCTGCAGACTGTATAACGGCGACGAAGACCAACATCCCGCTGTCAGGCAGAATGAACCATTCAACATGGACGATGATAGTCAAAATTTCCGTCCACCTGACCAAAACGAAGTGAGGATAGCAATATACAAGCTAAAATCGAACAAGGCTGATGGACCTGACGGTTTACCGGCCGAACTTTTCAAGGCAGCTGGGGATGAATTGGTAGAGTGCATACACCAACTCATTTCTAGTATTTGGTCAGAGGAGTGTATGCCTGATGAATGGAATCTCAGCATCGTTTGCCCGATCCACAAGAAAGGAGACCCCCTCAACTGCGCCAATTATAGAGGCATCAGTCTCCTCAACATCGCGTACAAGATCTTTTCTGTGATATTGTGTGAACGCCTGAAACCTTTTATCAACAGCCTGATTGGACCCTATCAGTGCGGTTTCAGGCCAGGAAAGTCCACCATCGATCAAATCTTCACACTTCGGCAGATCCTGGAGAAAACCCAAGAATTCCAAATCGATACTCACCACCTCTTTATCGATTTCAAGGCCGCCTATGACAGCATCTATAGAGAAGAGCTTTATAGAGCCATGTCTAGTTTTGACATCCCTGCCAAACTTGTCCGCCTGTGCAGGCTGACGATGGAGAACGCTCGCTGCTCCATCAAGGTCGGTAATGACCTCACCGAGACCTTTGATGTCAAAAAAGGCTTTAGACAAGGTGACGCGCTGTCATGTGACTTCTTCAATATTGTACTTGAACGGATTGTGCGGAACTCACAAGCCAACACCGGAGGCACAATCTATTACAAGTCTGTACAACTGCTTGCATACGCCGACGATATAGACATTATCGGAAGATCTCAGCGGGCTGTCACCGGTGCTTTTGCAAGCATTGAGGCGGAAGCGGCCAAAATGGGTTTGGCGATAAACGAGGGCAAAACCAAGTATATGCTGTCAACTAGAAGGGAAAACCAACATCGACGAATTGGACAAAACGTCACCGTGGGCAGCTATAACTTCGAGGTAGTAAGGGACTTTGTCTACCTTGGCTCTGCTATAAATTCAGCAAACAAAATCAGCGCAGAAATCAATCGAAGAATAACTCTTGCCAATCGCTGTTTTTTTGGGCTTATAAGGCAATTCAACAGTAAAGCCCTCTCTCGAACAACTAAGGAGACTCTATATAAGACCTTGATCATCCCAGTCCTGCTTTACGGCGCTGAAACATGGACTTTATTAAAAGAGGATGAAGATATCCTTGGTCGCTTCGAGAGAAAAATTCTTCGTAAGATTTTCGGTCCCGTTTGCGTTGACGGGTTTTGGAGGAGAAGATTCAATCACGAACTATACGAGCTGTACAGCGACATCGACCTAGTCAAAAAACTGCGTATTGGACGTCTGAGATGGCTAGGACATGTAGAGCGAATGGACACCAACGCTCCGGCCCGCAGAGTCTTCGAATCTAACCCCGAGGGACGACGCAGTAGAGGGAATTATCGCCGTAGGTGGCGCGCACAAGTTCAAGGGGACCTCGACCAACTTGGAGTGCGCAACTGGAGGCAATTAGCTAAAGACCGAGCTAAATGGAGAGGCTTGTTGGTTGAGGCCCAGGTTCACCCCGAACTGTAGCGCCACCTAAGTAAGTAAGTACATATGTATGTATGTATGTACATACATACATTTTCAATGGCCCGCTAATCCTTCATGAGGGTCGCGGTGGTAGGATGCTCAGGTGGACTCTCCATCCTTCTCGATCCTCCGCCATTGACTCCAACTCATCAGGAGGAATCCCTAGATGGCTCCAGAAGAGATGTCGGGCTTGGTCCAACCATCTATTTCTAGACCTACCACGGGATCGCCTACCTGATGGCACGTCTTGGAAGCCGATCTGGGGGCATACGCACTACGTGACCAAACCACCGAAGCATAGATCGTTCCGTTCGGAGAAGTAGCTGCTCAACATTGAGCGCCTCGCGTACTCTGGTGTTGCGCACTCGATCCCTACGAGTTATTCCAACAACACCGCGAAGGAACCTCATTTCAGCAGCTTGTATCCGCGATCTTATTCTTTCGGTCACTACTCAAATTTGATGACCATAGGTGAGAGTTAGAACACACACCGAGTTAAAAACAGATAGCTTAGCTTGAACACTAAGTTCAGCCTTCCTTATAACAGATTGGCCAAGCTCTCTCAAAATTGATCCAGTCTGACCAATTCTACAGGATAACTGGGCAGTGCTCTTTCCATCACTTGTGATTAAGACTCCTAGGCACTTAAACTTATCCACCTGCTTCAGTGGAACTCCACTAACATGCAGAGTGCACTGAATGGGTTTTTGGAAACGACCATTACTTCTGACTTGTTCACGTTGATCTTCATTCCAGCATCATCACAAACGGCTACAAACCTTTCGAGTGCGCGCTGAAGTTCTGTTTGAGAAGACCCAAGGATGACCAAATCATCCGCAAAGAGCAGATGACTAATCCTTAAGTCTCCCACTTCGAAACATTTTCCGCCACGGCTGCGCTGCTACATCCAATCCATATATACAATGAAGAGGAGAGGTGACAAAACGCACTCCTGGCGGAGTCCAACGCCCACAGTGAAACTTATTGATTTAACACCGTTTATCCGAAAACAGCTTCTACAGTTTGTATATAAAGACTGAATCGCCCTAAACAGGGAACCATCAATCCCATACTCCTGCAGAACACTCCAGAGTTTGCCTCGAGGAACCCTATCATATGCTTTTACCAAATCCACAAAATATGTGTAGACGGGTTTAGCATACTCCCAGGCCTTCTCAAGAACCATTCTGAGAGTGAATAACTGGTCGGTTGTGCTTCTACCGGGACGAAAACCGCACTGCTCATCCCCCAAACTGTCCTCAACTACAGCACATATGTATGTTCAAAATGGAAAAGTAATGTATTCTAATTATTTATATAAGGATATGCCAAATTGAGAGAACCCCGAGAAAACAAAGGGCACCAACACCAAGGAGCGTTTATTGTTACAGATTTTGTAAATTCGTTCATTACTAAAACCTAGAAGACACGGTTTCTGGCCGATATGTTCCTCTGGTTTTAATAGATAGTCCACGTTTTGCTTGGAATTTTTTCGTAATAAGAGTCGAAGCTACTGCATTGGGCTCTTAATAATTTATTCAGACATATCAGAGTTAGTAAATCTTATGTAGTTCATTCCTTTTTAAACTTGAATTTGTTTAATACTGATTGATTTATGTAATTCGTATGTAGGACGGCGAGGCTGATGAAGACGATGGCGGCAAATACGAAAGAAGGTAGTCTGAATAAAATTTGACTATATTCAATAAAACAAAAAATAACTTGTTTGTCTCTCTCTTATTCTAGTGAGTGTTTCTTTGCTGGAAAGGGCACAGCATTGGTGTTGGCCCTCAAAGACATCCCTCAATATGCCGAACGTCGGCTAAGTACCGATTCAACCAGATCCACTAACAGCACGCAAAGCAATAATTCGGATATTCAGCAGCACCTACAGTCGATGTTCAATCTGCTTAGGCATGAGGAAACTTTAAAAATGGTAAATAAAGTTGCTTTATACAATAAAAAATAATATTTAACTGTCTCTAATACTTTAAGGCTGTTAAACTGGAATCCCAGCGACCAAATCGTACTCGCTATCTAGTTATTGCATCTCGCTGCTGTTTTAGAAACGGTTCCGAGAAAAGAATCCGAGCATCTTCACGATGCCAGTCGTCTAAATGTGGAAAACAACAAATAAACGATACTAAAACTCATGACCATCACCTTCACTCACAACACCAAGACAACAGCAATGGCAACAAACAACAAAACACTTCTTCAGAATCGGACGATATCTTAGATAAACGAAGAGCAGCAATGAGTAATCAACTGCTGTCGACAAATCGTTGTTCGAAATCCGATTCGGATAAATATGAAAATTGTGCAGAAGATATAGAAGAATCATGCTTACTAGGTATAGACTGCAATGAGAAAACCACCATTGGCCTGGTTGTTCCAATACTTGCAGATACAACAATTCATCTAGACGGTGACGGGTTTGTGCCTCTTGATTATTATATATTTTTTATTATATTATGTAGCATTTTATGTATGAAAATACTTACACGCTTTTATTTTAATTCTAGTGGATTCAGTGTGAGTGTATTCGGAAAGACACACATTTTCAAACCAGTTTCTGTTCAAGCAATGTGGTAAGTACATGTAAAATTTAATATCCCGATTAAATATTCAATATTCTCTGTATTCATAAAGGTCGGCATTACAAACGCTTCATAAAGTGTCTCAAAAGGCTCGTGAGAATAATTTTTATCCAGGTGGACCATCACACGATTGGTTGACGTACTATGAAAGTCGTATTGAGTCCGATCAGTCATGTTTAAATGAATGGAATGCCATGGATTCTATAGAAAGTAGACGCCCTCCTTCGCCAGATGCCATAAGAAACAAGTAAGTGATATATGTGTGTTTACATTGAAAAGTTGGTTTGGATTTAAAAAAAAAAATATTAACAAGAGGTTTGCCCATTGTGGGATTCCATAGAAAAACAACTAACAAGGAATTAAATAAGCTACAACATGATACGTGAAGCAAATATGTGTTATTTACGTGACAAATGAGGCTCTGAAATACCTTGACTATGTCGATAGTGTTTTGTCTCTTTAAAAATAAAAATAAAAACCTTAATTTACTGAAATTGTAATTCGAACACTTAACTAACAATGCATAGACAGAAACTTGTTAATAATTATTTTTTCGTTGTTATAGAACGTGCATGATCGTATCAAAAAAATAGCTACTGCACTACAGTCCAGACGATAAGATCTCTTGGATAGCATTTATTCATATTAACTGTTCTTTTGTTTGGGTATAATGCCCGAAACCCATCTGGATTTCAGCTTGTGTATACATTACATGCATATATTTAAGAAACAAATTTTTGTCGCTTCCTTTGCTACTAGGGCCATCTCTAAAATAAAGTTTATATGAAAAATAGCATCCGCTATATTTAGGTGCCGCAATGTTCTTCATGTAAGAGTTGAAAGTAGTGATAGACAAATAGTCGGCCAAACGACAGAGCGAGATTAATAGGGTTTCCGTAGTA
The DNA here is from genome assembly GCA_945910035.1 of Brachypalpus laphriformis. Lineage (NCBI taxonomy): Eukaryota > Metazoa > Arthropoda > Insecta > Diptera > Syrphidae > Brachypalpus > Brachypalpus laphriformis. Next base: position 168,177,663 of record OX246754.1, read on the forward strand.
CATGTACGAAACCTCTGAATAGAAGGAAAACGAGTTCAAATACTGTTAGAAAACTCCCTAAACCATCGGGAGTTCAGAATAAATTTTAAAATGGCCTTCGGTGGGTCCATTTTTGTACAATACAAACCTATGCTAAGTTTTAGTAAATCCTAACCTGATGCTACGCTTGAGAACCTCTTCTACCTAGGGCGAAGTCAAAGTAAATTATCTCATTTAGCAATACACTAAAATGCTCGAATTTCGTCTCAGTGAAATTATCATCTCTGCTATGGTGTATGCACTGTTTTCCACAGATTTGTCCAAGTTTAGTTTAGCTCGTCATAAATTGGTGTTATCATCTGACATTTTGTACTCAGCAAAAAAAAGCCTGCTATTCACAAAAGATGTAATAGGAACACAAAATTATGTAAATATCGTCGTCAATTGGAAAATCAAGCGAAATTAATCCCTTCCACAGTTCACATAAGGACACATATATCATGACCTAAAGGTCGTGACAAAGTCTTTAACTAATACTACAAAGAGGATGGCAATGCCCTGATTTCTACTAGTTTGCATTGAGGTTAGAATTCTGGGGGTATTGACACTCAGGAGAATTCACATTTTTTATTTTTTATTTTTTTGTATGAAGAATTAACAAATAAAGCGTTCGAGAGGAATGTCGTCCTATAAACTCGATAATTTCCTTTTTCACCTGGAAATTTCACGGTGAAGATTTCCGCTATATTTGCACTCTGCGTCTTTCAGAGACGTCATATATAGCTGATCCTTTATAGTGCACCTGTTTCTCCCATTCCTTAAGTTCCTTGCTTTTTTTGTCGGTAGATGTGCCCGCGATACTCAATTCCTGTCCACTAGTACTGCAATCTTTGCTGCATGCATCATCTCTTCACCAGTTAGAGGAAGGACGCGTAGCGGGTGCTTGCATAGATCTTGGGAAGAGTGCCCCATGCCTTTTTCATGCTGTTTTCTAGTTAAATTGTAATTAAAAAGAAATTAATACAATCTTAGAACTGTAACGCATTTCATTTATCATTCATTTTGTGTTTATAGACCAAGAGAAAAGGAGGAAACGCAACGTGTTATCAAAATGAAGCTGAAAGAAATTATGATGTCTGTAGATCTAGATGAAGTAACATCCAAATACATTAGAGGGCGCCTTGAAGACCAACTTGATATGGACTTGGGAGAATACAAATCTTTTATTGACGAAGAAATGCTCATTATACTTGGCCAAATGGATGCTCCAACGGAAATTTTTGAGCATGTATACTTAGGGTCTGAGTGGAACGCTAGCAATTTGGAGGAATTACAAAGAAATGGGTTAGTATGAAATAAATTAATTACGCATTACATTTAAGAGAAATTTTATTGAATTACAGAGTTCGACATATTTTGAATGTCACCCGTGAAATCGATAACTTTTTCCCCGGAATGTTCGACTATTTCAATGTACGAGTATACGATGACGAAAAAACCAATCTTCTTAAACATTGGGACAACACTTTCAAATACATTACTCGTGCCAGGTCGGAAGGCTCAAAAGTTCTGGTACATTGTAAGATGGGGGTAAGTCGATCAGCGTCTGTGGTAATCGCCTATGCCATGAAAGCATACAATTGGGAGTTCCAGCAAGCTTTGCAGCACGTAAAGGAACGCCGCAGTTGCATTAAACCAAATAAAAATTTCCTAACCCAATTGGAGACCTATCGGGGGATGTTGGATGCCATGAAAAACAAAGAGAAACTGCAGCGCAGTAAGAGTGAGACGAATCTAAAAAGCACAAAAGATGCCAGACTTCTGCCGGGCAGCGAACCTACACCGATCGTCCAAGCTTGGAACCAATCAAAAAAATCTGCTAGCGAAAAGCAGCGCAAGCTATTGCGACGCTCCAGTAGCACTTCACCAAAAAGCATACAAAGTGCAATCGTAGTGAAACAACAGAGTCAATCGCTGGAGAACCTCACCCCCGAACGAAGTGTAGCTGATGAGCCGAAAAACGTTCGCTTCCCCGGCAGCAATGGTGAGAACTATAGCGTGACACAAAACCAGGTTTTGCACATTCAAAAAAATACTCCCACAACATCTGTGAAAACAATTGTTAGCGGACTGGAATCGAATGACAAAAAAACAACAGACGACAGAAAATCACTCAACCTTCAGATTGGTCGGTCCATTTCGGTAGAGGGAAGTCGCACAGACACGGATGATGCGCAAATGAGCGGTAAAAACCTTGGGAGCCCCGTTTGGACTTCATCCGCCAAACTAATCACGCAAACGTCGAATTTACAATCAACCATAGTGGACGACACGCCCTCAGTTGTCCATAGGAACACTGGTCGACACTTTTTTCGACGGGAGAGTGGAGATTTGTTTTCATCACACGTCGATAATGTGTTTGACAAAGAAGAAACGCGGCAAACTCGCAAAACGCAATCGTGGGCACCAAACAGTGTTCTGATAGAGCCCTTTATACCATCAAGACAGAGCTCCAACAGCAGCGTTGACTCCGCCGTAGTTTTAGGCTACCCAGGCGAGCGTCGTGAGCTACCCTCACGACACTCATCCTGGGGCTCGGGGGATAATCGGGTGGTGCCATCGCGAAACAGTTCGTGGGGTTCCTATGACACCAATAGGAATACATTTCACCACTCTGCCATTTTCGAAGGTCAAATTCATAATCTAACTAACAAGACTGCCAAAAAAGACGACATCGCATGCAACACTGGGACGGTGAAAAGGACGAAACAAAAACTTGAGGAGTGTACAGTATTAAAGAAACGATGTCAGGACAATGCAAAGCAAGGCACTACCACCAGCAGCACGACCACGACGACGACAGCCATTACCACGACCAGCGGTAACATTATGCTTGGTCCAACAGCTAATAGATCTTTAAGTACCAGTAGTTGTAGCAATAGTAACACTAGTAAGAGAAGCTCGAATTTATTCCGTAGTCAATCGGCCGCATCGAGGCAGCGCTACCATTCGAGTCGATGCAACAGCGAGGAGATAATTCTGACTGGTGGAAGCGATGTTCGTAGTAGCACCCAGGAATTATCTGCTTCAGCCCCAGATTCATATACGATGAGCGACATGGAGAGTTCATCTGATGTCTCCACCACAGGAATGATTACCCGAAGCGGCGGCATCATCACATCTACGAAAGAAGAATCCACCGATGAAAAAATCTCCGGAAATGTACAAATTCTGAAGAAAAACTTTGAGGCGAAAGCAACTTCCGGTTCAGGACCAAAGAAAGGTCAATCACTGCCGTCTTCACCCGTAGCGCAACACTGTAGTGAACCTGTCTCTTCTGACTCAGGCCATTTAGACTCCGAAAACACTCCGACTATAACTACGGTTACCAGCTCTTTAGTTGTAACACCCGTCTTAAGTAATACAAGCAACATCATCACTAGCGAACCCAAAGATCGTAATGTAAAAGGCTTAGTGAACAAATATCAGTCAAGCAGATCTCATTCGAATCACCACTCACCATCAACATCATCATCAATAATGCCATCATCAGCAATAACAACTACAACAACAGCAGCAACACTCCCATACAAAACACGTCCTCGTTCCTATTACGAAAGTCGAAGTTATTGCTCTTCTGCGACAGCCTCGCATAACTACAAGGATATGAATTCATCCTCAACCGATGGCAATACTACGATTGGAAGCAATTCTGGTCTAATTGCAAAGGTGCATGACTACAACGCACGGCCTCCGGTGCCTCCATTATTAAAAAACCACACAACCGATGCCACCGCCACACACCATACCATGACAGATAGCATTTTAACACAAAACTTGAGCTGCAACTACCGACGAGTGCAACAACACGGCAAAACGCATCCTCTCGCTAGACTTAGTTTACCAAAGCAACGTTTCAACGCAGCCGCTTATAATACAATGTAAAGGAAAACATTTTTTTTTTCATTTTCGCATTGCTACAAATACAAGCCACACACACCCCTACACAGTTTGACATAAGTGACCCTGCCGCCCAGCCGCCTTGCTCCCATTGTTTTTACTCTTTGCTCGCGCATCCTGTCCCTTGCCCATCCCCCTCCTTGGTAATACATACATACGTCCCATTTCCTATGTAAATGTATAGCATTGATTTGTTTACTCTTAATATTATTAAAATTAATTATTATATTTTAAATTCAACCTCTAGCGCTTACCTAGTTGTAAGAAAAATTATAAAAAAAAGAAACAAAAACAAACAACAACAAAAACTTGTACATATTGTAAGATTTTCTATTTTTATGTTTGTATAATGAAACCAATGGTTTTTAATTAAAAACTCCAACTGAAAAGAAAAAAACGCAAAACACAACTGTTGTTCTTTTTAATTCTTGTTATGTCCACAGTACCTCTTACCAAATGAATCAAAATACTATTTGTTATGAGAATATGAATTGTCCTGCAGTTGCCCTTTATCTGAATCTAAAGCTAAATACCGAAAAGGTTCAGTGGTATACTTTCGAAATCAAGTCAGAAAAGCGACATCGTGTTGTTGCAAGGGGACTTCACCCCTCTTGTACCAAAGAAGAGGTTATGACCGATCTTCAATCCAAAGGCTTTAAAATTCTTGATGCCGTTAATATCATCAAGAAGTAGAAGCAACAAACGGAAATAGATAAAGACGTCTTGGTAAGGCGTGGACTTCCGCTTTTTATGCTTACCTTCGATAAGTCTGATAATATCGACGATATCTACAGAATTTGAGCTATACTAAATATCGTGGTCAAAATCGAGCCCATGCGTAGAAATTTAAGAATAATTCCGCAGTGCAAACATTGCCAAGGATTTAATCATACTCAAATCTACTGCAAAAAAGAACCGCGATATGTGAATTGCGCCGGAAATCATCTCTTCGAAGTTTGTGGAGTAAACAAACAAACCTCTGCAATCTGTACTAATTGTAAGGAAAAGCACCCGGCGAATTATAGAGGCTGTGAAGTAAGCCCCTAAATGCAAAATCAAACCTGCAAACTTAAGCTAAAGCGTAAGATCGCGCAGGAGAAAGTAGGCAAACTAAAACTACCGGGTTCAGAGCGCATAAAGCTGAGGGAAAGAGTGACAACAGAAAAGATGTCGACCTCTGTTCTTAAAAGAAACGGTACTGAAATGTTACCATTGGAAAAGCCACCGGGTATTGACCCTCGGACAGCAGAAGTTCAGACTTACGCTAAGGCCGCGGCATCCGAAGAACCAAAAAAAGTTGAAATTTCGACGGACCCTGTCTCTCATGTTTTCTGAGTTATTCGCGCGAAATTTGAAGAACAAAGCAAAATAAATAAAATTATTCTCGATAGGCTGGTTAAGTTCGAAAATAATTCACGGAAAACGCGTACTTCAACTAGAATATGATACTGAGGAGAAAAACGAATGTTAAAAATATGTACTTGGAATGCAAAAACGTGACGAATTGGAAATATTTATGCGTGAAAAAGATATTGATATTTGCTTGGTTTCTGAACCCACGTAAAAAATGAATCGCATTTTGTCACCTTTCGGGAAAGGCGAGAGGCAGATCATCCTTGTTTATTAAAGACTGCTTCGAACAATCCGAAGACCTAAAGATAGAGCTTGAAACTTTGCAATTGTGCACGATTCGAGTTAAAAATAGTCAGCGTACTCTTAAAATGTCAACTATCTACTAGAGATGGGCAAAAAATCACTACCTGTGAATTATTCACTGCGAATGAAAATTCACATACGCAGCCTGTGAGCGAATTAAAAATAAACTGTGAATGTTTAAAACGTAAATATGGAACTATTTTTCACATCACATTTTTGTGTCCGCTACTGTTTAGTACTATGTAACACAAGTGCCAAGTAAACGCATAGCGCATTATTTGCAAAACCTTAATTTTGATAACTCTCCATTTCTCTATTAAATTGAATTCCTGCTACACTCTCTTTGAATTACTCCGAATATAACGTTCGATTTTCCATAGTTTCTTTTTACATTCATATTCTTTATTGCTCAATGTCCCTTTTGTAAATTAGTTTCGTTCTGTTTCGATTTAAAAATTTACCAAGTGTGGACGCATTGATAAACATTTATACACAAGCCATTAATACACAAGACGCAACATATTTATACTACACAAATTTATTTTATAAAGTACTCCTATTGAAAATACAATCATTACATATTTACCCAAACTCAAAATTAATATTCGATACACTTTTACACAAAACACATTCGTTCCAACACAGCAACAAAAGATACATTGAGCGACGAATGAAGAAAGAAAATGTACACATCTAACCCTTTAGTGCGGCTATTGCTCAATGAAGAGCGACGAGCGGATAACGAACATGTACACATCTAACCGCTCAGTGCGGCTATTGCTCAATGAAGAGCGACGAGCGGATAACGAACATGTACACATCTAACCGCTCAGTGCGGCTATTGCTCAATGAAGAGCGACGAGCGAATAACATGTACATGTACACATCTAACCGCTCAGTGCGGCTATTGCTCAATGAAGAGCGAGGAGCGGATAGCGAACATGACCGTTCAGAGCTGGCAACGAAATATGATCAACGATTAACGAAAATGTGTATACCTAATGCGCATAAGGGAGGAATTCTTTTTTACATCGCATTTATGTATACTGAAGTGGCAGGCAGCGAAGGATAGAACAAAGCAAAACGTGGTGAAAAAATTGCCTTGGGTGCAAAAACAACATGCAGGTATATGAAATGTATATTATTAGCTGGGTTATACCATAGATAATAGAAATATGTATTTCTCTTGTATGTAGTTATATTCCAAGTGCGCGTATATAAAAAACAAAATGTAAATTTAAGATGCCGCCAATGATAAAGCGAAAAAAGATTAGTTTTATTTTGATTTTGTTACGGAATTAGATGAGACTTCCGCAAAATGTAATATGTGACAGGTATGTATATGCAAATCAAGCATCCTTTGGTGACATTAGTTTCTGGGGTAAGTTTATTTTTTCAATTATTGGGTCGAAATATTTTGAATGGTATTATTACTTATATGGATAGTATGTGCATTGTGCATACATCAACGCATGTGTATTAACGAATTACCTACGAGTACATTTTACGATACAGAAGTCAATAATATAATTATTCATTGATAGATAACAGAAAAATATGTAAATTGTACTTAATTATCATAGTAAGTGAATAATTTTTATTCGTAAAAAAAATTACTCATATATTCGGATTCACAGGTTACATTCACAGTGAATAAGAAATCACGTTCACAGTTATAGCTGTGAACATAAATTCACGACTTAGCCCAGCTCTACTATCTACTCTCCACCGCGTTCCGCGATTGAAAAACTGATTTTACTAACTTGTTTGAATCGCTGAAACTTAATTTCATTATTGGCGGCGATTTTAATGCGAAGCATCCGTTCTGGGGCTCTAAATGCAGCTCGAAAAAGGTAGAATGTTCTATGGGGCAGTTATGGAGTACAGTTGTGATTTCCATTCGACGGGTAAACCGACTTACTGGCCAACAAATACTTCGAGAATACCTGACCCTATCGATTTTTTCGTTGTGAAAGGAATATCTACCAACCACATAAAAGTTAAAGAGAGCTTTGATCTGTCGTCTGATCATTCCCCAGTTATTTTGACATTGAGCGAAAAACTAATCTATAACCTAGAGCCAGCGAGATTAACTGGTAGAACAACCAACTGGGAAGGCTTTAGGAACGCAATTGAAGATAATCAGGGTTATCGTGAATAACACCCCTATTATGGTTAGCGAATCGAACGTTCGACTCGAGTCGAACCTCCCGGCGAATTACTTCTGTCGCTTTATACACTTCACAGATGACATTTAATTGTTTTTTCCTTTGTCAGCATTTATTCTTTATTCGAATGAAAACGTTTGCAAACAGCAATACCACAACAGAAGCAATTCGCTGACAGTTCGACTTGAGTCGAACGTTCGATTCGCTAACCATAATAGGGGAGTATATTTTCCATCGGAATTTCTCCACCGAACAAAAATAAGAAAAGAAATAGGTATCATGAATGATAATACAGGAGAATTTTCAACGCAATCACGATATTTGATGTTTTCCCGAAGAATTGTTTCCTTATTTTTTAAGGGTACCGAAAGAAAATTTATTTGCGATAACCCAGCTGAATGTTGAACTGAGCGTTCCACTTACGACACCCTATGAACTTGAGTTTGAAGTTGATCGCTTCGTTGAGATCGTACAGCTTGCCTCTTGGAATAATACGCCCAATCCAAGGAAAACGCGGGACAGATACGGTTTACGATATCCTCCGGGAATAAAAGAATTGGTCAAGGAAAAAAGAAAAGCGCCAAAAAAATGGCAACAGACAGAGCATAGCACAGTTGAATCGTCTGTGCAATTTGTTGAAGAAGACTATTAAGGGAACTCAAACATGAGATCGAGAATCTAAAGCCTAAGAAATCTCCTGGTTATGATTTGATTACCGGAGAAATTCTCAAAGTTTTACCTAGAAAAGCATTGATTAAATTTTTCCCTAGTTTAAAATCATCCGAATGAATAGACAAACAAATCAAATGGCCCTCAGTCCCCAGCAGACCTTAAATGGTCAGAGAGTGCGAAGAATCCCCGGTGGGTAACTAAAAATCGCGACGTGGAACGTCAGAAGTATGTATAGTGCAGGCAAACTAGAAAACATCATAAAAGAAGTGAATAGGGTAAATATAGATATTTTAGGCGAGAGTGATGTTCAGTGGAAAGGCAACGGTGAAATAACAAAAGATAATGTTACATTATATTATGCGTGCTCGGAAGAAGGCCAGCACAGATATGGTGTAGGAATAATAATTAAATCTGAATTAAAGAAATTAGTAATAGGGGTAGTCAGATTATCTAATCGAGTAATCTTTATGAAAATGAAAAACGAAAAGTCAACAATTAATCTTATACAAACATATGCCCGACGACCGGTCATGGTGAAGAGGTAGTAGATGAATTCTATAGAGAAATCGATCAAGCTCTAGCACTAACAAAAAGGGAGGAAATCAATATTTTTTTGGGAGACTTTAATGCTAAAATTGGCAAAGGAAGAGTCGGTGATTCGGTTGACGAATTCGGACTAGGAGCAAGAAACGAAAGGGGTCGGAAATTATTAGGGTATTGCCAGCTGAAGGAGTTAGCAGTGATGAACACTTGGTTAAAATTACCAAAGAGAAGACTGTATACATAGACCGCACCAAGTCACAATATAAACGGAAGGATCATAAGAAATCAAATTGATTACATCATAATCAACAAAAGGTTTAGGAACGCAGTGACTTCAGTAAAAACGTACCTAGGTGCTGACATTAACTCGGATCACAACCCAGTAATAGCAACACTCAAAAAAAGGCTCAAAAAACTAAGTAGAAGGAACCAAGAAAGTAAGATGGATATAAATCTCCTGAAGGAATATGGAACCAAAAACAGAGTCACCAGAGACATTAACGGTAAATTGGAACAAATTAAAACAAATCTGAGCAATGATTTAGAAGTAGAAAATAAATGGGCAAAAATAAAAGAAGCATTAATAGTAACAGGAAAAAGACTTCTAAAACCCAGAGCCCGGCGACCAAAAAGAAGCTGGATGGCAAATGAGATACTAAACATGATGGAAGAACGAATAAGAGCCAAGCAGAATCATAATAGATATAAGACGATAAACACCCTCATTAAGCGTAAAATAAGAGAAGCTAAGAACAGATATTGGAGGGAACAGTGCAGAGAAATAGAGACGTATGACAGAGAACAAAAAAGCAACTGGCCCCGATGAACTGCCAAACGAACTAATAAAGCTGATATCTGAGGAGAATATAACAGTATTGGTAGATTTGTTAAATAAAGTTACCCGAAGTGGAGAAATTCCAAAAGATTGGTTGAAATCATCCTTCATAACACTTCCTAAAAGGAGCAATGCCACCAAATGCGAAGAACACAGGACAATCAGTTTAATGAGTCATATGCTAAAGCTATTTTTAAAAATACAGTGGACGCTCGATATAGTGAACATCGATACAGTGAACAATCCAATATAGTGAACACACAATATTTTATACAGGCTATTCTAAATAGATAATAGAACAAAAAAAATCTCGCTTCAGTGAACATAAGTTTTTTTATTTTCTTAGAACCTTGCAGCATGCAAAAAAACAGTTAAAACTCCTTAGTGCCATGCAGTCGCCAGTTAGGCCCGCTGGGAAGTACATATATACGTTCATAGATATGCATACCCATATACAATCGTCCAAATTTAAAGTTTGTTCTACTCACCGTGTTGTGCGAGTATCTTGCCCGATTATATGCTTCTGCTTATATGCTAGGCAGCGACCTTTCATTGTCTTTCAGAAAAAGGCTTATCAAGTGCTACGTTTGGTCTCCGCATCTGTGTGGAGCAGAGACTTGGACATTAAGCAAGGCAATAATGAAAAGACTGGAAGCATTTGAAATGTGGCTGTTCCGGAGAGTTCTTAAAATATCATGGACCGAAAGAATCTCCAATATACGAGTAGAAGTTCTAAGAAGGATGAATGCGAAAAGTGAACTCCTAAACACTATAAAAAGACGAAAGCTGCTGCAGGTAATTCTCCAAGGAAAAGTCGAAGGAATAAGAACAGTAGGCGGACAAAGGATATCATGGATGAAGAATATGCAAGACTGGTTCGGACTTTCATCAATCCAAATAATCAGGAACGCTAGCTCACGCGAAGGGATCAGAAGGATGATAAACAACCTCCTAAGAGGAGAGGCACCATAAGAAGAAGAAGAAGAAGAAGAAGGTGCATAGAATTACTGACGTAATTGAGAAAGCACTTGGTGACTCAAGCTCACTTCTTGACGTCTCGCAAGCATTTGATAAGGTGTGGCATGATGGCTTGAAATGTCAACTACGATAAGTTCTCCCTGTACGCCTATACGATATTCTAGAATCATATCTCGGGAATAAACTTTTTCGTGTTAGACATGGAATCGAATACTTAGAGCTCAAAGAATTTTCGGCCGGCGTACCGCAAGGAAGCGTTCTTGGGCCGCTTCTCTACTTGTTATATACTCGTGATATATATATAAACAATTTACGATTTTAAATTAGGATTTTATTGATTTTTTGTAAGCATTGATTTGCTACTTAACTTTTGTCGTTTACCTCGCTTTAGGGGGTTTTACACTTGTATCGATGTATATATCGATTTATATATATATGTATATATGATAAAGAAGATGGCACTATCCTTGCTACGTTTGCCGAAGACACCGCTATCCTAGCAGTAGGTAAAACAATCGAAGAAACGACTGCAAAACGCACTGAATAATGTAGATGAATGGACGAGAGACTGGCGAATCGCGCTCAACGAATCTAAATCTGTTCACGTGAATTTCACTTATAAGACAATCAATGAATTGCCAATGACTCGCCCCGAATACATTTTTCAAACGAGGCTTAATACCTGGGAATGACACTCGACGCAAGGCTAAAATGGAATTCGCACGTGAAAATGAAACGTAAAGAACTACTCGAAATCAAATATAGAGAAATGGACTGGTTACTCGGAAAATATTCCCAGCTCAGTACTGAGAACCAACTGCTTTTATGCAAGCAAGTGCAAGTGCGTATGGTGTGGGCATACGGTATAAAACTTTGGGGTTGTACCAAGAAAGCAAATGCCAATATTTTACAAACTTTTCAAAATAAAGTGCTAATAGGTGGTTTCTACTATACCAAGCACGGTGGTACAGTAGAAAAGACGATATCTACAGGGATCTCGGAATTCCGACAATCGAAGCTGAAACTAGAAGCTTCGCGAGAAAGCATAGAAACGGACTAATTGGACATGTCAACAATACAGTCCTACAAGTTTTGGATGAGAGCAATTTATTACGCCGACTACAAAGGACAAAGCCTTTCGACTTGGCGAGATAATGATTAACCGCTTCTAGATTGCGGAACATGCAGGATCTTTCAGTGGAAAGTAACTAATATTCTAACCAAATATAGAGAAATGGACTGGTTACTCGGAAAATATACCCAGCTCAGTACTGAGAACCAACTGCTTTTATGCAAGCAAGTGCAAGTGCGTATGGTGTGGGCATACGGTATAAAACTTTGGGGTTGTACCAAGAAAGCAAATGCCAATATTTTACAAACTTTTCAAAATAAAGTGCTAATAGGTGGTTTCTACTATACCAAGCACGGTGGTACAGTAGAAAAGACGATATCTACAGGGATCTCGGAATTCCGACAATCGAAGCTGAAACTAGAAGCTTCGCGAGAAAGCATAGAAACGGACTAATTGGACATGTCAACAATACAGTCCTACAAGTTTTGGATGAGAGCAATTTATTACGCCGACTACAAAGGACAAAGCCTTTCGACTTGTCGAGATAATGATTAACCGCTTCTAGATTGCGGAACATGCAGGATCTTTCAGTGGAAAGTAACCTGCCAAACGTTTTATTTCGTGATAGAAAAATTGCTTGATAACGTATTACTTAGTTGCGATATCTAACAAATTTATATCGAAGGGTGGTGTTTTTTTAGTCAGTAAGAATATGACACTACCGAGTTGGAACGTTGGAAGCATGACCGGTCGAAGTTACGAGCTGGAAGAGATGATGAATAGAAGGCGGGTGGACATCTTGTGTGTCCAAGAGACGAAATGGAAAAACACCGGGAAACGGGCGCGTTTCTTGGACGTTAGGACAAAAGATTACAAGATGTTCTACTACGGAACGGAAAAGGCTAGGAACGGAATCGGTATCATCCTTGCGGCAGAGCTACTTGGAAACGTCTTGAGCATTTCGAAGTCCAGCGACCGTTTGATGTCTCTCAAACTAGTAATACAAGGAGAGGTGTGGAATATTGTCAGTGCATATGCTCCCCACGATGGGTACAATCAGAGAGATAAAGATGCATTTTGGCTAGATTTCCACAATCTCCTTAAGGACATCCCAAAGGAAGAATTTCTGTTTGTTGGAGGAGATTTGAATGGACATGTCGGGAAATCAAACGAAGACTATGAAGACTGCCATGGAGGACTAGGAAATGGCACCAGGAACCTTCCTGGTGAAGACATCCTAAGCATGTGCAAATTACACGGTCTTATCGTGTTAAATACCATGTTCATCAAACAAAGCCGACACCTGATCACTTACAGCAGTGGTGGAGATGAAACTCAGATTGACTACCATTTGGTAGGCAGTTTCATGAAGCCTCGGGTAAAAGATTGCAAAGTGATCCTGAGAGAGGCAATCGCTCGACAACACCGTCTCCTGCTAACAGAAATTTTTATGAAAACACCAAAGAAAAGCAAACAAACAAGGGTCTCTGAGAAAATCAAGTGGTACAATCTGGACAAAGAAAAAGGCGAGGCTTTTGTTTTCGTAATGAAAAATTACCTCTCTCACACCATCAACGGAGCTGAGGATGAAGAGTGCAGAGCACAAAATATGTGGGATTCCCTACAGCGAACTTGCTTAAAGAAGGCCAAATCACTGCTAGGAGCTTCAAAAGGCCACCATCAACACGCCAAAGAAACATGGTGGTGGAGTGATGAAGCTACGAAAGTGATAAACGAGAAGAAAGCGGCTTTCAAAGCTTGGTCAAAGTGCCCCTCTAATAATAGTGACGAAAAAGCTCGCCTCGAAATGGAATACAGATGCTGCAAGAAAAAAGCGAAGAAGAAGTGCGCTCAGCTTCAAGCAGAGAGTACGGAGGGCCTGTATCGGGAGCTGGAGAAAATATTTTCCCCGGTTGCTGATGCAAACCAGGCTATCCAGGAGCTGCGGAAACACAATATGAACAAGAGTGCCACTATCTTCAAAATAGCCGCCCAAAGAAGGAAGAATGCTCAGGAGATTCGTTCGCCAAAGTTCATTAGCAATGCTCATGGCCAGCTTCTTGTGGATGACGACAAAATTCTGCAGAGGTGGCGGCAGTATTGTGAAGAGCTTTTGAATGAACAGTTTCCCCGGCTATACTTTCCAAGAGCCACCCCTAACTGTGAAGAAATACCCGACATTACAGTCGGAGAAGTTAGCGAGGCGGTCAAATACTCCAAAAAACGAAAAGCGATTGGGCCAGACGAAATACCCTCTGAGTTCTGGAAAAAGATGGGAGATATCGGGTTCAGATGGCTCAGAATTCTCATCTCCAAATTCATGAGAGGTGATCCAATGCCGAATGAATGGAGAGAAAGTTACCTTCTCCCTGTATACAAAGGGGAGGGTGATACGCGAAACTGTGATAACTACCGTTCGATCAAGCTGATGTCACACACCATGAAGATCGTTGAGCGGGTATTAGGTGGCCGACTGCGAAAAATAATACGGCTATCTGATGACCAGTGCGGGTTTGTCTCGGGTAAATCAACCACAGATGCAATCCAAAGTATAAGGATCATAATGGAAAAACATCGTGATTCCTTAAGGGATTTGCATATTGTATTGGTTGACTTTGAAAAGGCATTCGACAGACAACCACGAGATCTGATATGGGTGGCGCTAAGACATCGAGGGGTTCCAGAAACCTATGTACAGATGATTATGGACATGTACGAAGGAGCAAAGACAAAAGTAAGATGCCCCGCTGGAGTAACCGAAGAGTTCCCAATCAAAGTCGGGGTACACCAGGGAAGCGTTTTAAGTCCTTTGCTCTTTATTACAGTCCTTGATTATCTGCTTGAAGGTAAAGTGATGGACCCCAAGGTACATCACTTATTCTTTGCTGACGATGGAGCCATCATAAGTGAGGATCCTACATCCCTGCAACGAGCACTTGATGTGTGGGTGGACGTTTTGGAGGGAAATGGGTATCGCATTAGTTCAAAAAAGACAGAGTACTTGTGCTGCCCGTTCTCTGATCCACTCAGGCCTATTCCAGACATTTATTTGAATGGAACAGTGCTTCCCAAGTGCGAAAAGTTCAAATATCTGGGATCTATGATCAATAGCAAAGCAACTTGTGATGACGACATAAATCATCGTGTAAGCGTAGGGTAGATGAAGTGGCGAGAAAATGCCGCTATCTTCTGTGACAGAAAAATGCCCCCTAAGTTGAAAGGAAGGCTCTACACCGCAGTTATACGTCCAGCGCTCACATACGGTTCACAATGTTGGACGATGTACAAAAAGTATGAGAGTAAATTAACGGCAGCTGAGATGAAGATGCTTCGCATGACAGCAGGAGTGACAAAGCTTGATCGAATAAGAAGTTCGAAGATCCGTGGAAGCTTTCACATCAAGGAAACCATCGTACAAAAAATAGAGCGTGACCGGCTCAGTTGGTATTGCCACGTTCAAAGAAGAGATCATTTGAACCCTGTTAAAAAGGCAATATCAATGCACGTTCCAAAGACATACATATGTACAGATGATTATGGACATGTACGAAGGAGCAAAGACAAAAGTAAGATGCCCCGCTGGAGTAACCGAAGAGTTCCCAATCAAAGTCGGGGTACACCAGGGAAGCGTTTTAAGTCCTTTGCTCTTTATTACAGTCCTTGATTATCTGCTTGAAGGTAAAGTGATGGACCCCAAGGTACATCACTTATTCTTTGCTGACGATGGAGCCATCATAAGTGAGGATCCTACATCCCTGCAACGAGCACTTGATGTGTGGGTGGACGTTTTGGAGGGAAATGGGTATCGCATTAGTTCAAAAAAGACAGAGTACTTGTGCTGCCCGTTCTCTGATCCACTCAGGCCTATTCCAGACATTTATTTGAATGGAACAGTGCTTCCCAAGTGCGAAAAGTTCAAATATCTGGGATCTATGATCAATAGCAAAGCAACTTGTGATGACGACATAAATCATCGTGTAAGCGTAGGGTGGATGAAGTGGCGAGAAAATGCCGCTATCTTCTGTGACAGAAAAATACCCCCTAAGTTGAAAGGAAGGCTCTACACCGCAGTTGTACGTCCAGCGCTCACATACGGTTCACAATGTTGGACGATGTACAAAAAGTATGAGAGTAAATTAACGGCAGCTGAGATGAAGATGCTTCGCATGACAGCAGGAGTGACAAAGCTTGATCGAATAAGAAGTTCGAAGATCCGTGGAAGCTTTCACATCAAGGAAACCATCGTACAAAAAATAGAGCGTGACCGGCTCAGTTGGTATTGCCACGTTCAAAGAAGAGATCATTTGAACCCTGTTAAAAAGGCAATATCAATGCACGTTCTAAAGACATCGCGATGTAGGAAAAGCAGGCCTATAAACGCCTGGATCAGACAAATGCGACGACATCGGCATTTCATTGGCCTCAGTAACCGAGTGATCCAAAATCGGCAGGCCTGCCGATATTTTCTGAGGTCAAATAGGCGAACCCCACATGCGGATCAGTAGAAATGCGGTGAAGTGGGAGGGTTGTGATCCCTTGTTTTCGGATCATGGCCTCGCTGATAAAAGGAAGAAGAAGAAGAATATGACACTAATAAGAGCATGCGCTTGCTATTCTCATAGTGTCTATGGAAGATTTTTCACCTACCCTAGGGAAAAAAAAATTTAAAATATTATCCAATGAGATCAGGCCATGTATTTACAAACCTTATACCGATTTAGTACTACTACTATAAACTATTGTAGCAACTAGTTGCTATGTATTATGGTTTGTGAGTCGAACAGTAAAGTCTGTAAATGTAGGACGAAGAAACAGAATTGCACCCAACGCTGTGACTTTCTAGTTCGCCAATCATGATGCTCACGAATGATAATAAAGTGCTTCATAGCCAACAAGCTGGACGGCAAAGAGAACAAAATTAGCCTACAATACCGTGGCTTACGTTCAAAGACATGCAAATGACACTAAAGACGTTAATCTAGTGTGAAAGTTTGTATCCTTCTCGGACTATCCCTTTTTAGGGTCATTTATAATACGTCTCTCACGATTTTTAGGATTGTGTGATTTATCAAAGTATTCCGCTTTATTTGAAAACGTCTTATTGCTATAGATTTCTTTATTTTTCTTGGATTGACTTTAATTTCTTATCACCGTCTTATATTTTTAGGTCGGCACCCAATTTTTTTTTTCTGGGACGCGTTTAATTTGAAGGACCTTTTAACACCACAATTTCAGGTAATTTGTAACTAGTTTTGTGGTATAAAACAAAAAAAAAAGCAAGACTCAAACTACAATGATTTGTCTGTGATTGTGTTTCACCCATAAATCTTCCCATATCATCACTGAACAACAGATTAACTTAAAAGCCTAGTCATATCCTCAAGGTCATATTTCCAGACCGCAGTAACCGGCAACAAAACAGATAAATCTGTGGGTGATTCTCATCATGGTACAAAGATCGGCTTAAAACACAAGTCAAGAATCCAGAATTTCAAGCCGAAACTCCTGGTGACCAAGCACAACTCACAATTATGGTATAACTTCAAACCTACTCTAGGGCTCTCTAAAAATTAGTTATGTATCTAGCGCAGGCAGTTTGTGCTGGTCCTGGCGCCAGAATCGCGCAGACAATGAAACATCAAGCAAATTAGTCTAGAAAGAGATGGACACCTAACTTCATGTCAACGCCATTCTACGGCATACGAATAAATACGGTGTAAAATAACTACATACAGAAACAAATCATTATTGTATTATCATACCTACAAAGAACAACAGATCAATACTTTGTTAAACTGTTACGCTGAACGCCACTGCAACTGCATCCTTAGAACACGTCACTACATAACTGTCACCTTAAAGTAGGACACAGTCTACCAGTCATGCCGAAGTTCTAGCCGAATTTAATACCAATTCCGGTATTGTGGTTGAGCTCTAAATATGAACTGCCCTAACCCACACTGGGTGCCGGGCCATAGGGACATTCCAGGTAACTGCAGGGCTGACGACCTCGCCAGACAGGGTACCACTCTAAGGATTTTGCCTGAAAGGCAAGCCCTGGGTATGCCCCTCGCTACATGTAAGTATCTACTAAAGCTGAACGCTATTAGCACGACCAACCTCAGATGGGGAAACGGCTCAACATGTCACATTTCGAGACAGATCTGGCCTAAGATGGATCAAAAACGTAGTGCCGATTTGATCAAGTTAAAGCGTACACAAATCAGCTGCGTTGTCGGTGTTCTCACTGGACACTGTCTTATAGGTCAACACGCCAAAAGACTTGGCCTCTTCTCCAATGACTTCTGCAGAAGCTGTAGGGACGAGGAGGAGGAGGAAACCATCCTTCACCTCCTATGCACATGTCCGGCCCTGTCGCATAAAAGAATGCTCCATCTAGGGTCCCCCTTCCTTGACGACCTCTGCGATCTGGCGTCCTTGGACGTCATAAGCATCCATCGCTTTGTCAAAAGCTCCGGTTGGTTTTGTTAGTCCCTGAGTGGCCTAATGGGTTGATCCATGGTATCACAAAGGACCTTCACTGGTCTAAGTGTGTCTGCACTCTCGTGTGGACAACCAACCTAACCTAACCTAACCTAACCCACACTTTAAATCTAAGAGTTTCCTCTTTATTTTTCTATGGCCAGTTCTTTCTAAGGGCTGGTCAAACTGTAGTGCATGCTATCATATGAAAACACAAGCGTTTTCACTCAGCTGAGGCCTACCAACTCCTACTCTCAACCTCCACGCGGTGACAGCCGGGTGCCTAATACCTTAATCCAAGAAATGGGTAACCAACCCCGTTTGGCGGATTCTTGGCGGCAGCAGATGGGAGAGGGGGGCAAGAGTGCTTTCTCACTAGAGCACTTCTTCCTGTTCCAGGCGGCAGCGGACGAATTCCCTAGACGGAGTCAACGGTGGCGTCTATAGTTCTAGTTAGGTTGAACTTAGTGAATACCTTGCGCGAGCTGCTTCGACGTATTCGGATCACAGGTCGGTAAGGAATTTCCAATGTTGATCAGAACATTGGAATAGAGATGGTGGCGGAGGAGTCCTTAATGGGCCAACAGCAGCGCTCATAAGTCCGAAGTTGACCACTGGCACCGGTGTTCCCGGCCCCTCGTCCTAGGGGAATAATTAAGAAACTGGCCCTCCAAGTTGGGGGTTGTGCCGTCGGGGTAACTTCCCTACCATGCAAAAAACATATGGTTCCGAAACAACTAAAAGCCACGGATAAGGATGACTCAACTAATGACGACCCCAGCAAACGGAATAAGGACAACGACCTTCGGATCTGTACGTGGAATGTTCTGTCCCTTTACAGACCACGTGCAGCCGAACAACGAGCAGAGAACCTAGACTGCTATAAAGCAGATATTATCGCCATCCAGGAAGGAAGCGATGGGATGGGCCGTTCAAAAAGAGGATGAAAAACGGTGACATCTACTACGGTGATTGCTACACAGGCAACAGGCAACGCTTATTCGGATGCGGATTTGTCATACGCGGCAGACTTAGGCAAGAAGTCTTAAGCTTCCGAAACGTTAGCGAGCGTATTATGACTATCCGGATCAAGGCTACCTTCGCTAACATAAGCCTAATATGTGTTCATGCTCCCACGGAAGAAAAGGACCCTGCCACCAAAGAGTGTTTCTACGAGCTCCTCGACAAAACATACGAGCAATGTCCTAAATACGACGTTAAAATCGTACTGTGCGATTTTAACGCCAAAATAGGAAAGGAGGACGTCTTTGGTAGGGCAGTCGGTAAGCATAGCCTACACGACACCACGTCTGATAACGCACTAAGGCTAATTGATTTTGCTGTGGAAATGTCACCATAGCAAGCACATGGTTTCCTCATCTCGATATTCATAAGCAGAGATGGCGGTCCAATGATCATGTAACGATCAACCAAGTTGATCATATTGCAATCGACGCAAGGCATGCCTCCAGTATTTTGGATGTCCGGACATTCCGAGTGACCAACATAGACTCGGATCACTACCTTGTTGTGGTCAAGGTACGAATGCGGATATCCCAATCTGAGCAACAAAGAAGAATCACTGTGAGAAAATTTAACGCCGAAAAGCTGCAAATCACAAGAGACCGCCAGACTTTTCGGTGAACGCGTATCCCGAAATCTCTCAATCACCCCTATGCCGCCCGTATCAAGTGCCGAAGACCAGTGGCAATGCTGCCAAAATGCCATCAGAAACGCCACAACTGATGTGCTGGGTCTCGCTCACCCACCACCGCGAAACCCCTGGTTTGACGAAGAATGCCGGCGAGTGCATGCAGCAAAACAAGAAGCATACAAAGCGGCGCTGCAAAGGAAAACGAGAGCTGCTCGTGAGCTCTACGAGCAAAAGAGACGGGAAGAACATCGGCTTCTCCAAAAGAAGACGAAAGAGCATGAGAAGCGCGCGTTTGAGAATATCGAGAGTTTATACTCCAGGAACAATGTACGGAAGTTTTACCAAAAGGTAAAAAGAACGTGTCAGAGAAGCAATACCCGTACTGAAACCCGTAGAGATGAAAATGGAAACCTCGTAGTAGAATCACAGTCGGTGCTGAGAATATGGAAAAACTACTTCTGCAGACTGTAAAACGGCGACGAAGACCAACATCCCGCTGTCAGGCAGAATGAACCATTCAACATGGACGATGATAGTCAACATTTCCGTCCACCTGGCCAAAACGAAGTGAGGATAGCAATGTCCAAGCTAAAATCCAACAAGGCTGCTGGACCTGACGGCTTACCGGCCGAACTTTTCAAGGCAGCTGTGGATGAATTGGTAGAGTGTATACATCAACTCACCTCTAAGATTTGGTCAGACGAGTGTATGTCTGATGAATGTAACCTCAGAATCGTTTGCCCGATCCACAAGAAAGGAGACCCCCTCAATTGCGCCAATTATAGAGGCATCAGTCTCCTCAACATCGCATACAAGATCTTTTCTGCGATATTGTGTGAACGCCTGAAACCTTTTATGAACAGCCTGATTGGACCCTATCAGTGCGGTTTCAGGCCAGGAAAGTCCACCATCGATCAAATCTTCACACGTCGCCAAATCCTTGAGAAAACCCAAGAATTCCAAACCGATACTCATCATCTCTTTATCGATTTCAAGGCCGCCTATGACAGCATCTATAGAGAAGAGCTTCATAGATCCATGTCTAGTTTTGACATCCCTGCCAAACTTGTCCGTCTGTGCAGGCTGGCAATGGAGAACGCTCGCTGCTCTATCAAGGTCGGTAATGACCGCACCGAGACCTTTGATTTCAAAAAAGGTTTTAGACAAGGTGACACGCTGTCATGTGATTTCTTTACTATTGTACTTGAACGGATTGTGCGGATTGTGAACATTGAGGCGGAAGCAGCCAAAATAGGTTTAGCGATAAACGAGGGCAAAACCAAGTATATGCTGTCAACAAGAAGGGACAGCCAACACCGACGAATTGGACAGAACGTCACAGTGGGCAGCTATAACTTCGAGGTAGTAAGGGAATTTGTTTACTTTGGTTCTGCTATAAACTCTGAGAACAACGTCAGCGCAGAAATCAAGCGAAGAATAACTCTTGCCAATCGCTCTGTTTTTGGGCTTATAAGGCAATTCAACAGTAAAGCCCTATCTCGAACAACTAAGGAGACTCTGTATAAGACCCTGACCATCCCAGTCCTGCTTTACGGCGCTGAAACATGGACTTTATTAAAAGAGGATGAATATATCCTTGGTCGCTTCGAGAGAAAAATTCTTCGTAAGATTTTCGGTCCCGTTTGCGTTGACGGGTTTTGGAGGAGAAGATTCAATCACGAACTGTACGAGCTGTACAGCGACATCGACCTAGTCAAAAAACTGCGTATTGCTTCTATTATATGTTTTCGACTTTCGACTTACCTTCCGTAACAGATTTTATGCATAATGACCTACTTTTCATGAACATAAGAATTTAAAAAAACCACTCCCATTATTTAACGTGTTTTTCTTTATATTTTAAGCATAACAACGGACATACTACTGATAGCTACGAGTATACTAAAATATGTTATTTACAGATCCGAAATTGTTTGCGATGGATGCAGTAGATCAAGAGATTTAAGTAATGCCTCTACGGATGGATCTCTTCCACGGAACCTTCGAAAGACTTCTGCAGTGCCAACCGAGCCGCCTGATGCCAGGAATGTATCCCTGAAACGTTTACCCGTTTCCAGAGTGTTATCCTTCTTATCAACAAACGCATCGTAGACATCGGCTGCGATAACTTTCGAATATAAATGGCTAAAGTATGCCGCTGCCCAATCGCCCGAGAAGATATCAGTCATTGACAACGGATGTGCGTCTTTTTTGTCCAAAGGCACACAACGGTAGACAGGCCAAAGTTTCTTCACCACATCGAGCCAAAAATCGTCTGACTGATGGAGTTCCAAATCTAAATCGGAATAGTACATCTCCTCGCAAAGTCTATAGCCTGCCATGGTCGTCTTTAGCAGTTTGATATTTGCAATAACTTTGTCTGGGATAGGTTCATCGCTTGCATAGTGGCCAGAGATTGCTTTCAGCGCCTTCTCATTGTCTAAAAAATTCGCCAAAACTTGTCCGCTAACTTGAGATGCATCCCATTCGATGTTCGACAAGCCTGCTAAATCTGTATAATTGGCTTGAGTGAGCAGATGTTGCAGTGTAGTACCAAACGTCTTGAATACCATGTGTAGGTCTTTAATGCTTAGCAGGTATGGCTTACCGTACATCGGCTCGTTAAAATTGAAAACTAGTGCGCACAGGGGGCTATTGCCCGCTGCCTTATTTCGGTTTCGAATGCTAACCATCCAACCAGAGTTCGTCCCGAATCTGTTTTCTTTTGAGTAGTAATCTAGATAAAAGCCGCCGATTGGATTAGAAGAATTGCTGGCGTCATAAACATCGTAGTACTTGACTTTAGGTTGCCAAACTTCCGCGCTGTTCCGCTCCAGAATTCTGATATGAAAGAGCTCTTCTGCGAATTTGAAAAGACCACCGAATACCTTCGGTAACGGGAAGTACTCCCTGATGGAATCCTCATTCAGGTCAAACTTGCTGCGCAAGTATTTACGCTGCCAATAGGGGATGTCATACTGGTCCAGCTGATCAACAAAACCACTTTCTGTGGCGAATTCTTGCAAGTTTTGAATCTCCACAGACTGTCGTGGACCGGCGTACTGTACTAGCTTTCCGAAGACTTGTTTTGCGTTCTTTATGTTTTTTATCATTTTCGTCTGCATCGACATCGTCGTGTAGGTTGGGTAGCCCAGGAGGTTGGCTTGTCGCTTGCGCAGTGCCCGTATCTTCTCCACATGAGTGCTGTTTTCTAAACTCTTCTCAGTTTGTCCCGAGGCTTTACGATTATTGGCCTGCCAGAGGTTCCACCTTTCTGTTCGATCGGGGCAGTACTTAAGGAAACTCTCGACTATTTGCGGTTGCAGGGTGACGCGCCACGGGCCATTAGCCACCTGATTTGGATCCTGCGCCATGGCCTCCAGCAAGCTCGGCGGGAAATCTCGAACCAAGTTGTAGTTGGTTATGCTGTGAGAAAACGTGTTCACAGACATGTTCACTTTGTTCTTAAAGTTGGCTCGTTCTTTGCCCAGATTCGAAAGAATTTCTTTGAGAAGATCAGTGTCCTTGCTGGATAGGGTCAGTCCGTTTAACTTGCCTTCTAGCAGATACTTTTCCATTAGACGCTTTTTTTCCGGTTCGATGCTCGGGTTCTCTTCATATTCCAACTTTATCTTTTCGTAGAGGACTTTATTTGTGAATTTTGAAGCTCTGGCGTTACGCGCTCGATCGTGAATATTTATATATGACTTCGTGGGGATAAGCGTGCTGTTGCCTATATATAGAGCTTTGGCAATACCCCAGGTTGTGTCCAGAGGCCCTGTAACTACGTCTAATTCTTTAAATACTCTGTCTGTGTCGACTCTCTCCTGTGCATTGATCCTTTCCTCTAGATTCTTCACAGTATTCTCTACTTCCAATGCCTGTTGGCCAATCGCACCCATACAGGTTTCGATGGTTATGGTATTGAACTTTGGTAGGCCATCGGCTTTCAGTATAGCTTCGACAGAGCAGGCATCTTCGCCCAGCTCTGGCACCCTGAAATGAGATTTCATAATAAGGTGCGAAGGGATGACGGCAAGAGACGACAAAAAGAGAGAAGTGCTTACAGAACTATGTAACCGTTGGTGCATTTAGTTGTCGATATGTGCCTTTGCAAGACCAATAAATGTTTGCAACGAAAAATTGATGATAACATCATAGATATCGCTATTAAATTAGAAAAAAGAAGAAAAGGAATCACTTTACACCCGCACAACTGCACTGGGAGTAATGTCAAAAAAAGAACACCCGGAAATGTCAAATTTGACATCTATGTTATGTAGTACTGTTTAGCTTTTGAATTCAGAATGCGCGTCGGATTAATATGCTTCATTGCTCGGGTGTGGAATCGTGGACGATTGCATTTGATCTGGGCTCGCGAGCGAGATAATTTTTTGGGAGCTGAGTCTCAGGTTCTCACTAATTTCTGATTTCGGCGTTCACTCAGTCGCCAACAGTTGGATTTACATGTCTCAGCTTCTCTATTTAGGAACTACAAATTATAGAAATTTTAATAATTCAGTCGACGGATAGAGATGGAATAAGACATCTTGCGAAAACTGTCAAAGTATGTAAAATGACTGAATAAAATGTCTGATTGTACGTAAATCGTACGCAGATCGTGTTATGTGTGTGCTGCATACAACCGTTGGGCTGATGTCGGTACAACACAAGTCGACACGAGGGTTGTATCATTTATGTCCCACTTAACAGTAAATCCTGTTTTCAGCGGTAGAACACCTCAGTTTTAGTTTTGGTAGAAACGTAGGATTAGGCTTTTATTAAATCCTGATTTTATCGGTGGTATTTGATTCAAAAACTGAGTCTAGTCTTGTGTGATTGCTTTTTATTATAAATGATTATAAATGAGCTTACGAAAATATCGAGCACGACTAGACCATTAATATGTTATATGGTAATAAATTGTAAAGACAGACTAAGTTTAAAATTCTAGTTGAAGACGGAAATAAGTACAGTAATAAAGACTTATCAAATTCTGCAAATATAACAAGAACAAGAACCCTCCAGGTTGGGGGTAGAGCCGTCGGGGTAACTTCCTACCACGTAAAAAAGGCACTGGTTCCGAAACAACCACAAGCCTCGGATAAAGAAAATTCAACTGTTGACGACCACAGCAAACAAAATAAGGACAACGACCGTCAGATCTGTACGTGGAATGTTTGGATCATTAATAGGCCACGTGCAACCGAACGATTAGCAGAACTAGGACCTCTGCTGCTATATTGCAGATATAACCATCCAGGAAATGTGATGGGATGGGCCGCGCAAAAATTTGAAACTGTCACATCTACTACAGTGATTACCAGCAACGCTTATTTGGATGCGGATTCGCTATACGCGACAGACTTAGGCAAGAAGACCTAAGATTTCGACGCTTTACTTACTTACTTATGTCCTGTATCCCCTTGTGGGTCCTAGGGCCTCTACTATGTCTACGCGCCATCGTGTACGGTGCGTATCATGACAATCGGGATCAAGGATAAATTTCGCTAAATAATTCCGGGTGTTCATAAAGCCTGATGTGTGCTCATGCCCCCACGGAACTAAATGATCCTGCCACCAAAACTCCTCCTTGACAAAAAATACGAGTAATTACCTGAATACGACGTGAAAATCATACTGGGCGATTTAAACGCGAAAATAGAAAAGGAGGATGTCTTGGTAAGGCAGTCGGTAAACACAACCTACACGACACCACGTCTGACAACGGACTAAGGCTAATTGATTTCGCTGTGGAGCGGAACATCACTATAGCAAGCACATGGTTTCCTCAACTCAATATTCACAAGCAGACAATGCGGTCCAATGATCATGTAACGATCAAACAAATTGATCATATTACGATCAACACAATCAATCTCTCAATCACCCCTATGCCACCAGCATAAGTACCGAAGACCAGTGGCAACGCTGCCACCATGCCATTAGAAACGCCGCAACCGATGTGCTGGATTTCGCACAACTAACACCTCGAAACCCCTGGTTTGAAGAAGAATGTCGGCGAGTGTATGCAGCAAAACAAGAGACATATAAGGTGGCGCTGCTAAGGAAGACGACAGCTGCTCGTGAGCCTTAAGAGCAAAAGAGGGGAAAGAACATCTGCATAGAAGAATAAAGTACAAGAGGAGCGCGCAATCGAGAATATTGATAGTTTATACTCCAGGAACAATGTAAGGAAGCTTTACCAAAAGGTAAAAAGAATCTGTCAGAGAAGCAAAACTCGTGCAGAAATCCGTAAGAGATGACAAGGGAATCCTCGTAGTAGAATCACAGTCGATGCTGAGAATATGGAAAAACTTCTTCTGAAGACTGTATAAGACAAAGACCAACATACCATTGTCAGGCAGAATGAACTGTTTAGCATAAATGATGGTAATCAAGATTGCCATCCACATGACCAAAGCGAAGTGAGGATAGCAATATCTAAGCTGAAATACAAAAAGGCTGCTGACCTGAGGGTTTACCGGCCAAACTTTTCAAGGCAGATGGTGATGAATTGGTAGAGAGCATACAGCAACTCATCTCTAAGATTTGGTCAGACGAGTGTATGCCTGATGAATGGAATCTCAGTATCGTCTGCCCGATCCAAAAACGGTGCTGTTTTTTTGGCCAATGAAGCAACCAAGGAGACTCTATATAAGACTCTGAAAACCCAAGTCCTGCTTTACGGCGCTGAAACATGGACTTTATTGAAAACGGATGAAGAAAGCTTGGTTGCTTCGAGAGAAAAATTCTTCGTAAGATATTCGGTCCCGTTTGCGTTGAAGGGTTTTCGAAGTAAAATGTTAAATAATGAACTATACGAGCTATACAGCGACATCGACTTAGTCATAAAAAAAAATTGCGTATTGGACACTGGAGATGGTAAGAGCATGTAGAGCGAATGAACACAAACTCTTTGAACCGCATGTCCTCGAATCTAAGCCGGAGAGACGACGCAGTAGAGGACCTCCTCGCCATCCGTGATGCGCACAAGTTCAAGAGGACCTCAACCCGCTTGGAGTTCGCAACTGGAGGCAATTAGCTAAAGACCTAGCTAAATGGAGAGGTTTACTCTAAACTGTAACACTACCTAAGTAAGTAAGTAATTTAATTGCGCAGTTGTCCATAGTTTATGAACCTCAATGGAGTACAAATGTGCAGTTCAAACTATCTATGCATCTAATTCGTGTTGATACTCAAACGTTCTGTAAATTCACTTGTTGAGAGAAAAGGTAGTATTACACAAAAATACGGAATGGTATAATCGTGAACCCGACCAAGCAAAAGTGAATCAAGTTGGTATATATAAAAGAGCTATATTATATAACTAAGCATCCTACCCTCGCGACCCTCATGAAGGATTAGCGGACTATTGAAAATGTATGCTGGTATTATATAACTAGCTGACCCGTGTTCACCTAGCTTTTTCCGTATTTTAGCTGACACTCATTCACCTATAATAGTTGTTCAAATATACATATTTTCCAACTGAATACAATTCTGAAAATATGTAAACTCAATGAAATTATGACTTCTCCAGTGGGAATCTCCACCAGAGCATACACAAATCTGCACACAACACATAAACACAACCCATAAGCTGGTACAACCGAAAGGGAAACACGAAGAGTATCATTTCCCTTCCGTTAACCAGTCAGCTCTGCTTTTAAAGATTGCGAAGAGACAGCGAAAGGGGAATAAAAAAAAAAATAATATCACCTCCATTGAGTGTAGATTTGAGATCATGATCAAGAACAAATTGATTTAATTTTTCAAAAGATAGTTTTGATTAGATCTTTGCTTCTGGATGTCGGATCACGATAAAACACACCATTTTAAAATGTATAGGTACTTATGTATGCAACAGCTAAAACGGCGTTCAATTTTGTGCAGTAATTTGTACGTATTGAGTGTTGAAACACTTTTGCACCTGCAGTTTTATTACATGGTATATATAGATTTTGACTATCTTGTAGAAACTTTGGAATAAGAACTTTTCTAATTGTTGACCTGTAAGCTATCACAATGCCAAGTTTGCAATAGTTTCCGTGTGATTGCACAGAAAGACAAGAACATTCGACGCTCTACAGTTTTATTATAGATATAGATGCTTAGCAGATAAATATAGATAACTTGTAAGACTGGGAAACTTTTACAAAAAGTGCATCAGCTTACAAAGTTGAGGTTCATCAAAAGTTTACAGGTAGAGAACGCAAACAGTTCAAAAGATATGTGGAGCAAACTAAAGAAATATATGCTAAACAAGCGCAAGAATACCATAATAAATATTCGAACTGATAATGGATGTATAATAAGTTATAATCCAATTCCCTGTTATAAATGTAACCTTTTTTTTCTTAGAGTACACACCAATAAGTTTTATGACTGAATCATCAAAGTAACTAAATCCTGACCACCGACTTTATATGATATTTATGCTGTTTGTTTTTAAAATAAAAAATAACATTCTTCCCAGCTACTTATGTCAAAATACAAATACAAATGACTATAATACATACGCATCAAGGAACGCGAGAGACCTGACGATCCAGAGAACAAGAACGTCAAGTGGACAACGCACCATCTTTTACTTCGAATTTCTTGACTATAATGGTTCGCCAAATACTGCATGGTACAAAGAATGGCTGGGACTAGCTAGTGGATGTGGAATGTAGCTTAGTGTGGAGGATGCGAGGAGTTGGAAGCCAAAACTGTACCAATTGATCGCGCGTGTGGATGAGCAGATCAAGGAAAGATTTCTGGAAGAGGCAACAGGGTCAATCCATAGAGCAGTCTACAGTCGGTTACAATTTGGGACGGAATAATTACTTCCGGGATGAGTACAGCATAGAAGAAATAGCAACGGTCCTAAAACTGCGTGGTGAGCTCCTGAAACTGAATTACATACCCCATAGGGATGACCTACCGCTAGTCTGCAGCATGTGCAATTTGTCAGAGAGAGAGGATACGTTTCATTTTCTTGGAAGGTGCCCAATTTTGCGAGAAACAGGGAGATCTGTGTTTGGAAATGATTTCTTGTCGGAAAACCAAGTCCTGCAAATCCTCAATGAGATTGACGTCACAACACTAACCAGGTACTGCAAAATTGCTTTACAATATAGACAGAGAGTCTTGGATGAAAACTTCTGAAAAAATTGTGAATGAAATAAGAAAAATAACGAATTAACTTATCACTGTGCTATTAGGCTACAATTAATTAATGTTTTACTTTTTCTCAACCAGGCAGACAGCAATGCCAATGCTAACTGATTTCTGTTTGATTTTGATTTTGCAAATATTTGAGTATAAAAATAAAAATCTAATCTAATCTAATCTAGTTCGCCAAATAGTGTTAAGAATGTAACTAACTTCAATGAAATTAAAAAAAAAAAAAAACATTACTTGATTTTGTTAGAACTAATCATCTCATATATTAATATGTGAACATGAAATTTATCGTACGTTTTTTTAGTATTTATTATAAAAGGAGGATGATGAAACTAATATGACTCGAAAGGTACTGTGCCATAGATGTGCAGGTAAAATAAAGTGAACATACACATATGATTTCCCCAAACAAAACGCTTTAACCAATTAAATGATCACGTTCATGGTTGTATGAGCTGAAAAAAAGGCCATGTAAACAAATCCATAGCGTTATTTCTCTCGCTGTTTGTTTATTTCCTTACTTACTTACTTAGATGGCGCTACAGTTCGAGGTGAACCTGGGCCTCAACCAACAAGCCTCTCTATTTAGCTCGGTCTTTAGCTAATTGCCTCCAGTTGCGCACTCCAAGTTGGTCGAGGTCCCCTTGAACTTGTGCGCGCCACCTACGGCGATGATTCCCTCTACTGCGTCGTCCCTCGGGGTTAGATTCGAAGACTCTGCGGGCTGAAGCGTTGGTGTCCATTCGCTCTACATGTCCTAGCCATCTCAGACGTCCAATACGCAGTTTTTTGACTAGGTCGATGTCGCTGTACAGCTCGTATAGTTCGTGATTGAATCTTCTCCTCCAAAACCCGTCAACACAAACGGGACCAAAAATTTTACGAAGAATTTTTCTCTCGAAGCGACCAAGGATATCTTCATCGTCTTTTAATAAAGTCCATGTTGCAGCGCCGTAAAGCAGGACTGGGATGATCAAGGTCTTATATAGAGTCTCCTTAGTTGTTCGAGATAGGGCTTTACTGTTGATTTGTTTATTTCCCCTCGGTCGAATTTCGACCACATGCGATACTAGTTAAAATAACTAAATCTCTGAAAATTGTTAAAAAATAACTAAAATAGTGCTGAAATGTAATTGTAATATTAAAATAAATAGATTTTCTACAAGTTCATTAAAGTATATAGAATACAATACAACGGATGAAGCATTAAATTACATTAATAGCTCCTGTCCATGAATTGATTTCCGCCGAATTATTGAATGCCTTTAAAATTTTGCAAACGGTAACACTCAGATTTACGCTCAACGTGATCTCATTTTGCCATTACCTTAATTGAACATTCCCCACGACTCGAGTCTCGAAGATATTTACCGACTATATTTACCAGAAATAGACCTGGCATCACTACGCGGGTGAGTTTTTTTAATGGCGACCGTGAGAGTATAAAGTATAATCTACGTGTTTTGTCAAATCTTTAGAAATTCATCAATTTCACAGCTTTTAACTGAATTTGTGCCGAGAATTTTCAATTTAGCACGCAATTAAAAGAATTTTTTTCTTAAAAAAATCCAAAATGGCACGTCTAACGAATGTGTACCATGCGGAAAGTATAAATAGCGTAAAAATCGGGAGGAGGCAGTTACCCGTGATTGCTGGCGACAATTTAATGGTAAGTACAAGCACTGAAATCCTTGAATTCTTATAAAAATACTTAATATACACTGGCCCGATTATATTATGTACTCTGTCAGCGTTGAATTTTATTACCATCGAATTTCTTGCAATCACAGATTGGAGTGGGGCTGTCTCGCTCGCCTATATGGAGGAGAAAACGATTTTCTTTTAATGTCCGGCTAAGATTTTCCAAGAAATTAGCAAGATAAGACCTTGTCTTTAATCTATTTACACTTGATTTGGAAACACATCGCATTTTCCTATCATAAGCGGTCATGAACCTTGAACCACAGCTATACGAACGTTTTACTACAAAAATCTACTTGACTTTAGGTGCAAATGGATCTAAATCCACAAAGAACTTGCCGTAGATATCCACAATATAAAGGGCCGAAGTTTTTAAAATTTTAAAGATAACAGGGCTAGTGAGCGTCTATTAACACGACATGGGTCATGGTGTACACCCAGTGTAGAAGGCTTGGTCTACATTTACAGACCATAAATGCCTAAGTGACTGGTTCACTTACTTAGGTGGCGCTACAGTTCGGGGTGAACCTGGGCCTTAACCAACAAGTCTCCCCATTTAGCTCGGTCTTTAGCTAATTGCCTCCAGTTGGGAACTTCAATATGCTTGAGGTCCCCTTGAACTTGTTCGCGGCAGGCACGCCGAAGAGGCCCTCGTCGTCCCTCCTCAAACGTTCAATAAACAGTTTTTTTTGACTAGGTGGATGCGCTGGACAGCTCGTATACTCGTAGTTTGTCATTGAATCTTCTCCAAAACCCGTCAACGCAAATAAGACCGAATGTCTTATGAAGAATTTTTCTTTATAAAGTCCATGTTTCAGAGCCGTAAAGTAGGACTGGAATGATCAGAGTCTTGTATAGAGTCCTTAGTTGTTCTAGATGGGCTTTACTGTTGAATTGGCTTTTTAGCAAAAAAAAACAGCGAATGGCAAGATTTATTCTGCGCTGTTATGATTGTCAGAGTTAAGATAGATAGAACCACCTAGATAAGAATATTAATCGGAGGAGGTCTTTCAACTCAATGTGACGTAAATTCTTTAACAGGTAAGAAGTAGCAGCCAAAACTCCTCATTTTTTGTCGGGGAGGGTAGAGCATTCGCACAGCAGGTCGGACAGATTTAATTTTCTCCTCGTCCCTGCAAAAGAGGTTGTGAGGTACGCCGATACGCTTTGCATGAATCCCAATGGCACAGTACCCCGTGATTATGTCAGAGATGACCCGTGTACTGTTACGACTAAGCCTAATCAGAGAACGTATTCTCCTTAAATCATAAGCCGGTCACAGCGTTCTGACAGTGACGCACGTATCCAGATGAATCCATAGTTTAGCTTTGCTAGTGGCTCATATCCGACTAGTTTATTTATAGAGTTAATAGGGACTTTCATACAGGGGGGCCTGCTAGATTTGCAACTCCGATCCCATTGTAGGGAGTTCGTCTGCTTTTTCACTACCCGGTATGCCCATATGCCCTGCATAGGGTCACCTTGTTGGTTTGTAATACCTCATTAAGAAGTCGTTTGCGAGCTTAGATCTAATTACTGTGGATTCCAGAGCCTTAACAATTGCCTGGCTGTTAACGTAAACAGTAATTGATTTACCCACGTTGTAACCTTTGGTGATGATTTTCGCAGCATGTACGGCGGTTCTGATTTCAACTTGAAAAACGCATATGTTGTTGATTCTGAACGAGTGGTTTTCCCCTAGTGCAGTAAACCCCAGCCCCAACACCGACATCCATTTTGGAACCGTCAGTGCAGAAAATCAATTCCTCATTATCAGTGACTTGTTCGTTCTTCCAGTCATTTATTTCATATTGAATATCCTTTCAAATATCTGCATCGGAATCGTAATCGGTTGCTGCTTATCTACGTGTGACCTCCCATCTGGATAGGATGGAGGTGTGGCCGTATAGTGCAGACGACCAGGGTCCTGCTTTCCTCAGCCTGAGGAGTGCGGAATGAGACCTAGCATGGTCTTCATTGCCGCCGTGGGTATTATACGCAACGATCCCATGATCCCGATGCAGGCTGTATAAGAAATCACTCTTTTTCGCTGTTTTTCATTTATTTACATTTTCAATTCAAAATCCACCGCCTTATTGGCGCCATCACCATCAAAATATGTATCGCATTTGAAGTCGATCGAAGGACGTTCGCATTGACATAGTTACGCGTTGTAGTAAATCAAAGAGCGATAGTGTTCGCCCGCGAATTGAATAGTATCAAAATGCGAAATCGCGATTCGCGACGAAGTGCATGGTAGACCCGCTGGATCTTGGACCTTTATCAAAAGCCACTCTAAAGCAACCAACCACCACCAAACTTGTGGAATTTTTCTTACTGTTTGTCTCTTTTATAACCATACCTACTCAGTGTGTTGGTTGCCGACGTAGTGTGGAGTGGGTGCCCAATTTTCTTTTTTTTTAATAACCTCGACGTAGGTGACGCACACAAGTTTAAGGAAACCTTAACCTACTTGGAGTGCGCAACTGGAAATAATAAACTAAAGACCGAGCGAAGTGGAGAGGTTTGTTAATTGAGGCACATGGTTCAACCCGAATTCTAGCGCCGCTTAAGTAAGTAAGTGAGAAAAGCGGACTTTAAACGCAGAGACAGCATCCCGACATGCCTGCTGATTCTGCTCTTAAACATGTGGAATTGTGAACTTATGGAAATTTGTTTCCTTGGATTGTGTTGCAAGAGTAGATGAAATTTGAATTTTGGTAGATGTTCTCGCGTTAGTGTGCTAAATTAAGTGAGCCAAGTTTAAGTAGATTTAGATACTGTTTTGCAGCTCAACTACAAATGTGAGAGCGAAATTCCATCTCGGATCTTATTTGTTCTTTATATAGAAAATGTGAAGTTTTGTTTTTACTAAAAAAGAAAAAAACAAAAAAAAACGCAAAGCTCAACTTCATCGATGCTGTCTCCATGGGTTTGATTAATTGGTTGTTGATTTAAAACTATGCAGTAAACGGGTTCTTTCTATAAATATCGCCGAATTGGGCTTTCTTCGCATTGCAATCGATTTCCGCAACTGCTAGCTGTTCTGTAAGTCTTCTTTGAATGACTGGAATTGGTCGCATCTCTGAAGATGTGAGGAGCTTGGTTTCGCTGGGAAGTTGTTCGAGCATGATACTACATATATATTAGGGTGCCCACATCCGTAAAATTCAAAATTTTGCTTGTCGAGTTGTATAAGATGTTTATTGTGATGGAAAAAAAATGAGTGAACGATTGGAGTTTACAGCGAATGCACAGCATCGACTTAAACTTGATTTAATCTATTCTTAAGAAAGTTTCTTCAACCAAACTTTTGCTGCGGTCCACAGCTAGCTTACTTAACAAGGTTCTATGCCAGAGTTGATAGGTCTAGATCAATAGGTGTCCAGACCATACTGCTCGTCTCTGTCTAGATATTTGATTATTTCTACATTGAAAGGAATTTACAAGGTTGGATTTCTCCTTGGGTGTTATGACTAATGATCCGTTCTCATCCGCCAAAGGCTGGACGGTGGAGTGGTTGGATTTGTTACCTGCAACCTTTTCCATTGACCAAAACGGTCGCGGTATTCATTAATTTCTTTGTTAACTTTCATTGTTCAGTTTGTTACAAGCAGAATTTAAGAGCTGAATTTGATTACAAACTGTATTGCTACAAAACTTAAAACGCAACTTATAACTATCTAACTAAACGTGAGCTTAGCAGTGACTTTTAACATTTGTATAATCATTGGCCATAGAGCTTTTCCTAGTTTTGATGGTGACATGCCTTGAACCACAAGTACGACTGTGTGATGTTGTAAAAATCTATTTATTTTCAGATGCTAATGGACCTCAACAGCAAAGGGTTGGCGATAGATAGTCCCCACATCAAGGGCAAAGAGCTAGAGGAGTTTACAAGGAAATTCAATTTACTAACCCCCGATGAACTAAGGGAATCTCTCGAAATAGATAGTTCTGCGTTTCTCTCTGTTCTAAACCAATGTGTTCAGTGTGTCGGTTGTCGACGAAGTGTAGAGCGTTTGTTCCACCAGTTGACACAGTCTGGGCACCCTACACTCGATCCGATAGTACTTAAAAGTTCTGTTATCTTGAGTATAGCTGAAGATAAAATCAAGACTCCCCAAGCACTTGGAACGCTCCTCTATCGACACCACGAAGTTCTTAACAATTTAGTTGAAAATAAGTTGCGAAACAAGACTCGATGTGTCCTGCATTCCTTGGATGCATTTCGTTCGAAACCATTCTCGGAGACATGGCGCGAGGTGTGGTCATCTATGAAGCAGAGGTGCCGCGAAGAATTATCTGTGATTAAAAATAATGAACTGCACGAAGTGCTGGAAAACTACTTGAAGAAGCATAAATTCTGCCAAGGGTGTCGAACTAAGGTAAGATTCGCAAATACAGTGAGAAGGAATAATGAATTTTGAAAATTTTTATATTGTAGATTGAGAAAGCCTACAACATTTTGGTGGGCGAGACAACAACGAAGGAAAAAGGATACGTGGCAGCACTATACGCGAATATCAAAAAGTGCCAACCCGAACATCATATTCATGTTCAAACCAAGGCTGATTTTCTCGACGCCCTTATACGTCGAGCGGAACCAGAGGTGAATGGAAGGTAAGTCAATAAAAATTAGGTTCGACTGGTGTGCATGATTGAAAAGTATTAGGTTTTTATTTGAAACTAATATAACTGGATATACAGTAAAGTCTAGAATATGTGTACATATGGTATGTATGTAACTTTTACTTCAATATATTCAGTATGTGCATATCATATACTGATTTAAAATGAAACCATCGGTGACGTACGTCGACTCAAACAACTACAAACTGAAAATGGCATCTTACACCATCGATAATAAATTGTTGTAGCTATCGTAATTGTTTTGTAATTCAGTAAAATATCTTTGTCGGGTTAACTGTGTCTATTTATCTATCTATACATACAGGTATATTATCACCCCTATTATGGTTAGCGAATCGAACGTTCGATACAAGTCGAACCTCCCGGCGAATTACTTCTGTCGCTTTATACACTTCACAGATGACATTTAATTGTTTTTCCTTTGTCAGCACTTGTCTATTTATCTATCTATACATATAGGTATATTATCACCCCTATTATGGTTAGCGAATCGAACGTTCGATACAAGTCGAACCTCCCGGCGAATTACTTCTGTCGCTTTATACACTTCACAGATGACATTTAATTGTTTTTTCCTTTGTCAGCACTTATTTTTTATTCGAATGAAAATGTTTGCTAACAGCAATACCACGACACAAGCAATTTGCTGACAGTTCGATTTGAGTCGAACGTTCGATTCGCTAACCATAATAGGGGTGTATAATGATAACTAAGGTCGCTTTCCGGCACGTGTCACGCAAAAAAATTTACCGATTTTAATAAAACTTTGGCATTATATACCTTAGAGACTTCGTCCTTATATCCAATTAAAATGATCACGATATTCCTTCTTAACCCCTGGTCTCCACTGGCAATAATTCGTTGCAAAAAGTATTTCATCCAATCGAAATTTCCAATGGAGACGGCAAATTTCTTGAAATGATTCATTTCAAGAAATCGATTTCTGCTTTCATTTCTTGCCATCTCTGTGGAAATAAACACTGAAATAAATTTGACAGGGAGTGTCAATTTGAGTTTTACTACGAAGAAAACATGGCTGATTGGTGCCTGACATGAAGTCTGAAATAAATACCATATGTCTCGTGGAGACTCGGTGCCAAGCAAGTCGTTGCTTGCTCTTACGTGATATGGTTGAAAATGAAATTTCTTGACATAATTTGCCCACCGTATAAAAAAATAAAAATTGTTAACATGATGTCTGACATAATGTTTGAAATAAATATGTCTCGTGGAGACTCGGTGTAAGGAGATTTAAAAAAAAAGCCCAAAATCAGACATTAGAAAAGTTTGGGAAGTACTAATTTTTTTTGAGTACTTTTGAACGCAGCATAAAATAAATAAACATGGATTTATTGCCTTGCCTACCTTTGAGGCGCAAATTGATAACTACATGTGTATATTAACGCAGGCGATAACGATGGTGAGGAAAAGCTAGTTTAACATTAATTATGGTCTTTAGCGGCGATGTCTAATTGGACTCTTCTCGAATACAAACAGTCAACACCTCAGGAAAATAAAAAAAATAAAAAAACTGACTGACAGATCTCTAAATTTTTTTTTGTCAGCACAGCCATAATTTTCACTTGTAAGCATCATCATTTCCCAAGATGTACGTGAATCGAATGCGTACTATATTCGCAAGCGAAACAGGGTGAATTAAAATCAGTCACTCAGATGTTAAAACAGAGAATTCTTCACTAGTCGTTAGTTTCGCTGTCGTTTTTTTTTTTTTTTTTGCAAAAAGGGTGCTGATTGCAGTTCATTTTCACCCCGTTTATATGCAGAGTCGGAACTGCTTTCAAACTGGTTCCAAATGCATATAAACGCCTTTCGAGTCCAAATGGGTTCGACTGGACTCGACTCAGCTAACAGAGCTGGGTCGAGTCCGAAAAATGCATGTATACCTGGGTCGAGTGGTTGAACTGACATGTTGTCTCTGTGTGTGTGAGATTTCTTTCTTGTTTTTTTTTTTTGTTTGGGGTCGGAAATCGCTTTGTTTTGATTGAGTTCATGGTTAGCTGCGGGTGTAAGGTTGTCTGTTCAGTTATTTCATATTTATTAAATCCAAAAAATAGAACAAAACAGAACACTAACACAATCAAAACAAGCAACAAGCATTGAGAGTAGAATATTTGTGAATAAGTACAGTGAGAAAAAACTCGAGAAAAGCGATATGGGAGGAAAAAATTCGGAAACATCTTTGGAAGAACGAAAGCTCATCCTTAAGCCAAGGAAAGACATACCGCGAGACTGGTGATCTTGTTGGAAGATCTTACACCGTGGTTAGGGATATTGTCCACAAGTTTAGAAATGAAGGAAATTTGGAGAATAAGCCAGGTATGGGGCGAAAGAAAATATTGTCAGCAGCAAATGAGCGGCACATCATCAAGAAAATAAAAAAAAAAAATCTGAAGACACCTGTAAAATTACTGACCGCTGAGATGTCTCAAATAATTAATAAACCAATCTCTACTGAAACAGTAAGACGGACTTTAAGATCGCACTGTTTTCATGGCAGAATTGCACGTCGCAAACCTTTCATTTCTGAAACAAATAAGAAAAAGAGACTTAATTTCGCCAAACAGTATGTAAACAAGAGCTCAGAGTTTTGGAAATCCGTCATTTTTAGCGACGAGAGTAAGTTTAATTTGTTTGGCAATGATGGCAAGCAAACGGTTTGGCGACAAGCAAATACTGAGCTAAGAAAAGCTAATCTCCAAGCAACCGTGAAACACGGTGGGGGTAACGTCATGTTGTGGGGGTGTATGTCTGAAAGTGGAGTAGGACAAATGGAGTTCATTGATTATAAGATGGATCAATATGGATACATGAACATCCTGAAAAGAAATCTCCAGCCAAGCGCCACAAAATTGGGTCTAGGGTCAGATTACATCTTCCAACAGGACAATGACCCAAAACATACTGCCCATAACGTTAAAATGTGGTTACATTTTAATACACCCTCGCAACTAAAAACACCCCCACAGTCACCCGACCTTAATCCCATCGAACATCTTTGGGCTCAGCTTGAAAAAAATATTAGAAATCGGCCTATCACCAGCAAAGCTTCTCTTAAAGAAGCCCTCAAGCAGTAATGGGAGCTTATAAGCCCAGACTTCACTAATAAACTTGTGGATAGTATGCCAAGACGTTTGCGAGCCGTAATTGAGGCTAGCGGTGGCACAACACGCTCTGAATTTTGTTATTTTCTGTTTCAGTTTTGTTTTGTGTGAATAATTTTGTGTTACGTTTTATTAAAGTTATTTTTTTTGTTAGCTTCCCTATATTTATGAATTAAATATTTTGTTTTGTTTGTTTTTAACTATGTATTAAGAATGAAGTCAGAAACATTTTTTTAATATAATATTTTGAATTTTAATCAAAGAAAATGGTTTAATTTTATTTTAATCTTTATATATGGTCTTGTGCGAATAATTTTGTGAACATGTGTATTTATTAAGTAGAATCGAAAGTCTATGTTGCTACTGCTCTTTCTTTTTATTTCTATTAATATAAAACATTAATTAGAAAAATGAGAATAAATATTTTTTTGTTCTTTTTTTTAAGCTATTCCAAACAGAGGGAACGTCATGCAAAAACTTTGGAGATCGCCCAAGAAGAAGTACTCACGTGCGTTGGCATGATTATGTATGAACGATTGCGTAGAATCTATGTAAGTTTGAGGGAAGAAGAACGAGCTTGTCAGGTCTTAGCTGCTGTGGGCGTACATGCGTTATGTCGTAGCTTTGATATGTCAGTTGAAAAGAAACAGGGCATTAGCAATTTAGAACTGTTGTACAAGGAGATAAGCAGGGCGGAGAAGGCCAAAGAACATAAGCGCGAACAGAAAAAGCTCAAGAAAAAGAAGAAGAAGAACGAGAAGAAGAATAGCTATAGGACATGTGACAATAGTATTGTGGACGACTCAATCGAATTGGACGATGATGGAGATGAGCACGAAATGAGTGAATCGCAGAAAGAGAAATGCATTGACTGCGATGAGGATATTCCCAATTGCCCATGCGAGAGTGACGGTGATGTGTGTACCAAGTCGTTGGATGCCGGTTATGGGTCTGATCCGAATTCTCATGGTAACTCGAGGACGTCGAGTGTTGTGAGTTCTCCGGAGGGATCCGAAGTGTCTTGTTCTGATGGGTTCTGTAATCACGATCAGCACCACAATGGAACGGATTTCGTGGTTGATAAATTTGATTCTTCGAATCATTTTGAAAACGATCCATTTATATCGTGCGGGCGCGAAAAGAATCTTAGCTTGTTGCAAATGCTTGTAAGTATAAAGATTGATCTTAAAACTGAATTTATTATAATTATTTTTTACTTCAGTTGTTTGTGTACTCTAATAGAGCGCTTCTGTGTTATCTTAACGTTTTTGAAATAGTTTTTGATTAGTTCTATGATGCGTAGTGTCCTATTTTTCCAATCCAATCCAGCCTTGGGTTGTATTTCTTTTTTCAATTTGTGTAAATTCTAACAGTCTGGCTTGTGTGCTACCACTGCAACTTACACAAGACATTCTCATTTTGGTCTATCAATGAGACAGTAGTACCCTTATTGTGCCGTAAATATTGCATATGGAGATGCTGTGTTATCTCCTTGATTTGTCGAATAATCTGTTTCGGTATCATATAAGTATGATTATCGTATCATTCATTACACCTTTTAATCATTTTCACTGCCAATCGGGCTCAATCCGTCATGTTTTTCATGCAAACGTTTGATAGTGTTTAATGTTGGTTCAACTACACCCATACGCCGCTTTGACGCGATGGAAAAGACGCACAACCTTTTTTATTTGTTACAATTCCTAACAAAAGAAAGTTACACAAAGTTACCGATATCAGAACAGCTATTAGCGAATACAATGGAGACGAGGGCATATCTGCTGCTCTGTTCAAGATAGCATTATGATCACTCCAAGCTTTTCATAATTAGTCATCTTTTTCAGATAAAGAATCACCGTTCTGCTTTCCCATATGTTTGCGATTTACTTCAAAGAAGAAAATAAAATCTTCCTTAATACCTTTTTCAATAGCTTACCTTATAATAATACGGTACACTGTGTAAATCGGGGTCCACGCCAAATAAGCTAAATTCAGTTTTTCAGAACCTCGATAGTTTTGCTTGCTTCTAGTAAGCTTCACCCCATCTTTTATAGATATTTCATTTCAAATATTCGTTATTTGTAAAGACAGTATTTCTTCGTTGCATTTTCATTGCTTATTGGATACGGATACTTTTAAAATATTTTTTTTTTTTATTCATGTTATAAGACATCGTAGTAAAATTGGCGAAACGTAAATGTTTGTTTCTCTTATCATTCATTTAGGAGGATTTCGAGGACATGGAAGACGAAGAAAACTGCTACATTCCCAATGAAGTCGTAATGGAGTACCAGAGTCACCAGGAGAAAGTAAACCAGCAACGTCAAGAGTTGCGGGAAACTTTGAAGCAAAAATTTGCTGATATGTGTATGAAAAAACGTGTTCAGCATGGAACAGTTATAAATAAATAAAAAAAAAATGTTATAAGTGAAAAGTCAAACTTCAAAATATAATATGAAGTTTTATTATTGATCCAACTATTACACGAGAAATCTCTTGCACCAAATTAACAGTTTCTACATTCTTCATGGAATGGTTCTAATGTTCGTAGGTCTCTCCAAGTTGGTGGCAGTCCATTATTTACGTGTTTTCCACATCGTCGGCAAGGTTCAATAAAAAGCTTACCATAGCTGTTGAACCAGGTCTGTAATAAAGGATTTTATATTTTTTGATTAGTGACTATTATTCTTTGTTGACAAATATTATGCATACGAATTAATTTAATGGAAACCTTATAACTACAAGCCATGATTTTTGATTAAACTATCTATTAACATTCGCGAGTAGGAAAATTATCAAATAATTTGTTAAATCGGTTTTATCGTGATCAATTATCAACATTTTAGATCCATAGTGAATAGTTCTATTGATAAACTTGGTAGGTGGTATTATAGTTGTCAAAAATGTTGATATCTATCAAGTTTTCAGTCAACCACAAATTTCTCGTTGACAAATAAATCTTATTCGTTGTTTTCATTTAAAAAGAACATTTTAAAAACGAAGGCTGAATTCCTTAATGCAGTACTGTCGCAGTACTGCGAAGTCAAGCGTTCCTAAACGTCAATAGGTTGCGGTGATGCAATGTATACCGTTCCGAAACGCATCGTGAATGTATCTACTGCGCAAACAAAAGCAAACAGCGCATCATGAACTGATGTGATGCAAATGTCATTTGACATGTTATCGTTTTTTTTTTTTTTTTTTCAAAATGGAAGCGTCCTCTCCGGATTCGTAAGAAATTATTGTTTTAAATTATTTATTACATACTAAATTTTGTAAAATTTACTAAAAACTACCAGCATTTTTTTTTTTTATAATAGTTTTTGTTTTAATTCATATCATTCCAAAACGTCAAAGATTACACCGCATCGTCAAAGCATTGCATAACGAAAGCATCAAAACATCGCATCACAACGGCAGTGATGCATTCACTATGCTCATTATTGTGACGTTTAGGAATTCAGCCGAAATGTCCACATAGATCGGGAAATATTTATTAAAAAATACTGAAATTTATTTAATCCAAAATACTAACATTTTAAAGCGAAATTTAAACAAAAATAAAAAACAACAAACAAAAGACAAAAATCAAATCGGATACCCATTCACAATAGAAGAAAAATGTATCAATTGACAATCGTAATACCAAACTTTCGAGCGATTGATAAATGTTATCGTTTATCAATTATTTATCTTTGACAACCGAAATAAGGGTGTTAATAAGCTTTTATACGATAGAGTACCAAAGCCAGTTTTTAAAAAAAATTAGTTTGCCTTTTTAGAAAACAGTTTAAGTATAAAATTTTTTTTAACAAAATACAAAATCAACTGTTTTCGGGTGATTTTAAAATGATTCATCATTTTCAGCATTCGATAAATTTGTATAAATATCAAAACAAAGGCTGGATTCCTAAACGTCAAAATAATGCGCATCGTGAATGCATCACTGCCGTTGTGATGCGATGTTATGATGCTTTTGTTATGCGATGCTTTGATTCGTTGTAATCTTTGACGTTTTGGAACGATATGAACTAAAAAAATTTTCTGATAGTTCTTAGTAAATTTTACAAAATGTAGTATGTAATAAATAATTGAAAACAATAATTTCTTACGAATCCGGAGAGGACGCGATATTTGCATCACATCAGTTCACGATGCGTTGCTTTTGTTTGCGATTGACCTATTAAGCGTTTTTCTTTTTTCGTTCAGAGTATGCTCAGAGCGCACTCTATGAGCTCTGAATAATTTGACCGAGCGTTCAGAGCAAAATCCTGAGCACAGCCATTTTTCATATTTGACAGGACAAAAAAAAAAATTGCAACACAATCGAAATGGCGGATGAAATTTGTTGTTCTGGTGCAGAAAGTAAATATAACATAAAAAATAACTATCAATAGATATTCTATTCATATTTTGACAGCTCAACCTATAATTGCTAATCGAATGACATCAGAGCGCTCTGAGCACGCTCTGCTCTGAACGAAAAAAGAAAAACGCCTATTGACGTTTAGGAACGCTTGACTTCGCAGTACTGCATTAAGGAATTCAGCCAAAGATATAGGCAATTTAACAGTCATAAATATTACGAAAAAGTATTTTCTTCTAAGAACTTTCTATATTCCATAAACGCTCATATTGAGATTTAATGAAAATTTAAAACTATTAAGGATTATTATTATCTGCAGGAGTATGGGATTGATGGTTCCCTGTTAAGGGCGATTCAGTCTTTATATACAAACTGTAGAAGCTGTGTTCGGATAAAAGGTGTTAAGTCAATGCCTTTCACTGTGGGCGTTGGACTCCGCCAGCGGTGCGTTTTGTAACCTCCCCTCTTCATTCTATATATGGATTGGATGTTGCAACGCAGCCATGGCGGGGAATGT
This sequence comes from Brachypalpus laphriformis, assembly GCA_945910035.1. NCBI lineage: Eukaryota > Metazoa > Arthropoda > Insecta > Diptera > Syrphidae > Brachypalpus > Brachypalpus laphriformis. The sequence continues at coordinate 168,221,193 of OX246754.1, forward strand.
TTCAAAGTGGGAAACCTAAGGATTAGTCATCTGCTTTTTGCGGATGATTTGGCCATCCTTGGGTCCTCTCAAACCGAACTTCAGCGCGCACTCGAAAGGTGAACAAGTCAGAAGTAATGGTCGTTTCCAAAAAAACCCATTCAGTGCACTCTGCATGTTAGTGGAGTTCCACTGAAGCAGGTGGATAAGTTTAAGTGCCTCGGGTCTTATTCAGAAGTGATGGGAAGAGCAATGTCAGGCTGGATCAATTTTGAGAGAGCTTGGCCAATCTTATAAGGAAAGCCGAACTTAGTGTTCAAGCTAAGCTATCGGTTTTTAGCTCGATGTATGTTCCAACTCTCACCTATGGTCATGCAATTTGTGTAGTGACCGAAAGAAAAAGATCGCGGATACAAGCTGCCGAAATAAAGTTCCTTCGCGGTGTAGCTGGAATAACTCGTAGGGATCGAGTGCGCAACACCAGGAGTGGAATCCTTTAAGGTGATAGTTGATTGTTGACGATCACAATCATCCCTTTTGCTCTCTCTAAGGTGACCATCAGCGTGATCATCACCTTTTTGCGATCGTTTTTGTATGGCTTTGCGATCGTTTTACGGAGAGCTTACAAAGCGTGATCATCAATTTTGACTGTCAAAAGTGTGACTATCAACTATCACCTTAGAGGATTCCACTCCAGAGTACGCGAGGCGCTCAGTGTTGAGCAGCTACTTCTTCGAACGGAACGATCTATGCTTCGATGGTTTGGTCACGTAGTGCGTATGCCACCAGACCGACTTCCAAGACGTGCCATGGTGGCCGTGCCATAAGGTAGGCGACCCCGCGGTAGGCCTAGAAATAGATGGTTGGACCAAGTCCGACATCTCTCCTGGAGCCGTCTAGGGATTCCTCCTGATGAGTTGGAGTCGATGGCGGAGGATCGAGAAGGATGGAGAGTCCACCTGAGCATCCTACCCCCGCGACCCTCATGAAGGATTAGCGGGCCATTTAAAAAGTAATGTATGTATGTAAGGATCATTATATCCATGCAATATTTTTCTCAATAATTTAGTTGACGACTGATACTTTTGTAGACAAAATGTTAAGTGATACGAAAGCTATTTGTGCAGCCATTGCACTAGCTGTGCACTTGAAAAAGAAGAAGCGCAGGTGGATGAAAGAAGGGTTAAAAAAAAAGAAATGAGTTCACTCATGAAAATTTATTAAATATACTAGTACTGAGTGAACTGAACAGCAGCATTATTGTATGCATCAGCAGTCTACTACGCAATCATGAGTATCAATACCATGAGCATTCGTATCTTCATTATTGTGCAAAGTGAACTTCATTATCATTCCTTACATGATTCATACTTGCTTATTTTTTGTGTGTGTGAGACTGTGAACGGCTCATGTTTTAGCGAATGATTCACAGCTACAAATGAGTAGAATCATGCAGATCTCTGGTATGCATCGCAAGATGAATTAAGTCGGTCTGGGTAGGAAAATGCCTGGATAATTGGATCACTTCAAAAGAACCGAACTTCTTCTTCAAATGAATCCACATATTGCCAGAAATATGGTCGGAGGTTGTGGAAACAGAAGAAAAATACTTGGAATAAAATATTATATGCAGTTATTTTTAAATAAATTTTCTCTTACTAAAAAAAAAAAATGGAAATTAATTCTCATAACACGGAGCTGCATAACATTTGAAAAATAAGTGAACCAATGTTGTGCAAGATCATCTACAGACGACACAATTTTTAATGATTGCGGACACCCCGCAAAAGGAGAATAAAAAAAAACATGATTACCTCCACTGAGTACAGATTTGAGACCATGATGAAGAAAAAATGAATTAAATTCTGAATTTTACGAAAGATATTTTTGATTAATTTCCTGCGTAAGTTTTTACATGATGCGTGTTTAATCACTTATCCTTAAGTGGCATATGGTTAGGTTAGGTTAGGTTGGCTGTCCACACGAGAGTGCAGACACACATAGACCAGTGAAGGTCCTTTGTGATACCATGGATCAATCCATTTGGCCACTCAGGTACTAACAAAACCAACCGGAGCTTTTGACAAAGCGATGGATGCTCATGACGTCCAGGGACGCCAGATCGTTGGAGAAGAGACCAAGTCTTCTGGCGTGTTGGCTTATAAGACAGTGTCCAGTGAGAACACCGACAACGCAGCTGATTTGTGTACGCTTTAGCTTGATCAGGTCGGCACTACGGTTTTGATCCAGCTTAGGCCAGATCTGTCTCGAAGTGTGACACGTTGAGCCGTTACCCCATCTGAGGTTGGTCTTGCTAATAGCGTTCAGCTTTAGTAGATGCTTACATGTAGCGAGGGGCATACCCAGTGCTTGCCTTTCAGGCAAAATCCTTAGAGTGGTACCCTGTCTGGCGAGGTGTCAGCCCTGAAGTTACCTGGAATGTCTCTATGGCCTGGCACACAGCAAAGGTGAATGTTGAACTGCTCTGTCATCTCCATAAGAGATAGACGACAGTTTAAGGCAGCCTTTGAAGTGAAGGAGAACGATTCCAGGGACTTGATTGCCGCTTGGTTGTCAATGAAAATGCTAATATCCCTGACAGATAATACATTACATTTCAGCCAGGACAGGACTTCCTTGATCGCCATGACTTCCGCCTGGAAAACGCTACAATGATCAGGGAGGCGGAAAGAGATGCTCAGATTGAGCTGTTCGGAGAAAACACCACAACCCACCCCGCCCTCCGTCTTAGATCCATCTGTAAAGAAGTGAACCGAACTACCATCGACAGGGGGGGAAGTGTCCCATACATCCCGGTTAGGGATGCTCGTACGGAAGTTACGGTCAAATCTCAGTTTCGGCGGGGTGTAGTCCGTGTTTTCGTGTTTGAAGTTGAGAAGATCAAGGATCGAGGAGTGGCCCAAGCGATAGCTAGACCACTGAGAGGAGGCTTTTAGGCGGATGGCCGCACAGGCAGCCATCTGTTTGCCGAAAATATCTAGAGGTAGCAGGTTGAACAAAATGTCCAGTGCCGCGGAGGGAGTAGTCAGTGCACCACTGATGCAGATGCATGCAGATCTTTGCAGCTTAGCTAGTTGAGTGAGGTGGACAGCCCTGTCGAGAGCAGGCCACCATACGATCACGCCGTATAGTAGTATAGGCCTGATAACGGACACGTATAGTCAATGAGTGATTTGAGGTTTGATACCACAGCTCCTACCTATAGCCTTTTTACAGGAATAGAGAGCTACATTAGCTTTCTTAACGCGCTCTAGTAGATTGGCCTTCCAGTTTAATTTCCTATCCAAAATAAGACCCAGATATTTTGCGTTTTCAGAGAAGCGGCATATACACAGGACAAAAATTCATCAAGCATATGAGAGTGTGTTGGTAAATTCCTTTTGACGTTGCATATACACACATCAAGCATGCGTTTTCAATTATTAATTTTTACGTAAATGTTGAGATGAAAGCACGTGCGGCGCGGCGTCTGGTGAGATTTAAGTGGTAAACACTTGAAATCAATTTTTCAAAATTTATAAAAAATAAAATATGAATGACACAGACGATTACTGCATCGCTGTGGGACTAGCGTTAGCGTTGAAGAAAAATAAAAAGTTTCGGAAGAAACGAGCGTGTATGAAGGAATGGCTGAAAAAACGAAATGAGTTTTCACACGAAAATCTTCTCAATGAGCTGAAATTAAGTTCGCCGAATGATTTTAGAAATTTACTCCGCATGAACGAGGAGGCATATGATCAACTCCTTCATATAGCATTTGCCAATTTTTTTTAACCTAACACCAAATTAGTTTAACCCAAACACAAATATATTTAGCCATTTAGCAAATAACTTTAACCCAAAAGCAAATATGTTTAACCTTTTAGCAAATATGTTTAACCAAAGAACAAATATATGTAAACCAAAAGCAAATCATTTTAACCAAAATACAAATTTATTTCAACTTATACTTGTATAAAAACTTAGAAGCCTTCTAAAGCAAAATTAATATTTAAAAAAAAATATTTAGTCCATTCGCTGCCTTTGGAATGAGTAAAACCATATCCATTACAAAATTAGCGCAATCGGTTTGTGTAATTTGTTGCAAACTATCTTCAATAACTGCAACCAAGTTATGATCCCTGCTGACGTCAGTTAAAACTTGATGTGCGTGTGTCTTCATTTAAGAAAAAGATTTTTCAATGGGGTTTAACATGGGAGAGTAAGGAGGCAAAAATCCAAAGTTCTTGTGTCGTATGGATTCTAGCGTTATTTATAATTAAAAAGCCATCAGTAAGGGGTGTACTTTCAGATTTTCTGTAAGTTCATGGAGAAATGAACAAAACTTGTTAGAGTTGCAAGTGGAGTTTGTCAAAATCTTATAATGCATTATTCCTTGGTTACTAATTGCTGCAATTAGAGTAACGTTAAAAAAGATAACAAATTTGCAGATGCGTGCTTTGGTTAAAATGATTTGCTTTTCCTTTAAATATATTTGTTCTTTGGTTAAACATATTTGCTAAAAGGTTAAACGTATTTGCTTTTGGGTTAAAGTTAATTGCTAAAGGGCTAAATATATTTGTGTTTGGGTTAAACTTATTTGCTGTTAGGTTAAATAAATTTGCAAATGCTATATGATCACACCCAAAATTACAGAAAACACCCATGTTGCAAAAAATAAAAACTTTTTTCCTCTATCCGCTATCTGTAGCCTCGTCGCTGTACACGCAAAAATGAACATATGCATGATCAACCAGTCAATCACCCATATACACTACGTCAATGCTGGATACATGATTGAGCAAAAATCTAAAAATATTGATTTTTCTTCAAGCATACACAACCCATACGTGTGTCATTTTCACTAAAAACTCTTCTTCTTCTTCCTTTTTTTTCAGCGAGGTTATGATCCGAAAATAAGGGATCACAACCCTCCGACTTCACCGCATTTCTACCGATCCGCCTGTGGGGTTCGCCTACTTGACCTCAGAAAATATCGGCAGGCCTGCCGATTTTGGATCACTCGGTTACTGAGGCTAATGAGATGCCGATGTCGTCGCATTTGTCTGAACCAGGCGTTTATAGGCCTGCCTTTCCTACATCGCGATGTCTTTGGAACGTGCATTGATATTGCCTTTTTAACAGGGTTCAAATGATCTCTTCTTTGAACGTGGCAATACCAATACCTTTTGTACGATGGTTTCCTTGACGTGAAAGCTTCCACGGATCTTCAAACTTCTTATTCGATCAAGATTTGTCACTCCTGCTGTCATGTTAATTTTCTCATACTTTTTGTACATCGTCCAACATTGTGAACCGTATGTGAGCGCTAATCACTAATTCACTAATACACTCTCACATGCTTGATGAGATTTTAACCTGTGTATATGCCGCTTTACAGTTTTAAGGAACCCTTCTATTTCCTGGGATAAAAAAAGTCTTAAATGATATAAACTATCACAATGCCAAGTTTCATCAAAATCCAAGCAGTAGTTATAGTTTTATTATATGTATTGTATATAAATATATTGATTATTTTGTTGCCTATAATGACATCTACTATGAGTGGTTTAAATATTGAGGCGCAACTTTTCTAAAAGTGGAAGCACTGTACCAATAAAAAAATTAACGTAAAATAACGCATACTAGTTGGAAATATGAAAGGTTCATGTTCGTATTGTCTTTCGAAAGATCACAACACACTAAACTTATTGTGGCCTTGCAAAAAGAAAATGTTAATAACAAACTACATCTACGAGTATATCTGCATCTATTTGTCAGTCTAACTTTTAGCAACTCATTGCACTCCTTGCAATTCTAAGCAACAACATCCTTTTCAACGTACTATGTTAAGCCCTTCGGCAACACGATAATCGGCACGTACCAGTGTGGTTTCCGCCCCGGCAGATCGACGATAGATCAAATTTTCACACTGAGGCAAATCCTGGAAAGACCAACGAATTGCAAATTGAAACTCGCCAACTGTTTATCGACTTTAAAGCCACATATGATAACGTTAATCGTCTTGAGCTCTACAATACGATGGCTGAATTCGGGATCCCGTCAAAACTGATCCAACTCTGTCGCGTAACTAGAAAATATGCGGTGCTCTGAGCAATTTGGGAAAACTCGTCCGAATTTGCACCAGATTTCCACAAAGTGACGCCCTGTCATGTGATTCCTTTAGTGTGCAGAGCCGGTGTTAACACGGAAGGCACTATCTTCCACAAGTCCGTCCAGTTGATGGGGTACGTATATGATATTGACATCATCGGAAGATCACCGCGTGCCGTCATAGAAGCATTTACGGTAATTGGAGATCAGGCGAGACGAGTTGGACTTGAAGTAAATGAGGACAAAACCAAGTACGAGTATATGTTATTAACAAACAAAAATATATCTGTCCGAAACGTAAGACACAATGTCAGTGTTCAAGGAGTTTACCTACCTTGGAATAAATATTAATTCCACAAATGACACATTCGTGCAGATTCGACGAAGCCCTAGAAAACTCTTACTACTTCGGCTTAGCAAAACAAATGTGCTCGAAACTCCTAACTCGAGCTCTACAGAACGCTAATCTTAATTGTCCTGCTATATGGCGCCGAGTGCTGGGCGATAAGTAAGAAAGCTGAGCAAATATTGAAATCTTTGGTGAAAAATACTTCGTCGGATATTAGATCGCATGTGCGAGAAGGGCGAATGGAGGAGGAGCTGTACCAAGATGTGGACGTAGTCCAAAAAGTTTAGATACATCGACTACATTGGCTCGGCTATATCTAGCGGATCGACATAATGCTCTAGCTAAGAAAATCTTCGAATCACAACCCACAGGCTTGAGACAGCGAAAACACCGAACCTATAAAGACTAATTAATCGCGAGTGGCAGAAAACTTTTTCTACGTTACTGGAAGCAGCGTGCCCGGGATGGACGATGGAAGGATGCTTTGTCCCAGGCAGAAACTGTACATGGCACGGTAATCCATTAAGTAAGTAAGCAACTAAAACAACTTACCATATAACTCTTAACTGCCAAATCTGGAAGTGTCGGTGAGAAGAAGTGTAGCATTGCCGAATGTGTGTGTTCCTGGACCTTTCTGAAAACTTCATACCGTGACTCCGCCCACAGGTCGTCGACGTCCAAAGGCTCATCAACACCTTTGACAGTGACCCATTCAATGAGTACTCCTTTACAAACGATAGCCGCTTTTAACACCCGAGCTATGTTTACCTAAAATTAGAAAATATAAAGCAACCTTTTAACTGATGAATACATATGTATGCACTTACAATAACAACAGCATTGGATCCAAATGGCCTGCAAACTTTGTAACTGGTTGTGGCTGAATTCAGATTAATTTCACTCAGCAGTTTATCAGTGTGCCTGAAAGAACGATCAGTTCAGAATGATATATCATAAACCATTGGAGTTTTGGACATACTCTGGGTCTGTATTATTGCATGAAGAGAGTGGCATTCGACCACGTTTGTTTGAGCAAGTGGAAGTGTACGATCTTCGCAGATTGTTCAGGTTCAACAAGTTATTGGCCAACAAACTATGCTCGTGTACCTGTTAATGAGATGTAGAAAGCATTTGTTTAACTTTGCAAATTTGCTTACCTTATCTATCCACTTGTAACTGCTGACAAGTTGTGGATAGAGAGCCTGTCGATCTTGGGTGGTTTCCTGTGCCAGATATGTGGTATTGCCCAAATAATAGGGAGCCGGAGGAGTAGGCAGATTGTTAATCAGAGTCTCCACTTCCCTGTGACACAGGAATCAATAAATAAATATTCTAATGGTTCTAATAGATTTTACCTCAAGTTGAGATAAACATTGCTGAAGTATTCCTGAAATTCGCGTAGAAACTTATCCGTGTTGTCGTCGCCATGCTCTGCACGCATCCCATCAGCCAAATGCTCGAAGCAATGGCCAACGCTGGACCTTAAAGCTTTAACAGCTTGTAAGGTTGCAGTTAGTTTTTCCATTGATAAGGAATCTTTTAACAATTCTTTAAAATAAATAAATATCAAACACGGCCGAATTAGTTGCAAACAAATGTTGATGTCGGCTGTCAATTGGTAGCATTGCCATAAGTGAACAAAAACTTCGAATGCCAGAGCTCCTCAAAGTTAAGATGCATTCAATGCAAAATTAAATTAAATACACCATTCCCCTTTGCTTATTCGAACTCACCACTATTCCCTTTGCAGTTTGTCCTTCTTCGAAGACTGTCGTTTTATTCGTCGGACAATTTCGGAAACTGACTGGCTGAACATAATGCATGCCGCTGCGGCGCCGCGTTAGCGTAGTACGACCTGTCACAAAGTTAAAATATATGGGAACTCAGTAGAGCGCCCACAATGAAGTAAGTGGGGGCGTAGCGGTAGTAGTGGTGTAGTACGAAATTGGTTTACTTTTAACTAGTGCAGCGCCACAAGTGACAGATAGATAAATTGGCTACTGTTTTGGTTTTCTATACTATGTTTCCGTGGTGAATTCTTGAACTGAGTTCAAATATTCGTTACACTCAAAATGGAAGAGCACGACGTGGAAAAATGTATTTTGCTGGTGAAAGGAAAATAAATTTATCGATTTCTTATTATTTTTATTGTATTATTATAGCACAATCATCTTACAAAAATAATCAAATCTCAATAACACTCAAAAAGAAAAACACAATTTTAATCAGCTGGCATTGTTTGACATAACTACGCGCTACACCATTGTAGGCGAATTTTGCGAGTGCAGCGCCTCGCCATTTGACAGCCCTACGTACTACGCTACTGCTACGCCGCATGCATTGTGTGCGGCCAGTGAATCGCAGAACATTTTTGACATGATGTAGTTCTATCTGTGCACTATACTGCAATATATTGGCACAGGCGATTTGTGCAAACAAATTTTATCTTGCTCAATTTGTTTTTATTAGCGGAGGAAAATGATAGGTGTCGACTATAGATATTTAAGGAAATATCCATATCTGTAATTGGTATTAAAGAAGAAATATATTGATATATCGGCATTTTTATATGCAGTTACAAGTGGTTGGAAATAGAAAGAAATGTATTATAAAATATCAAAATACCCAATTATCCATAAATACATAAGTCAGTAGATCACTTTTCCATGTGTTAATAATGCTGTGTTTAGACCCTGCGACTTCAATGAATTTTGTTACTACTATCTCTTGTTTAATGCTGAATTCACACGCTTTTGCTTCTTCATTCTGCGATGACTTCGGATGACATTTGCAACACTTCATTCCCTATTATTCTGGAGCAGACACTCATAAGGAGATGCAATAATAGCCGCGTTTTGTTATCCTCGTGAGCTGAACTAGTTCATCTCAAAATAAAAAAACGCTCCTGGTTCACATGGGAATTTCATTTTCTCAAGTTGTTAGCAGCAGCTACACTCTGACGTTTCATATGGACTAAAAATGGCGAGAAAATGGCAATCGAAGTGAGAAAAGTGCTTAATATTTTTACATTTGTTTAATAATTAAGTATTTTTAGATACTTATGTCAGAAAGTGAGGATACAACAAATAACTATGATTTACTTCTGCCATTCAGCAGACCTGCCAAGCTTTACATATAATTTTTTTTGTGGAAAGCCATCTAGTGGTGAGATATGGGTTTAGAAGTTATGGTTCACGAAAATTGAACCAGCTCAAGTGCTGGTAAAAATATGAACTGAACCAGTTCACGGGGAAAACAAAACGCAACTAATGAAATTAACCAAAACATTAAAAGATCGAAAACAAAAACGAGGATGATAAGAATTTTAAAAATGTATTTTAATCACGATAGAAAAAAAAAAACAAAATAATTTCATTGCCGCCTATATATATGGTTTTCCATATGGAGCTCAAGCTGGTGAGTGTATCTCTATCAAATTTGAAATATATATAATTTTTCTTAAATATTGCTAAAAATCGACGGTATTTTTAAGTCTTAAATGTCCGGTCTCATCTGAGAACTCTTTTGTTAGCAATTATTGGTGGCTAGAAAAAATATCCCAAAATCTAGATTTCATTCATATTTGTTTATTGGTATTGGTAATAATGGAGAAATTCTAGTAATTCATCAGTCAATCTGTACCTAAATTCGTAACATAAAAGCCTAAATTCTCTTATATTGGGGTTTGAATTCTGGTCTCAAAATGTTGTTTTACTGTCCAATAATCGCATTTCTTAAAACAGTTCTAACAATTTTGCTTAAATGCCATATTAGAGGATGCTTGAAGACAAAGTTTATATGCAGCAAAGTACATTAATTTGAGCGATAAATTTGTTAATGACCATGAATATGATAGTAAATATCTTACTTACTTACTTAGGTGGCGCTACAGTTCGGGGTGAACCTGGGCCTCAACCAACAAGCCTCTCCATTTAGCTCGGTCTTTAGCTAAATGTCTCCAGTTGCGCACTCCAAGTTGGTCGAGGTCCCCTTGAACTTGTGCGCGCCACCTACGGCGATAATTCCCTCTACTGCGTCGTCCCTCGGGGTTAGATTCGAAGACTCTGCGGGCCGGAGCGTTGGTGTCCATTCGCTCTACATGTCCTAGCCATCTCAGACGTCCAATACGCAGTTTTTTGACTAGGTCGATGTCGCTGTACAGCTCGTATAGTTCGTGATTGAATCTTCTCCTCCAAAACCCGTCAACGCAAACGGGACCGAAAATCTTACGAAGAATTTTTCTCTCGAAGCGACCAAGGATATCTTCATCCTCTTTTAATAAAGTCCATGTTTCAGCGCCGTAAAGCAGGACTGGGATGATCAAGGTCTTATATAGAGTCTCCTTAGTTGTTCGAGAGAGGGCTTTACTGCTGAATTGCCTTATAAGCCCAAAAAAACAGCGATTGGCAAGAGTTATTCTTCGATTGATTTCTGCGCTGATCTTGTTTGTAGAATTTATAGCAGAGCCAAGGTAGATAAAGTCCCTTACTACCTCGAAGTTATAGCTGCCCACGGTGACGTTTTGTCCAATTCGTCGATGTTGGTTTTCCCTTCTAGTTGACAGCATATACTTGGTTTTGCCCTCGTTTATCGCCAAACCCATTTTGGCCGCTTCCGCCTCAATGCTTGCAAAAGCACCGGTGACAGCCCGCTGAGATCTTCCGATAATGTCTATATCGTCGGCGTATGCAAGCAGTTGTACAGACTTGTAATAGATAGTAAATATCAAATTCAACGATTATTGTGCTAATTAATATAAACTTGCAAGTTATATTACTAATTCTGCCATACCACAGCGAAATCAAAGTGAATATTACGATATTTTTTAATTCCAATCAATTTATGTAATGTGGATATTCAAAACCGGTTTTAACCAGTACTTCATTTCGGTTTACGAAAACGGAATTCAAGTTCCTAAAGCCTTCGTTCCAAACGGAAATTAACGGAATGTATTTAATTTTTAGCTACTTTTCTGCTGACCTTTTTCTCATTCCCATATTCGCGTACAATAAATAAGTAAATGAATCCAGCATTAATCAAAACGATTGAGCCGCTGTACCATTGTTTTAGCTGGCTCCAAACCACGCAGTCTTTTTACAATGTCCAATAGTTGTAGTCGTTTCGAAACCAGTTCTTAGCCCTTAAAGAGCCATTGCAAACCCTCAGCATATTTGTAAGGTTCCCGAAATGTCTGAGACTAAACACCTCATTAAAATGCTTGCATACAATAGTGTTTTATAATTGTCTGAAACTTGGTCATACATATAACCATATTTGACCGTTTTCACTAATAAATACTGTCACACAGTCTAATTGACATATTCCATATGAGGGTAAGACAAATATTACCACATAAGTACGTACGTAAGAATAAGACTAATATGGTATGATACGATCATGTGCCATTTAATGGGCAAATCGCATAGGCTGTCAAAATTGGTATTTTTCGAAAGCATCTGAACAGATCGAATCAGATCCATCCTATCCATATTCTGATTATTATGGGACTTTACTTGATAGCTTAGGAACCAGATAGCATTTTATTTTAATTGAACAGCGCACTAGGCTTAGAATGGAAATATTTTTGGACACATTTAGGTTTCCAGATTCTGGCACGTCAAGCTTATCCCTCATAATTTTCGAAGACAAAGTACAACACTTTAAATTTAGAATTATCCGAGAAAAAAGTTGTTCCATTGTCAAAATAATTCGGAATAGACAAATTCGTCAAGAAATTTAAAAGAATTTCAGTAATGAATTGAAGCGAAATGCATGCATGTTGGCACCCGTGCAGCGCTCACCATTGTGTTTGTACTCAGCTATATCAGTGACCGATTTTTTTGTCAGCGCTTCGTACTACAGCTGCGGCTTCACATTGTATTCACAGTATTGGATGTCTGTGTATTTAGCTTTAACAGCGCTTACGATATTCGTAGCTCCACTATTTTTTTCTAATATAAAATATTGAAATATCTTGAGTTGACAAAAGTGAATTTTCAAAGTTCGATATCTTGAAAACTAGGCCAGATATCAAAAAATTTGACTTAGTATTTTTTGTTCAGTGCGTCGAGAAATCTATTAGAAAACGTAAAAAAATCATAGCGCCACGGATACCGTAATCGTGCCGCTCTTCGTACTACAGCTTCACTATTGTGTTCGGACAGCTACTCACACAGCGTATCTGGCTTTACTGGCTGAACACAATGCATGCCGCGGTAGCGTAGTACGTAGAGCTGTCAAATGGTGTGGCGCTGCACTCACAAAATTCGCCCACAATGGTGTAACGCGTAGTAATGTCAAATAATGCCAGCTGATTAAAATTGTGTTTTTCTTTTTGAGTGTTATTGAGATTTGATTATTTTTGTGAGATTATTGTGCTATAATAATACAATAAAAATAATAAGAAATGGATAAATTTATTTTCCTTTCACTAGCAAAATATTTTTTTCCACGGCGTGCCCTTCCATTTTGACTGTAACGAATATTTCAAATTTATTGCGCTACTGCTGAACTCAGTTCAAGAATCCACCACGAAAACATCGTATAGAAAACCAAAACAGTCTTCAACAGTAGCCAATTTCTCTATCTGTCACTTGTAGCGCTGCACAAGTTAAAAGTAAACCAACTTCGTACTACACCACTGCTACCGCCACGCCGCAGCTACCTCATTGTGGGCGCTCTAGTGAGTTCCCATATATTTTAACTCTGTGACAGATCGTACTACGCTACCGCGGCGCGGCCGCTGCATGCATTGTGTTCAGCCAGTTAGCCTTATTTACAGAAACCCAATGTTCATCGAACATCCCTCATATTTTAACAATGAATCTAGCACATGGTGGTGAACGCACTCCGGTTGAAATTTGTCTGACATTTTCATTGACAGTTAATTGAGATTTGCCCTTCAGAGGAGCATTAGTGCGAATCTTATATGGTTCATCGCAATTTCATAATTAATTTATTTTAATACTTTGCATTATTGTTTCACGAATTTAAATTACCATGGGAAACAAGTCCTCCTTGCTTCTTCGCCCCGAAGAAATTGCGCAGATTCAAGACGACACCGGCTGTAAGTATTGCAAGCTCACGATATCTCTAGTGGAGTTATCATCATTTGCCATTTGGGAGGATTGATAAACTATTAAAATTAAAATAACGACCTGTACACAATGTTTATTTGCACAACTGGCATTAGTGATTGAGAGCTAGCTAAAGGGACTTTGCTTGGCAAAGCAAACAACATGTCATGCATGATAATTGGCCGTGTCATCGGTCGACCTTGCACATTTCTCTCCAAAAAGTACGTGTTTTTTTCTATTATATAAGCCAAAAGTGCACATAAATTCTTCGACCTCCTTATCTGGTAAATGGACTTTGGAAAAAAATTAGACACGACATGTTCTGGTCGAGCAATTTATAACGCATATTATCACGGTGGTTTTATAGGTGAAGATATGGTCGACGACTTTAGATAATAACTGTTAGGCTCCAAGGTTTTCAAAGTGTTTCATTTGGTGTATATTTTAGGAAGCGTTGACGTCAGTCGACATTTTTCAATTTTGAAGTTCGCGGAATTGGCAAACAATATTGTAGGCATTAGAGATCTTGATGAATGCATTCATTTGCCTTCTGTAAACATGTACAGTACTTCAGTGTACTATATTTATTGCATTCATACAAACACTGGAAATGAGTATCACCCGTGAAGTCACAAATACTGTACAACATTGGATCACCTAATACCGAAATGAATATACTATTTGATTCCTCTTCTACGTGTAGGTGCTTGATACAAATGAAACATGTTCAAGTCTAACTGATCATAATACACTGAGTACGCCGAGCCACCGAATGCACTGCCTTAAACGACTGAATTGGGTGATTTGTCTCGAGCTTTAATCGAATTTGGATAAAAAACATTGCTAACAATCGTCTATTGATTTTATTTGATAAAATGAAAATTATTAAAGAATGTCAATTTGCACAATTTAGATTTTAAAAAATTTATTTAAAAAAAAAAAAAAATAAAAAAAAAATGCACTTTTTTCCTAAGTAGTATCCCTTCTTCTTCTTTCTTTTATCAGCGAGGTTACGATCGGAAAATAAGGGATCATAACCCTCCCACTTCACCGCATTTCTACTGATTTGCCTGTGGGGTTCACCTACCTAAGTAGTATCCCTTCTTTTATTAAAATTTATTTAGGGTTATCGTGAATTATTTTACCCTCTGAATTTTTCCCCCGAACAAAAATTTGGTATCTTCAAGAATAGGGAACAAATTCATTGGGTAAAAATTAAATATAGTGATTGCGTTGAAAACTCTCATGAATGTCATTCATGATGCCTATTTCTATTCCTGCGAATTATTTCTTCTTTTTTGAAGACATCTAATTTTTCTTCGGGGGAAAAATTCCGAGGGAAAATTTATTCGCGATCACCCTGATTGATTACAGTCAAATTTCTTCATTAACACCCTCCTACATCATTATGACAGACTTCAATCACCATAATTGGCTATTATATCATTCAGTAGTAAGTTAGTGTACTCAGTGTATTCGATGTGTACTACACTTATGAGTACTTATTCTTCATGAATACTTTACACTAAACGTTTTGTTAGGAATGGCTGAACTACTCATTTGATAATCAAACAGCGGATGATCTACATGATTAATTTTACTTTTCAAGCTATGAGTATATTAATGGAAATCTTTGATATGAGACCGAATGTCTTGAAACTGATTTCAAAACATTCACCCTGATTGTCGTCGGCGTTTGTCGCTTTTCAACGATTGTCGTTTTATTCTTCAGATGTAGCACGAAGCCATTTTCATAACTTTCATAACTTCACTGTGAAAGAGTTGTAATAGTATTCTACACGACAAACAACTTGCCTAGTAATGTTTAACGGTCACCAGGTCGTAACTATGAATAAAATGTCAATCGTCGAAAAACGACACACGCCAACGACAATCAGGGTGATTCATTGCAGATGTCTAGTAGGTATAATCTTTTCCGAATCCATGCTACACTGAAGGGCTGCTTTATATTTCACCTGTTAATGTGAAACATATGTATGTACTGTCCTTTACAAAAGAATGTGAAGAAGCTCGTAAGTACAGGAGTTTGCCCCTAAAGCTGTAAATTTATATTTATTTCAATGACTTCATACAGTGGTAGGATTAAGTAACTTAACAGACGGGAAGTGCTGTGTAGCCTAAAGAGCGCGTAGGTCACAATTAACGATAGTGCCGTTTATATGTCAATCCCCAGAAAGGGTCCTATTAAAAGTCAAACCAAGGTTTTTAGCAGAGGCAATACACTCAATTGGATTTTGACAGCTTTTCGATGAACAATTAGTGCTTATATTTCCCAGCAGTTAAGCGTAGGTCGTGCCTAAGTGCAAATTAAATTATTTTTCAGGTCTATAGCTTCATCGACTTTAGATAAATGATAGTTCAAGAGGAGTTGGGCATCTTACAAGTGAATCTTACAGTGCTTTATAAGTTTGAGTAATTCATTCACATATAGTTAAAATAGTGTGGGGGCCAAATCGTCTCTCCCGTGAACGTACAACTCGTATTGTAATTTGTAGTGTGTTGTTGGTAGATCTAGCAACAAAATACATACAAATTACTTATATGTTCATGGGAAAGGCGATTTGTCCATAGGTCTCTGTCGTAAATGATCGCCGACGATCACGCGTTGCTACTTCTCAGTTAGGTTAAAAGGTCGAGGATAGTGAAAATTAGAAGAAATCTCTAAGTTTCTTGCACAGAACCGAATGATTAACTCTGTCGAACGCTATCGAAAAATCTAAAAGTGTTAAGAATGTTGAATGGTTGCTGCTTAGTGCAAAACCGAGCCTCCTCAACAACAAAGATAAAAGTTGTCTTGCTTTGACTGTACTTACTCTTTTAACCATCAGGTTCATTTGCTCAAGAAAATAAAAGTATCTCGAGGGAATGCCAGATGAGATAAAATTTGCATTTAATTAGTCACATTGAATGTCGTCAGCAATGTTTGGATTCTGTTTACCAAGAGCAATTTGTGGGTTGCAGGTATTAAAAGTTCTTCGATTTCAATTAAATCTTCCTCAAGGCTCTTTCGGGATAATGGTTCCACATATCGCACGCAAAGGCCTTGAACCTATGAACAGTATTCATCAGATTATTGACCTCGTTACCAATTCCAATTTAACATGGCTTGCCACACTTGAGGTAGCTTCGTTGATTTTTACATGGTTTGTTAAGAATTTGTAACCAGGGAGTGTAATTACTAGTTAACGTGTTTAGATTCCCTTTTTGATAGATTTATTATTAAACAGGTTGGTGATATATCGTATATATCCCAGGTTGGAGTCGAAATAGTAGCTCAATAATGCGTTCAAAGTATCACGTAATCCACAGAGTTAGCTGATGTGTTGTTAAAATATCTTTATGAAAATCGTGCGACATACTGGAGGAGAATCACAAAAAAATTAATAAACTTCTAGCCGAAAAGCTTGGAGCTTTGCTTCGAAAACTTGCTGACAGTGCACATAACATATTACATCTAATAAACCACTCATCTTCTTCCTATTTCGGCGAAGGTTGTGATCTGAAAACAAGCGATCATAACCCACCCTCCCACTTCACTGCATTTCTACTGATCCGCCTGTGGGGTTCGCCTATATAGCGATGGTCTTGGTTGGGTTGTTAGGACTGGCCCTCGATGAAGATGTACTTACTCTAGGAACCATTTGCTTCGTTGTATAAATGCGTTAATTTTAGTCGTGCAGGCGTTGCTGAGATCATTTAGATCGTGGAAAAAGTGTTCACCCAGGGTGGCCTTCCTAATGTTGGCGAGCGCAGGACAAGCGCATAAAAAGTGACTAATGGTTTTTTCCTCATCCCTACAGCTTCTGCAGAAATCGTTGTAGGGGATGTCTAGTCTTTGGGCATGTCTTCCTGTCACGCAGTGCCCTGTGAGAACGTTTGCTATTTTGGAGAGAGTTCCTCTCTTGTGTTTCAAAACCTCGATGGACCTATGTAGATGCTGCCGTCGGAGATTGTCCACTTTTTCCGTGTCGGTTTGAATAAGGTATTAATATAAGACGTTGGTGCTTCGATGTCGATAATACTTATACTGTTTGCATCAAAGGAGCCTTGTCCAGCCAGTTCGTCAGCTGCACAATTCCCCGGTATGTCATATTGACCTGGTACCCAGGAGAGGATGAGGTTGTACTGAGCAGCTATCTCGTTAAGAGATACGCGACAGTCTTTCACTGCCTTAGATCTCGTAGTGCTAGATGCGACGGATTTGGTTGCTGCTTGACTATCGACGTAGATAGTAATATCCGATGTTGATAGTGTATTAGCCGCTAGGCAGTCAGTGACTTGGCGAACAGCGGTAACTTCGGCTTGAAAAACGCTGCAATGGTTTGGAAGGTTAAAAGAGAGGTGTATGTCCAGATCTTCTGAGAAGATTCTTGGTTTTGGAACCGTCCGTGAAAATTGACAGAGATTTATTGTATGGGACATCGCGTTGCGTCCACTTAGCTCTGTCCGGTATTAAGTGCATGTAGCCCCTGTTGAAGTCATATTCAGTGGGCAGGTGGTCAGTGGAAGTGTGTAGATTGCGGTGCATCGAAAGTATTTTGGCATGTTGTTCCCGTGTGTTGCTCCTTCCACTGCTCAGAGCCTCTCAGTCTTATCGCTGAGCTTATAGCCACGTGTTTACTGACGATGTCGATCGGAAGTACGTGTAGCATGGTTTGGAGCGCCGCTGTGGCAGAATTTCTCAGTGCACCGGTAATGCTGAGACATGCAACTCGCTGACTTCTTCTCCAGGGCGGGCCACCATACCAGTACCCCATGCATGAGAATCGGTTTTATTACCGACATGTATAGCTAGTGTATGATGCTCGGTTGTAGGCCCCAAGTGGAGCCCACTGCTTTTTTGCAAATGTATAGGGAAGCCAGCGATTTCCTGGCACGTTCAACGACATTCTCTTTGGAAATTAGCTTATTGCCAAGCAGACTGCATGATATCGGCTATCGTCTGCGGGTATTTGCCTGTTATTAGGATAGCGACATCATCTGCATAGGCAATAACCTTGCATCCAGTTTTTTTTTTCGATTGATCGACTGAAACGGCTAGTGCTATTTGTTGGGGGCGCTGCAGTGATATTCTTAATCCGTCCCTGCACAGGGCACATCTGATTAACCACTAATGTGATTGCAAACAGAAAAATAAATATGGTTCGGACACAAAAAAGATAAGAAATACACTGTTGAAGCTGCGTCTTACAAATATCAAACGGGTCTCAACCCGTCATAATTGAAAAAAAACGTAAGTTCATGTTTCATGAAAACAACTATTAAATAAACAACAACAACGCAACAGTATTAAAGAAAAAAACAAATGAAGGTCATTAATGTCTAAATAGATACTACGTACATACTCGTACATATTTATTTAATTTGATGGCGTTATAGTGTAGGGTGAACCTGGAACTCAACAAAGATAGTTTGGACCTCGCAGCACCTACGATTCGGCCCTTCTCTACTGCACCGTCCTTCCGGGGTGGACGTGAATACTTCAGGTCAGAGCGTTGTTGTTCATTTATTCTAAATTATCCAGACACTTTCGAATTCGATGTACAGTACATCTCCATTCACCGTCTACCCGGGCGGGACTTAAGACCTCCAAAGATCTCGAAATAACCAAAACTGGGCTTATAATGTTCTTTTACTGAATTACATTTCAGTCTAAAGAATCAGCAGGTGATTCTTCGCTTTTTTCTTATCTCCGCTGATGTCATTGCTCGAGCTTATGGCTGTGCGTGGTGTGACGTTTTGGCTGAGTAGTTGATGATGTTTTTTTTTTTTTTTTTGATCCATGGTCCTTGAAGGATTTCCAAACTATACATTGCTCCGTATAGCTCGTGAACCTTAGATGAACTTAAAGCAAGGTGTACTATCATTGCTATGAATAGTTTAAAATGCCGCAGAGATGCTCTATGCATTTTATTCATTAAAGATATAGTACATTTTCATATCAATGCCATTGATTGCCTTTTTATGTGGCAGAAAGAATTTTGCGAAATAGAAATGAGACGGACTTAACGAACCTATTACTCGCTCTCTAATTATTTTTAATTTAATTTGTGATGAAGTTAATATATGCATTAGCAGGGCTCCTTTTAAGAGATTGGTTTTCAATGCACTGAATAACTTATAATATTTATAAATACATTTATTTTATACGATAGTTTTAAGTGAACTAATTTTTGTAACCAGAAGATTTTGTTATCTATTGGTGGTAAATAAATAAATTAATACATATTCCTAATTTATATTTATAGTCACGCCGAATCAAATAGAACGTTTGTACTCACGTTTCACCTCTTTGGATCGCGGTGATTGTGGTACACTATCCCGAGATGACTTCCTTCGGATTCCAGAGTTGGCAATTAATCCTCTCTGTGAGCGGATTGTGCACGCATTTTTCGCCGATAGTACAGACGATAGAGTGAATTTCAGACAGTTTATGCAAGTGTTGGCGCATTTCCGGCCAATCAATCAAAAGAAAGAAAACAAGTTAAACAGTCGTGAGGAAAAATTAAAATGTACGACCTTATTCCCATAATATGGGTGATTTCATAAATGCAGTATGACTGCAGTATTGCTGAATCGGTTATATTCTAAATCGGACAAATTTGATATTTAATGATTCGTATTTGTATTTATGCCTAATACATGGTAGATTTCAAGATATTTACACTTTAAATTTTTCCGATTCGGCAGTAATGCAATCATCTTACATTTATGAACTCGGGGTATATCTTTATTTATTTTTATATTTTCACCAACTATACTTTTGATTTTAGTTGCATTTAAAATGTACGATTTGGATGATGATGGTGTCATAAGCCGGGATGAATTGTTAAATATCCTACACATGATGGTGGGTGCGAACATCAGTCAGGACCAACTAATTAGCATCGCTGAACGCACAATTATAGAGGCTGATATGTGCTGCCAAGGAAAAATTTCGTTTGAAGACTTTTGTAAGGCACTTGACAGGACCGATGTTGAACAAAAAATGTCTATCAGATTTCTTAACTAATATTCCATCAAACTAAATCAAAATCAAAGTATTATTTAATCATAATGTTATGTAAAAAGTGTGCACACAAATATTTTTTTTTTCTTCCTATTTTCATTCCGAAATGTGAGGGATTTATTTTAAACTGTAGTGCTTAGTGGACTATGTACTTTAAAGAATTTATCAATAAAAATGTTGGATATACAGGCAACTTTTGTTAAGTTTTTATTTAAAAAAAAAGCTGTACTATTTTGTTTTTTTTTTTTGTAGAGATATGAAACTCTCGACTAGAGCACTCAGACGTAACTGGTCCATTGTACTAGTAGTAGTAGTAAGTAAATAGTAATTTGTGATGTTTATTTAACAAAAGTTTGGTCTGTTACAATAATTCACAGTAAATGACATTGGCAATTGCCATCAGCCGAAAAAAAGAGAGAATTCTAATTCATATTTATAATTAAAAACTAATTTTCCAATAAAGTAAATAAAAATACAGTTTTGGTTTTGGTTTTACGAATATATCTAAAATGCTTCGTTTAGTATTTGTTGACGATATTTTGATGCAGATCTGATATAGTTGGCTAACAGATTCCAGTCTTGACCATTTAATTGCGCGATTACCTCATTTTCTGCAAGTGTATTTTTACCCAAGTAGACTCGCCTATAATGTGGGCGCCGTGGCGTAAGTGGTTAGTGTGTCGGATCGCTACGCGTGAGGTTCCAAGTTCGAATCCTACAAAACACCAAAAAGTTTTTTCACGGTCCACCTTTCGCGAGCGTCTGACAAACATCCGAGAGTATTGTTGTCTCGAAAAAGCTTCTCAAATCGCCGTTCGGATACGGCACTAAACTGTAGGTCCCTTCCATTCGTACGAAAAATATAACGCACACAACATGAGTGGTTGCGAGAAGCTAGGCCCTGGCACTTAATGAGCTGTTGCGCCAAATATTTATTTATTTATTTTTAGACTCGCCTAATCTCCTTTAATACGGGACATATTCCAATAAAGTGGAGAACGTCTTCTTTCGCACCAAGGTTGCATATAGTGCATTCCTCGTTCCCATCGCTTACGTAGGGCATGACATGAAGTTTAGTCGAAGAAGTTCGCCTCTGGCCTTGAAGATGGTGGAAATTGTATTTAGGCTGTTGCGATCGTGGAAATAATTTCTATCCCTCAGATCATGATCGAGTAAACGATAAGTGATTCTCGTCTCGCTATGCTGCGCTTTCACTCTGAATGCCGCTCGGGTGGAATCTTCAATATTCATCAACAGCTCCTGTAGGGTACGCTTCCATGTTTCCGCGCTATTTTCATCTATGGGGAGATTGTATTCCCTGCTTAGCCTAGACCATTCGCCGAAAAATTGCTGTTTTCGGTGTATCAGGAGTTTTGCGATAATATGGGGAAGGCGATGGCGGGGGAGCTCCATAACTTTTAGAATGTAAAGGAAGTGCAACCTTAAGGTAAAGACATATAAAGGAGGTAAGCCTGTTTCCAGATGCAGCATGTAATTCGGAGTATTTTAGAAAATATCTAAGCAATCCTTCTACTTCCTCATACTGAGAGATACCCCAAACCTGGGCAGCGTAGCACATGATCGATCTCATAGTTGCTTCAAAAATTTTGAATTTGGTGCTTGGCGGTACGTCTTTTTTTCCGAGGATGCCCTTCCAGCTGCAATTCATTGCCCTTTTCGCTTCTTTGAGCTTCTCTCTCAGATGTGTTTTGAACGACATTTGGGGGGTAATAATTACCCCAAGGTACTTATATTCCTTCACAACTTCGAGTACTTAATTTTGCCAGTTCCATTTTTCCAGCCTTGAATACCGTCCAGTACCATTTCGAAACACCATTATTTTTGACTTATTGGTATTCACTGAGAGATTTCATAAGCTGCAATATTGTTGTAGCTTGTTAATCATCATTTGCAGCATTGTTGTGGATTCTGCCAGAATGCCAATATCATCCGCGTACAACAAAACCTTTATATGAACTCCACCAAACACTAATCCTCCTGGAATAAACGTTGTGAGGTCATCCAAAAATATGGAGAAGAGGAGAGGACTCAAGAGACAACCCTGTTTTACTCCCATGTGCGACTCAAACCAGTTGGACATTTTGTTTCCATCCCATACTGCGATCTTATTATTTTCATAAAGGCTTTGTATTACTCTAAGCACTTTCGTTGACACTCCAGGTTACTCAACTTATAGAAAAGTGCGTTCCATTGTACTACCGGAGAGCAAACGCTGATTTACCCATTTTATTGGAATTTCCTCGTCTTTCTAAGAAAGCCAAGCAAGGACTTCATTGAGAAGGAGCTTACAGTACGAGCACTCATGCACCGAGGATCTCCCACCTGATGCGAGCAAAGGCCGGACACTCACAGAGATAATGTTCTGCTATGTCGTCGCTCTCTTCACAAGCGTCGCAGATTATAGTGTCACTTAAGCCCAGCACGTTAAGGTGCTTGGCAAAAGCATAGTGGCCTGTCAAGACGCCAATAAGTTGTCTACAGTATTTTCTACTGAGAGACAGCAAGAATACCGCTGATTTCTTACAGACGTCTGGGAGCATACGTTTAGTCAACCTCCATCTTGGAGAGTCATGCCACACACAATTGTGTTCGTGAGAGACCCAATTGTCAATGGAAGCCCTAACCGAGAACGCAGGGAGACCCAACGCGGGTTTGGGACCTGAAAAAAATGTGTAAAAACTTTTGAATTAAAAAAAAAGCTAAATAAGGTTTATTAGCAAATTCATTACTGTCTTAAAAATAAACTTAATTGAATTGTAAGAAAAAAAAAATGGGCGAAATACAAATGCAATTTCTTGAAACACGCACAAGGGAAACTCGCTCACCTCCGATTAATTTTAAAATGTTAATGAATATAAACGTAAGTTAATACTTTGTGTGGAGTCTTCTATTTTTTCTTGTCATCTCTAATCTTGTAGACATGTATTGGACCAGTTTTTGGCAATAGTCCGGTTAAATTTTATTCCATTCTTCTGCAAAAACCCGTTGTAGTTGGTTTTTGTTAGAAACTTGAGTTTTACGAACTTTTCTTCCGAAATTCCCAGGAATTTCTCGATGGGGTTGATGTCAGGATTTTGGGGTGAAGACTCCATCGCATGGAGGCAATTGTACAAAAGCCAAAACCGAACTTTATGCGCCTTATGCTTGGGATCGTTATCCTGATAGAGGCGCTAGCCTCCACCAAGCGACCGTTTTCCGATGCATAGTGTGAAGTTAGTTCTTAAAATGTCAAGTTATGTGTTCTGGTCTATGTTTCGGTCGAGATGCTTTCCACACACACACACACACCAGCCAGCATAAAATATTTCAAACTTTCACCGGTGTGGAAGCTGTGTTTTGATTAAGTCCACTCACTGGAACAAGTGTGCCCGTTCTAATTTCCGTTCGCACTTTCACTCTCGAAATGTACTTACTTCGTTTACTCGATTACCGGTCGCATTTTGCTTCACTTGACTTCTATTCGTATTTTTGTTTTACTCAAGTTAACTTTATCTATAATCGCTTAAGATGTTTCACTTAAAAAGCAAAATAAATTGTTTCATAAAGAGTGTTACAGAAACTGATCCTAGGTACCAATCAAATTTCATAAGTTACCCAAAAATTATATCACAAGCAAGCAATCTAATACATTATTTAGAAAAAAATTGTGATTACTTGTTACACCCGTAACGTTTTTAGATATTTTTTTTTAAATTAAGGCTATACGTTACGTATTTTAACTTAAATATTTAGTGAACAGATAGTTTCCATATACTACATATAAATACGGCAAGATCCCTGAGGACTGGTTAAAATCAACCATCATTACATTACCAAAGAAAAGCAAAGCGTCGCGCTGTGAAGAGTACAGGACAATCAGTCTAATGAGCCATGCCCTAAAACTCTTTCTGAAGATCATTCATAAAAGAATTTTCAATAAACTTGAAGATGATGTAAGTCCCTCACGTTTTTTGCATTCAATATGATAATTCAACGAAGTATAGAAATAAACCGAAAGATTTATGCATGTTTTGTAGACTATGAGAAATCCTTTGACAAAGTCCAGCACAAAAAGATGATAGAAATCCTAAGGAACAAAGACATAGATATGAATGAATGCAGAATAATCGAAAACCTATATTAGAATTAAAAAGTAAAAATAAACATAGAAGGAGAAGAATCAGAGGATATAAACATTAAACGAGGAGTCAGACAAGGTTGTATTCTATCTCCACTTCTCTTCAATATGTACTCGGAAGAAATCTCCAAGGAAAGCATAAGAGACATCGACTATGGAGTAAAGATTAATGGCGTGAGAATAAATAACCTAAGATACGCGGATGATGCAGTAATAATAACAAATGA
Organism: Brachypalpus laphriformis; assembly: GCA_945910035.1. NCBI lineage: Eukaryota > Metazoa > Arthropoda > Insecta > Diptera > Syrphidae > Brachypalpus > Brachypalpus laphriformis. Next base: position 168,246,106 of record OX246754.1, read on the forward strand.
TTTAAGGGAACTAAACATTATGATGAATAAGCTGAATCTCACAAGCGAATAATACGGATTACGAATCAACGCAGCAAGAACGAAATTTATAATTGCCAAAAACACAGGTACAGAGAATGTCGAACTGAAGATAAACAACACGAACGTAGAGAGAGTGTTCAATTTCAAATATTTAGGAACGGTTATCTACAGCAACGGTGATCCTTGTAAAGAAATTCAATGCCGGATAGAGCAAGCCAGAGCCGCCTTCTGTAAAATGAAAATAAACTTCTATGTAGCAGAGATATTAATATGGAAACCAAAATGAGGTTGGTGAAATGTTAATCGGAAAAAGGAAATAATGTTCCTATTGAAGAATTGGAATACTTAGGACACATACTCAGAAACAACAAGTACCAACTACTGCATATCATTTTACAAGGAAGGATAGAAGGAACGAGGACAAGAGGAAGATGAAGAACAACTTCTTCTTCTTCTTCCTTTTATCAGCGAGGCTATGATCCGAAAACAAGGGATCACAATCCTCCCACTTCACCGCATTTCTACTGATCCGCATGTGGGGTTCGCCTAGCAGCAGAAGAACAACATGGATAGCAAATCTGAGAGAGTGGCTAAATCTCTCAACATCGCAACTATTTAGAGGAGTGATGAACAAACAAACCCTAAAAACGATGATTTCCAACCTTCGGACCGGAGAGGAACCTTAAGAAGAAGAAGATAGTTTCATTCATGTAAAAATAAACAAGAACTGAACGCTAGTTTATTTCGTTTTATTTTCAGACATTTTAAACTCAATATATTTCGTGTCAATAAATTTGTTAAAATATTGCCAGGCCTCCCGATTTTGGATCACTCGGTTACTGAGGCCAATGAAATGCCGATGTCGCATTTGTGTGATCCAGGCGCTTATAGGCCTCCCTCTCCTGCCTCGCGATGTCGTGGAATTTTGATCACTCATTAAGTATTATTTCAATAAATTCTTTCGATATCGTTCAGTTTTTTGCTAAAGGTCTGATGATAATTTGCCGAACCTTTTTATCCAAGTGACCTGAGAATTGATATTTGATCCAAATCCGGTGACTGTAACGTCCAAATAAATTATGTTTATTATAGTCCCGTGTGCTTCTTTTCATCGTAAAAACTTAAACGAAACTGTGAAACGTGTTGCGGGTCACTATCCTCTTGGTAGACGAACCCGCTATCCAAAGCCACTTGGAATAATATTTTCTTTTACAAAGGTTCCGTAGCATATTTTTGTTTTTTAGATTGCTTTCAGTACTTCAGTAGGCTAAAATCGTTCGTTCACCTGAAAAAAGAAAACCCCCCGCACAAAATCGATCCACCTCCATGCTTCACTGTAACAAAAATACATTTACTACTTACTTAAGTGGCGCTACAGTTCGGGGTGAACCTAGACCTCAACCAGCAAGTCTCTCTATTTAGCTTGATCTTTAGCTATTTGGCTCCAGTTGCGGACTCCAAATTGGTCACCAAGAGGTCCCCTTGAACTTGTGCGCGCCACCTAAGGCGCCACCTTTGGGTTAGGTTCGAAGACTCTGCGGGCCGGAGCTTTGGTGTCCATTCGGTCTAAATGTCCTAGCCATCTTATACGTACAAATAGCAGAGCCAAGGTAGACAAAGCCCCTTACTTCCTCGAAGTTAAGGCTGCCCTCTGTCCAATTTGTTGATGTTGATTGTCCCTTCTGGTTAACAGCATGCACTTCGTTTCGCTCCAATGCAAGCGTACCGGTGACAGCACATTGAGTTCTTCCAATTAATGTGTCGGACGACTGCGCGTGAGGTTCCATGTTTGAATCCCAGAAAACATCAAACATTTTTTCCATCCGGTGTCACGAAAAAGTTTCTCAAAATAAAAATTGTCCTTCGGATACGGCACGAAACTGTAGGTCCCTTTTATTCGTGCGAAAAATATAATGCACACAACACGAGTGGTTGCGAGAAGCTAGGCCCAGGCACTTGAAGAGCTGTTGCGCCAAATACTTATTGTTTTATAATTGTATCAATATCATCGGCATATGCAAGCAGTTGTACAGACTTTTGATAGATTGTGCTTCTGGTGTTGGCTTGTGAGTTCCGCACAATCCGTTCAAGTACAATATTAAAGAAGTCACACGACAGCGCGTCACCTTGTCTAAAAGTTTGTTTAATATCAAAGGTCTAGGTGTGGTCATTACCGACCTTGATAGAGCAGCGAGCGTTCCCCATCGTCATCCTGCACAGACGGACAAGTTTGGCAGCGATGTCAAATCTAGACATGGCTCTATATAGCTCCTCTCTATAGATGCTGTCATAGGCGGCCTTGAAGTCGATAAAGAGATGATAAGTATCGATTTGGAATTCTTGGGTTTTCTCCAGGTTCTGCCGAAGTGTGAAGATTTGATCAATAGTGAACTTCCCTGGCCTGAAACTGCACTAATAGCGGCAATCAGGCTGTTGATGAAAGGCTTCAGGTGTTCATACAACATTACAGACAAGATCGTATATGCAATGTTAAGAAGGCTGATGCAGTTGAGGGGGCCACCTTTCTTGTGAATCTGGCAAACGATCCTGGTTGGGCACATTAAATGCGGTGTTTTTGATGATGAGTTGGCAGCGTTGCCACTGGTCTTCGGAACTTGATGCTGTTGGCATAGGGGTAATTGAGAGAATCGAACTTGATTTGTTAATAATGTTTAGTTAGTATTACACTCAAAGTCAATTAATGAAAAACACAAATCTACTTCGTGAATTTTTATTTTTAAGAAGAAATATTTTATTAAATATTATTATATAATATATCATATTAATAAAAAAAATTCACCATTCTTATTAATGTTTTATTGTTTATCACGAGCGTTATGGTGAATTTGGGTTTTTTTTATTTGCTATGATGTTGCATTTCCCATTTTACGTCGTAGATGACACAGCAAGTTTTTTCAAATGCTCCATAAAAAGTTGCAATGAAACATCATCGGTAAGGACTGGTGCTCCACCATCCTAAACAAATTAAAAGAATTCAAATTAATTAATTCACATGTTTTGTATTGATCCATGGATTCTTTCACCAAAATCCACCACCATATATACAATGTTACTTATGCAATAAAAAGGGATAGGAACATAATGCTTACATGGAACATATTCACCCTGATTACCGTTGGTGTTTTTCGCTTTTCGACGATTATCGTTTTAATCATAACTACGACGTGCTGACCGTTAAATTTTACTAAGCAATTTATTGTCATGTAGAATACTATTACAACCCTTTCACATTGAAAAAATTATGAAAATGGATTCGTGGTGCATCTGAAGAATAAAACGACAATTATCGAAAAACGAAAAATACCATAGGTAATCAGGGTGATTGTTCTTGAAAATAAAAATGCAGTAAGACCCTTTTTTTGGGGGAAAATGGGATAGGAAGGAGTACATGTTTCGGTGCAACTGTTTTTTTTTTGCTCTAATTCAATCCCCCCTCAAAATGTACAATATATACAGTGGAAGTCGCTTATAATGATGGTGAAGGGATCAAATGTGGTCGTTATATCCGACTGCACTCCACAAGTATATATAATAAAAAAAAACCAACCAAATGAAAGGAAAGTCGTCGTTATAAGCGACTTCCACTGTACATGTATATTTAACATTACTTACATGGATTTTTAACACCATTACATATATATCTGTACAATGTGTTAATAATCAGGGTGATCGCGAATAAATTTTCCCTCGGAATTTTTCCCCCGAACAAAAATTAGATGTCTTCAAAAAAAAAGAAATAAATCGCCGGAATAGAAATAGGCATCATGAATGACATTCATGAGAATTTTCAACGCAATCACGATATTTAATTTTTACCCAATGAATTTGTTCCCTATTCTTGAAGATACCAAATTTTTGTTCGGGGAAAAATTCCGACGGAAAAATAATTCACGATAACCCTAAAAATCTTTTATATGCCCGTTAGAGGTATTATCACGATTTGAGAATCAAGTTAAAATTCGAGTGAATCTGACTACAATTATGGTTTGCGAGTTGAAAACATATTTTACAAAAACATAAGTAATTCTATGCAACTCCTTACTTTGGCCTCCTATTGTTGAGTTCGACATTCATGATACTATGCAGCGCCAAATGCAATGCACTACATTCGACTCATAAATGATAATAGAGCCTTAGTTCTAAATAAATAGTCGGAATATGGTGGATCAAACAGGACATACATTTTCGAAAATATGTTTCAAAATAATACTTAAAAGGATTTAAAGAAATGCCTTGAGCGCTTTTGCAAAAGAATCAATAAATTAGCAAACAGTAGTTTAGATGAACGAAGATAGATTATAGAAGTAAAATTGCACAAAATCGAGCTTACCGCCGAAGAAAAAGATCCGATTAACATTCACTTTATTAGGATGTGTATTGGACCTTATGCATTAGTCTTTATTAAGGCAAATAAAAGATTCACTGATACAGAAATCGGTTCATTTCTGCTCAAAAAAAAAAAAAAGAGTAAGGACAATACGAAACAGGAAAATTAAACTTATATCATACAATGAGAAGAGCACCACTATCTTATGAAAACCTATGATTTTCAAACAGTCGAACCAGTTTGTTACACGTTCCTCAGTATTGCTGCATAGAATTAGTGCTCATCTTTCATAGCCAAGAGCTTTCCTATCACTTTAAAAATTTGTTGCCTTAATAGTATCTTAAAAGAACAGTTTTAATATGAATTGGAATAAGAACCTATTGGCACTAACAACAGTGCCACTACAAGAGTCCCATCCTAAGGCAGTCAGATCCACTTAATAATAGGAGGACAAGTTTGTCGCTCAAGAGTTACGTAGAAAAGGATTGGATGGCATCGTAGAAAAACGCAAACGATGTCGCGCATGCGTTCTTAACCCACTACATAGTGGAGTGAAGATGGATGACACGAAATAAGTTTCATAAGGGAGTAAGGCCTTTATAGAATAAAAATGTTAATGTGTGGGCGCCGTGGCGCAGTTGTTAGTGCATCGGAATACAACGCGTGAGGTTCAATGTTTGAATTCCAGAAAACACCAAACGTTTTTTTCAGGGGCTCACCTCTAGCGAACGTCAGACAAACATCCGAGAGTATTCTTGTTGTGAGAAGCTTTTAAAAACAATTTTATAATAATTGCCTTCAGATACGGCATAAAATTGTAGGTCCCTTCCATTCATGGGAAAAATATAACGCTCACAACACGAATGGTTGCGACAAACCAGACCCTAGGCTCTTCATGGGCTGATTGAGCCAAATATTTATTTGTCTATTATGTGTTAACTGTATACTACATGCTTATTGTATTATCATTTAGTACTATCACTTCTAACCCAACTGTTACATTCCTTTTTTTATAGTAACCAAAAATATTCCCCATCATTTATGTTAACATTTCAATGAAAGTGTCCCGCACCAAGTATTTGTGTACTACTATACTAACTAAAGTGTAATAAGAAATACAAGCTAAACAGAATAAAAAAAAATAAAAATAAAATAATAAATACCGTTGATGTGCCAATTGGAGGCTGCGAATCGCGAGAATGACAATTGGGAAGGAGAATTCAAGGAAATTCACACAAATAATAAAAACACAAGGTTAATAAAAAAACAAAATAAATTTGCGTTAACTCAATGCTTACCTGACCATAGGCGTACATATTATTGTGAGTTTGTGAAGGATTCACTTTGGAAAGCAAGAAACGTGCTTGTGAGCCTCCGTGTTCTGTATCGATGTAACGTGGCATGGGAAAACGTGTTTGCAAGATCTCCTGAGCATCGTCAACGGGCGCTTGAAGCAACTGCTTAAAGTTTTCATACTCCGGCATGTCTTGATATTTCAGAGCACGCCATTGCGCTATTGTTTCACCATGATAGATCAGAATTTGAAAGAATGTGTCCATAAGAAGAATTCGATCTGGCTGAATAGATGATGTATCTAGTAGAACTGGTTCAGGTGGACCATTAAAGGAGTAACTGTACAGAATGGGTTGAATCATAATCAGTGATTGCGTTAGATCTTCACGCATCAACATGTGTCGGTAGAAGGTTGTTTCGTCGGGTGAGTTATTGAATACTTGAAGGAATTGTGATCGCCTCAAGTGATACATGAATTGTGGGAAAAGGCTGAAATTCTCTGCCAAACGGAAGCTGTTGGGATCATCCTTTCCGTACTCGCCGAATTTTTGACACTGCAATCGAAATCGAATTAGTTTTTAATTGCTCTTAATACCATTTCGATCATACCAATCGAATAAGCTGTCTGTCCACCCATCGGAGAATGTCTGCACCTTCGTCTGTTTCAGCTCTGTACACAACCATACGCGCCATTACTACAGCAGCTGCTTCTTGGTCAAAGCCAGCGCTTATATGATGAATATTTGAGGTCGCGTCAGCCCAACTAAAAGAAAATAATTACAAATTAATTAAAAACCAATTACCCTACAAAATAGCCATTACTTTCTAGCCAACGTTGTTACACGTATTCTCCGTTGTCCGCTGGGATGCTGATATTGGGTTATGAACTGTATGCACCCGCGTCCGCCCTGTGGCATCGGTGCTGCATGCTGGTTCACGACTTCAAAGAAGAAGCCCATTGTGGAACTGGGATTAAGTGTGCACAGCTTCCATTGAACAGTGCCGCCCATACCGATTTCCACGTCGGACACATATGGACTCTTTATATTTAACGAAACACACGACCCAATCCCACCTGAAATTTTTAGTTCTCTGGAACACTTCACCTCCAGAGTTCCGTTAAATGCCATTTTGAGATCTCCACGTTGATCACGAGCGAAGACCCGCTGGAATGTCTGCTTGAAAAGCGAAGAATTAAAAGAGTCACCCATGACCATATGTCCTCCTGTTGAGTTGCAGCACTGCTTCATTTCCATTAAGCCTGTTTGATCCAGAGCACATGAATAAATATCAATGCAATGCCCATTGGTGGCAGCACGTAGGGCTAATGAGTCGTAATGTTTGATAGCCTTTTTCATGTATTTAACATTATCCTTTTGAATGTCATGATGCGAACGGATTGGATGTTTCAATTCATCGTCGACAACTTGACCTGGACCTTGGGAGCACGGACCACCAACGAAGGACATGATTCTTCCTCCTGTATTGGGGTAGGTGCACTCAAGAAGGCCAACTGCAATTGCCAACGCTGCACCAGTTGATCGAAGGTAACGTTTTCCCTGTGGTACTGGCCATGGATCTCTCTGCAATTCGCTTAGTAGATCTGCTAGCGCCATATCACATTTATTGATTGGCTGTAAAAATCGGTTTGCTGGTGGCACAGCTGGATTATTCGGCATGCGTTGCTGTTGTGGCCCTTGTGGAATATTAGGCTGACCTGCTCCACCGCCAGGAACACGTCCAATACCTAACATTTCTTGGATTTGTTTCGCTGACAGGTCCTTAGTTCCTCGGAAAACATAGCTTTTTGAACAGCCTTCTGTGCCCAATTCATGCACTTGAATCATTTTTCCAAAGGTAATCAGACCGACTAGTGCATTTGGTGGCAACAAACTAAGAGACATTTGCAGCGAGTCTTTCAAAGCGTCAAGTTCCTCTTCATCCATGCACGTATCTACTAAGAATATAAACACTGGTGGCATGCACGGAGCCCTTGATATTGTATACTCGATGGTGCTAAAGCTGGGAATCAATTCAGCTGGCTGGTGTTGCTCTGAGATAGCAGCATATTGCGGGGGAAACTGAGAAGAAAAAAAGTAAACAGGGATGCATTAGGCGATTAAAGGCATAGTTCTTCCTAAAGCATGAACTTTGACATACTTCAGTTTCATTGAAAGCCAAAGGGGATCAAAAGTATGCTTGATTTTCTTTTGTATTGGTTTGTTCTCCCTTCGGTTGAGTTTTTTTTTTTTTTTTGAACCACGGCTTAATAATCTATTGCGCAGGTTATAATTTTATCTGAAGCAGATGTGATAGTTCTTAATTTCCTCAAGTGGATGACTTTGAGTTGTGGCTTTTTTAGTAGGGTAGTCCATAGTTGGAAAATCCAGGTTTAGTAGTAATTTTGTAAGTGAAATGTACAAATGAAAAAAGTGAGTATACAACACGTGTATTCCACGGGTATTAGTCGTGGCATGTTTCTGTCTTCCCAAATAAGAATGTCGTAATTACTGAAAAATGCGTCAAAATTATTGCGTAATATAGTCATAGCGGCTGAAACATTTAATATGTGGGCTAGCTTAGGCCGCTATTTAACTACCACAAATCTATGTCAAAGATTTTGTTTGATCAAAGAAATATGGGTGTGTAATAAGTTAAATTTTATAATATTTTTCTGTATCGTATTTCTTTGATCAAATATAAGGCGCTTAGTTTTTATAACTTTGAATATGCAGTTTTATTTGCATTGCATGTACTTCAAATCTGAAAGAAACTATCTAAGTAGGTAGGTTTTATTATGGTAAATTATGAAAAAAAAATACTAGTTAATTGTGCAGCAATTGCGTGCAAGTCTTATTGTTCATTCATTCATTCATTCATTCATTTTCAATGGCCCGCTAATCCTTCATGAGGGTCGCGGGGGTAGGATGCTCAGGTGGACTCTCCATCCTTCTCGATCCTCCGCCATTGACTCCAATTCATCAGGGAGAATCCCTAAGCGGCTCCAAGAGAGATGTCGGACTTGATCCAACCATCTATTTCTGGGCCTTCCGCGAAGTCGTCTACCTGATGGTACGGCAACCATGGCGCGTCTTGGAAGCCGGTCTGGGGACATACGCACTACGTGACCAAACCATCGAAGCATAGATCGTTCCGTTCGGAGAAGTAGCTGCTCAACGTTGAGCGCCTCGCGTACTCTGGTGTTGCGCACTCGATCCCTACGAGTTATTCCAACAACACCGCGAAGGAACCTCATTTCGGCAGCTTGTATCCGCGATCTTATTCTTTCGGTCACTACCCAAATTTCATGACCATAGGTGAGAGTTGGAACATACACCAAGTTAAAAACCGATAGCTTAGCTTGAATACTAAGTTCGGCCTTCCTTATAACAGATTGGCCAAGCTCTCTCAAAATTGATCCAGCCTGACCAATTCTACAGGATAACTCGGCATTGCTCCTCCCATCACTCGTGAATAAAACCCCGAGGTACTTAAACTTCTCCACCTGCTTCAGTGGGACTCCACTAACATGCAGAGTGCACTGAATGGGTTTTTTGGAAACGACCATTACTTCCGATTTGTTCACGTTGATCTTCATTCCAGCATCATCACAAACGGCTACAAACCTTTCGAGTGCGCGCTGAAGTTCGGTTTGAGAGGACCCAAGGATGACCAAATCATCCGCAAAGAGCAGATGACTAATCCTTAGGTCTCCCACTTTGAAACATTCTCCGCCACGGCTGCGCTGCAACATCCAATCCATATATACAATGAAGAGGAGAGGTGACAAAACGCACCCCTGGCGGAGTCCAACGCCCACAGTGAAAGGTATTGATTTAATACCGTTTATCCGAACACAGCTTTTACAGTTTGTATATAAAGACTGAATCGCCCTTAACAGGGAACCATCAATCCCATACTCCTGCAGAACACTCCAGAGTTTGCCTCGAGGAACCCTATCATATGCTTTTTCCAAATCCACAAAACAAGTGTAGACAGGTTTGGCATATTCCCAGGCTTTCTCAAGAACCATTCTGAGAGTGAACAACTGGTCGGTTGTGCTTCTACCGGGACGAAAACCGCACTGCTCATCCCCCAAACTGTCCTCAACCACAGCTCTGGAACGCTTTTCTAGCACCTTAGCGAAGACTTTTCCAGGGAGACTTAAAAGAGATATACCCCTGTAGTTGGCGCAATCTCTTTTGTCCCCTTTTTTAAAAAGAGGAACTATCACCCCCATTTGCCAATCAGCAGGTGTTTCACCGCATTCCCAGGCCACTTTAATGACACGCGAGAGCCATTGCACTCCCTCTTTACCTAAAGCCTTGAGCATTTCTGGCCGAATTTCGTCCACACCAGCAGATTTGCCAACTTTTAGCGATTTGATCGCCAAAGTTACTTCCTCTACCGTAGGACTACTTTCCGCCCAACTCTCGACCATAGGTCTGTCATCTTCGGTGCCCTGTTCGGGATTGAGCAATTCTGAAAAGTGCTCGCTCCATCTGCGTAAGATGTCCTCCTCATTGGAAAGAAGTCTACCGTCTTTGGATTTGACTCCTTCAACGATATTCAACTTTTTTCCTCTGAGTCGGCGGACGGTCTGCCAGAACATCTTATTTGCAGATCTGTGGTCACGTTCCAATTTCTCGCCAAACTCCTTCCAAGACTGTTCTTTCGCTGTTTTCACAGCTAATTTGCAAGTTCTTTGCGCCTCAGTGTACCGATTTCGAGAATCGGAGTTCCCCAAGTGAATCCACACCTTAAAGGCTCTCTTCTTCTCTCTGATGGCTTCTTGAACTCCGGGCGTTTTAAACCAAGCAGTTCTTTTCTCACCACCAGCCGCCACACCAAGCCGCTTCACTCCACAAACATCTCCCGCAGAGGCAATAACCGCTGTTGAAAACAGTTGCCATTCTTCCTCTACATTTGATGGAACAGTTGGAATTCGTTCAAACCTCTCAGATATTTGCCGCGCAAATGTCTCCCGTATCTCATCGTCCTGTAACCTCTCCCATCGTATGCGTGTAACCATCCTTGGTTTACGCCTTGGTAGGGGAGGCACTCTCTCGGTAAGATACAATTTGCACAGCACTAAGTGATGATCAGTTGACAGTTCGGCCCCTCTCAATACGCGAACATCACAAACCATTCTCTTCAGACACGATGGTACCACAAAGAAATCGATCAGCGACTTCTGCTGAAGACTCTGACGGTACCACGTGTATTTGTGAATGTCTTTGTGTGGAAAGATGGTGTTCATGATGGATAAGCCATTTTCACAACAAAAATCCAACAACCTCTCTCCGTTCGCGTTTTGATCAGGATCACCGTTCCTCCCAATCACACTCCCCCATGTCATAACATCTACACCCACATGAGCATTGAAGTCACCCATCAGGACAAAAGAATCCATATCTGCAACCTTTTCAAGGGCAACATCAACTTCATCTAAGAAAGCTGCGTACTCTGACAGAAGGTTCGGTGCATACACCTGCACCAATGCCAGAGTTGATCTTTCAAGCTTGAGCTTTAAGATCGCAACTCTCCCTCCTAATGGTATCCACTCCAATACTCTGTCTGTCAACCTGGGACTTGTGAGTATCCCCACTCCCGCCCGAGCAGACATTGAGGGTGCGACTCCTGACAGGAAGAGCTTCCACCCACCCGAAAGGTCCACAGTTTTAGAACCTCTCTGCTTTGTTGAAGAAACGCCAACTATATCTAGTCGACTTTTAACAGCCTCCCCAACAAGCTCAAGATCCTTCCCTGTGAGCGATGAGACGTTCCATGTGCCTATCCTAAGTCGATGCCGTTGTCGAATCTCAGAGAGTCCATCTGTGCCCCTATCGGTGCACAGCGCGTTCACCCCTTGACCCCCGTAATGGTTCGCGAGACCATTGACAGGAAGCTCGTAGCCATTTCGGGTTTGACCCGGCCGGCTGCCGAGCGGGACAAGCCGACCACCAGACGCTCGCATCCTGACACCCTTCAGGCCTGGCTCCAAAGGATGCCCTGGCTTACCAGGCTTGGCAATATCCGAGGCCGGTCGTCTTCGTGTCATCATGGGGTGTGCGCTTTGTTAGCCGTGACTGGGTCACGTCCGTCACTGCCGTCACTGGTCCTGACGTCAGCAAGCATTTATTTATTTCTCATGAAATATGTAAAGACAGTCCGATCAATTGCGAAAGCTTTTGTGAACACTACTTCAAAGGCATAACACTGGCAGTACCTTGGTTATCACATGGCTGTAAAAATTGTTCGCGCTGTTGGATGATTTATATGCCTATGCGGTGGTCGTAAGAAAAATACTATGAATCAGAAGCAAAGACAAAAAATAATAAAAATCTTCCCAGTTATCTGGACATCACAAAATGTCTAGCAAGTCACTTTTGGCTGGGGATTAAATCAAGAGTAGTAGCTACCCGGTGTTTGTATTTGTTTTATGTGTAAAATTTGACTACTGGCTTCCTAGTTTTCAAAAAAACACGGCTAATGCAATTGAACTTTCATTAGCATTGGATTTCATTTATTTATGCATTAAGCAATGCTAGTGATGGGATAATTAGCATTAGCAAAATTAATTCACGATGAAAGATTTTTTCGCATTAGCAATATGAACAGCAGTTGCTAAATTTGATGAAATGTGAAATTATTTTTTTCGCAGTGTGAGTTGCGTTCACAGAACAGAGAAAGAGAAGTAGAAGAGAAGGAAGTAGACTCATGCAAAACGAAGACATACATTAGCGTACACACTCATACCTTATGTTCATTTCCGTTTTAAATTGTTTCACTACTCTAGCATCATTTTCATTTCAATGTATTGAATGAATAACGGCAAACTAAGCTTTTCTTCATTCTTCTTCTCATTTGCATTAGCACATACACATTATATTATGCATGGAAATGTGCGAAATATTGTTGTTAAGCAAATGAAATGAAATAGCATTATCTTACTTATAAGACATCTCTTAGACTCTCAATGATATTTCATATTAATTTAGCATTAGCATTTCACATGCTAAGTATGAAATAATAGCATGCTAATTAAATTAATAGAAAATAGCATTAATTTCCATCACTAAGCAATACACTATTCCAGGTTTGGGATTTGCAAAATTTTGCTACTTTGTAGCAAGATTTTTATAGGTTTTTATAAATTTTTTATTTTTTTTTTTTTATTTTTTAACTTCAAATTTGAACAAACTTTTTTTTTTAAACTGCAACTTCTACAAAAAAAAAAAATCAAACTTTTTCCCTATGCTACTTTGTAGATAACTGACTTCAATTTCTTATGAGTAGCAGCTTTTCGGAGACCCTCCATTTCCCCTAAAGTCGAACATGACTTATTTCGTCAGAATAGACGTAGGTGTTCTTCCAGAACACAAAATTACGAGTAACTAAAATTCCGGAATGAAAAATTACTCACTAAGAATTATTTCGGGATTACGCAATCCTGGATTACATAATTATGGACATTAAAAAAGCCAGAAATATGTATTTCCAGTACTACGGGATTTTTATTTGTAGAGAATAGTATATATATAGATAGTATAGTACCGAAAAGTGTAGGTAGGAGGCGTTTAAATATTTAAATACTGAGAAAATATATACTTTCATATGTCTGATACCATTGCAGACATTCGATTATGAATTTTAGTATATTAAACTAAATTGTTTACTTATGTTAAAACAAGCTACTTTAATAAGTATTAAGGATATAGTGTTAGTGCTGAAAGATATGGGCAAAAAGAAAGACTTTAACTTTATGAGCGGAAGTATGTTCCTGGATTTCATTGAAATAATCGGCTCAATTCTGCGGGAGCTTTTTAACAAATCCTGACGGATGGAAAGAATCTATTGTTAGGAATTATTATTAATTATTGTGTGAGGAATTCAGACCGGTGAATATGCTGCCTTTATATGAAAAGCTATTCGAAAAACTTGTAGAGAAGCAGTTTAGGAGCTATATATAGGAAAATAATTACATCATGCAACATCAATCGGGATTTAGAAAAGGATACTCATGTGAGACGTCTTTAAATTGGGTGATAGAAAACTGGAAAAGTCTAATGGATCAACGGAAAATAATTGTAGCAGTGTTTCTGGATTTCAAGAGAGCTTTTGAAACGGTGGACCCGGAGATTCTAATAAAAAAAACAGATTAAGTATGGAGTCAATGGCAATTAACTGAAATGGTTTGAGTCATATCTAAACGGCCGCACTCAACCGACAAAAGTAACTGAAAGTATCGCGCATCCAATTGAAATTAAAATAGGAGTACCCCAAGGCTCGGTATTGGGTGTTTTTCTATTCTTAATATATATAAATGATATAAACGCAGCAGTGAAATATAGCAAATTGTGTATGTTCGCGGATGATGCGCTCCTATTTGTCATTGGAAGTAATTCAGGGGAATGAATCCAAAAAATAAACGAGGACCTGATATCGGTGAGCAAGTGGCTAAAAGTGAATAAGCTGATGTTAAACATAAAAAAGACAAAGTACATGTGCATAAACAGTGATCAGAGCGGATGTGTTAAAATTGATGGGGAAGACATAGAGCTTGTGAATGAATTTAAATATCTTGGTGTAATAATTGATGACCAGACGAGTTTAAGAGCCAATATTGATTATATATGTAAGAAAGTATCCAAGAAAATATATTTCCTTAGCAGAATTCGGCAAAAAATATTTACTGCTACAGCGATAAGAATATATAATGCAATGATAAGACCGCATTTCCAATATTGTTCAACAATACTTTATCTATCAACGGAAGGAGATTTAACAAGGCTACAAAGGCTCCAAAATAAAGCCATGAGGATAGTTCTCAAGTGCGCAAGACTAACCCACATAAAGGATATGCTGGAAAGGCTTAAATGACTAAGTATAAGGCAGCAAATCAACCTAAACGTGTTAGTGTTCGTCTTTAAAATGAAAAACGAAATGCTTCCCAACTATCTTTTTAACAATCTAAGATACATAAGTGAAAGTCAGCCTTATAACCTTAGAGGTGCTCAAAATGTTCGATTAGAACTGAAATCATCCGCGCGTGCTCAGAATACTATAATGTTCAAAGGTTTGAAACTGTTTAATCGTCTCCCGAATGAAATAAAGAACATAAACAATTTAAAGAAATTGTGAAATTTTTAAAATCGGACAATTGAATTATGATATAAAATGATAACCGAGAAGCTAAATGGCATATATTGCCATTGAAGTGGGAGGGTTGTGATCCCTTGTTTTCGGATCATAACCTCGCTGATAAAAGGAAGAAGATTGCCAAATTTATGAACCGATATCTTGCTAACGCGCGCGTAAGTGTGTCCCCTCGCGCGGTTGGGAAGGGACGATGGCGGGGTTCGAAATATAAGTTATTGCCACCGATTATAATACAATAAGGGTATTCACTTAAACCGACTAATTTACTCATCTTGTAGTTCTGTAAATTTACGAGGTGCTTTAAATGAATACCCCTCGGAAACAAGGTGCGTAATTGAATCAGCTTTTCTGCAACTGTCATCTAACTGTCGCCAAACATATGAAAATGCCGAAAATTAGTGAAAAGAAAAAACTTATTAGATTGTATTCCCACCTCTGCCGTAATTTCAATTAAATTTGACAGCAGCACCATTTATATAAATAAATAAATAAATAGTCGCAGAAATTACGGGACTCACGTAAATAATTTTTCATATAAAATTTGACAGGTCATTTACGCGATGATAAATTTATACGGTTTACGTGGTTTACGAGGGTTTTACGAGTTTAAGTGAATATATAATAACGAAAAGACAGCAAGTAGTAAAAACAGAAATGTAGAAAATATAAATTGGAAGTAAAAACGTTTAAAAAATATAAAAGATGTAACTTCATTTTATTTGGGAAAAAAATTGTATCCATATGTCATAATCAATGTGGGTTAGTGTGTCGGACCACTGCGCGTGTGGTTCAATGTCCCAAAAAACAAAAAATGTTTTTTCACGATACCAGCTCTCGCGAACGATTGACAAACATCCGAGAGTATTGTTGTCACGAAAAAGCTTTTCAAAAACAAAATAAAAATTGTCCTTCGGATACGGCGCAAAACTTGAAAAAGCGCTTTCGCAAAGGTACATAATGTGATGCCGATCATAGAAATAATAATTTTTAATTTAATAATTTTTAAATCGCGAAGTTTCACACATGGTGATCACATTTGGTGCATCACGCAAGAACTACTTGACAGATTTGAACAAAACTTTGACGTTCTATCTTATCCTATTTTATGTATCCTTAACTCCAATTAGAATTATCACGATATTCTTCAAGGGGATTAAGATTTTAAAATAAATAAACAGAGCATTAAAAATTTCCATTGGGGACGTTATAATTGAGTTTATGCATTTTCAGTATGTATTGTACTCAGTTAGTAAATATATCTGTGGCAACAAGGCATAACAGCATAAGTATACTTATGCCGTTATTGAAATATTTTTTGTTTTTAACATTTTTTATATAATGTTCTCTCAGGAAAGCCGAACCTATAACGCTGAAACATTGCCTCGATATGTCTGGAATTCATTAACTGAAGCAGTTACTGAATTAGGGGCAGAGAAATGAGACGATAAGGACATCTTTGAATACGTTTTTTGGAATGTGTAAAGGCACTTATGCTGTTATTCCTTTTTGCCACAGATATATTTCAACAAGTATTATGAATGAATGAGCGTCAACTAAAATGCGGGCAAAGCAAGACGAGCACGGGTTGGTTAGTAATTAATATTATTGTGGGCCATGTACACAATGTCGCGGGGATCAGCTAGCTTGCCGACTAATTAATATGTAGATGAAATTGAATTTGGACAGCCCTGGTATACAGGTCGAACGTCTGGGGAATTACAAGCAACAGAAAAGCAAAACGTTTATAAGTAATAACTACGCATTCTTACAGGCGTTTTAGTGGCACAATAAGGGCTCTCGTTGAGAAAGATGGACCCAGGAGATTCTGACGGAATTTCGAAGAAACACCAACAGACCTTGTGAAGGTGTAAAGCATTGATTCATAAAAGAAGCTACGTGGGGGCTTAATCGACTAGATCTCCAAATCGACCAAGCGGATGTTCGCAATTTACACGTCCACAACATTGTCACTCTACTGTTTTTCATGACCCAAGAGGTACCTTCTTCGAGACGTGTTACTTACCGGATTCCTTTGGAAGCAGAAGTTGCACACCCACAACTTTGCTCGATAGTCCACTTGGCACAGAGGGTTCAAAATCGCCCGGCAATTACTCCTTGTACACAGCACAGGTTCATACTGAATGGGAGGAAGGTCCGGCCGCTCCTTCAGCGGCTGATACAGACAAGCCAGCGGCACTACTAGGCGACTGGCATCAATCCGACTGGACGGCCACACGTTCCATGTCAATCGAACACCATCCCGATCCTCGTTTTGCTGAATAAACTCTTCGTAGGTTGTCATCGTGATAAATCTGAATTTCTAATCAAATTCTTCACGAATTACACAAGATGCCACCGAAAGAAAATCCAAGAAAATAGCAACTAACTCGGAAGAAATTAACAATTTTTTTTTCCTCCAGCCACGTCACTCAATTTGACATTTCACAACCCCCATTACCGACATCACACTTAACGATAAAAAACTAAACGAAGGCAATGCAGTTCACGGGCAGAAAAAAAACAGTCCTACCAACCGTGCGGTTGGATGGAAAAAATGTAAAAGTTTTGAGAGTAGTAATTTTTTAAGATGGCGACAAAAAAAACGCGTCTTGTGTGATTGTAATCATAACAACATTATTTTTACGCAAATGCATGTCGGAAAATTGATAAAAACTCATTAAAAACAATCGCTGTTATCGTAGACATTAATTGAACGTGAAAATCTGTGTTAATTTAATGCGAAAATGGCAACAAACATGTACCGAGTAGGAGGTGAGATTCCCAATCAACTTTCCCCCAAAAATGCTTTACACCTCTGCAGCAGCAGTAGCAGCAAACGAAAAAGGGTTTTCTTCCTCACTGGTGAAGCGCCGCATACAATTTTTTTTCTTTGCTTCCTATTAGATTAGGTATTAGAAAAAATGCATATGCCCCTCATAATCTTTTCTTTGTACGGACTGATTTTTTTTTTGTTTCTGATAAATCTCTTCGTGTGATATTGAATTTTTTTTTATCGCCAAGAGGCTGCAAATTGTGATGTGCGTAAAAAAAAAGAAAAACGGGGGGCCAATGTACGCGATTATAAAAAAAGATTGTACACGACGAATGCGAAGATCACCGAAGGAAAAGCCAATCTTGATGTCACAGCAGCAGAGACAGGTATCATTGGCTGCCGGGGGAAACCCCCGCTGTAGCCACCGCCTCCGTCGACACGTCCGTGTTAGAATTGGTTTAAGGTCATCAGGAAGCGAGCGAGGATTTAATTTGTGCAGCGTGGAACGATGATGAAACGTTTTTTTATTTTCCCACACATTTTTGTTGGTTTTCACCTGTTCATGCATTAAATTGAAAGTGATTGTATATTGCGGGTGGTTGATTAAGGCGGGGGAGGGTGTTTTGTGCTGATGTTACGTGGTCGATTGTATATCTATGCTTAATTATCATGCGTTCGACACGGAATTGTGAGTGATGATGCTTTGCATATGTAGGTGCTAGTACTAATTGAAAAGTAATGCACTAATTATTAGAATATCCATGGATTACACATGTTAATTGGAAGTAATCAACTGAAATTGCTACTTGAAGTTGTTTAGCTTTGCATGAGTACTGAAAAACTGAAAGAAAGACTGAATTAAGAAATTATACGGGAAATATAATACACCACCGGTGCGAAGGATCTGGTCTGGAGAAGCTTTTAGATTGTTGCTTGAGTTTCTAACTTTTTTGCCATTGAATCTTAGCGAAGCAGTACCTATTTTTTTTTTAATAATTAATTTTGTTAGTTAATTTACATGCATGCATGTAGGTATTTGTATTTAATTTATTTTGGTGCTATAGTTTGTTTAACTCTTAATACGTACCATCGAAACAATAATAGAAGTAATTGCTTTAGATCTTGACGCGGAGTCCAGTAATACATGTAGGTACGTAAATATAAAATGCTATCAGTTGGAAGTGATTGTATTACCTATCTAATTTTTTCTCAAGTAAAAGTAGACCGGTACTCTACATGTTGCGTAGAGGAAGTTTGTGAGTAAAATATGGATCATATAGAACAAATTATCCAATAGTCTGCATTAAGACACAAATTTATCATTTTTAGGTTATATTTTCAAGAAATCAAATTAAAAAAAAAAAAAAATACTTGGCGCTACAGCTCTTTAAGTCACACGGCCCTCTCGCAAACACTCATGTTGGGTGCGTTATATTTTTTATACGAATGGAAGTGACATACAGTTTAGTGCCGTATCTGAAGGTTAATTTGTTTTGAGAAGCTTTCTCGAGACAACAATACTCTCGGATGTTTGTCAGATGTTCGCGAGAGGTGGGACCGTGAAAAATCTTCTTTTTTTTTCTGGGATTCGAACTTGGAACCTTACGCACAGTGGTCCGACACACTAACCACTTACACCACGGCGCGGAAAAAAATAAATAAAAAAAAACGAACTTTACCGGAAATGCTAAACATTTATATTATCTTTCTAGTCTGATCGAATAGTTAACGCAGGACTCATATCAAAAAAAGTGCAATGCAAAATTTGTCACCTGCTTACCAACAAGATGTAAAACATCCTTAAAGTTTGAAAAGATTTTACTTTACCGGAATTGTCGAAAATTAAATTTGTTTAGTCCGATAGAATACCTTGCATTGACCTTAAAAGCGCAAACAAAATTTGTCGCTCTCTTTTGAAAAATGCGTAACCCGCCCCCAAAGTTTAAAAAAAAAAAAAATTCTATTCGGAGTGGTACCAATATAGGAGTACCCCAGAGTCGGTATTGGGTGTTTTTCTATTCTTACTATATAGGTACCTATAAATGATATTAACGCAGTAGTGAATTATAGCAAATTGTGAATGTTCGCGGACGATGCGCTCCTATTTGTCAGTGGAAGTACTTCGGGGGAATGCATCCAAAAAATAAACAAGGACCTGAAAACGGCGAGCAAGTGGCTTAAAGTGAATAAGCTGATATTAAGCAAAAAAGACAAAGTACATGTGTATGAACAATGATCAAAGTGGAGGTGGTTCAGTTGATGTGGAAGACATAGAGCTTGTAAATGAATTTAAATATCTTAGCGTAATAATTGATGATCAGATGAATTTAAGAGCAAATATTGATTATATATGTAAGAAAGTATCCAAGAAAATATATTTTCTTAGCAGAATTCGGCAAAAAATATCTACTGTATAGCGATAAGAATATATAACGCGATGATAAGACCGCATTTCCAATATTGTTCAACAATACTTTATTTATCAACGGAAGAAGATTTCACAAGGCTAAAAAGGCTCCAATATAAAGCCATGAGGATAATTCTCAAGTGCGCAAGACTAACCTACATAAAGGATATGCTGGAACCGCTATTGGCTAAGTATAAGGCAGCAAATCAACCTAAACGTGTTAGTGTTCGTTTTTAAAATGAAAAACGAAATGCTCCCCAACTATCTTTTTAACAATATAAGGTATATACACACCTATTATGGTTAGCGAATCGAACGTTCGACTCAAGTCGAACTATCAGCGAATTGCTTGTGTCGTGGTATTGCTGTTAGCAAACATTTTCATTCGAATAAAGAATAAGTGCTGACAAAGGAAAAAACAATTAAATGTCATCTGTGAAGTGTATAAAGCGACAGAAGTAATTCGCCGGGAGGTTCGACTTGAGTCGAACGTTCGATTCGCTAACCATAATAGGGGTGATAAGTGAAAATCAGCCCTATAACTTTAGGGGTGCTCAAAATGTTCGGTTAGAACTGATATCATCCGCGTGTGCTCAGAATATTCAAAGGTTTGAAGCTGTTTAGTTGTCTCCGGAATGAAATAAAGAACAAAAACAATTTGAAGAAGTTTAAAGAAGAAATTGTGAAATTTTTAAAATCGGGCAATTGAATTATAATATAAAATGAAAATCGAGAAGCTAAATGGCATACCTATATTGCCAAATTTATGAACCGATAACTTGCTAACGCGCGCGTAAGTGTGTCCCCTCGCGTGGTTGGGTAGGGAAGATGGCGGGGCTCGAAATATAATAGGTATATTGGGTATGATCTTACAAGTATTATAAAAAAAAAAATCTCATCAAACTCGGTCCATACTAACAGGTTATAACAAAAAAAAAAAAACATCGACTGTCCGAGCCACTAAAAAAGTGCCACTCGACATACCTATTATACTTATAAGCAAATCCAATAGGAAAATGAGTGCAAGAGAGAAGAAAAAAGAGCGTTAACTAGTTCCTAAATAAAATTCTTGTTGGAAATTTTTGAGAATATAATATTAAAGAATTCGCACGAAATTTTTTATCTATTTTTAGACGTAGAAAAAAGCCTAAATAACACAAATTGAAAAAAAAAATGTAGTGCAAACTATTATTAACAACTTAACAACTTTATCAATTGAAGTTTCCGTAAGGACTGATAAATTGCAATTTCTTTTTAATTTCCACTTTATAACATCATATTCATGATTTAAAAACCGTAATGAACATACGTGTTCATTAAGCCGATCTATTTTCTTTCTTTTTTTGCATTTTGAACAAGTGGGATTGCACTCCTGAAATTAATTTTGAAGAGATAAGTGTTTCTTCTGATGGAAAGAATTTGTGTTTTTCGAGAAATACTGCAAGGGCGGCTGATAAGTTCGCGGTCTAAGGCATCAAGTGAAAAAAGAGATCCGATTAAAAAAAATTATTTTTAAATATAATCTCTCTCGAGTGAAGTGCATTTCTCACACCGGGCATACAGTGCCCTAATACCACCGACAAAATATTCTTTTTCTTTGCGTTCAAAATGACTTTCTACTTTGCCTTCAAAATGACTTTCTACGGCCGCCTTAATCTCATTCTCATCTGCAAATCTCCGGCCTCGTGACTCCTTTTTCAAATTGGAAAAAAAATGAAAAAGCGAGCCCAAGTCTCATCTACAGTTACGATTCGGTTGCAGATTTCGTCGAGATTCTCCCTGGCTAAATCCAAAAAATCTTTCCAGCACTCGAGTCGTCGTTGCTTGTCGAACTGCGCACAGTAACTGTGACCTACTACCATCCTGTATGAAAACAACAAAAAGAAGCAACAAGCTAACGGTTTACTTTTAAAAACGCGCTCTGGCCGGCAAAGTATATAATCATATAGGTAGATATGTATATACTCTTTTGAACATGTTTTCTTTTTTATTCAAGTGACAATTATGGCTAAATAGGCAGATATAGCCAGGTGAAAAAATCCAGCTCCTTCGGTATTTATACTAGAGTAAAAGCAATAATTCGAATTTCATGGGACCAGGGAAAAACTTCGAATTACAGAGGTTTTTGAATTATGGAGGTTTCAGAGAAAAAAAAGATAATAATGGTAATACTCCCCAGTGGAAAGACATTTTTTTTAATACAACTGCAACTGCAAACGAGCTTGGTCCAGGATGTTTTCGGTCGTGGTTAAAGCTGAAAAAACGTCATCGTTGACATCTGTCCTCTCTAAAAATTAATTTAGAATGTAAAAATTGTAAACTCTACTGTAAACCATCTGCACATCTTTTCGTTCAATGAATACATAGGGCACAGGATTTCGTTACATACTCGTACGCACTTCAATGAACAGTTGAGTAGAAACAAATATACTTAACTTCGAATTATAGAGGCAAGAAAAGCTATCAAGTTCGTATTAGAAAAGTTTTTCAAGTAATGTTGTGCAAGAATAAGTTCGAATTAACAAAGAGAACAACTTGCATAGGTTTTCTCATGGGACTTAGGCAGTACTTCTATTTATAGAGCTTTTCGAATTATAGGAGTTCGAATTATCGAGAGTTCACTGTATAATGTACAAATACTCCTAGACCAAAGATTCGTAAAGCTTTTCATGCCGTTTTCTTCAGTGACTACTGACACAGAACGCTCTGCGCGGGGTTCGTCTTTACAGCTCTCGCCCTTGTTGAAATAAGCGAGCCAATTTGTTGATCATTGCATAAGAATGACCAGAATCCTGAAGAGTCAATACCATGTCTTCGAACATTTCTTTGTGTGATTTTCGTTTTTTCACAAGGTACTTTATCACGGTGCGGTGCTCAAAGTTGCTGGAATTTCCGATTTCGCCTGATGTATGTATGTGTATGTGATGTATGTGTTATAGTCTAACATCGAAGCTCCGGCGCTCCTAGGTTTGGCTAGTCAAACCTCAGGTCTGACATAAAGTCTTAGTCAATAGCATTTTTCTACCTTTGACTAACGAATTTTTGTCTAGTCAAACGCCGAAACTCAACTTGAAGAAATGATCAAACGTGCAACTCAAAATAGAGACTAATTTTTTGATAAATTATTGTCATAATACAAAATAACAATAAAAAATTTAATTACCTACTTATTCTGATTATTTGTCAAAAAAATAAAATTGAATTATTAAAAAAAAATGCTATTGATTTGGACTTTGACTACGACTTTATGTTAGACCTGAGGTTTGACTAGCCAAACCTAGGAGCGCTGGAGCTTCGATGTTTGACTATAACATATGTTTATTCTACCACAGATAATAACAAAATGAGATTATTATTGAAAGGAGGTAATATTTATACTACTAAAGAGTAGTATAATTCATTAGATATTTAATGTCTTATTCTATAATATTCTTTTGATTGATATGGTCTGTCCAACGAAGCTTCGCATCTAGGGTCGTACATACCTAAATACTTCGCTGAAGTAGCATATGGTATTACCGTGTCTGATATTTCTATGGGAGAGCACGAGACAGACTTATTTGCGAAGTCAATGTACAGATTTGCTCCAATTAAGTTTTATTCTCCATCTTTGAGTCCACCTGACTATTTGATCTGTAGCAGCTTTTAGTTTTTTATGCGAAAGTAACGCGATGTTAAGTAAGACTCCATTAGGTGGAAGTACTGTTCTGGCAGGTACACTTTTAATTTATTGAGCAGATCTTCATGACATACTCTGTCGAAAACCTGTGCTACGTCTAGGAAGATTGCAGAACACACTTTTTCCTCTAATGCTCTTTCGATTTCAGTTGTTATTCTGTGTACTTGTTCTATTGTGGAGTGCTTGCTTCGAAATCCAAACTGGTGACTTGGGAATAGACTTCTTAAATCAAACTTACAAATAACTTTGAAGTCAATGGAAGTAGAGATATTGTTAAGAGGCTAATGCTTTTATCTTTCACAAAACTGAGACTGTACGTGAAATTGTATATTAAAAGACCCAACGAAGCGGGTACATCCAGCTAGTAGTTAAATAGTTAAGAAACATCGCTTGCAACTATTTTTCATTAAAAATAAAACAAAATTAAAATACATAGTTTCTCGGTTTGTTTACCTCATCCCAAATGTAGTTCGATGTATCCGAGTTTTTCTTTAAAAGGACAACTAAACGAAGCCCTTGCTTTCTATATTTTTTTTAACCGATTTTCGTAATTATTATATGTAATCTAAGAAATTTCATTAATTTTATAGCCGGTTACTAGAGCCTTTACCCTATGTGCACGTTATAACTTCAGCTTTCATCAAAATCACAAACGATTTAATTAAATTATCAATTTTAACCAATTAAAGAAAACAATTAATAAATAACTGGCTTCAATAATTACTTTCTATAAAAGAAACAAGTTTTTGTGCAAACACTAAATTTCTTGACTCGTTCTTCATCTTATTTGGTAAGCTGTTGAAGAAAGATAATCTCTCATGCAATCATGAGCACTGCGCACTCATTTACACATACATACATGGTATTCTTAGATACAATATCATTTCTCAGCATAAAGTCCCTTTTTTCGAATGAATTTAGACAAACTTCAGAAATATATTGCAGCTGCATAACATAATCCAGACCAATTTGCCGATACTTGAACGGAAGGCTTCATTTTGCTTAGTCTCGTAGGGGTTGGTTTTAAATTAATTTTGTTGTGTTTTTCGCAAACAATCGCAGACCGATCTTAATTTATAAACGCGATCTGCTTGTGTAATTGCAACGGATAAGCGCATCAGCCGTATTTCAGAAGAAATTATTTTTACTTATGTCGAATTAGGATTACAATTTTAAGGATTAACATTCTTCCACATTATACCAATTTATTAAAAAAAAAAAACAGATTAGATAGATTTATTAAACATAATTTTAGGTTTACAAATAAATTACTAAGTAAAAGTATTACAATATAATGTCTAGTGATAAAATCTGTTTCAGGACATGGCAGCGCCGCATATTGTGGCAAAATACTCAAAAAGCGGCCAAAGCTCCATATCGGATGGCCGTATCGAACTGGGAACGGACTCATTCGACTCGGAATGAAAAATTACATTCAGATGTATCATACAAAAAAGGAGAATTTTACTAAAAAAATTGTATGAATATTCACAATAGTTTATTTACGACTTAGGTAAAGTTAGATAAATAAGTAGGAAGTAGTAGGAGGTTCTTCTTTCTTCTTCCTATTTTGGCGAGGTTATGATCAAACAAGCGATCATAACCCTCCCACTTCACCGGGTTTGCCGGTTTGACCTCAGAAAATATCGACAGGCCTCCCTATTTTGGATCACTTCGTTACTAAGACAAATCAAATGATGGTGTTGTTGGATTTGTATGATCCAGACATTTATAGACCTACTTTTCTTTCGTGATGAATTTGGAACGTTCAATCTCTTCTTTGAACGTGGCAATACCAGCTGAGCCGGTCGCGCTCTCTTTTTCGTAAGATGGTTTCCTTGACGTGAAGGCGTCCACGGATCTTCGAACTTCTTATTCGATCAAGCTTTGTCACTCCTGCTGTCATGCGAAGCATCTTCATCTCAGCTGCCGTTAATTTACTCTCATCCTTTGTGTACATTGTCACATAATTGTGAATCGTATGTGAGCGCTGGACGCACAACTGCGGTGTAGAGCCTTCCTTTCAACTTAGGTGTCATTTTTGGTCACAGAAGATAGCGCCTCTTCACCCACCCTACGTTTACGCGATGATTGATGTTGTCATCACCAGTTGCTTCGCAACTGACCATAAATCCCAGATATTTGAACTTTTCGCACTTGGGAAGCACTGTTCCATTCAAATAAATATCTGGAATAGGCCTGAGTGGATCAGAGAACGGGCGCGCAAGTACTCCGTGTTTTTTTGAACTAATGCGTACCCATTTCCCTCCAAAACGTCCATCTATGCATTTAAGCGCTCATTGCACGGGCGTAGGATCCCCACTTATGATGGCTCCATCATCAGCAAAGAATAAGTGATGTACCTTGGGGTCCATCACTTTACCTTCAAGCAGATAGTCAAGGACTGCAATAAAGAGCAAAGGACTTAAGACGCTTCCCTGGTGTACCCCGACTTTGATTGGGAACTCTTCGGTTACTCCAGTGGGCATCTTACTCTTGTCTTTGCTCCTTCGTTCTTGTCCATGATCATCTGTACATAGGTTTCTGGAACCCCTCGATGTCTTAGATCCACCAATATCAGATCTCGTGTTTGTCTGTCGAATGCCTTTTCAAAGTCAACCAATACAATAGCAAATCCTTTAAGGAATCACAATATTTTTCATTATGATCCTTATACTTTGGATTGTATCTGTGGTTGATTTACCCGCGACAAACCCGCACTGATCATCAGATAACTGTATTATTTTTCGAAACCGGCCACCTAATACCCGCTCAACGATCTTCGTCTTTAGATAATATAGCGCAGTTATAAACAGGTCGCTCAGGCGTAATCACCGCGGTTCCAGGCCTTTCCCTACAGTGGTACATTCAATCCGATTATCCTTGTCATTTGTCGTTTTTCGACAAATCTCCACATACTGAATGCTTAACTTTCCTACAAGGATACTCCAAAGAGACTGTTTAGACAGCGTGCACGGTAAATCTAGAGTTTTATTATCTAGTCCACTACAATGATGAACATTTTCATACAGAGCTCGTCCTCCCGTTAATACACATTATTTTCCGGGCAATTTTCAATATTTATATTACATATAACTAAAATTTACGTCAAAAATTCGATGCTAGATGTACCTAATCATTTGAACAACAATCTGGCAATCCAAGCATTAATCAGGGTTATCGTGAATAAATTTTCCCTCGGAATTTCTCCCCCGAACAAAAATGAAATACCTTAAAAATAGAGGAAATAAATCCGCGGAAAATAAATAGGTATCATGAATTGCAATTCAGGAGCATTTTCAACGCAATCGCTATACTTAATTTTTCCCCCGATGCATTTTTTTCCTATTTTTGAAAATACTTAAATTTTGAAAAAAATTTGGGAAAAATTTCAAGGGAACATTTATTCGCTATAACCCTGAATGTTTCTGCATTACAACGGCTGTAGCTCCTTTGGGCCCCTCAGTTCCCATGGGGCTTTGACGGTTCAACATCGTGTGTTTGTGTATGACACCTATCGTAATACGAGTGGTTCGGCAGTTGCTACACATTTCGACGCCATTTCAACATCGGACGTCGAGTAGCCGTTCCAACAAGGAACGCAATTTTAAGATGGACCCCTTCAGCACCACTAGTTCTTTCAGATACCAGATACTGTTCGTGGCGGCGATCGAGCAATAAGAATTTTCAACTCGTCTTCGTGAGTGCCTGGACAAAAACGGATGTAATCTTGACCACATCATTTTCTATTCATGACTTGGATTTTATTTATTTAATTTTTTTTTTGCGTACTGATATGGCATAACATCTATATAAGAAATTCTGACTGCTTAACAGAGCTTCATGAAATTTCTACCACGCATGACTTGCATGCAAAATAAAGATAATTTTTTCTTTTGACGTAACAGCGCACTCCGGGGATGCAGCTAGTAATAAATACGTGTAAAAAACAAAAATTTTAATTTTTATAAAAATAACAGTGTACAAACTTTTTGAAAAACGTCACACCTCCTTGGCTCACCCTATATAAGATACTACGAAAGGAGTGCACAATATTATCGAGTTTCAGAGCTGTTGAAAGGAGTACGTCTGGTTACCTTAATTCTACTGACTTTTATGCCACTCTTGCATAATAGCGCATTACTCTCAAAGCAAATGCTTTTAATATCAACGCTTTTGGTTGCTATTTTCTACACGCGTGAGGGTGACGGATTCAATTAAATCTTTCAAAATATATATTCATATGCTGTTTACGGTAATTTTTGCCTGGACGAAATGGAAATACTTATTCTTACAGCTAGTAGGTCTAAATATCCCCCTTTATGGTCAATGTGTTAGGTCATGTCGATCTGGAAAATTCACATAACATCATCTTTTCTTCAGCATGCTGCAACTCTACGTCTTGAAATAAATGTTTGTGAATTAAAAAAGGACTGATTATAGGCGTGTTTCGGTGAGACGTCGCTACTCAGTAATTCTTAGTAAAGTAAAATCTAGTACAACAACAAAAAATGTCTGGCAACTACTTTAGCTCTTATGTTCAGTCAAAAGTGAGCTGCGATGTATAGTTTGGAGCGCTTAATTTCAGAGGGCACTGAAAAGATTTTTCTTAGAATTTCAGACGCTAGCAAGTTCACCAATCTTCAAATATTAAAAAAGGTCTTAAACCAGATTGGCTGTGAATCGTTTTGGTGAAAAGCTTTTACTTTGCTTATTAATTCTCACCAAAACATGCCTCATGATACATCGTATCGAGTACTATAACTCACATACTCTTGATAGAATTAATAAGTTATAGGTATATCCGACCTGCCAGACAGATTAATCAATGTTGTTTTACGTAAATCTATCATTTCGATTTGTGCAATGTCTAAAAACTCGCAAATTGTGAAACTTTTACTATGAACACTGGAATTGATATTTGCAAAATTAAAAAAATCATTGTGACACACTCTAAATGAAAATATTTTCAATATAGAGCGTTATCCTGGATTTTTGATATATCATTTTTAAATATCCATATTCTACAATTAAATTCAATTTTTGATTTTAAATGTTAAACTTTTAATTACAGACTACGTCTACTTTGAAACGTCCTCATCAACTCCCTATCTGATACGGAGAATAGAAGAATTAAATAAAAATCCAACGGGCAATGTAGAGGCAAAAGTAATGTGCTTCTACCGAAGGAGAGATTTGCCGAATCCTCTGGTGCAGCTAGCGGATAAACATCAATGTAAGTAATAGAATATTCATTTTTAAATTTTATACTATTTGAGATTGGCTAATCTAGTTGAAAATGTGCATAACTTCTTACTTTTATTTTTATATTATCGTTGAATAATATTGTAGTCATATCGTTGAACAATTTACGCTGAAAGATGATTAAAACAAAAAATTAAATTTGAAGTTTTTCCAATCACTGCAGCAAAGAAAGCTGCCTGTTAGTAGAATGGGCCAACGAGTCTGAGTTCTGTAGGGTGTTAAAAAGGCCTAATTTGGAAAGAAATAATTCATTTGTTTTCTTGCACTCTTGTTGTATGCATATCGAATTTTAACCAGGGTACTGAACAGCTCGCTGGCAAGCGCCAGTGCTCATACAAATTGTAAACGCTCTTTCAAGCCATTCGCGAGCAAAACGAAAACTTAACTTCCTACTGCAAAGCATTGTGATATTTTTTTATTTTGACGATTTAGACAAATGCATTATTTTGAAAAAGATTGTTAACCATTAAACGTACCGCCATTTATCTGTTATGGGTATGGTATATGAATAAATGCGTCAAATGAAATAAACGAATGAAATAACGCCACGACTTAAAGAAAAAAGTCGTCTTTTTGAAACTACACCAATGATTCAAGTTCAAACAAACTGTTATTGTTTTTTTTTTTTTTTTTAATTCCCTAAATTTTCTATTATAGTTTTGTCAGCTCGGCTATTATGTAACTTTTAATGACTTAAATGCCAAATACTATGTTAATACAGATTGTACTACTCATACAATTTTTTTCGAAATCACTGGACACGATTTTAAGGAAAGTATATTTTTCAAAATTTTCTCTTCACAGTATCGTTTATTTTAGTTTTGGTTAGTTTGAAAATGTCGATGTCTTTTCTTGCCTACCATTCAGCTTGCTTGAATAAATTGCTCCAAGCTACTGAATGACATTTTGTTATACGAGTATATTTGTAGGCAATATTTTTCGGAAGATACAGGGTGTCCGCCGGGAAGGTATACTACTTTGTTTGTTTATAATTTTTGATTAAATGAAAGAGAATGGATCTTATATTGATAAATGTTTTATTTAATGTCGGCAATTATGTATGGAATACAATATCAGGTAAATGTCCGCCTCTGCTAGTCTCACAAATGCGAGCCCTTTTGATCACATTTTTCATTACATTCTCACACATTTCACGCGGTATTTCATTAATTTCATCACGAATATTTTGTTTGAGTTGCTCAAGCGTTTCTGGTTTGTTTGCATAAACCTTGCTTTTCAGATATCCCCACAAAAAGAAGTCAGGAGCAGTCAAATCAGGCGACCGTGGAGGCCAATCAACATCACCATTTTTTGAAATAACTTGTTGTGGAAAGAGGTCTCGCAGTAATTCCATTGTAATCCTGGCTGTATGCGATGTGACACCGTCTTGTTGATACCACATGTTAATCAAGCCCAAAGCATGCAGTTGTGGCGTTAAAAAGTTGTCAATCATATCACGATATCGCTCCCCATTCACAGTTACCGTTACGCCGTTTTCATTTTCAAAGAAGTAAGGTCCAATGATTCCTCCTGACCAAATTGCACACCAGACTGTTACTTTTGTAATGTATTCAGCCGATCTTGCAGTACGTTGTGGCCCATGCTTGGGCCTATCACCTACAGACCCTCTTTCTTCGAAATCATTCACTACACGATAAATAGTGCGTTTTGTTGGCACGTTGTTTCTCCCAAAAATTTCACGTAACTTTCTCATCGTCACAGTAATCGATGATTGATTTTGATAAAATGTTTTAACGATTAAAACACGTTGGTTTATCGAATATTTTTCCATAATAAATTTGTCACGTGTCTACTTCACGACTGCCAAATATGAACTGTTAAGACTAATGTTTACCAAAATGGCGGCAAAACAAAGTAGTATACGTTCCCGGCGGACACCCTGTATTTAAAGAAATACAGCCTGGCGATGATGTATTGGATTAATGTCAATATCGAACTGAATCGATTGAGTAGATAAAGATAAAGTGCACGGATGAGTCGCACAATTAGTTTGATATTGTCTCAAGGTTGGTATACCATATTCTAGTTTATGTCAAATACGCATAACGGCTGGTAGATAGCTAAGAAATAGCAAATATTCAAAAACCCACCAAAAATGAAAGTAACCTTACACGTATTTCTTGCCGGAAACCTGCTATGTCATCGTTTACCACATGCCTCACGAACTCAAATATTAAATTTAATCAATGGAAACCGTTTTCGAAAAAAATAACATATTATAATTCAACCTATGATTAGAAATTACAGTGGGACAAATATAGCAAAACGTGAACAAATATTCCAACTTCGACTATACAATATGTCTACCTATGCCAAACATTGATCGGGAATCAATTTCGTACGAAATAGGCTGACAAATGACTATATGAAATAGCTAGTTTTTTTTTGGAAAATAATCAATATGTAAAGTCGCGTTATTCCACTTTAATGCCAAACGCCTGGTACACAATCTGATAGTGATAGCATGTATCCAATCTAATCCAAATCGCGCCATTAATTTTGAGGTCAGAATAAAAATTCCGATTTCGTCTCAGATTAAAACGAACGGACAGAATTTGGAGATGCAATCCAAAGTATAAGGATCATAATGGAAAAACATCGTGATTCCTTAAAGGATTTGCATATTGTATTGGTTGACTTTGAAAAGGCATTCGACAGACAACCACGAGATCTAATATGGGTGGCGCTAAGACATCGAGGGGTTCCAGAAACCTATGTACAGCTGATCATGGACATGTACGAAGGAGCAAGGACAAGAGTAAGATGCCCCGCTGGAGTAACCGAAGAGTTCCCAATCAAAGTCGGGGTGCGCCAGGGAAGCGTCTTAAGTCCTTTGCTCTTTATTACAGTTCTTGATTATCTGCTTGAAGGTAAAGTGATGGACCCCAAGGTACATCACTTATTCTTTGCTGACGATGGAGCCATCATAAGTGAGGATCCTACATCCCTGCAACGAGCACTTGATGTGTGGGTGGACGTTTTGGAGGAAAATGGGTATCGCATTAGTTCAAAAAAGACAGAGTACTAGTGCTGCCCGTTCTCTGATCCACTCAGGCCTATTCCAGACATTTATTTGAATGGAACAGTGCTTCCCAAGTGCGAAAAGTTCAAATATCTGGGATCTATGATCAATAGCAAAGCAACTTGTGATGACGACATCAATCATCGTGTAAGCGTAGGGTGGATAAAGTGGCGAGAAAATTCCGCTATCTTCTGTGACGGAAAAATGTCCCCTAAGTTGAAAGGAAGGCTCTACACCGCAGTTGTACGTCCAGCGCTCACATACGGTTCACAATGTTGGACGATGTACAAAAAGTATGAGAGTAAATTAACGGCAGCTGAGATGAAGATGCTTCGCATGACAGCAGGAGTGACGAAGCTTGATCGAATAAGAAGTTCGAAGATCCGTGGAAGCTTTCACATCAAGGAAACCATCGTACAAAAAATAGAGCGCGACCGGCTCAGTTGGTATTGCCACGTTCAAAGAAGAGATCATTTGAACCCTGTTAAAAAGGCAATATCAATGCACGTTCCAAAGACATCGCGATGTAGGAAAGGCAGGCCTATAAACGCCTGGATCAGACAAATGCGACGACATCGGCATTTCATTTGCCTCAGTAACCGAGTGATCCAAAATCGGCAGGCCTGCCGATATTTTCTGAGGTCAAATAGGCGAACCCCACGGGCGGATCAGTAGAAATGCGCTGAATGGGAGGGTTGTGATCCCTTGTTTTCGGATCATAGCCTCGCTGATAAAAGGAAGAAGAAGACATTGAGTTCGTCATTTAGTTCCCTGGCTCTTCAGCTCCGGTTGAACGAGAGATCATCAGATAGCCGTATTATTTTTCGCAGTCGGCCACCTAATACCTGCTCAACGATCTTCATGGTGTGTGACATCAGCTTGATCGAACGGTAGTTATCACAGTTTCGTGTATCACCCTTCTCTTTGTATACAGGGAGAAGGTAACTTTCCCTCCATTGATTCGGCATTGGATCACATCTCACGAATTTGGAGATGAGAATTCTGAGCCATCTGAACCCGATGTCTCCCATCTTTTTCCAGAACTCAGAGGGTATCTCGTCTGGCCCAACCGCTTTTCGTTTTTTGGAGTATTTGACCGCCTCACTAATTTCTTCGACTGTAATGTCGGGTATTTCTTCACAGTTAGGGGTGGCTCTTGGAAAGTATAGCCGCGGAAACTGTTCATTTAAAAGTTCTTCACAATACTGCCGCCACCTCTGCAGAATTTTGTCGTCATCCACAAGAAGCTGGCCATGAGCATTGCTAATGAACTTTGGCGAACGAATCTCCTGAGCATTGTTCCTTCTTTGGGCGGCTATTTTGAAGATAGTGGCGCTCTTGTTCATATTGTGTCTTCGCAGCTCCTGGATAGCCTGGTTTGCATCAGCAACCGGGGGAAATATTTTCTCCAGCTCCCGATACAGGCCCTCCGTACTCTCTGCTTGAAGCTGGGCGCACTTCTTCGCTTTTATCTTGCAGCATCTGTATTCCATTTCGAGGCGAGCTTTTTCGTCACTATTATTAGAGGGGCACTTTGACCAAGCTTTGAAAGCCGCTTTCTTCTCATTTATCACTTTCGTAGCTTCATCACTCCACCACCATGTTTCTTTGGCGTGTTGATGGTGGCATTTTGAAGCTCCTAGCAGTGGTTTGGCCTTCTTTAAGCAAGTTCGCTGTAGGGAATCCCACATATTTTGTGCTCTGCACTCTTCATCCTCAGCTCCGTTGATGGTGTGAGAGAGGTAATTTTTCATTACGAAAACAAAAGCCTCGCATTTTTCTTTGTCCAGATTGTACCACTTGATTTTCTCAGAGACCCTTGTTTGTTTGCTTTTCTTCGGTGTTTTCATAAAAATTTCTGTGAGCAGGAGACGGTGTTGCCGAGCGATCGCCTCTCCCAGGATCACTTTGCAATCTTTTACCCGAGGCTTCATGAAACTGGCTACCAAATGGTAATCAATCTGAATTTCATCTCCACCACTGCTGTAAGTGATCAGGTGTCGGCTTTGTTTGATGAACACGATAAGACTGTTTGATTTGCACATGCTTAGAATGTCTTCACCAGGAAGGTTCCTGGTGCCATATCCTAGTCCTCCATGGCAGTCTTCGTTTGATTTCCCGACATGTCCATTCAAATCTCCCCCAACAAACAGAAATTCTTCCTTTGTGATGTTCTTAAGGAGATTGTGGAAATCTAGCCAAAATGCATTTTTATCTCTGATTGCACCCATTGTGGGGAGCATATGCACTGACAATATTCCACACCTCTCCTTGTATTACTAGTTTGACAGACATCAAACGGTCGCTGGACTTCGAAATGCTCAAGACCAAGTAGCTCTGCCGCAAGGATGATACCGATTCCGTTCTTAGCCTTTTCCGTTCCGTAGTAGAACATCTTGTAATCTTTTGTCCCAACGTCCAAGAAACGCGCCCGATTCCCGGTGTTTTTCTATTTCGTCTCTTGGACACACAAGATATCCACCCGCCTTCTATTCATCATCTCTTCCAGCTCGTAACTTTGACCGGTCATGCTTCCAACGTTCCAACTCGCGACCCTCAAATTGCATCCAAACTGTTTCATTATTTTGCTAGCCCCCGGAATCCGTATAGCTCTGACCCGAAAATTTCTGCTCAGTCCAGGATCAGTACCATGCACAGCAGTGGTAGTGCCTTTCCTTTTTGCAAGTATTACCATAATGATACAGTTTTGCAATACAATTTTTTCACCATATTGCGATGGTGTTTGTTCCTGTTTTACGTGCATGCTCCTGTTTTAGTATTGTTTGATCTTTCTTTTATGACACCGGTGATCTCCAGTCGTGTCAACCCACGGACTCGCATGTACACTTGTGGGAGGGTTTTTAAGGTAGTATATGTGTCGCTAGGCTCACTTGGGTGTTATATTGCCTAGATCTGATTTGTCTCCCTTAGTCGCCTTTTACGACAAGCGCTGGTTGTTGGGGGGGGCGCTGTAGTGATATTCTTAACCCGTCCCTGCACGGGGTTAAATGACGAACTCAATGATTTGAGAAAATTCGACGAAAGGCGCGGGTTGAGCGTCCATATGTTGGAAGACTTCCCCCAACCGTACACAAAGCTTCGGAATTCCATTTGGTAATTTTTAACGTATTTGTACTGATCAACTACATTCGAAGAATGTTCATACTCGTTAAACGCAGTTTTTTTGGACACTTTTTTCACGGAGAGTTTTATTTATTCCCGACTAGCTAGGAAAATTTCGCAGTGACACGCAGTGACAGTGTGTATGTATTACATTGATACATATATGTGGGAGCAGTGGTTAGTATGTTAGAAAATCTCGTATTCGAGAGAAGGTATCTCGATTTTCCCGTACTTGTCACTACGATTCGAGAAATCTCGCATTCATTTTATCGAATACGTGACGCAGTGACGTTTATGTTTATATTATGTCGTTCACACGAATAAAAAAGTTTTTCTCGGATTCGCTTAGTAGTCAGTTCTAAGGTAGTTGGCGCACAACTCTTGTCTTGTAGAGTAGAGAAAAACTCGAATGGAAAAAGACGTCGCGTGAAATGCTGTCTCGTATTCGATAAATATCGTCTACCCGTATACGTGAAATATCGAATCGAATAAACGTCGTGTGAACGAGGCCTAGGTCTCTTCCATTCGTGCGTATACAGCTTTAGCGGTTCCGATAAACTAGGTCTAGGCTCTTCGTGGGCTGATTGCAGCAAGATATTATTATTATTATTATTACTTTTATTAAACGGTAAATTAAATTCACAATTTAATTAAAATGTACAGCACTAGCTACCACGGCCTTTGGCTGTTTGATTTTTTTTTATGTAGTTTACTAAATATATTATTATTATAGTATTATGGAAATTCAACTTGGAATTCCAGTAAAGCTGCATGCAAGTGCAGATAACTACTTTATGTTTAATAAAAATGTTGACTGCCACTGTCGGAAAGTTGTAACAGAAATAATGTCAGATACAAATCGTAAAATCTGAAGGGCAGTATTTTTTTTAAAGCTTTTTCATGACACTGTCACTCTTGGATATTTGGCCGGCACTCGCGGGAGTTGATACCTCGAAAAACTTGTTTGATATTTCTGTCATTTGACCTTGAACTTTGTTTTTAGAAGGGGCTTGATTAATCTATCTTGGGTCATTTGTAAAAAATTTGTTTGCAAATTACCATGTACTTGAACTGCAACATTTTGTAGATTGAAACATTCTACTAAAAATTTGCTCTTTTTTTGTACACTAGCAGATCCCCGCGACTTTGTCTGCGTGGTCCACAATAACGTTAACAACTAAGAGAAACCCGCGACTGTGGTCCACAATAATGTCAATTATATATCTACGAGTATGTATTTATCTAACAGAAGGGATACGATACGTCAAACGCCATCGTTATCACCTGTGTCAAAATACACATGTAGCTATAAATTTGCGCCTCATAGGAGGAGGAAATAAATCCATGTGTTTATTTTTTTTATATTGCGCCCAAAAGTACACAAAAAAATAATCTTTGTTTTCCGTAATCACTACTTCCCAAACTGTTCGAATGTTTAGTTTTAAAATGCCTGATTTTCCCTCTTTATTTTTGAATCTCTATGTTTATTTATTTTAATATCTTAATCCCCTTAAGGAATATCGTGGAGATAAGGACTAAGCTTCTTAAGTATAGAATGGCAAAGTTTTATTAAAATCTGTCAATTAGTTTTTGCGTGATACGTGTCGGAAAGCGACCCTAGTTTTAATTTTATTATATGTATAGAAGATAGTAGAAAATAGATATACATAAGTATTTTAGCTACAGAAGGAAAACATCAAACGCTATCGTTATCGCTTGCGTCAAAATATACAGCAACCAATTTGTGCCCCATAAGTACATAGGTAAGGAAATTTTTAGTAATTCTCCCAAACTTTTCTAATATTGTGTTTTTATAACGCCTGTTTTTTTTTTTAATCCCCTTGAGGAATATCTTGATAATTCTAATTGGAGATAAGGACCAAACCTCTATGGTATAGAACGACTAAGTTTTATTAAAATCGATCTAGTAGTTTTTGTGTGATGCGCGCCGGGACACGACCCTGGTTATTATTTTATTATATGTATAGATTTCATAGCTCGAACGAAATAGGAAATCGCAATTAAATTTTATGGATGAAGAAATGTATGTACATACATATGTTCATAAACTTGCTTTATTTATTAATCACATTTTATCTGTAAAATCTTCTAAATCGAAAAAAATAAGCAGAAAGCACCACAAAAACATTTCTTGTCACAAGTTAGCGCAAAACGTGATATACTATATTTGTAAATTTGTTAGAAAAAAAAAATATTCAGCCCTATCACAGAATCCATTCGTAGCAATCTACGAATCGAAGTTACGATACGAACCACGGAAAAATGCTATCACACAATCCGAACGGAATCGCAAAAAGCATTGCCACATAGAACTCTCTCACTCTCATTTTCGAAATCAGCTGTTTAGTGTCAAATTTGTCTAATGTGTGAAAATTATTGAAATAAATTGTGCGCTAAATTTATAAATAATCAAAAAAAACTCGGTTTTATTCTAAAATTTAAATTTAAAATCATAAAAAATTAAAAATGGATAAATATAGATATTGGTTTCGCAATTATTGCTGCTCAAGCGGAATCCTTCAGGCGAAAGTCCATTCTGAAAATTTAAAGAAAAATGCTTCGAGACGCTTGTGACCCATTTGATCTGCATGAGCTAATGTAAGAGTAAAGTAACTTTTATTTTCTTGTGTTCAAAAATTAAAATAAACTTACAGATTTCAAAGAAATTTCCGACTCAACAAATCTGCATTCAAGTATGTATTAGATGAACTGCAAAATGATTTTGAGCCGGGTGTGTTTTCGTGTTCAATAACACCAATATGTCGCTTGTGGCAGTACTAAGGTTTTTCGCAGGAGGTGGTTACCAACTTGGTGTTGGTAACGATTATAAAGTTGTAATGGCACAATCCACCTTTTCCACTTTTCTCCACACCTTAACTTCTTTAGAAGGTGGCCCAAGAGCGTTTAAATCAGACTTCACCTTTTTCCAAAAAAGCGTCACATCTTCTTTTAGTGCTTTTGTAAATCCTTGTGCCAGATCAGGTTTTTCATTCAACAATTGCAAAAGCCCCTCATATTGTGTTTTAGTTGTTGTTTTTGCCCTTTTTAAGCAAAAAAAAATGTATTAACAAGTTTAAAAAAAATATATAAATACTTACATTTTTTAACAAAACACAATCACTTTCTTATATTCCGACGCAAACTACTTGTCGTAGAAAAAGATAACAAATTTCCATTTCATTCGTATTCAGTGATACCAACTTTCACGAACTTCGAAATTCGTAGCAGATTGTTCACTACGATTCTACTACGAATGAATTCTGTGATAGATTAGTTCGTAGCACATTTTCGATTACGATGGAATTCATGATAGAGGTGATTACTTGCCCTTCAAAACAGCATGTATAGATATAGGTATGTACATTCAAAGCCAGTAAGCCAGTACAAACAAAAGCCAAACATTTTACAATAACATATCCACATTTATAATTTGAACTGTTTTATGATTTTTTTAAATCCTTTAAAATCTTAAAAAAAAAAACACTTGGAATGTTATGGTTTTCTGATTTTTGAGGCTCTCCAAATTATGGTGGGGTCTCTTGCAAGCCATACTCTCCAACACTGACCACAACGAATAATCCAAAGGATTCAATCTGGGCTTCCTGAAGGCCAGGAATATATATTCTATTCCACTGCCACTATTGAGTTGTTTTGGTTTTATATTCTGAAGCAGAGTCTTGTTGGAAAATCCATCCTGCTCCATTAAATATGGTATTCGTCAAGCCTTTAACAAGGCGTCGTTAAAGGACATTTTCTTGGTGCACCTTAGCCCCAGTTTTGACTCCTTTTTCACAAAAATGAAGAACAGTAAGTCCTTGATGGGATACCTCCCACCAAACAATTACCGAAGCAGAATGATGGCCCCAACGAACCTTAAGTTCTATCGTTTTGTTTATTGCAAACGTCCTCGATGGTGAAAATCTTTTCGACTGTAAAATGTATAATTTTCATTGCCGATGTCCGCGTGCCAGTGAATATTTCAAGTCTAATTTGCTTTGAACTAGGCATCAATAGATGCCCAGTTGACCTACCACTTTTCGCGATGTTGAGATCATCCGGTACATACACATTTTTGATATGCCGAGCGTATTTAGTAATTAAAAAATTTGGTTAGCATTTTTTCCGCACTTATGCAACGCTATGACAACAATAAGATTTTCTTTCTACCCCACGCCTTGATAACCGATCAGTAGCTGAAACCAAATTGGAAGGTATTTATTATGTTTTGTACGATGTGATCTGAAAAAAAGTTAACGGTAGTATTCCTAATGTTACTCGTATCTTCATACAGTTTGGGCTGGAAGCTTTGTAACTGAATTTATGGTAGAACTAGGAATGTATATACTTGTATACAGAAAGATGCGGAAAGCTAGATAATAAGCTTAAGGTATCTTGGCATAATGAACATTGTTGAAAAGTATGAAATTATGTACCAATGGAACGTTACTAGCCAAATGAGTACTTTGATAGTATACACAGTATTATGGAAAACCCTAACCATCTGTCTTACACTCAATTTCCAACATTAGATAATTATCTAAAACATAAACCATCTGTTCCATACTAAATTTGCCCACTTTCATCCTAAGAACATCAATCAACCCACCCGTATTCCATTTCCACCCATACATCGTCTACAAGATCGTCTTGTAATGCCTTTTGAAATTAAAATGTGATTCTAAGTGTAATCTCTCCAACTTTGTAATTGTAATTTCGGTTAAGAGAATTACACACTACAAAAAGTAATTGGAATTATAAAATATAATTCAATTACATTTTCTAAACAAGTATTTTGTAATCGATTACATTTTGCCCAATCAAAGTCTGGTGTGTAGCCATATACATATATGTATATGTTATGTATACGTCAAAGTTTGCAGTCAAAATATTCCCGTTGGATCTTCAGAATATGTATTTAATCGTTATAATATTTGTTTAAGATACAATGCAAACTCTTTGTTTTTGAAACGAACTCGCGGTACCAAGTAACTACAGTGGACCATCCCTTATTTATTGAGCATTGCCTTAATGCTTGTTCGATTGTGGTAAGCACTTCAGTAGGCCTATAATGTTATTGACGATTTTGATTTCGTTAACTATTCCAATGTTGTAGCCATCGACAGTTGGTGGTTGGGAAATTATTGGTTCATGGTAATAAAGAACAGGAGCAATGACCTATGTATACATTGCTTCTGATGTTTATCAGCAAATGACTTAAGATTGATGGGAAATGTTTTTTGCTCGCTTATTCAAATTTTTATTAGGTAATTATCATCATCTTTTTCCTTGAGTCTTGTTTGGAAATCTTATTTTAAATTCATTCCTTATGTTTAAATTTCACTTTTCAAGTTTTTAATTAGTCGTGTAACAAACTTAATTCACAAACCTTGACTGTGCATAGAAAATAAGTAATTTACATCAGGGTTTGCTTCTTTATTTAAAATATATTTTGCATAAAAATACTCGTAGCATATTACTACCTATGCAAATATAGTTTCTTTTTTAAAAAAAAAGAAAAGGTACACATCTACTAAACGTACAGTAGAGCACAAAAAGGAAACATGATATCGATTTGTTAAGATGGGACCCCTTCCGCATCACGAGGGGGTTGTCTTTTTGTCTACCACCCACTTTTAAGTACCAGTCTAGCCCAGTTACCCAGCATCATGAGCAACAACATAATCATCCGCAACCATATCTAACATTGCTTATTCGCATACCCAGTATGTCCAAACTACATGCGAACAGATATATATCTTTGTATGAATATAAGTTTTTAGCGATACCACCTCCCACACACAGAGACCAGAATATCCTATGCATTATTCAACCCTCAAACAGAATTCAAAGATTTTCGCATGTATACCAACATCCGGATTTTGATATAGGCTATCCTCCAATTATTCACGTGCATTGTTTCTATATATATATATATATATATATATATATATTTTTTTTTTAATTCTCTGTACCTTTTCTTTTATTTTTATTTTTTAGGGATGTCTACGCATTTTGGCCTTTCAATTTTAAATTATTCCCATTTGTATATATTTGTTTTACTTATTAGGAGATGTTTTCTTTGTTGTAATAAATGTCAATATTGCATCAAAGTGACATGGGAATGGGATTAATTAATTAAAAATGTTTCAATTGTATTATTGAGTATCATAACCGTAAGTTTAATAAATATCTACAGTATACTGAAACTTAATATGTACACAATAATGGATTCAAACATTTTATGCAGACGTCATATGAAGTATTGAGAATTCTATTTGAAAAGAGAAACAAAGTTTAGGAGTATTTAGCAAATATTGCAATTTGTTCAGATTTGAAGGTGGGTTTTTGTGATTTATCTGTCTGTCTGTATATTAGGTATCTGATGATTTTGTTCCTTTTCAATTCAAAAAGAAATATTACCTACCTAATAAATTATTCCTGTGAGATAGATAGCTTTTAACATAGACAACATCCCTCGAAAACTCATACTTTTATATAATTTCTGCAAAATCGGAAAAAATCATCTAACGGGTGTTTTGAACTGCATAATAGGTCTATTCCTGTACTAACTAAAGGCCTACTCAAACTAACGCGAAAGCGGGAATGGGAGTAAATTTCGCATCGGAAATAAATACATGGCGGGATATGTCACCATGCACACAACTGTGTCAACTTAGAAAGGTGATAGCGGAAATGTAGCGTTATTACTTTGGTTCGTTGCATGTACGATT
Source organism: Brachypalpus laphriformis (assembly GCA_945910035.1). NCBI lineage: Eukaryota > Metazoa > Arthropoda > Insecta > Diptera > Syrphidae > Brachypalpus > Brachypalpus laphriformis. The sequence goes on from OX246754.1 coordinate 168,287,972, forward strand.
TTTTCGCTGTCCCGCATGTGCCTGAAGTCAAAATATAGGTATGGCGTTGGTAGAAATCGCTTTGCGTTTGGTGTGAATGGTTAGCACCATTTTAGTTGCCGCTCCCGCGTAAACTAAAAATGTTCTTGCCTACTTATGGGCGGAACACATACGTATATGTATTTTGATGAAAGCATCATCCTTCTGTAGCTAAAATACATATATAGTTAATATTAGGGATGGCGATGGCTAATGGTTCAAGTCCCGATGTTAGCAAGCATTTATTTATTTTTCTCATGAAATAAAGAATCCGTCCGATCAATAGCGAACAAGTGTGAACACCATTGCAAATGTATAATACTGGCAGTACGTTGATCATATTGCTGGAAAATTTGTTCGCTGTGTTGGGTGATTGATATTAGTGATGTACCAAACCGAACATTTCTCAAACCGAGTTAACCCGAGTAGGAATTTAAGCAAACCGAGTTTCAAACCGGGTTGGGCAACTCATTTTGTAACAAAATTATGCCACCGTCACATAAGAAACCGAACCGAATACGAATTCAAAGTAGATATTGAATCAGTTTGCAACTCGATTTAACTCGGTATGTACATGCTAAATTAACTTGGTTCGATGGAACACACACCAAAACAGCGCATACACAAAAAAAAACTAACACAACTATGTAAAAAAAAAAACAGCAATGGGAGAAAACAGGAGCCAGCATGAGAAACCGAACCGAAACCAAATTCCAAATAGGTATGGAAACGGGTTTGTATGAAAATAATACACTGCTTTCCAACTCGCCTTAATATACGGGTAAATTCAGTGCATTGTGTTTACTTATCTTAACCAACTCAAACCGAATCGTGTGTTCAACTCGGTTTAATGCTGTCTTGGCATTTAATTATTCGGTTCGTTCCATCGGTTTATTTAACTTGGTTTGATATTAATGTAACTCGGTTTAACTCAGTTTAGCTGTACCTCGGTTTGAACCCGTTTATGAACTCGAGCTGACACATCACTAATTGATATGCCTATGACAACAGGGGGCAAATCCTCTCTCCCGTGAACGTACAACTCGTAACGACATTTGTATGTATTTTGTTGCTAATCTAGATTTAGCTTCAGGTAGTGGTGAAAAAAAAGTGATTCAGAAGCAAAGACAAAAATAACAAAAATCTCCCCAGTTATTTGGACGCCACCTTCGAAGTTTTTCTGAAACCTAACATTTGAGTTTCAAAACCATTGCTTCACTCTTTCTTTCACTCTCTCTTTCTCTTTCTATCCCTTCCAACGCCCATACTTGGGTAAACGTTTTAAGGGTATTCATAATCCCTTGAGTGCGCCCAAATTATAGAAAAAAAAAACATTATTGCGGACCACGCAGACAAAGTTGCGGGCATCAGTCAGGTTGTACAAAATATGAACCATTGTGTCCCCATTGAAGGATATCAGAACTGAAAATAAAAAGAGAAACGAATTATTAATAATCTTACTAAATTTTTTATTTTATTTTGGTAGATAAAAGAAAATTTAAGAATATGGGAAATACCTAGGCGCCTGTCACAAAACAGTTTTACTACCAAAATATTGTTGAAGCAGGAAAAGAAGAACATAATACTCAATAGCAAAGTTTAAAATAAGAGTCAAAGAAATAAATACTTAAGTTTACATTTTTTTTTTTAAAGTAAAAACTCACAGTATTGGAGATCATTACGGTTATTGCTGGTATCTTCCGCCCTGGCATTTGTTTTATGTGTATGAACAGAAATGTATAATCAGATCATTTTTGCAGAGTATAGAGCCATCAGGGATTTCCCTCCAGCAAAAGTTCGAGTCTAGTCTCAAATAGTTTGCGCTATTTGGCTCCTTTTAGTTTTAGCTTAGCAGAGGTGATGGGGGTTTTGTGTTTTCTGGTCGACAGCACTAGCTCAGTCTTAAATGGATAATTTAACTTTAGATCTAGGCAATAGTGGTCGGAGAGAGATTGGTTGCTGTATACAGACCAATTTGTCAGTTTTAAGTGCATTCAAGGTACTCGACGATATGAGTAGTTTCACCTCGGAGTTTAATGTCCTTAACGCACACTTTTACTCTATATCTTTATTATGTTTCTAAGTTGCAAAAAGTATATTAATACCCTGACTAATCATGCAGGCTAAAGTATAAAAAAAATCTTCAGCTTCGTTTTAAATTTGATGAAATCATTTATTATCGATTTGATCGTTGCTGATAATACGTAAGATATATCGAAACGGCATTAATAATTATTTAATTTTCATCATAACAGTGGCAACAGCTGAAGACTCACCACTGGCGATGAAGCTGAAGAAGACTTGGCTTCGAACACCTGTCGGAGAAGAACAAGCGGCACAAGCTGTTTTAGATCCGTCCATAGGTATTAAATTCAAATAAAATACCAATATTTCTTAGATTTGCACGTAGTTTTGTTGATTTTTTGCACGTAGACTGTGTAACAGTGTTTTGTCTTCTTTTTGTTTTTTCAATAGTTTTACTTGTGTCAATTATTTTTATTTTCAATCTACGGAGTCGCATGTGTGTTCATGTCTTTTCATATTCAACTGTTCGTTCGTCATATCTTAATAATAAATTTTATTCGTAAAATCATTTTATGCTTTAAATGTTAGCTTGTCCATCAAGTAAAAACTTCCCATATGGTTTAAAGCTTTCAGAAAAATAAGAACATAATGTATTTTTTGCGGTTGATTATTATATTCTTTTTCCTAAGGTGCTGTTCAGCTGATTTGAATGAAGGAAATTTCATATTACCGATAATAATCGTTTTCGTAAAAACATTGTTTTCTTTAATCATTTTATAGAAAAGATCGAAAGTCAACATACTACTAACTTCTATTCTTAAATCCAAGTTAAATACTAGTGCTAACTTGTTGTGCAACTTTAGTCGTAATTTTACTCTTGATGCCAGAAGACTATGACCCGAATTTTTAAAAATTGACTATTTGACACATTTTTAAAACTATACAATAACCAATACTTAAGTGCGGATAGGTACTCCCTTTACACATCCAACTTCTTCCTTTTTCAGCGAGGTTATGATCCGAATATACGGACCTCAAAAAATATCGGCAGGCCTGCCGATTTTGGATCACTCGGTTACTGAGGCCAATGAAATGCCGATGTCGTCGCATTTGTGTGATCCAGGCGTTTCCTACATCGCGATGTCTTTGGAACGTGCATTGATATTGCCTTTTTAACATGATATCTTCTTTGAACGTGGCAATACCAGCTGAGCCGGTCGCGCTCTATCTTTTGTACTCGTACGATGGTTTCCTTGACGTGAAAGCTTCCACTGATCTTCGAACTTCTTATTCGATCAAGCTTTTGTCACTCCTGCTGTCATGCGAAGCATCTTCATCTCAGCTGCCGTTAATTTACTCTCATACCTTTTGTACATCCAACATTGTGAACCGTATGTGAGCGCTGGACGCACAACTGCGGTGTAGAGCCTTCCTTTCAACTAATGTGGCATTTTTCGGTCACAGAAGATAGCGGAATTTTCTCGCCACTTCATCCACCCTACGCTTACGCGATGATTGATGTCGTCATCACAGGTTGCTTTGCTATTGATCATAGATTCCAGATATTTGAACTTTTCGCACATGTGAAGCACTGTTCCATTCAAATAAACGTCTGGAATAGGCCTGGGGCCTTATTTTGTATTGCGTTTCTGTAGCAAAACTCAATTTCCAAGTAATTTAAATGACGTTTGATAGATGTTTTGACAATCTAGGTTAGGTTAGGTTGGCTGTCCACACGAGAGTGGACACACTTAGACCAGTTAAGGTCCTTTGTGATACCATGGATCAAACCATTAGGTCACTCAGGGACTAACAAAACCAACCGGAGCTTTTGACAAATCGATTTAGATTTGACAATCTAACTTTCGGAAATGTTTGATTTTGAGTTGGAAGCACTTACACCCAATCCGAGAACCATACAAAATACCAATTCATTTTAGAATCGGATTACATTTCCGCATGGCAATCCGAATCCGAAAGTAGTACAAAATAAGGCCCCCGAGTGGATCAGAGAACGGGCAACACAAGTACTCTGTCTTTTTTGAACTAATGCGATACCCATTTCATGGGCGCCGTGGCGTAAGTGGTTATTGTGTCGGATCACTACGCATGAGGTCCCAAGTTCGAATCCCAGAAAATACCAAAAAGTTTTTTCACGGTCCCACCTCTCGCGAGCGTCTGACAAACATCCGAGAGTATTGTTGTCACGAAAAAGCTTCTCAAATCGCCGTTCGGATTCGGCATTAAACTGTAGGTCCCTTCCATTCGTGTGAAAAATATAACGCACACAACATGAGTGGTTGCGAGAAGCTAGCCCTGGCACTTTAAAGAGCTGTTGCGCCAAATATTTGTTTTTTTGTTTGATACCCATTTCCCTCCAGAAGCACATCAAGTGCTCCTTGCAGGGATGTAGGATCCTCACTTACTCGTATGATGGTTCCATCGTCAGCAAAGAATAACTGATGTACCTTGGGGTCCATCACTTTACCTTCAAGCAGATAATACATATCCATAGAAACGAAACCACTAGAATATCTTCAAAGGTAGACATTAATAGCAACAAATATACTGTCAATTGCCTGCACCTCCACCCCGTTGTCCGCTTATTTTTCCGGGTTGGATCGTTTATAACCATCGTTTAATTCGTCCTATCAATTTTTGTCGATAAGTTTGAACCTTTTTGACTTGATCTATATCACTCTTCAGCCTGTAGAGTTATTTTCTGCTCTAAACTCCATCGGTACAAACGCTAGTGTGTTTTTATTCGCTCTAGTCAGGGGCTATGCTTTGTATACTTCTGGGCCATATAGCAGAATTGGGATAGTTACTCATCTTCTTTGACTCAATTCGTTCTTAGCCCAAAGAAATAGCGATTGGCAAGAGTAATTCTTCGTTTGACCTCTGCATTAAATTTATTGCCGCAGTTCACCGAAGATCCTTTGTAGACAAATATTTTGTTTTGCTTTCACTGGCCACTAAGCTTGTCTCTGCCTCTTTTGCCTTAATACTCACAAATGCCCCCCTGATACAATGAGCAATACTGGGCTCTTCTGGATTATATCATTGTTATCGGCTTATGCGAGAGTCAACCTTATCCTGCTCACGCATTATGCCTGTCAACGCTATGCTCTTTCGTCACCCATACTGTAATGTTCGCTACTGGCTAAAAGCAGAGATGTACTTAGACACTCTGATGGGTAACTGTGGTTTGCTATTGTTCCAGCAACAGCAACAAGATGGAAGAAAAGATGGGTTTCCTAATATACATGCATATTTGCACGTGATATATCGTAGTAAAGAACTTTTCAAGTAAAATCTGAAAATATTTTTTTCGAAATTAATATTTGACACGCTTCAACTTCTATTTCCAAAATTACTTACTTAATGGGCTATACCCATGTATAGTCTCTACCTGAGGCACAGCATCCTTCCATCCTCGTCGATCCCGGGCACGCTGCTTCCAGTTACGCCAACCGAACTTTCTAGTATCCGCAATTTCTTGGTCTTTATACCTTTCCTCGTCTCAAACCTCCTGGATGGAGCATTGTTGTACATTTGCTCGATGTGGCCCAGCCAATGTAGTCGTATCTTAGCTTTTTGGACTACATCCACATCTCGCCGTGGTTAAATCTCCTCCTCCATTCTCCCTCCTCGCACACGGGAACTAATATCCGACGAAGTATTTTTCTCTCGAAAGAGTTCAATATTAGCTCAGCTTTGTTACTTATCGTCCAGCACTCGGCGTCATATAGCAGGATTGGTAAGATTTTCGTTCTGTAGAACATTAATTTAGTCCGTCGAGTTAGGAGTTTTGAGCCCAGGTGTTTTGCTAAACCGAAGTAGCCACGGTTTCTTAGGGATATTCTTCGTCAAATCTCCACGAAGGTGTCATTTGTGGGACTAATATTTACTCCAAGGTAGGTTAACTCCTTGAACATTCACATTCTGTCCTACGTTTTGGACAGATATGTTTTTGTTCGTTGAAGTTATGTTACTTGGTTTTGTCCTCATTTACTTCAAGACCACCTCGTCTCGCCTGATCCTTAATTGCCGTAAATGCTTCTATGATGGCATGCCGAGATCTTCTGATGATGTTAATATCATCTGCGTATCCCAGCAACTTGGCGGACTTGTGGAAGATAGTGCCTCCTTTGTTTCAAAAATTACTTACCCACAAATTTGAAAAAAAAAAAAAATAAAAAATCTGTAATAACAAATAAGATATCTTTAAGGGTTTACGAGAAATTTAGTCTTTTAAGCTACCGACGGTTTTTGTATCCCCCGATCGTGGAGAAGCAACTCATAAATTGTGTGTCTCAGTAGTTTCTTATATCTGTACTAATAAACAGTTACCGAAATCAATTTAGAACTTTTCCTTAGATTAGTAGTTTCTAACGATCTCCTCTGTGTGTGAAAAAACACGTACTTGGAGGTTTATTCTCGAACTCAACCGTTTGGCACCCCTCAATAAAAGCATGTTGTCATTAGAAGTATTTACATACATATATGCGCCTTCTGTGTTACAAGTAAAGGATAATGCAAGTTTTGATTATGCTTCTTTTTTTTATTCCAGCTTCATTGGATGAAGATCGAACTAGTCCGATTGGTACATCAGTGGTGAACATCATTTCAGATAAAAGTAGTGAATCGCTGTCATCTAAACAACGACATCAAATAAAACATCGAGAACTATTTTTATCCCGACAAGTTGAAACATTGCCCGCCACCCACATTAGAGGAAAATGTTCTGTGACATTACTGAATGAAACGGAATCGCTCAATAGTTATCTCAATAAAGACGTGAGTCGTAAATTTCGTCCCATTGTTGCTACTACAAATTATTGCCACAATTTGAAGTGCTTCAATAATAAGAAATAATTGTTGATTTTTTATTTTTTTTTTTCAATATTTCAGGATACATTTTTTTACTGTTTGGTCTTTGATCCGAATCAGAAAACGTTACTAGCGGATAAGGGAGAAATACGTGTAGGAAGCCGATATCAAAGTGAGATTCCTGGTAAACTAAAAGATGTACAAATGGACGAGCGAAAGTTGGAGGAATTGGAAACACTTATTTGGACGCCAAATCATAATTTAACGGACAGAAAGATAGATCAATTCTTGGTTGTTTCACGGTCTATTGGTACATTTGCCCGCGCGCTAGATTGTAGTAGTTCTGTGAAGCAACCATCCTTGCATATGTCAGCTGCAGCTGCCAGTCGAGATATCACCTTAGTATGTTGCTGTAAATATAAAAACAATCGAAGATTTTATTTAATTTTGTTTGGTTTCAGTTTCATGCCATGGATATTCTTCATAAGCACAATTACTGCATAGAAGATGCTATGTGCTCGTTAGTTCCTTCCACGGGACCGGTGCTCTGTAGAGATGAAATCGAGGATTGGAGTGCATCTGAGGCTAATCTGTTTGAAGAAGCATTAGATAAATATGGAAAAGACTTCAATGATATCCGACAGGACTTCGTGAGTACATTATCAAAAATAAAAAATAAATATCACTGTCGTGAAAGCAAAATAATTGTATGTGCTATTCAACTTATATTTTCTAGCTTCCTTGGAAAACATTGAAACAAATTGTAGAATATTATTACATGTGGAAGACCACGGACAGATATGTGCAACAGAAACGAGTGAAAGCCGTTGAAGCGGAATTAAAACTGAAGCAGGTTTACATTCCACAGTACACAAAGAGCAATCCGGCGATGAACTCCGTTAAAGGTGGAATTTTCAATGGAACTACAACAAATGGTGGAACGGATCTGTCTAACAATGGAAAGCCATGTGAATCCTGCTCAACTGTTTCATCATCTCAGGTATATCTATGGGTTAAACCAAATTTGACTGCCTGTTAAACAGAACCTAGTTCCATTCGCTTACGTCATTTTTGCTGGTACTGGAAGCCCATTAGACCAAATGTTTTCCAGACAGAATGATTTTTTACGTTCTGCTTTCGGTTGTATACTCCATATTTGTGGCAATTTTTGCTCTACCGTCAACAAGTCTGAAGTCTGTCCGTCCTACGTAGTCCATGTGGGAGGAGTAAAAGGTTGTCTAATCCGTAGAGTGTGTTCATTCGGTTTAAAATTTATATTTCAAGCGCAGAGTTCGAATGTTATTCAACAGGTGAATGTCATAAGGCTCCAACGCAGGCTTCGCCGTAATTGTACTTTTCCCCCTAAAAGTCTTATAAAACCAGAAGCAAAAGAAAAAGAATTTAATTTCATCACCGTTAATTTTAACTCCATAACCGTAAAACATATTACTTCCGTCTCAAAACTACCGAATGGTGATGATGTCTATCCGAACAATGTTAAAATAACAGAGAATTGCCTTGTCTTTTGTTTTGTATATTCTCTTCTTGAGCGGTGATCGCAAAAACAACGTCTCGAGTTGTTTGCCAGTGCCTACCAGTGAATTCTGCACTTGAATTAAGTGCACTTCATTTACTAATGGTTATCACACGCTTTGGTATAAGTGTCCCCTTGCCGTTAGTTGGTCTTCCATCTTACCTAATCGAACCTAGTCTCTAGGAGTAACCAGAAAATGAAGTCCGTTGAAAAGTTTTCTTCTTCCATTTCAAAGAACTGTAAGTGTAGAGGTGTTGAATTCAGAATTACATCCACGACTATTTAGGAACATGAAATTATTTCTCTTCGCCTTCTTGGTGACACAATACAATTCACGTTGTTTCCTGAAGTTCTGTCTTTGTGTTTTTTTTTTTAAACTTTTCGTTATATTTTGGTACCTGCTGAATATCTGTGCTAGGGTCTGCCCGTTTCGCGTTATTAAACAGATTCTTAGTTTCGTCAGTTTTTTGCTCCTTAATAGAATCCCTTTATGCATATGTAGATTTGGTACATAAGGTATTCATACATACATTATATAGGTACGTTGTGCGCTTGTTATATAGGTGATGTGTCAAGATTACATCTTAATTTACTTAATCAAAGCTCCAACTTTTTTCTTTGGATTGCTAATGGAATCTGTTTCTGTGCAGATTCCTTACATAGCAAACACGATGATTTCGTAATCGGACACGAACATTTTGCCTCATTCAAGTACCCCATTCTCTCCTCTATGTAGGGTCGTTGATACCGAATGGTGATAATGCGCGTTTACCCATGCGTTTCTATTATTCATCAAGATTCATTCAGATTTTAAAAAAGGAAATATTTAATTTGCGCCCATATTAGTGGTACCCTTGGGGACCTTCCCACATGACATGTCGATTGTGTCAGAACTGTTGGAACTATTGGAAGAAATATGGTGGTTTAAAAAATGCAACGAGATTAGCTGACGGAAGTGATACAGAAGTAAAAAAGAAACAACCAACTCCAGTAACAACGCCACAAGGACCTATAACACCCACCCCAGTGATTGCCGTCGATAGTGGAATAGTAGACGAAGAAAAGGTCAACGATCTGTCTAATCGTCAATTGCACAGGTAAGAAATTTACACAGTCGTCAAGTTGCAATTTCGCACTGAATATGAATAATAAATTTTAGGTGTTCGATTGTGAGCTGTGGTAAGGAATTCAAACTCAAAACACACTTAGCGCGACACTATGCACAAGCTCACGGTATAGCGATTAGTTCTGGTTCTCCGCGTCCCATTATGAAAACACGCACGGCGTTTTATTTGCACACAAATCCTATGACACGATTAGCTCGAATTTTATGTAGAAACTTTATTAAACCTAAAAAGGCCGCCCGGCAAACATCTTATGCAGTCAATACGCAACTAGTTAAGCAAGAATGTAAGTATAACATATTTCATATTATTACTTGGTGGTATGTAACTCGTAACTCTGCTCTTATAGTTAATTTACGTTTGACCGGGAAATCTCACTTGGAAATAAAGAAACTATTATTACTTAAGAAGAAGGATAGGGGCAGTGTGACGAAAATTGCAAATCGCTTAGGATCTCCGGGCTCTGGCCCACACGAGTGGCTGGTCTTAACGCCCAAAGATAAATTGCCAAAACCTGACTTAGTGGCATTTCCCAAGCCTCCAAAGGCACCAGATGGGTCTCTATTATATGACAGAATTCCGAATAAAGTCGTAGAAATAGAAAAAGATTTGACAATTATACCACCTGCAACTTTACGGAAACGGCCAAACGAAGAAATTAATGGTGCAGATGGTACTTATTTCTTTATTTATGCTTATTATGTAAGTTAATGTATTTTTTTATTATTTATTTAGTTACAATTATACCAGGACCACCAACAAAACGACCCAATAAAGATCCAATGCCATCACATTGTCCCAGTCCTGAACAATTTGCTGCTATGATGGCTGCTTCTGGACAACCATTAGCTAGGCACCACGTGAGTAGTATTGTAATTGTTTTAAATTATAAAAGTTTTAAATGTTTATATGCAGTTAAATGGAAAACCAAAAATCACACAAATGTCAAGAACCGGTTCAGGCCGAAAACAAGTGATCAGTTGGATGGACGCCCCAGATGATGTATATTTTAGAGCCACCGATTCTAGCAAGTAAGTATGACGGCCTTGTCAATCATTCTTATGATTCATTAGAAGCTTAATTTCATAATATTTTATAGCAGAAAGAATTAATATGTGCATTTTGGGATTTTTATATATGCCGTTTACCCGTTTCCGATAAAGATATCTAAGTCGTTCACTCTTCAATACTAGGCATATTACAGAGGAGAGAAATACACTTTTGTAGAGCGTTTTAGGTATCGGCTCCCTGCAAGGCTCAATTAACTTTAAGTTCACCAGAGCTAGCGGTTGTATTAAATTCCGATCGTATTACACATATTACACCATGTAGTATTTTGTAAGCTCTGCAATTGACGCAGTTGAGTCATATTTGTGGTTCATACATTTATCTGACCACTCTTTAAAGATTAGCTATTATTAAATAATTTGAGCACATTTGTTGAAAATGTACCGTATGATGGCGAGTAGATAGAGTGGACGAATTTTTTAGGCTTCCATACAGTTTATCACATAATATTTGTAGGGATGTTCTCGCAAATGAAAGGATTGTTAAGCTTAAGTTAAGAAAATTTATCGTAAGTAGAAAATTTTGATTTTGTTAAACAAGCATGTTGCCGATAGGGTACTTAACTCGTACATTTCCAAATGAAAATTTGTCTGAGTGGGTTCAATAGTCTGGGCAAGAAAAACAAAGTATTCGGTGTTCAACTTCGTTACAATGGAGGTAAATAAAACAGATTGAAAGATGGGAAGTCACCTTACTCTACTACTAAAAAAAATGTCGCATCTAAGGAGCTAGGAAGAGAGAGGCAAATCATAAAACTGAGCAGAGCTGTGCAGAGGGTTTCCAAAAATGAGATAAACTGGTCTATTACTGTCTCTAATTCGTTATAGAACTGCACGGGATCTTAATAAATGGATAGCATGAGTTGATATGTATGCGAATGGTACTCTCCCGTAATATTATTTCGATTCTTAGATGTCAATGAGTCGAGAAATTGTTTATGGCTTTAATATTTCGTATATTGTTCGCATTGTTCGTTGCATCGAAGGCTTACAACTTTTATAGACTAAAACCATAAAGAAATTCACCAAATTATTTGGGATTAAAATCTCGCAGTTCTGAATGTCTGAAAGAATTCTTAATAAGCACAACGAAGAAAGAGAGTAGGACTTACTAACGGAAGGAAACCTTAACTTCGTTAAAAGGTAGTTTCCCCTTTTTTCTAAGCGGTGTATACGGAACGGCATAAAATGTTCTTTCTTGGGAGGTAAGCCCAAGGTGAATGACCTGAAGCGAGGGGGGTTTATATTGTATTATATGTCCAACTGTCCAGCTTGAGAATTCGTACGCATTCTCAAGTTCTCCTTGAGTTTTACCAAGCCTTTTTTCATAGAAATGGTCAGCACAGTCCCCTGGTCCTTAGTTACCGTCATACGAATTTTAAACCCTGGAAAATAGTATTTTATTCTATAGTGTCAATGATAGAAATATAAGGCGAACCACACAGGCGGATCAGCATAAATGCAGTGAAATGGGAGGGCTATGATCCTATTTCGTCTAAATAGGAAGAAGTGTCAATGATCGATGCATCGCTTCATCGTATATATAGGGTAGTTAGGAAGCCGATACGTTAAGTGGATGCCCTGAAGCAACCAACTTGCTAAGAACGTTTGTTTTCGGTGAGATTATGAACTGAACTCAAAGGATCATTACCCCTTCCACTTCATTGCCTGTTGACCTCAGAAAATATGGACAGGCCTCCCGATTTTGGCTCACTTCATTATTGAGGTAAACCAATGCTGGTGTCGTTGCATTTGTGTGATCCAGGAGTTTATAGGCTTGCCTACAACTCAGTTGCCATTAATTTTACCTCATGCGCTTTGTACATTGTCCAACATTGTGAACCGTATGTGAGTGCTGGACAACTATGGTGTAGAGCCTTCCTTTCAGCTTAGGCGAAATTTTTGGGTCATAGATGATAGCGATACCTACGCGATAATTGATGTCGTCATCACAGGTTGTTTCGCTATTGATCATAGATCCAAAATTTGTAAACTTTCGCACTTGGGAAGCATTGTTCCATTTAAATAAATGGCTGGAATAGGCTTGATTAGATCCGAGAACGAGCAGTACAACTACTCGGCCTTTTTTTTTTTACTAATGCGATACTCATTTCCCTCCAAAAGGACCACCCATCAAGTGCTCGTTGCAGGGGCGTGGGATCTTCACTAATGACGGCTCTATCGTCAGCAAAGAATAACTGGTGTTCTTTCGGTTCCGTCAATTTACCTTCAAGCAGATAATCAAGGACTGCAATAAATAACAAAGGACTTAAGACGCTTCCCTGGCGCGCCTCGACTTTGATTGCGAACTCTTCGGTTACTCCAGCGGTGCATCTTACTCTTGTCTTTGCTCCTTCGTACATCTCCATGATCGTCTGTATATATGTTTCTGGAACTCCTCGATGTCTTAGCGCCACCCATATCACATCTCGAGGTTTTCTGTCGAATGCTTTTTCAAAGTCAACCAATACAATACATTATTATCCTTATACTTTGGATTGCATCTGTGGTTGATTTACCCACGACAAAGCCGCACTAATTATCAGATATCTGTATTATTCGCAATCGGCCACCTAATACCCGCTCAAAGATATTCATGGTGTATGACATCAGTTTTCTGCAGCATACTTTAAGTTTGAAATTGTTGATAATAAGACAGATGGATGGTGCTATTCCAAGGGTCGGTACATACATCAATATTTCTGAATAGAATGTTTTTTTCTAATTTTAATAGCAAAGTAAACAATTTTTATTTTGGTAATTTTTGTTAATAGATTATTGTTTTTATTATGATTCTAAAAAAAATATTTAACACTGAACGTATTTGATTTTCCCCTTAAAATTCTAATCATTATATCAAATTGTATCCTTTTTAATAAACAGAAAAGCTAGAAAAGTATTATCTGTAATCGAGCTACGACGAGCTGCACGCAAACCATGGAGAAACATACCAATCAAAACTATGGTGTCCAGACCAATTGATCCACAGGTTGTGATACTAGACTGACCTACATCGACAGAACATCAACAGCCCTATCCATATACTATGGATGCGCTTCTGAATTAAAATATAACTCTAGTTTTATACAGAATATCCATATACTTGTACATATCACTTTCTCTCCGGTCATACGTACAAGTACGAATGGATAAGAGTATAAATTATTTTTTTCTTTTCTTTTTTTTTAAATCACTTTTCTGCGAAATTCTGCAAATTGTAGAAACAAAACATTGTTGGAAGCGCTACAATTTACGTATTTAATTATAAAAAAATCAAGAACTTAGTTTTTTTCTGCCATAGTCATATGCAAAAACATTGAATACACAATGTTAAGGATTTCTCAGAAATTATTCCATTTTACGTTTGTTAAAATTTACTTGAACTAGATGCAATTAAATGTACCCATCGCATTACTTTAAAAGTAATATGGTGCATTCACATTAAACTTGTATCCTATTTTTAGCGTTATTATTTTGTTTTGTCATTTTATTTATTGCAATATTTAAAAAAAAACATCTCTTGTCAATTAAATAATAAAACTAATTTTGTTTGCGATATTCAAAGAGCTCAATGAATTTGTGTTTTATTTAATTTTTTTTTCTCTACTTGAATAAAAAGAAAAACAAGAACATATTGATATAAAACAAAAAATAAAAAAAAATATTTTTATACTAAGAAATAAACTTGGAAACTTCCTCTTTTTATGTGATTACAAAAATTAAAAGATTACAATTATAAATGTAAAGTATATTACCTTCTAACGCATATGCATTAAATCAGTTGATCGTGTTTAACAGTGAAGCTATTTGCAAATTTAAAATACGTATAAAGAATTCGAAATCTTATAAAAAAACTAAACAAATACAAACACAACAGACACAGAGTCATACACAAGTAAAGAAAAAAACCTATCCCAGTTACAAATTACCCAAAAATACGTAGGCGAACTCGTACAATTTCTTTTTGTGAAAAATAAAAACTTTCTATTGGTGTTTTATATAAATACAAAAATTTTTAAAAAAAGCCTTTAATTTAAATAAAAAAAAAAGTATATAACTAGAAATTATTAATATTATTATTTGAATGCTTCAAAGCGATAAGGGTGGGATAGATTTCGATCGAAAGTTGTTTAGCAATAATAAAGAGTAAAGTTGAAATTCAAATAAAGAATTAAGCAAACCACACACACACAAGCGAAACAAAATATAAATATATAGTGTTTTATAAATGTAGTTGTATTATCGTAGGTGTAATGAAAAAATTTAGAATACATTATTAAAAAAAAAAATATTTTTAAGCTCTTAATTAAAAACAAAAAAAAAATATGTAAAAATATACACTTTTAAAACACTCACATAGACACATATTTTGTGGACGGAATTACAATTTTATCTATTTCGTACTTGTGTTCACAGTTAAGCATGAAGAAAAAGAGGATGATAATGAAAATATTTAAAAAAAAAAAATTAATTATACATATAATATTTTATTTCATGTAAATTTTTACGAAGTTTTCCAAATAAAGATTAAGACACTTTACAAATGTGCGATTGGGTTTTATTAAAGACGCCTATGATATGTTTTTTTGATTTGAACATTTTTCACATTTACGAATAAAAATTATCGGAGCCAAATCGATTTTTTGTAAATGGTACGGTTTCGTTTTGTAAATTAATGGATGGAAATATTTTGTTTTAATGGGGAAAAAAATATAAGGTGTCATTTGTTCACGGAAAAAAGTTCTTATCCTTTTAGACGTGTTACTTGGAAAAATATAATAGTTATAAGTTTCTAACTGTTTAATTAAGTGTCGCATTCTGTGACAGTGGGAATACACACAAAAGTTCATGGGAAAAATTTCTTATTCTGATACAGTACTACCTCGCTAATTCGAACGCTCCACTAATTCGAACACCTATTTTTTTTTACTTTAGGTATCTTGTAATTCGAACACTTGAGCATTTTTCTTCGAGCGATCTTTGGTCCCGTCTGCATAGACGGTGAGTGGAGGGAGGAGAAGGTACAATGCCGAGCTATACGGCCTGTACAAGGACATCGACTTAGCCAGAAGAGTTCACATACAGCGACTAAGATGGCTGGGTCATTTTGAGCGGATGGAGCTCAACGTTCCCGCTAAGAAAGTTTTCGAATCCACCCCGGATGGACGACGCAGTAGAGGACCTCGCGGTAGGTGGCGCAAACAAGTGGAGGGGAACCTCAACCAACTTGCCGTGCGCAACTGGAGGCAGCTGGCTCGTAACCGCGCTGACTGGAGAGGTTTGTTGGTTGAGACCATAATTCGAACACTTGCCAAAATTGATGCTCCGTAATTTGTTCCGTCGTTTCTTTGCTGAATGCTTTAACAGGTATAGAGTTAACTAGGATATGAATTTAATGGCAATGAAGAAATTCAAGACTGGGTGGAGAATGCAACAAATGAAAACCTTGACAACGAAAATGTATCAACTGACTCTGATAGCGATATAGGTGGAATTCCTGAACCTCAAAAAACTATCAGTAGCGCCGCGCTCTTCACAACGTGAATCCAACTACTGAATTATCTTGTGGAACATGAATTTCCAACAACTCATATCGAACAACTCAATATTTAAAAACATGAAATCATATAAAAAGAAAATGAAGCAAACCAAAATGTCAAATTTCTTTAACTTTGAACTTTATTTCATCTTTTGCCAGACATTTTTAAGCAAAATTCTTTCGTTCTTATTTCGACAAATAAATGTATTTTACTACTTAAAACCGCTTTACATTGCTTTTTCATCCGAAATATTGACTACGAAATATCCAGTAAATTGAAAACCTCCGTGGTTCGCATTAGAGTAGGTCTCTGATAGTTCGAATTACCGAGATAGTACTGTAGGCGTGTTACTCGAAAAAATAAAATAGGTAACAATTACTAACTGTCTAATCAAGTATCACCTTTTGTGACTATGGGAATACACACAAAAAAAAGGTTTGCTCTTGCATTGAAAGTGCAGCACAGCTTCGATAGTCCGAAAAGCAAAAAAAAAATTGTTTTTCTAATATCCATAGTACTCTTATATTAAAGCTACGATTCCACTATATGACAAATGGTCAAACGTTTGACAATTTGGGCTGGGTATTGGGGTCAAATCGAATTATTTTTGATACAAAAGTTTGACCATTTATAGTTCGATACAGATTTGATACTATACTAGGTCAAACGGCTTAATTAAGCTCCGTTTTCTAGTGACAATGATCAAACGTTTGAGCATTTGCCATGTAGTGGAATCGTAGCTTAACACCCCTATTATGGTTAGCGAATCGAACGTTCGACTCAAGTCGAACTGTCAGCGAATTGCTTCTGTCGTGGTATTGCTGTTAGCAATCATTTTCATTCGATTAAAGAATAAGTGCTGACAAAGGAAGAAACAATGCCATCTGTGAAGTGTATAAAGCGACAGAAGCAATTGGCCGGGAGGTTCGACTTGAGTCGAACGTTCGATTCGCTAACCAAAATAGGGGTGTAAATATCACGTTTCTGCTAGATTAGACTTTTTTTTTGACCTTCCAATGACAACAGGGGTGCTCTACCACCCCAGGCAATTTTATTTTAACTGTAATTTTGATTTGACTTCATTTCTCTTTCTGCCGTTCTATGTATTTGTCATCTAATATCTCAGGTGTCAGTTGCTGATGAGCAGTCCGCGCGATAGGCTGTAGTTTTTGATTGCGAGTGCATACTGTATGCACTGGGGTTGTATAGCACCCCATGTTGTTTTCCTGGCTGGGGTGTTCTACCACCCTTGTTGTTGTGTATGTATATTTTAAATGTGTTGTTATCGGAAGGTTAAGCTTATTTGAATTAATCTAACATTGTTGTCTGGTGACATGTTTTTAGAGATGTAATAACCTTCATAAGATATGTTACAGTGTTTTATTTTCAGTGATTAAATACATTTTTAGTAACAAGAAAGCACAAAGGAAAGAAGAAACAGATTACATGTAAACTGAGAGCACTGGAAGTCTGCAAGAAAAATATTCCGTGTACGAGTGGTTGTTCAGTGTTGAGTACGGGCTACCGGAGCTTCTGCTATACACATAATTTGAAATTAATAACCTGGTATTGAAACAAACATATGTAATATGAGACATAAGGGCTTGGGGACATAAGGGCTATATGACGTCCGCTATTTCATTTCCGTTTGTGTCTATAAGGGCTGATATCCATTGGAGACTGATATAGTGTCACTTTTTGTAGGGTTTAGTATTTTTCGGATGTTTTTGGCGGTTATGGTTTTTATGATATTGTTGTAACTCAGTACCGATTGTAGGTCGGATTTTGAATCCTATAGTATAGGGATGCTTTTTGTGGTTTCGTTTCTTCTGAAGATTTGCGTCAGAGTGCATTCTATGGCTGTACTGCACTGATGCTGTCCTAAATAATTAGCCGCCGGTTAGATTCGAAGCCAGGGGGCTAACTATGCCCTTCGCCGCAAAGCGCATTTTCATGCGAAATCTCATTTTGGTACTACGCAATTCGCTGGCGAACACTATCGCACTTCGCTCTACTACATTCGCGCAACTATGTAAATGCGAACTCCATTCGATCGACTTCAAAAGCGATAGATATTTTGATGGCGCAAGGGTTGTTGGCGGTAGATTTTCAACTGAAAATGCAAATAAATGAAAAACAGCGAAAAAGAATGATTTCTGAAACTTTTATTACATTTAAGGCAGAAAAACAAATATTTAATTAAGTAAGCACTTATGAAAACATTGTTCTAATTATCTACTGCTATTTTAGCAAAATTTTTAAACGAAGTACATTCTTTTCCATGACACTTTGACAGATGAATGGAAATGTTTGTGGCAATATGGAAATCTTTTGGAAAGTCGATATTCCAAGCGATCGTTGTGCATAGTTGCCATCATCGCCGCGAGGCGAATGGAATGAATCGCAAATTATGCGATTCGCAGCGATGTGCATAGTTAGCCCCCTGGTTTCAAGGCGATGGATTGCGAGTATTTTATTAAACGACGGGCATTTTTCTGGTTGTATTCTTAGGTTTTCAAATAATTGAGCTGCGTAGGTATATTATATTCTGTGTACATTGATGAGTTTTTTGTGAAGCTTGTTAGCGCAGTCGTCGGTGATGTTTTTACTGTTCCTGTGGTGATTCGTAGAACGTTGTTTTGTGCTGTTTCTAGTTTTTCTCTTTTTTAGTTAGCGACCGTTGTTATTAGCTCTGCTCCAGATTTTAGTATTGGCTTGTATGCTTTGTATGTCCTATTTAATAAGTCGATTGTTCCTTCCCATTTATATCCCGCTAGTCTTTTGAGAAAAAATCTGATTTTTATTGAGTTTTAGTTTTAGTATTTTCTATCTAGTCATTCATATTTAGTTTAGTGTCTAATGAGATTCCTAACGTGTCGTGTTCGACAGTCGAATCCGACCATGGTGGCATTTAGTTATTACAAGTCTTATTTTACGAACACGAAGGCAATGTTCGTAAAATGGCCGTTTTTGATTTTTATTTTGACGTCGCCTTGTTTGTGTTTTAATGAAAAGATCTGGCATCGGCTACCCTGTATTGTTAGGTTGTTTTCGTCCGTCCAAGTTATAAATTTATCTGTTTCTTCCCGTAGTTTTTTTTTTTAAATATTTGCATCCTGTTATTGTTGTTGTTGTAGCAGCTGTGTAGCTGAGGTTGATGATCCTTGGTCGAGGTATTGTCCTCGGTCGCTCCGGAACGTACGTACGTACGTAGACCCGATCGTCGAGAGAGCTCGTTGGTGCAGTGGTTGGAAAAACTTCGATGGTATTTTTTTTTTCCATTTTATACTCGGGTGGCTGGTGATTGCTGTTCCCCGCTGGGGCTTGAACTCGCACTCATCGGCTGACAAGCAGACACTCTATCCACTGCACCATTGCCACCCCTGTCCCTCTTTTTAATTGCCGCTGTCCATATGACCACGTCTTCTGCGTAGATGGCTATGCTGATCCCTAATTAACTCATTTATATAGATGTTAAACAAAATTAGGCCGGACATACACCTCGTTTTTTTGTTTGTTTCTTATAAGTTAAAAAAAACTAGTTAGCATTAATTAGAATCTATCTTATATAGATCGGTTTTTTAATAAGAAATTTATTCTTGATTAAAATAAATTTAGAAGATTTTAACGCCTCTTGGAAGGAGATTAAAGAGCTGAAGGTCTATATGAAGTAAGTTGTTTTGCAAAGTTTTTCTTCTATAAAGTGGTAAACGGAAATCACCTGCATTTCGGAGAGAGTATCTCACTTATGGGACGCCCACTTTTGTTTGCTTCCATTTAGATGTGGTATTATTCCATCACACTGAGATCCAGCGCTGTTTGGTGAGGCACTTTATCCATCTTTGCAACTTACTCCCAACGTTCATGTCCATAAATTTGCTGTATAATTTTTCTCTCCACACTTCGTCAAAGGTATCTTTGCCGTCTACAAAGAGAGCCATTACGCTTTTATTGTTGTTGAACGCTGTGGTTATATTTTGTTTTAGATTGGTAACTTGATGTATGGTGGAGAAGTGCTTACGGAAACATATTACTTTATTGTTTCTAAGTAGTGGTTAAGTCTGTCGGTGACGATTTTTTCCATTAACTTTGCGAAAATACATGTGAGGGAAATTGGGAGGTATCTTTAGTTTTATAATATGGGTATTACAATTAATTTTTTTTTTTAAACTAGGATTGCACGATTTCTGTATAGTTTTATAAAGGTTTTCAGTTTATAGTAGCTTAAGTTCCACCATCCTTTTTAATTTTACTCGTCCAATATTCCGCATCTTCAGGTGGGACTAAATTAATAACATTTAACATTCAATTGATAGTAAATTAAGAGTTAAATACTAAGACTATGACTAAATACATATAAAAAAACAGTCCTAACCGATAGCTTACATGTACTAATATCGCTTATAGCTTTTTTTTCGAAAAACATCTTTCCAGGTGGCATTGATGCTGACTTTTGCTGTGGAGTTCCTACTGCTTATGTGTTTTCCAAAAAATCCCGGGAGTTAGTACTACTCCCAGGTACTTTTATTCGGAAGTGATTTTCACTTCTTCCTCCTTAACCATTTCAATATGTAGTTTTTTTTACAGATACAAAATCTTTTATTATTTGTTGGTATGTTTGGTTACTTATGGTCCAAATAGGACATCTAAATAGGAAAAGGATATTTAAGCACAGAGGAAATGTCCTGAGGCAGTAATGTCCCATCAGTAAATGTGAGTGGGCAAACCAATTAATGGTACATATGTATGTACTTTCGTATGCGTCATTTCTTGAAAAAAATTCAAGAGTTAGATGCGCAAACCATGAGCAGCTTATAACAGAAGTGTTTCCTTTTTAGGAAAACGAGAACATCTAATTGGACATATGTGTCCCGTCAGTATTGAAAGGGTTAAACTTCTATTTCTCTTTTACACAAAGTTGCCCACCTTTTCGAAATACAATGATTTGGGATTTGCTGATATTCACCTCCATCAACCACTCATTACAGTATATTACTAACTGGTTTATCATTTCTTGTAGACCATTAACATCGTCAACCAACATAACAATGTCGTCTGCGTACAGTAACAGCCTCATGTTAATGTCATCTACATGAAGTCCTCCCCCTAGATGGTCATGGAGCTCGTTCAGATATACGAGTATAGCAAAGAGCAGTGACGATGGCAGTCAAGATTCCCGTCAACCCGATCAGAATGAAGTGAGGATAGCGATATCTAAACTCAAATCCAACAAAGCTGCTGGAGCCGACAGCCTTGCCGCTGAACTTTTCAAGGCAGGAGGAGATGAGTTGGTAAGGAGCATGCACCAACTCATCTGTAAAATCTGGTCGGACGAAAGTATGCCCGATGAATGGAACCTCAGCATCATTTGCCCGATCCTGAAGAAAGGAGACCCTCTGAACTGCACCAATTACAGAGGTATAAGTCTCCTCAACATCGCATATAAGATTCTGTCTGCCGTACTATGTGAACGCCTAAAACCGATCGTCAACAACCTGATAGGTCCTTATCAGTGCGGTTTCAGGCCTGGAAAGTCCACCATTGACCAAATATTCACACTACGGCAGATCTTGGAAAAAAACCCTTGAATATAAAATCGATACGCACCACTTCTTCATCGATTTCAAAGTTACCTATGATAGCGTGTATAGAGACGAGTTATACAGAGCCATGTTTAGTCTTGGCATCCCTGCCAAGCTCGTCCGTTTGTGCAGAATGACGATGGAGAACTCTCGCTGCTCCATCAAAGTCGATAAGAACATCACCGAACCGTTCGATGTCAGGAAATGTCTTAGACAAGGTGACGCGCTATCATGTGATCTCTTTAACATAGTACTTGAGAGAATTGTACGAAACTCACAAGCCAACACCGGAGGTACAATCTTTTACAAGTCTGTACAACTACTCGCTTATGCCGAGGACATTGACATAATCGGAAGAACTCACCGGGCAGTCAATGGGGCATTTACGAGTATTGAGATCGAGGCAGCAAAGATGGGTCTAGCGGTCAATGAAAGCAAAACAAAATATATGCTGTCTACAAAGAAGGACACCCAACATCGGCGTCTTGGACAGAACGCCACAATAGACAGATATAATTTTGAGGTAGTAAAGGATTTTGTCTACCTAGGCTCTATGGTGAACTCCGCAAATTACATCAGTAGGGAGATCACACGGAGAATTACTCTTGCCAATCGTTGTTTCTATGGGCTAAAACGGCAATTGAGTAGCAAAGCCCTATCTCGAACTACTAAGGTAACTCTTTATAAGACTCTAATTATCCCAGTCCTGCTGTATGGCGCAGAGGCATGGGCTTTGACAAAACCGGATGAGGATGCCCTTGGTTATTTCGAGAGAAAAGTTCTTCGAGTGATCTTTGGTCCCGTCTGCATAGACGGTGAGTGGAGGAGAAGGTACAATGCCAAGCTATACGGCCTGTACAAGGACATCGACTTAGCCAGAAGAGTTCACATACAGCGACTAAGATGGCTGGGTCATTTAGAGCGGATGGAGCCCAACGTTCCCGCTAAGAAAGTTTTCGAATCCACCCCGGATGGACGACGCAGTAGAGGACGACCAGGTCCACGCTGGACCGTAGCGCCATCTAAGTAAGTAAGTAAAGAGCAGCGGCGACAGCCAAAATTCCTTGCTTTCACCAGTGCATGTCTCAAATATTCCGGAAATTCATCATTCATTTCATCTGAAATGTTAAAAAGCAGCAATCTGTAGACAAATGTTATAAGTTCACAGAGTACTCAAGAAAAAGTGGTCGTAGTCCAAATCCAATTCTTCACCCAGTAGCAGTAGAATAAGTTATCGAGGATCTCTCTTTCAAATTCTTCAAAAACTCATGTAAAATAGAATAATCTTTATTTCTTAACAGTCAAAGTAGTAAAGAACATAACAAAAAAAAAGTCAGTGCAAATTAAAACAAAACGGATTCGATTCTATTCTGTATAACTAGATATACAAATGCAGGCATTAGTGCCACCAAATCCGAAGGAATTTTTCAAGGCAATTCTTCTTTCTGTGTTCCAGTTATCTGCCTTTGTTACGATGTTCACATCGATTCCCTCTCCGACTTTGTCAATGTTAATTGACGGTGGCAGGACACCAGTGTGGCATGCCTTCACGACAAACAATCCTTCGAGATTCCCAGATGATCCTAACAGATGACCATGAGCTCCTTTCGTTGATGACACCCTAACGTTCTTAGCATGTTCCTTGAACGTTCGATTGATAGCTCTAGCTTCAATTTTATCTCCAGTTGGAGTGGATGTCGCATGAGCATTAACATAAGTGACTAGATTTGGATCGATCTTGGCATCCGCTATGGCTCGGGTCATGGCCAAAAAGGCTCCAGTCCCGTCTTCACTCGGTGATGTAATGTGGTGGGCATCGCCTGACAGACCATAGCCAAGAATTTCGGCTAAAATGGTGGCATTTCTCTTTTTAGCGTGCTGCAATTCCTCTAGAATCAGTATGGCAGAACCTTCTCCCATTACAAAGCCATCCCTCTTCTCATCGAATGGACGGGAAGCTCGATTGGGTTCATCGTTGAACGAGGTACAAAGCGCCCGCAAGCGGCAAAATCCGGCTATTGAAAGTGGATCTATGCACGATTCACCGCTGCCAGCCACCATGACATCAGCATCTCCGTATTTTACAAAGCGAAAGGCGTCTCCAATCGCATGCGCTCCAGTTGCACAAGCTGTGGAGACCGAATGGTTGGGTCCACGGAACCCAAACCGAATGCTTATGTGACCGCAAGCCATACTGGGCAGCAGCCTGGGTACAAAGTACGGACTGACACGATTGTATGCCTTTGTGAGGCTCGCGTAGGAGTTGTAAACCTCCGGCAGGTCAAACATTCCCATGCCTACACACACTCCAGTACGATTCTTTTCCTCTTCATCAGTGACATCCAAGAGCTTCGCATCGGCTAGGGCTTCGTGTGCGGCCAGCACAGAGAAGACAGTAGCTGGGCTCATTACCTTAAGATCGCTTTTTGAGAAGTGCTTCTCGAGCTGTAAGTCGTCCTTGTTGATTTGTCCTGCCACCTGACATGGTATACCTTTGTAGTCATCGCCCAGCTTGGAGATTGCTGCGTCTCCATTCAGGAGCCTCAGCCAGGAATCGTTTACGTTCCTGCCAAGTGGTGTTACCGCACCTAAACCAGTTACCACAACACGTCGTGCGTCATTCGAGATAAATCGTACCGCGATCTTGTGCAGAGGTTTCAATTTGATAAACTTTACCACCTCCATTCTAATCACAAACAAATGATAAGATTAAATGTCAACCAACCAGTGTCACCTTGTGAGCCGGCTGTCAAGTTATTGACAGTCACCTTCTGCGTTAAAATTTCGGCAACCTAGGTATGTTTGTTCCTTGATAATTTCATATCTTACAACGAATAGATTTTCTGATAAAAAGAAACATTTTTTCTAGTAGTCTCGAGCATCCGTAATAACTATATTTTAAGATCGTGTTTATGTAGGGGTTGCACACATATATGTAAATATATAGATCACACGCCGAAAATAAAACCATTTGGATCGAGGAAAAATTTTCTTTTCTAAATCCTTTCAAAGTATCGTCTATTTCGCACTGCCTGTTGCTATATTTTCTGGTGGTCAACTTATTATTGTTCTCATTCACTAACGGCCATATTATTCACTCCGGGTGACCATTTAATCCACATTTTTTAAGCCCAAATATTTAAACCTATGTTCACTCAAAAACATGTATTAAACCAAGTTGATTAAATATGCATCTAGCCCGGATTTAAAACAGTTTAAACTTGTTGTTATACCGTTTTAAATTTAAATTGTGTGCAGTCGGGTTTTCCGCTTTTTATACGACGAGGAGGAGGTAGGTTCACCATCTGCTGTTCTATCAGTTCTTTCAGAAATTTGTCTTCTGACGATGAACACATCAACATTTCATCAATTCCACTAATGAAATCCATTTTTTTTTGTTCTTGCTACTTTTTATATTTTGTTCACTTTACCTGCCTCCTGCGAACAAAGAAATGTCAAATGTGACTCGAACAAAACGAGTCAGTATTATGAAATTGCGTTTTAATCCGAGTTAAAGTACTTAAAGTGGTCTCCGGAGGGCAGTTTATATTTGATCGGGTTAAACGCCAACCAGGCTTATACAACTGGGTTTAAGTTCGGGTTTAACTAGTGAATGTTATGGACTTGGGTTTAATTTTCGGGTTAAACTCAATTTAGCCCGTATGTAAATTTTAACCCGGGTTAAAGCGAGTGAATAATATGGCCGTAAGAGTACTAATAATTCCTTTTCTACATTGAAATTGCACAGCTGAGTTCCTAATTGAGGCTTAACTTAAAGTTGCCTTACGATTGTATTTTATGTATGCGATCGTATTTTTTATTTTGTTTTTTCCCGATACTAATTCATTCAAAATGATTTATATTCACACAATTATTAATTTTAAATCATTAGGGAGCAAACACAAAAATAACAAAAGTCTCCCCAATTATTTGGACGCCACCATGGAGTTTTTCTGAAGTATATCATCTCAGTTTCAAGCCACTACACCTATCTTTCTTTCTATCTATCTATCCTTTCTACGACCGCACTATGTACAAACATTTAAAGGGTATTCCTAACCCCTTGAGTGGGTACAAATCATGCTCTTATGTGCATAATTCCAATACGAACAAATTATAGAGTAACCTTAGGGACGTAATGAGTTATTGTCGATAAAACTATGTCCTAGCGTAGGCCTAGCAGCATTTGTCATAATTGAGCACATTTGTACATTTTGTTTATACATATGAAAATCGTCTAATAATATTTTATCATCCATATGGAGAGTAGAGTGAAGAGTGATAACTAATGAAAAGTTATCTCGGCTTGAATAGCGTATCGTGCTTAAGCTTTGTTATCCAAGTGACGTGTTAGTCGAGGGCTATCTTTAAATCACAAGATCGAATTCTTGTTAAAAAGATCTTGATGTTCGTAACAGAATAAGTGGTTTTCGAAAAGTAAGAATTTTCACAGTTTATTTAGTTTACATAGCTTTTTGGAAAGACACGTAACAGATCGGCTTGAACAAGACAGAAGATAGCATAACCTATAAACTTGACCCCCACCTTGTAGTATATCTTGAAAAAAAATATATACATAAATACGCGCAGCGTCAATTGTCTGCTTATACTTCATAGGTGGATGGCAGACAACTAAAGCATAATCTTAGGGAGCAACGAAGTCGCATGAGCAGATAAACCACTCGGGAAAGCAGAGTTTATCAAATTAATTGCACGAAGCACACCGCTTTCGCTCACCCTCCATTTTCATCTTTAAGTGAAATAAAAGAAATGTCAAACTAAGAAGTGGTGCCAAAATCGTAAAATAAAATAAAATCGGTTTTTGCGCCTCTAGAATTTAATATTGCGAAATATTCATCGGGAGTTATTTTTCACTCTATATAAAAAGCTCAAGTAGTTCTCAGTGAAAATTGTTGTCTGCTAAATTTTACTTCACTGGCAACCACAAATGAAGGCTGAACTATAATAGTCAGAAGCAATCTGAAGAAAAGAAGTTTCCTTCAGTACTGTCAATTGCTGAAGTAGCCCATTAAGTGGGAAATACACGATACAACTTTTGTTCCAACGGATTCACAGCTTTGGTGTTGTATACAATCATTTAATCGTGTGTATCCTCACAGCCGACCATTGTGCCGATATCGTATGGTCGCATGGTCTTGACTGTACAACCGCTGTCACATACACAGAGTGTGAAAATGTATAATGTGTGTGCTGCATACAAAAAATGGACTAATGTCGGTACAACACAAGTCTTTATGACGGTTGTATCGTTTATTTCCCACTTAATAAGCGTATGAGTTCGGAAGCAACTGTCAAATCGTTTGAACTGTTGTGCTGTTTTGTAAATATTTTTTTAATTAATTGTACTTATCTAACGGTTAAAAAGCCAACTTCACAACTGTTGAACCGTCAAATTTTCGTATGAAAGAACGAAAACTTAACGAATCGAAGAAAAAAGTCATCGCAATTGTCGCATGTTCTTTACATGCCTTCAGTTGCGATGATTGAGAGAGC
This sequence comes from Brachypalpus laphriformis, assembly GCA_945910035.1. Taxonomy (NCBI): domain Eukaryota; kingdom Metazoa; phylum Arthropoda; class Insecta; order Diptera; family Syrphidae; genus Brachypalpus; species Brachypalpus laphriformis. The sequence goes on from OX246754.1 coordinate 168,315,209, forward strand.
GTAACAACTGATGTATAGCGGACCGTGAGTGTCTTTCTGAATAGCGGACCACAGCTGACTGTCGTTTGGGCATAACACCGGCAATAGTTTGTTGTGGAAAACTATATTTAGGATCTACACCTCATGGTTTCGCTTAGTAGCGTCAGTGTTGTGTCCTTTTGTGTTTTTATGTTGTAATGATGAGGGAATTTAGGGTTGATTATACGAACATTCGTGGGCTTCGAACGAATTTCTTTGACCTATACGCCCATGCTTATTCCCATAAACCAGCTGTTTTGGCACTGAGCGAAACACAGGTAGTCGAAGAATCTTCCGATCTAAAGCTGCCTGGATATAACTTAGTGTCATTATTCTTTCCCCATCGCGGCCTCGCCATTTACGTCCGTAGTGTTATAGCTTACCAAGTTCCACCACAGTATGGCCACTGTTCCAATCCGGAATTTAGTTTCAAATGGCTAAAATTCACCGTCCGTAAGCAAATAATCCACTACAGTTTTATCTACAGAAGCCCTAGTGCGGATAGCAACTCGACTTTTAACGAATTTGATGCGTTGTCCGATTCCATCACACGAATTGTCTCCCTGTATCCTCATACTGAAATCGTCATTGCGGGCGATTTCAATATACACAATTCGGAGTGGCTTCGACATTCTGGCCAGACAACACCCGAAGGAAGGTATGTTGAACTTTTCGCTGAGATAAACAATCTGACTCAGCTTGTAAATGAGCCTACACGTATACCGGACATTGTAAGTCATTCTGCCAACACTCTGGACTTGTTTCTTGTTTCTGCCTTAATAGTTTCTTTAGGAGTTTTAACTGGTCGCTGTGCTTCCTCGATAGCGACGTGGATGCCGCCGCTGATATGATTACTGACACCATCCTCTTAGGTATGGATGCCTTTATTCCTAACAGAACAAAAAGCATCAAACCTAAGGCAAAATCGTGGTTTGACCAGAGCTGCAAAGAGGCTATCAGGGTGAAAGAGTTAAGTTTTCGGTCTTCGCAGCGAACTCAACCCTGCCAGATAGTACTTTGTCTCCGCCTGTACTTGAGAGCGTCGAATTTTCCATGGGACAAGTCCACTTTCGCACTCGTACAGTTGCAGGAGTACTCAAAGGTCTCAACATACACAAATCCGCTGATCCAGATGGAATCTCCCCCATAGTTCTGAAGAGGTGTTCTTCCACGCTGGCAAAACCTCTGCGTAAGTTTTCTGTCTGTCCTACTCTTCTGGGCTCTTTCCGAGAAGATGGAAAACAGCATTTGTCCAGCCCGTCCCTAAAAAAAGCGAATCTTCTTCCCCTTCCAATTACCGACCCATTGCACTAACGTCCCTTCTTTCCAAGGTCATGGAAACGCTGATAAATCGTCAGCTTATGAAATATCTTGATTCACGAAAACTCCTCAATGACCGGCAGTATGGTTTTCGTAGCAACAGGTCCACTGGTGATTTGATGGCATATCTCACCGAGAAGTGGAACCAATCTCTACATCACTTCGGCGAAACAAAGATGGTTGCGCTCGATATTTTTGAGGCATTTGACAGAGTTTGGCATCAGTCTCTTTTGTCGAAAATGCGTGCATATGGAATCGATGAGTCTCTTCTTCAATGGATTAGAAATTACCTTTCGGACCATTCAATACAAGTTGTCTTGGACGGCTTCAAGTCTGCAATTCACCATATAAATGCTGGTGTTCCCCAGGGCTCCGTTTTGTCTCCGACTCTCTTTCTCATTTTTATAAATGACCTCTTGTCTGCTACTTCTAATCCAATCCATTCCTTCGCTGATGACAGTACCCTCAGTTTTTCATATTCGTTCCCTAGCTCACGTCCCTGCTCTTCGGGCGTAGAAGAGGAACGACATCGTATGTTAAACACATTAAATTCCGACCTGGACAGCATAACCAAATGGGGTTCAATCAATAGAGTGGAATTTAATGTATCCAAAACTCAATGCTGTCTTCTGTCTCTCAAGCGAAACCAAGACCCTCAACCATTATCCATGAATGGTACTTGTATCGCTGAATCCGAAAGACTTGCCATTCTCGGTATGTGCATCAATAACCGTCTTCGATGGAACGATCACATATTCGAAGTCGCCAAAAATGCTGCAAAATGTCTAGGATTCCTTAAGCGGTGCCAGAAATATTTTACCCCGTCTGATCTGGCCTCCATCTATAAGGCATTCATCCGCCCAAAGCTGGAATATAACGCCCACATCTGGTCTGGTGCACCTAAGACCATTCTGCACATTCTAGATAGGGTACAGAACCGCGCGTTAAAACTACATTGTGAACTCAATAGTCTCACTTGAACATCGTAGAAATGTCTCGTCTTTCCCTTTTTTATCGCTTCTTTTATAAAAAATTCTCCAGCGAAATAGCCAGCTGCATTCCTCCCCTTCTAAACTTCACCCGCAATACGCGTCATGCTTCGAATGCACATCAGTTCACCCTCAAGCCCAACTTCGGACGTACTGTCAAATATAGGGATTCGTTTATAAGCCGAACAACACGTTTGTGGAACGATCTACCAGCTTCTGTGTTTCCCCATCATTACAGCCTACAAACATTTAAAGCCAACGCAAACCGGCATCTCCTCTGTCTCTTTCCCCCCTTTTCCCAACCGCCCATGCCCTGAGAACCAGTATAAGGGTATTAATAATCCCTTTGGCACGCGCAAATTATAAAAAAAAAAAAATCATGGCCACACAATATAAATCCTTTGTATTCGCCCCGTTTCGGAAGTGGTCATACGAAACCATTCTTCTATTATGGTTCAGTCTTAAGTTGTGGTGTCTCACCAAAACAGGTCTTAAGGCTGAACTCTATCTAATAGGAGAATGGTTTCGTACGACCACTTCCGAAACAGTGCGAATACATAGGATTTGTATTGTGTACCCATAATAGCTTTTACCTTCGATTCGTTAAGTTTATATTGATTTCAGCATTTTGAATATGCATTTCAAATTGTAACAAAATGTAGTATTCTAGAGTAGTGCGTACAAAATGTAGTAAAATACTACAAAGCAACACCATAGCTTCCATGATAGGCAAACCGATTTGACATTAGCTTCCGACTGCTTCCGACTATTATAGTTGGGCCTTTAGTAAACAAAACTCATTCGCGATTCCGTAGCTATGAACACTCCTTCACTATACTACTCAGTTGCAAGCTACTAGCCAGGAATTGCTTCGGTAAGAGTTGCCAGGTCTCACTGAATAAATTTTGATTGATTTAGTACAATTTGAGGGTTTTGTTCGTAGAGTGACATTACTATCAATGAAAATCGTACTATGGCTCTAATTGAAAAGAAAATAAAAAATTTCCCTAGTCGATGTACGTGAATGTGCACACACTGAAATGTTTGAATTTTTTTATTTAAATTTAACCGTTTAAATAAACAAAAAATAAAAGTTGAGCCATTTCGACAAAAACCAATTTTAATAGGAAACTTTAACAGAATCATTAATCTCATTTGATCCTTTGAGCCAAAACCCATTACAATATCTGAAAGGCTGAAAACTTTAATACAGGATTAAAATATTAAATTTAAACAAATCCTTTAATAGAACCTAATGTTTTATGGAAACCAATTAAAAAGTAAGCAATCGTAACCAAAATATAATTTTCTAGATTATTTCAGAAAACAGTACAAGTCAGGAAACGTAATTGAGATACTAAATTTCACCAAACTTTTTATGGTTACATCTGAGAAAAATAAATAAATTGAAATTACACAGATATTCAATTATCAATTCTCCTGTCTTATCTTTTTTATTCTAAAACTGTCGGCTTTCAAAATGCACTGTTATTGCCTGACTGTTTTGAGGCGACATTTTACGAGAAAGTATTCTGATACAAATAACTTTCAATAATAAAACAAAATGTTGTGAAGAACGTGGCCGATTAAAAAATGAAATCATTTGACAAGATTGAATCTTTTATTTGTTCTAATAATATCGATTTTGTTAGTTTCTGACAAAGTTTACTGCTAAATATATATGTGTGTACTAGAGACGCGGCCCGACTTCGCCCGGGTACAATTCAATTTTACAGCGATGTACTAATAAGTAAATTGAGAAAAGACAGTTAGGGCTATTCTGCCAAATCAATTATCCTGTTATGAATCATAAAAGACTTCGATGATAAAAGATCTTTTACAATTCTTATTCTGGTTTTCAAAGTTTTATGAAACTCTGTTATGGAAATTCGAAAAATGTAATCTATTGCAAGCTGTCAAAACAAACCTGGCAAAATTTGTGTAAAAATATTCAAATGCTGACTGAAAAGTGTGCTCTATTAATTTAAAAACCATATAGAATTCGCTTTTATTGTAATTTTATCTCGGCGGTATCGAGTACACCACTTGGGAATTCGATGGCTTCGTTAAGCATCGAATCAATGTACTGGGCTGCGACAAATCGAAAATCCGGTTGCTTCCTATCGATGCTTAATATGAATCGCATCCTTAAAAATGCAGTTTCGCTAGAAACTATAACAACTACATATCTGACTTTATATCTGACTTTTAGCTATAGAAATATTATATATTATATCTTCGGAAATATAATTTAGCCGAATTTGAAATGGAATGGCCGTGGTCGTGGCTAGTGTAAGTTGTTCCAACTCGTCCATTAGAATTCTAGCATTCACTTGGTCTAATCGAGTGGATTACTCTTTAATCTTAACTCCAGCAGAAGTGTTCGGTGTTTTCGTGGACACCAATAAAGAATTTATCAACTAGATTACGTTTACTTATTTGTTTATATATATTTATTACATTTGTCTCATTTTGAAAGCATTTTGTTGACAAAGTATTAGGTAGATATCCATTTTTACTAAAAACTTAATATATTATTAAAATTTTTAATGGTTAAAGTGGGCATTGTGGCGCAGTGGTTAGTGTTTCAAACCGCACGTGAGGTTCTATGTTCGAATTCCAGAAAACACCAAAACTTTTTTCACGGTCCCACCTCTCAAGAACGTCGGACAAACATCCAAGAGTAGTTTTTGTCACGAAAAAGCTTCTCAAAATGCCCCTCGGATACGACACAAAACTATAGGTCCCTTCCATTCGTGCGAATAAAATATAACGCAAACAACACGAGTGGTTGCGAGAAGCTAGGCCTAGGCACCTTATGAGCTGTTGCGCCAAAATTATACTATCCCTAATAATATAACAGAAAGTGAATGTTTCTTGCAAGGACCTACACATTAAACGACTGAACGGATTTTCATAATTTTTTTTTTGTTGATTAGGTTTTGATAAGCAGGTTCGTCCGTACAAAAATATTTGATTTTGATTGTAAAAGACCAATAAATTTAATAAATGGTCTTTGAACTCAAAAAAGTAAACTTTTCCTTCTTCTATTTCAATGAAATTAAGTTTAGTTTTTACAGCTCTAAAATATGTATCTTTTAAGTCCAAAACTATATTTCTACGTGCTCTAAAAGCTGAGCAATGTTAATAAAATCTTTGCAAATTCCTTTTTTTTTTAATTTCTTAGTTGACCAAGATTTTCAAATCATTCTCGGTGGTGTTTTCCTTTTTTAGTTTTCTTTCGAGGCCTATTCGTAATTGTTTAAGAGAGCGAGAGCGAATTATTTCTCTTTTTTCTGTACATACATGCTTGAGCTTGAGTCGAATGAATTTGTGTCTGCTCAAGCGTAAAAGTTTTGTCAATGTGTAATTGTTTTCTTTTGGTTCTACCTACAATATATACTTTTACGTGTGTACACACTACCGAGGAGTAGTCAGCGCAGATGTAGAAGTGCAGAGACTTGAGTCGTATTCGTGTAATCGTGTATTATATTTGAGTGCGATTTAAATGTACCAGGCACGCGAAGCAAGGAGACTACGGGCCAGCTGGTATCCTATATAATGATTAAGCTCACAAAAACCTGTCTTATATTCTTTTTAACAGATTTTGCCATGCAGAATACGAATAACGGAAATAGGAAAAGATTTTCTGACAGCTCGAACTTTTGTATGAAAATTCATAACATAATAACAGAATAAAAGGATAAAAGTTTGCACTGAATATGTCCCAATAATAATTTTTCCTAGACTTGATTTACTTATTCCGTCAATGCTCAGCTCCTGAAAAGAGAGCACAGACTAAAATCATTATGCACGCGTATAATCACACGCACACACACATTATGGCAATGTTAGTCACTGCTGCATGATTGCTTGCTAGGGTCTACTGTGATAGAAAATTGTTAATGACGATTTCACGAATTGTTGTTCCCATAGATCAGCTTCAGGAAAACGTAGAAGGATGATTAAATATCAAATGAATTTTGGATTCATTTACCAAAAACACTTTCCTTTGGTTCAAAATAAGTCATTGTTCAGTAAGTGATGTGTAATCGCCTTTTAATGACGGAAAATTTGATTCTAACCCCCTTACTGCCATTTAGACGTAGGCTTCGAATGCACAGCTCCTGTAAGTGAAAAAGCAAGTTCAAAGGTGTCCTCAAACTAGCGTGATTGATCGCTATCACCGCGACGACGATGAATCTCGATGCTTGCAGTCACTTAAGTTACATGGCAATATATGAGAGTCCCCAGACCAAAGCGATCATTCGACTCCGAGAGCCGATTTTACAGCGTTTTTTTAAGTGTCGCTGCATACAGTGTTTTTGTCGCTGTCACCGTGACGGCGATGTATGTCAGTGCTTGCTGCCAGTTAAGTTACATGGCGATATATGAGAGTGCCCTCACCGCCGCGACGGCGATTTTGCAGTGTTTTTGCCACTATCGTGAGCTTGTCGTAGTTGAAATGAATATGGCGTATACTGAGAAGTTAATTGAATTTGTAAAAAATACCTAATTCTATACTATCTATCACACGAAGATTATAAAAATGCGAGGAAGAAGGATAAGAGATAAAATCGCTTCTTCTTCGCCTGATGAGGAGTACATTTTCGCAAACACAGCGACATAATTGTCGCCTTGGTATGGGCATATTCGCGAATTTCTTCGTCGCTGTCGCCGCGAAATTATCGCCGTGGCGGTGGCAGCGATTAAAGCACTTTGGCTTGGGGACACCTTTAATATACATCTTCTCCCAGAAATGCAGATCAAAACTGTGAATCCGTTCGGTGGCTCCCAAGATTAGCGTGGTCATACGGATAGACGCGTTCTGGAGACATGCTCATTTAGGACTATCATTTGCCCATCATAGATTTATTTCGAAACGGTTGAGTTACAGTCATCGGCGCAAAAGTGATTATCTCAAGAAAATATTGACAATACAATCAATAATAGTGCCCTAAATATTTACTCATTATTTACAAGTATGTAGTTATTTACCTCAAATGACGTGAACCACTCTTACGCCCACTACATTTTATGAAAATGTTCGTCTATTTAATGTCAATACCAACACTCTAATATTAAAAAATCGTTTGACTAGAAATAGTTTTAATAAATGACTCCTGTACTATGTTTATTCATAAAAATCACCAATTTATGGAGAGTAAGAAGAGTATTCCACAACTAACTAAATGCATTTTTAGTATTCTTCAAATCGGCTGAATCGTTTTTTCAGTCTCTTCTCATTTTCGCACTCTCATTTTAATGTCGTTTTCCATTGGCCAAAGAGAAGCCTTCTTTTCGTCTTCCGAAGAGAAAAACACTGCCGCACATGTTCCATTGGCTCTTCGAAATCATCTTCTGGGAAAGTTTTTCGCTTCCCGATTTCATTTCGGAAGACACTCAAAATTCACTCACACATATAAAGTCTTACATCGAACTGCTTGTCAAAGTCATATGGTACAAGACGCATTTTTTTGTTTATTTTATTTTCTTAGTTGAGAGAAGTCGGTAAAAAACAGTTTTACAAAGATATAAATAATAATTGGTAAATTGATAATAATGTCGTTTTCCATTGGGCAAAAAGAATCCATTTTTTGCTGTGGTTTTTGTGAAAAAGATAAGCAAGATATCTGGCATTTCACCAATACACACATAATTGAGCGGAAGATAAATCGCATGTTCCGTTGGAATCCAGAAGAAGCCAATTCTTGAGTGAAACCAATGGAAAACGACATAAGTGTAAAATTTTTCCAATACATAAATTGAAAGCGCTCAATGTTGGGCAGCTACTTCCCCGAACGGAATGATATGTGCTCGATGGGTTGGCCAGACGTGTCATGTTAAAAAAAGTTCATGTTTCTTTTTTCGTTCAGAGCGTACTCAGAACAGAAAATAAATTGACCGAGCAGTCTGAACAAAAAGCTGAGCGTGGTCAAAATCACATTTGCTAGGAATGAAAATAAAGGAAAAAAATTAAAATGGCGTAGAACATAATACAATTTGAGAAATACTACCAATGGATATTCTATTTATGCACAAACTTTATTTTAGGCTTTAAATAACTAAAAAGCATTGTTTTTTAATCTATGAAAAGGGTCCATGCGTATTGGTAATCAACTTTCATATTTTGACAGCTAAGTGCTTAGATTTGTTTAATATAGAAATCACTTTGGGTTTAGAGCATGCTCGACGTGCTCTGCTCTGAACGAAAAAAGAAAAAAGCCTATGATTGCCGTGCCGTCAGGTAAGCGACCACTCGGTATCGGTAGGCCTAGAAATAGATGGTTGCATCAAGTCCGCGATCTCTCCTGTAGCCGTCTAGGGATTCCTCCTGATGAGTTGGACTCAATGGCGGAGGATTGAGAAGGATAGAGAGTCCACCTGAGCATCCAACACTCGCGAAGCTCATATAGGATTAACGGGCAGTTGAAAAAAAAAAAACAAATAAACACTTATAAATGTTTGTCTGACTGCACTGGGCGCATTTGTGAACGACTGCCATAAAGCCCTAATCTACTACAATCTAAAGTCATGAACTTTATTGGCAACCTTGGTTTTGCGAAGCGCGGCGCTGATTGTCGCCGTGACTGAACTTCCTTTACGAGTTTTTTTTCCCTGTTTTTAGAATTTGTGTAATTTATTTAGAATTTGCTAATCAAGTTTAGAAATAAAGGTATTCTGTGGTGCATCCTGCAAAAATGTCTCATCATTACGTAGTGACTGCCCAGAAACCCACTGCAGTTGTGGCTTGTGTCACCGGTAAGTGTCTACCACCTTACGGAGCCCTCCTAGGTTATTGAGGGCAATGCGCTGTTAAAGTGCCGCTCGAAATCTACATTCGGTTACACGGATCATATATTCCCTACTAGGCAACTTTACTTCACCCACGGACTTGAATCTAGTTGTGGCCAAGAACAATCAGTTGGACATCTATCTTGTTACGCCGGAGGGTCTGCGACCCTTGAAGGAAGTGAATATCAATGGACAGATCACTGTTATGCGACATTTTCGACCGCAGGTGGGTAATCACATTGGCTGCATCGTAGGTTTTGGTTTCTGATTTCGTTGTGTGTTCACAGGATAGCAAGAAGGATGTGCTGTTCATTCTCACGCAACGGTATAATGTGATGATTCTCGAGTGCCGAATGATTGGCGATACTATAACCATTAATACGAAGGCACATGGTAATGTGTACGACCAAGTCGGACGGGAGACCGAGGGCGGCATGATAGCCGTGATTGATCCAAAGGCTCGGGTTATTGGCATGTGTCTGTACATGGGTTTGTTCACCATTATACCATTGGATAAGGATACAAATGAGCTAAAAGCGACAAATTTGCGGTTAGATGTTTGGATTGATTATGATTTGGCGTGGGGTAAATAAGTTTTTGTTCTTGTTGCAGCATGGATGAGCTGTTGGTGTATGATGTGGAGTTCCTTTATGGATGTGTGAATCCTACCATAATTGTAATACACAAGGATAATGATGGCCGTCACGTGAAGACTCACGAGATTACCCTCAGAGATAAGGAGTTTACGAAAATAGCTTGGAAGCAGGATAATGTAGAAACTGAGGCTACTCTTTTGATTCCCGTTCCTACACCATTAGGTAAGGTACTTAGCTTATTGTTTGGTATGTAGTATGTGCGAAAGGTCGAAAATCTTGTTAGTCTCTTCTTAAGTTAGAGATATACATATGTGCGTTTACTATGCCGCATGCATTAAAGTTAGTAATATCCAAGCATAAGGTCGAACTCGTAGGCGTACAAAATTAACAAAAGGGTTGATATACATATGTAATATTTGGCGCAACAGATTTTTAAGTGCCTGGTCCTAGCTTCTCGCAATCACTCGGACGATACTCTCGGATGTTTGTCAGTCGTTCGCGAGAGGTGGAACCGTGGAAAAACGTTTTTGGGATTCGAACATGGAATTTCATGCGCAGTGGTCCGAAACACTAACCCGTTATGCCACGGCACCCGATATATGTATGTATTTCGGATAAATCTTCAACGGTGCAAAAATATTATAATTTATTAGAGACAATTACAAATTAGTATCTTTATACTAAAGATTACCAGCTGCAGAGGCCTTCGCTCTGATATGTCTTAAAAAACGTTAACTATATCTACAGTGCTGGAAAAAAGTTTGGGAACATAATCTATAGAATCCCAATTTCAGTTCCAACATAAAATCCTTTATATTTACACCCATGACTCTTATCATAAAATTCTATTATCATGTTCCTTTTCAATCATGAGAAGAATATAAGAATATACGTATATACGGTAACCGTAAAACAAATTCTAACAAAATTCGGAAAATACCTCTATACTCGCGTAAAGAGTATGGAAACATGTAGTTTTTCATAAAAGTAATATATATTTCTTACTAATAAAAACAAGTATTTTTATTAGTATTCGGTGCTTCCGCCTTTTGCTTTAAGAACAGCTCTGCTACTTTCAAGAGAATCGACCAATTTTTCACATAATGAAACTGGGATATTTTTCCATTCATTAACGATTTCTTCGTACAGCTCATTCTTATTAGAATTTTTTTGCAAGATACGAGTATTTAATTTTCCTGTTGGAACCAATCCTTCACTAACGGATATGAATGCCTCGGATCGTTGTCTTCTTGGAAAATCCACCTATTTGGCATTTCTTCTTCAGTATGTGGAAGCAATGTTTTCCAATATTTCCAAGTAACGATAGCGATCCATTATTCCATCTATCCGAACAATTGGGCCAACTCAATGTGAAAAACATACATAGACCATTACCGACACTAAATAGTTGGAACATACACTGTTCACGCCACAAGACCGTATTCCATTTACCTGAAGTCCAAAAAATGTGTTCCTTTGAAAAAATGAACCTCTGCCATGTTCACTTTCGACAAAAGTGGTGATCAATGATGATCTTCCGAAAAGGTCACTTTCTCTGTCTGTTCTTAATTGTCCGATCCATCACTTCTGCAATGCCCTTTTTTTCAATTCGGCGTTGATTTCAGTTACAGTTTTTTTTCTGCATTTTGTTTTAACATCCTCTGAACTAAGATCGCGGATACAAGCTGCCGAAAAGAGGTTCCTTCCCGGTGTTGCTGAAATAACCCGTAGGGATCGAGTGCGCAACACCAGAGTACGTGAGGCGCTCAATGTTGAGCAGCTACCTCTCCGAAGGGAACGATCTATGCTTTGATGGCTTGGTCACGTAGTGCGTATGCCCCCAGACCGCCTTCCAAGACGTGCAATGGTTGACGTGCCATCAGGTAGGCGACTCCCCGGTAGGCCTAGAAAAATATGGTTGGATTAAACCCGACATTTCTTCTGGACTTACTTACTTTTTACTTATGTTCTGTATCCCCTTGTGGGTCCTAGGGCCTCTACTACGCCTACGCGCCATCGTGTATGGTTTCTGGCAATGTGTCTGAGTTTTCCCCAACTTTTCCCCAACTCCTGTGCCTCCTTCTCGACTGTTCTGTGCCATGTTTTCCTTGGACCGCCAGGTCTTCTGCCATCATGAGTTAAAGGGTTCCATTGCATAGCATGGTTCGCTATGGAACTGTCACCCACGGAACGTGTGACCAATCCACTGCCACTTTCGTCGTTGGGTGGTTGCACCTATTGGTCCCTGACCCGTTCTCTCGTAAAGCTGTTCGTTAGAGATACGATTGGGCCAGAAATTCCTTAAGATATTGCGCAGGCACCTATTAACAAACGTTTGTAGCTTTCTGGTGATAGTAGTGGTCACTCTCCGAGTGCTGCAACCATATAACAGCATGGATTGAACGTTGGAGCGGAACAGTCTTATCTTGGTGTTCAAACTGATTGCATTGCTTCGCCATATTTTGGACAACATCCCGAACGCGGACTTTGCTTTGGCGATCATGTTGGCTATATCCAGTTCGGTTCCACCATCGGTCGAGACATTCACCCTGATTGTCGTCGGCGTTTGTCGCTTTTCGACGATCGTCGTTTTATTCATAGCTACGACCTGCTGACCCTTAAACATTACTTAGCGATTTGTTTGTCGTTTAGAATATTATTACAACTCGATCACAGTCAAAAAGTTATAAAAATGGATTCGTGCTACATCTGAAGAATAAAACGACAATCGTCGAAAAGCGACAAACGCCGACGACAATCAGGGTGAATATTCCCAAGATACTGGAAATCCTCTACTCTCTCTACCGGTTGTTCAGCAATGCATATTTTAGTCGATGAGTTTGTTCCAAGGCTGATAATTTTAGTTTTTGCCGTATTCATTTTCAGCCCGACGACGCCTGTCTCCCTCTCCACATCTGCTGTCATTTGGTGGAGGTCCATAATTCTGTGGGAGAGTAAGCATCTGCATACATCGTCAGCGTAGTCAAGATGTAAGAGTCCATCGAATTCCTCCGTTTCCCGTCGACAAAGCTGCATGAAGCACATCGCTAATCACCAATAGGAATAATATTGGTGAAAGGATACAGCCTTGTCTTACCCCACTTTGGATCTCAAATTCCTCAGACAACCTCCTCCTGCGCAGAACGTGACATTTGGAGCCTCCATATGTAGCTTTGATAATAGCAATTAGTTTATCGGGGATACCTCTACTGCGTAAGGCACGCCTAATAAACTCCCTGTTGGCACTATCGAACGCCTTCTCAAAATCGATGAACAGCAGGTGGAGTGGCGATCGATATTCAACGCACTGTTCGATGATAATCCGCAGGGTGTTGATGTGGTCGGCACAGGAGGATCCAGAGCGGAAACCTACTTGTTCGGCATCGAGTGTGTCTTCGAGATGTTGTTTGATTCGCTCAAGGATGATTTTAGTTATTATCTTAGCTACAGCAGGCAGCACGCAGATACCCCTCCAGTTTCCGCACTCCATTAAATTTTCTTTCTTAGGAAGCTTGACGATCATTCCCTTTTTTCCATTAGTTAGGAAAGCTCTTAGCTTCCCAAGCTCTATCTATAAGTGGAAGCAGAAGCTCAGCCGATGTTGTTCGCGCTGCTCGTAAGAGCTCTGCTGGAATACGGTCAAGTCCTACCGCCTTGTTGGTTTTGAGTGCCTTGAACGCGGTAGTGATCTCATCATTACTGGGAGTCGTGGTGCGTATTCGGGAACTTCTCACCTCGGGTATCTCAGTCTGATTTGTGAGCATATCGCTAGCGAATACGCGGTTCAAAACCGTAGCAAAATGCTCTTACCATCTCTTGAGCTGGTCCTCATCCGAAATGAGCAAGGAGCCGTCTAGGCTTTTCACTGGGTGTTGGCTGGATCTGCGACCACCTGTCAGCTCTTTGGTGATTCTGTAGACGGTCCTGCTGTCGCACCTCCGTGCAGCTTCTTCTGCTTCTATAGCCAGCGCGTTGATGTAGTTGCGTTTGTCACGTCGCACGCTACGCTGAACTTCTCTCATCTTCAGAAGCAGAAGAAGTTGCACGGAGGTCACTGCTTGAAGAAATAAAAAGGCACAGTGAACGCATTTTTATACGCCTGCTATCGATTTTCTCTTCCAGAGGAAGCATCCATTATTTTCAAAATGCTGGATTCAATAATCGGCATGACTAGCTTAAACCCCGCCCGGTTCGCCAGGCATTTTTTTGCGTACTCAGCTGTATGTACCACAACGGTATCGCACACAAATATCGCACTCAAAAAGTATTTTTTTCAATGTTTTTGAATGTTTTCATAATTTTTTTTGCCTATCACCTTTGTACCGTAATTATCTACATTAAAAAAAAAAACTAAATTGGTTGAAAATTACGGGCGGTAGAGGGATACATACGCATTTTGCCACTTAGTTTTATATATATAGAATAGAAGATGTGGGGCGAACCCCACAGGCGTATCAGTAGAAATGCAGTAAAGTGGTAGGGTTATGATCGCTTGTTTTCGGATCATAACCTCGCCGAAATAGGAAGAAGATATATATATGTATATAATAAAATGTAGAGGGTCGAATGTTCTTGCCTTTCTGTGTACGTATCACGCCGAAACTACTGCACGAATTTTGATGAAACTTGGCATAGAGAAGGCTTATAGCCTTGGTCTTTTCGACCTTGGAAATGAAAGCATTCCTATCAATATGGTCAAAATCTATCTATACATGGTACTCATTGTGTTTTCTTATTCTTCGGTTTCCTTTTCTGTAATACCTGATTGACGGGTTGTGCGTTGTGTGCGTGTTTGTATTATATGTGCTCTGGTTGGGATATTCACTGGGGAAGTTGTAATTGAGTTTACACATTTTACATTTTCATTTACTGAATACAGTTAGCGATTATATTTAAAAAAATAAGTAAATGAGTGTCAACCAAAATGAGAGCGAAGCAAGGTGAAGATGGATCAGTTAGACATAATATTAATTCATTTATGAGGCAAGTGGCAATATAATCCTTGGAATCCAGCTTACTTACTATGAATTTCGCTCTAGATTTTTATTTACCCATTACGGAGATAGTGTAGCAATTCACATTTACCTATGTTGGATGCAAGGCTACAGACACGTTTTTCCGAAAAGGAAAAAATTCAATATACCCCTCATTGTATGAGAGAATGAATTCGATGGGGGGATAAAGATTAGTTTATTTCGAGTATTAAGCCATCACTGTATTTAAACTCATAGTCAGCATCTGAGGATCCGTTTTTAATATTACTCAGATTCTTCATCAAAAAATATGTGTGTTTTGTCCGGATTTTTTTTCGATACGCAACAGACACTAATCGGAAAAAATTCAACACATCCTTTCATTATCATTCAATTGGAAGAGTATACCTTGAAATAATCGAAAAATACAAATGTCGCGAATTGAAAAAAAAATCTGATTTAACAAACATACGCATTTTTTTTATGAAGAATCCGAATCTGATATAAAAAACGGTCTCCTCATTTATAATTTCAAAGTTACACCTTCCATCCACCCTGGGTGTGTAGGGAGGATAATTTTGGCTTGATTTTATTTTTCAAAAACAACAAGATTTTATTACGGACATATTTTTTGTTCAATGCGCATTTCTTAAAATATTTCGATGTCACAGGGGTCGTAGTATACTGTAGTATACTTATAAATATTCAGGCTGCGAGTCGAAATAAAGGCTCATGTACACATTGTGGTACAGCGTTTGATAGATAATTCAATTAACTTTCCGAACCTGTATCACTCATTATTTTATCAAAAGTTGTTAATCGGATATATTCCATAAATGGATACAGCCTCTTAAAAACACACGTCGAATTAAGTAATTATTTTTTTTGCCGTTCTTCCAAAATGTTTTTTTTTTATACCTTGGCATGAAATTGTTTAAAATAGGTCTGTAAAAAATTTATGAAACATCCATATTTTTAGAAAAATTTGTTTAGTTAAAAAAGTGAAAATACATGAAAATTTGTAGATATTATTTTTTTTTTTATTATACTGAAGAATTTTTGATGTGTTTTGCTTGTCTTTTATACAAGTATGATGGATGATCTCGTTTCAAGGTCCAACAAAAGTCTGCGAGCATTCTCGACGACCATTTTCCTTGATATCGCTTTTCCATCGCCATTATGCCTTGGTGAAATCTCTGCCCATGCTCGTCGCTTACGGCACCTCAGTTTTGAGGGAAAAACTGCAAATGAGAATCAAGGAAATGAATCTTTAAGGACATTTTGCATCCCAAGCTTTTTTTTATTTATTTATTTATATTTATTACAGTGTAAATAAATTACAAAATAATATTACAAATTTAGCACTAGCTACCAGGGCTATCGGCTAGATTTTAAAATATATGAATAGAAAGTGAACGAGCATGAGATATCAGGGTACATTCACCCTGAATCTCATGTTTTTTTAAATAATTTTGTCAAGTTTGATGATTTTTAAAAGCTTGAAAATTAAATTAACATTTTGCTCAGCTCTAAGAATTTTTAAAAGAGTATGTCTACTTAGAATAATTTTAGTGCTATTGCACCTAAAGAGAAGATGCGCTATGGTTAGCGTTTCGGCGTTGCATATGTGACATTGTGGTGGATCGCTTTTCGATAGCAAATGGTTGTGTGTTGCATAAGAGTGGCCCATACGTAGACGAATAAAACATTTAATCATATTGCTTTAACAGTTGGTTGGATAAATTGCCATTACATCAGCGGGTTGATGATTGAATAATGATGATTGATTTGCGTCCAAGAATCTTGCCTTACATTGTCCCAGTGTGTTTTAATTTTTTTTTATAAGATCTTTTTTGTTTGGAATGTAAAAAGTGGTCAGTGGTTCATGTGTTGCAGATTTTGCCGCGCTGTCAGCCATTCGTTCCCTTTTATACCGGTATGACCTGGCATCCAGGTCAGTTTTATTCGGTTGCTGTGCTCCACTAGTTTGTCTCTGATTCCTTGGATAATTGGAGTCCGGTTGTTGGTGTTAATATATAATATACATACATATATGTTATAATAATATAATATGTTGTTTATAGTTGAGAGGCTGTCGGTACAGATGAGAATTTTATTATTTGTTTTTATTTTGGTGGCACAGAGAACTGCAGAGGATTCAGCTGATAGGATTGATGAGAATAGTGGGAGAACACATTTGTTTAGAACGTTGCCGTTCTCGTCTACAAAGCGAATGCTGTTCCATTTTCGTTTTTGGAACTATCAGTAAATATGAGTTTCCAATTGTTTCTCTTATGGTGAACGGATATTTCCGTAAATAATGCTTTATAACATTCATTGCTTGTTGAAGTTTTAGGTAACTTACTGAGGTCAGTGATGATGGAACTTGATGTTAGCGACCATGGTGGGTAGGATGGTTCCTTTGCTGTTTGAAGCGAAAGTGGAATGTCCGTTTGTTTAGCGAAGCGTTAAATATTGCTGATGGACAGTTGTGACTTCTTGTTCGGCTTAGGACTTGTCGGGCAACTGTTGTTAGGGGTGGTTTGGGCGAGCAGCATTGTTTGGGTATGACAAGTGAAGAGAGGTATTGAAATCTATCTTCAACTGATGGAAGGCCGGATTCGATAAGCATTTTGTAGATGGGAGTAGTCCTAAATGCTCTCAGAGCTATCCTTATTGCAGCATGATATTGTGGCTTTATAAGTTGGAGTGATGACTTCGAGCATTTACCATAAATTACTAAACCACAATCGATCTTAGATAATATAACAGACTTAATAATTCTAATGAGTATGTTTACATGGGCACAACTGAATTTTGACGATAGATATTTTATAATATTAACCCTGGTAGTAAGGCTCTTTTTTACTAACAAACAATAGATCTTAAAAGAATAATTACAGTCGAACGTAACACCAAGAGTATTTAAACTATTAACATTACTGATGCTTATGTTGTTAAAACAAGTGGTAGATTATTTGAACAGCTAGTTTTTCTACAAAAGTGTAGGATTTTGCTTTTGCTGAAGGAGATTTTTGATCCCGATACGGTACACCAATGACTGATATCCGAAAGGATGTTTGAGAAGATTTCAGTAGTATTTGGAATATCCTTGTTTTTGGAAAATATGATTAAGTCATCCGGATACAGAAAATGTCGAACAGATTTGTAATTTCATAGAATTTCACTTAATTCGTTAAAGGCGATGATAAAGAGAATAACAGAAATTGGAGATCCTTGGGGGATACCATTTTTTAAGTCAAGTAACTTGAATGATCTTGGTGGGCGCCGTGACGTAAGTGGTTAGTGTGTCGGATCACTACGCATGAGGTTCCAAGTTCGAATCCCAGAAAACACCAAAAAGTTTTTTCACGGTCCCACCTCTCGCGAGCGTCTGACAAACATCCGAGAGTAATGTTGTCACGAAAATGCTTCTCAAATCGCCGTTCGGATTCGGCATTAAACTGTAGGTCCCTTCCATTCGTGTGAAAAATATAACGCACACAACATGAGTGGTTGCGAGAAGCTAGGCCCTGGCACTTTAAAGAGCTGTTGCGCCAAATATTTGTATTTGTTTTGTTGTAACTTGAAGAATTCGTTATTTAATCGTATTCGAAACTTTCTGTGTATTAGAAGTGACTTAACATAGTTAAATATTTTCGGATTTTAATGATTTTCCATTTTGACAATTTGGTCAGTATGACGTGAATCCCGATTCTCTCAAATGCTTTTTAAAGTCGATTTGGAGGATCGAGATATGGTTTTTTGTCGATAGGGCAGAGGTCACATATTCGTCAATGCATAATAAGGCATCGGATGAGGAACGACCATGTTTAAAGCAATGAATTAAGCCTTTTATTTTTCTAAGAACCAGATTAATCTCTTAGAGATAATTTTTTCTAACAGCTTTCCCGAACATGGTAGGCGAGAAATGGGTCGATAATTACCGACTTCAGTGGAACTTTTTTGTGGTTTCTGTACTGGTATTATAGTGGCTGTTTTCCACGTTTGAGGAATAATTCCTTTGTCTAAGATGTTGTTGTACAGTGATAGGAGTCTATCCTTTAAGATTGCTGGATTGCTTTTGAGCATCGGGTACGATATACGATCAAAGCCTGGAGTTTTGCCTTTCACGGAAGTGAGGGAGCTTTCAAACTCAATTAAGTTAATTGGTACCTCGATTAAACTGGCCGAATATGAGATATCGTGTAATAACTGAGTATTTATTGCTGATTGTTTAGCTTGAATGAATTGTGGGGAGAAGTTCATATCACCAGAATAACTGGACCATTTTTGGCAAAATAATTGGCTATTTCAAGAGATTTGTTTAGATTTTGGGAATTAGTTTTAATTATTTTGATGAAGTGAGGATTGCCCGTAAGAAGCTTAATATCGGCCCATAATTTTTTAGGAGAAGTATTCAGATTGATGTTAGAAGTAAATATAGCGAAGGATTGATTTTTAGCCAGTTTGGCAGGTTTTCGAAAGCGAGCATTTGCTTTTCGGTAGGCGACTAAATTTAAGTCATTTGTATGTTTTTGAATATTTTCCATGCATTTTGTTTGGTATCTCGGATACCAAATAGATCCTTGATCTATTTATTCCACCTCGGGACCTTTGGGTTATTGGGTCGACTATGGGTTTGTGGAATTAAGGAATTGGCTGCAGTACGTATAGATTTGAAGCAGCGTTGCTTCATGGTTGATATTTCTTGAAATAATGTCCAATCCGCACGGTCTGCTTGAAATTTGGGAATACGTTTCGTGTGCTTTTCTGTGTTTCCTAGTGACACTGTTGAAAGGATGGGAAAATGCTCGCTGCCGTGTAGATCAGTTTTGTAGTTTTGTAATAGCTTAGAAATGATATCGTTGTAGTTTGGTGACTTTGTATTACCTAAAAAATCGTGTGTCACTTCAACAAAAGAAAGCCATGCATTCCTGTATATTTCATTTGTCAATAAAATTGGAGTCCTTCATGACCTTTCTTATATTTATCTGGCCCTATAAAAATGCCTTCTTTTAATTTAGCATCGCTCAATCTGGAGAACAAAGTTTTTAAATAGAGGAAACCTTCTCCAGTTTTATCCATGGCTTCAACAAAGTTGTTCATAAGTCCCAATTTTATGTGTAAGGGCAGCAAAATGATGTTGTTTGGCTCTACTAAGGGGCTTTGAGCAATATTTTTTTGTTATCGTTAGTTCTTTAGTGAATGTAGTTATAATACTCCTACGGGGTAAACTGTCAGTAGCCAATGTCAAGTAACGGGTGAGCCAACAATTTGTGTGGAAATTAAATTAAATTAAATACACATTATTGTGAAATAAATGTAAAACTTTACTAATTAATGAAGGTCGGTCCATGGCAATTTATAAGTGGAATACAACATCGTTCATGTCACCACCACGGCATTAATCAATAAAGTTCTATATTGATTTCGTAACAAATGTGTGTTTAATTTAATGAAAACTTCCACACAAATTGTTGGCTCACCCTTTATACATTTTGTCGTATATTTAGTCAATTTGATGTAGTAAACTATTTCTGATATTTTTTTGTTAATACTTATGCACGTACGATTCCAAAAATGTATAGCTTAATTAACGACAAAAATTGTGCTGACCAGTGTTATTATAATGTCTCTCTTAAACTAACACTTCTTTTGAATAGACCAATTTTTCTGTTCAAGTTTTAAGGTATATACATAACATATATATATATATATTTCTTTTTGTAGGAGGGGCTATTGTCATTGGACGAGAATCAATTGTATATCACGATGGCAGTAACTATCATGCAGTTGCACCTTCAACATTTAAGGTAATTTGTATTCATTAATTTTATTTCACCGTAACTGTAAGCTTTGTATTTCTAGCAAAGTACCATTAATTGTTATGCTAGAGTCGATAGCAAGGGTCAACGATATTTGCTGGGAAATATGTTCGGTCAGTTGTTTATGCTATTCCTTGAAACCGCAGATAATGGTAAAGGTGGCTCTGTAGTGAAAGAAATCAAAGTCGAACTACTTGGTAAGTCATATTTGTATTTTATCGAATAAATTTGTCTTGAAGATGTTTTTTACTAGGCGAAATATCTATACCTGAATGTATTACTTACCTGGATAATGGGTTCTTATTTATTGGTTCGAAACATGGTGACTCGCAATTGGTTCGATTGAGTACAACTCCTAATGAGGGTGGTTCTTATGTAGTTCCAATGGAAGTGTTCACCAATTTGGGGCCTATTCTTGATTTGGGAGTTGTTGATCTGGATCGGCAAGGTCAAGGACAAATAATTACATGTTCGGGTAGCTTTAAAGATGGCTCACTGAGGATTATAAGGTAAGAAGTGCATTATTGTGTGCGATGAATTTTTAGAATTTACTCATGATGTGATATAACACAAGACCGATATAATACGGCCAGTGATCAGCCATATAAATCTGTCTATTATTTTACTTTGAAAAAATTGGTTTGCGGATACTGACTTTAGTTAACTAAAATTGATAATTTTCCTTATATCGTGGGAACCAAAGCTGAAGGTCCAAATGTGAAAATCTACTCCGCAGTTTTTTTTTTTTTACTAGAAATATCAAGAAAAACAATTATCAAATTGACATACACAATAAAAAAAAACAGTTATAACACAAGCAGTGCAGTCGTGTTTTGAAAAGGAAAAAAAGATCGGTCTGCAACTCGTTACATGTATTTCAAATTATAAAACCAAAAAGGAATTAAATTAGAGCTTAGACTACAGTATTAGGTATAATCAAAATCCCACAAAATACCAAAAAGTTTTTTCACGGTCCCACCTCTCGCGAGCGTCTGACAAACATCCGAGAGTATTGTTGTCACGAAAAAAGCTTCTCAAATCGTCATTCCGATTCGGCATTAAACTGCAGGTCCCTTCCATTCGTGTGAAAAATATAACGCACACAGCATGAGTGGTTGCGAGAAGCTAGGCCCTGGCACTTTAAAGAACTGTTGCGCCAAATATTTGTATTTTTGTATAATCAAAATTTATCTTTATGTTGCCATATTGAGGAGTTAAAATAATAATGGTTAAATTGTTCCTTTATCAAAAAAAAGTCAAAAAAAGTACGAAAGGGTTGGGCTGGTTATGATGTCGTGGCATAAAAAAAAACTTCTGACCGATTGCTTATCGTTATCAGGCTATAATTACGATTTCAAAAATTGTTCCTTTAGTCGAGAAGAATTGCTCGTTGCTTAAATCGTATCGCAGTTTGAGATAGCTTCTTTTCAGTTCCAAGAAAAGCGATTTTTAATAATTTTTTGGCCAAATAACCTTTAACGCCACGTATCATTATTATTATTATTATACTTTACTTATTAAATAAAGATGAAAAAACGTTGGCCGCGGTAATCTTAGGAAATACTGAACCAAATAACGTGAAATAAATTTCATAATATTCCAGTTAGGCTTTGTTTTTTTTTATTTCTATTTTTGTATATATATTATTTTATTGTGGTTAATTCACATATTTATTACTAAATTTAAATCAATTTAAAAAATTGCAAAAACAAAATGCTTATGGAAATTTTAGCCCTTAAACTTTTCTTAATTATACCTACATGCTGAGAAATGAATAAATAACTATTTTAAAAATATCTATTATTTTTATTTGTTTACATCAACGACTTCAATTCAATCGCAATGACGAGGTTGCTGCTTCGTTCCATTTCATCATCATTCCGCGGTTCTCGCACGGCCTCTCGCACGGCCTCTCGCTCCCAACTCTACTCCTATTTTGTATTTTCAAGTGAATGTGTATCATACGAGTACTTTCTCTTTATTTTTGTTTGGAGTTTAACTTATATTCTCTAAGCCAACTGAACCAAAAAACGGTCGGAGGATATTGGAGAAAGTATGTATGTATGTGTACAGATTTTTACACCAAGTGCGTTCCGAGCAGGGAAACAACGAGCTTCCATTCTCTGATAAAATCTTCAACCAAGGCGTAACTCTTATCTTATTGTTGAGTGATAAGCGGCTTTGTATCTTTGGACTTCCAGAAACCAAAAGATTAATCAAATAGACTTATAAAACCAATACAGACGAAAAACCAGATACGACAAGCACAATTTAATACAGTAGATACAAGAAAATCTATCTTCTACCCAATAACAGAGAGCGCAGATTCGAAAAAAGGAAAACTTTTCTTTATAGACGCGCCTGATGGAACTGTGAAAACTTTTTTGATAAATGTTTTGCTGGCAAAATATCGGTCAGAATGTAGCTGTAGCCGCTTCCTGAATCGCAACAATCTGTTCATTCCACGTTTAAGCTGCCAAAAAACATCATTGGAGGGCGTTTTTAAGTTCGCGGAATGAGTAGGTAGGTCAGTGAGTGTAGTTTACTGAGACGTAGCGAGTTCAGTGAAACTCAATATTAGTATAAATAGCAAGTTTTATTTTAATCGAGCCATTCGTTTTCGAAATATCGTCGACCAAGCAACTCAATCGGGAAGAAAGTTTAGAATATGGAGTAAATCGAGTACCGCGCTGTTATAAAGTTCCTCACCAAACAAGTAAAGTCGGCTCAAACCATAATGGAAAAGACGCATCCGTTTACGAGGAATCTTGTATGGGTAAAACCATGATTTACAAGTGGCACAGTCTTTTTAAACAAGGAAGGGACTCACTTGAAGACGACCCGCGGCCAGGACGGCCGATCGAAGTAATCGCTCTGGAAATTGTCCAAAAAGTCGAAGTTTTCTGGTATCAGCGATTACTTTGTCTTTTTACCCGAGGTTCGGTGGTTTTTGACGTCTCAAATTTGGGGGCTGCGATTCGAAGATTCTTTTTGCTGGAGCATTGTTGTCCATTGTAGAGGAGCTCGAGACGATATATAAAAAAATATACATCTGATTATATGCACGAGGGGCGGCTGATAAGTTCGCTTCCTAAGGCAATAAGTGAAAGAATGCGACTAAAAAAAATTTATTTCTCAATATAATCTCCCTCGAGTGAGATCACATCGTGCAGTGCTTTAATACAGACGAAAAAATATTCCTTTTCTTTGCCTTCAAAATGACTTTCTACGACCGCGTTGATCCCGTTCTCATCTGCAAATCTCCGGTCTCATAGTTCCTTTTTTAAATTGGAAAAAAGGAAAAAGTCGCTCGGAGCCAAGTCTTTGCATTAGGGTTGGTGGTCTATCGGTGAAAAGCCTTTACAGCACTTGAGTCGTCTTAACAGCACGTCGTTCTTGCCGAACGTGTGTGAGCATTATCGGTACCCAGAGCGCACACACTTTTTTCATGTTGAAATGCTCGTGCAAAATTTCTCCATCCGTTCTTTGCTGATGTGTAATTCAAAATGCTTTAATGTTGCCGTAACACTGCGTTTTTGAATTGGGCCTAACTTATGTGGAAAACTTTTGGCACAGCAGCATAGCATAAATATCACTCACTACATAACGGTTAATATGTAAACAATGTCATAATGGACGCGTTTAACATTGCACTTGTATTTACGATTTGACTTGGTATAAAGACACTATGATTACGATTGCGGCTTTCGTTAGCTAGTTTTGCCGCAAGAATCATAAAACAAGGTGTACCTTACTGCATTGATATCTCACTCAAATAAATTTGTTGGTAAATTTCTGCTTAGGATCGGGATGTTGATTCGAAAACTTGGGATTAAGGAATTTGGGTTAAGGAATATCTTATTAGAGCAACCTTATGAAAATTGAAAACTCAAGGTAATTCATTTAAGGAACATCTTAATAAATATGTAGTACCAAAATGTTCTTTATTTTCAACTTTGCATACCATTACATTGTTTTGAGACCAAAGTATACAATTTTTGCTGAAAAGTAAAAAACTTACGGCAGTGACAATAAATAGTCGCCTGTCGGGTAAAGTACAATTAAAATGAATTTCAATGAGTAAGTATTTAAATTTTAAAAACAATTACATTATACAAAAGAAGAGAAATAAAGGAATAAACGATGATACTAATCTTTGTACTAATTAAATTCAGATATAAGTTGTTTTCTGCAGAATATGGCCACAGTAATATGGTATAGTTGACCAGTCTGTTCCAATCGTTCTTGTTTCCTCCATTGAATACAGTGATGAGTTCACGTTCGTTCAAAATTGCCTTTTCAAAATATGTCACTCTCAATTCTCTTAATACGGGCGATTCGTTGCCCCCAAATCTGCTTCCATTAAGGAAGATTAGATCGCATCTAGCTTTAAAAATCCACGTAATCCAGGAACTTGAAAATCCTTGTCCTGCTTTCCCTTGCCCTCCGTTCTCTTTCTTGGCGAATATCTGTTTTGAGTCGATCCAGAAGCTGTAAGTTTTTGATGTTCCAGCCTATTTCCGATATTGTTTATTCCATTCACCCAAAAAAGCTATTTTTCCAAAACAATTTTGGTAAGTTGATGTGGTAGTCTAGCATCATTGTATTCGAACACTGTTTTCTTGACATACCCTAGATGTAAGTCTAGTGTATAGAAATGCCCATCTTCAGCTCCGGTTTTAATGGACAAGGTGCAGTTTGGAGTGCCTGATGGTAATTTCAAAATTATTTTTAAAAAATAGCGTTGTAGCTTATCCACTTCTTCAAACATTCCAAAGCCCCTGATTTGACCACTTATAAATAAATAAATATTTGGCGCAACAGCTCTTTAAGTGCCAGGGCCTAGCTTCTCGCAACCACTCATGTTGTGTGCGTTATATTTTTCACACGAATGGAAGGGACCTACAGTTTAATGCCGTATCCGAACGGCGATTTGAGAAGCTTTTTCGAGACAACAATACTCTCGGATGTTTGTCAGACGCTCGCGAGAGGTGGGACCGTGAAAAAACTTTTTGGTGTTTTGTAGGATTCGAACTCGGAACCTCACGCGTAGTGATCCGACACACTAACCACTTACGCCACGGCGCCCACACTTTGACCACTATAGGTCTGAATGGCTCTGTAGACAACCAAAAACAGTTTCTACTTTGCACTGAGAGTTATATTTTTTTTTTACTTAAAAAGCAATGTCATGTTGCGTTGACGTTGCTCTTCGGTGTAGTATTTATTTTTTCTACACGCTTTACAAAGCTCATTTTTGGAGTGAGAACTACACCAAGATAGGTATAATGCGACGCCATTCGAATTTCTTCCCCTTTGAAAACCCACTTTTCTTTGTTTGATAGCCTAACCACCATTAATATAACCTAGTATCGCGTGTGGTCGAAATTCGACCGAGGGGGGAAAAACAAACAGCGAAAAAATGCTATGTATTTGTTTACATAACTTTTTTTATTGTAATATTCTTCCATGCAGGAAAGGCAAAGGGATTTAAGCTCAGAGCTATGAACGTGATCAAAATGCTTTCATTTAATTGGTTAAAGCGTTTTGGATGTGGAAATCATGTGTGTATGTTCACTTTATTTTACCTGACTTAACAGTAACATACGCACATGATTTTCTATTTCTGCACATCTCCTTTTATAATAAATACTAAAAAAGCCTACCATAAGTTTCGTGCACGTATTAATATATAAGATATAATATCGTCCCCCATATGCCAGAAGCATGAATGTGCAAATTTTAAACTTTTGAGGAATGACCACAATTGTGGTTCTGGCTCTACTAAATAAGAATGATTTCAACATTCACCCAATTGACATAGTAAGAAATTGTTGTTCCACGCTTTCTGCACATTTACAGTTCTAAAGCAACATAGAATACAGAAAGACTTATCAAACAAACTAAGAAAGTCGAAAAAATAAAATTTGCACATTCATGCTTCTGGCGTATGGGGGACGATATATAAATCATGTTAAATGAGGTATTATACATTTGAAAATCGACGAAGAGTAAAGTTCCGCTTTTGCACATGAGGCCGGAATCGATGGTCCTTTGGAGAAATGTTTTTTTGATAAATGCTCAAAGGTTCGTTTAGGTCATTATCGACCTTGATAGAAAAGCGAGCGTTCTCCATCGTCATGCTGCACAGACGGACGAGTTTGGCGAAGATGTCAAAACTAGACATGGCTCTAGATACCATAGATGCTGTCAAATTGTGTGTTCGGCTGCAATATTTTTATTTTTAATTATTTCTATTTTCTTATTACTGTGCCGGCGTCGCGGTATTTTATAAAATTTAATAAAGAAACAAATTACAAATTGGCAAGGGCTTATATTTTATATATATATGTATATAAAGGAATATTTATTTCAAATAATAAGTTTGTTTTAATTCGTTCATGTAATATATTTTGAATTTAAGGATTGGCATCGGAATTCAAGAGCACGCTTGCATCGATCTACCTGGAATTAAAGGAATGTGGTCACTGAAAGTAGGAATTGATGATAGTATTTTTGAGAATACATTGGTCTTAGCTTTTGTTGGACATACACGCATTTTAACTTTGACTGGAGAGGAAGTTGAAGAAACCGATATACCTGGTTTTCTAAGTGATCAGCAAACATTTCATTGCTCTAATGTTGATCATGAGCAGGTACACAGAATTAGAGGCGAAAATAGTTTTCAGTTTTATTATTATTCTCGTCTTTTTCAGATCATACAAATTACACCACTGACTGCTCGTTTGGTGAAGAGCGGTACTAAAATTCTTGCAGCAGAATGGTCACCGCCTGGTGGTAAACGAATTGGTGTTGTTGCTTGCAATACTACCCAATTGGTTGTTGCCTCAGCATGTGATCTCTATTACATAGAGATTAAGGATGGAGAACTGGTGCAAATAAGCCATAAGGCATTGGAATATGAAGTTGCCTGCTTGGATATAACACCATTAGATGATTTCAGCTTAAAATCGGATTTGGTTGCAGTTGGTTTGTGGACAGATATTTCTGCTGTAATTTTGTCACTACCAAATTTGGAAACTATTTATTCTGAGAAATTAGGAGGGGGTAAGTTGAAAAAATAAATAAATTTAATTGTTTGAGTTGATCGTTTAAGATAGCTTAAACGATTCTAATAACAAATTTACGGTTTCGCTCTTGACTGCGTTCTCTAAATTTAATTTATCCTGCATTTCGCATTTCAGTTTTTTATGTTCTGTGAATTTGCTGAAAGTACTAGCTCAATAAGCATATTTATATACTTCTATCTGTAGGTCTCCGCACTACCTTGTCCTTTTTTGTTTTTGTTACGCATTTTTTTTTTAACAATGTAGACGTATGCATTAATAACGATACCGTTTGGTCTTGCCATCCTGGCTAATTCATCTGAATTTTAATTTCACATGTAGTCACTATTATTCTGTCTTCTCACAGCCTCATATTTTGTAAGGCAGAATTAAGTTTGTTTCATCCTGATATACATACGTTCAATTCCCTCACTCGTTGCTGGAATAGCTAGGCGCACCATGAGTGAAAAATCCTGGCCACAGGAAAATATAGCTTATTTAGTCCCAGTAGAGGAAGCATGAATTTGCAGCAAAAAATTATCTTTATAGCGGTCATTATATTTAGGCAAGCAGCTCTTTGTATTTTGATCTGCTACTTTGACCACTTGGATAACATTTGGTGATCCTATAAATAGGTGTACTGTCACATTTGCTTCCTGTTGCCTCGGTTTGAGTAGTCAGGGCATTTATGTTTTCATTCTAGTTGTCCAAAACATTTTTCACAGCCGTCTAGGGTTCATCTAAGTTGGCTCGCACATTTTTCGGAGTAGGAAAACTCCATCGGGGTACTCAGATTCACATTCTGGTCCATTGTACTACCAGGATTCAACCAATTTTTTCCATTTTACTATAATTTCCTCTTCTTTAGTGATGTGGAGTCTTCGAAATTAGAACTTACCACATCAGCTACCAAAATCTGTCACCTGAGCCGGGAAAACGCAAGACTATCGCAGATAAAATATTCCGCGGTATCGCAAACGGTGGTGTCATTTAAATTAGCACTTTGAAATGCTTGGCAAATGTGTAGCGCCCATTAAGAACCCCAATAAGTTGCGTGCAATCTTGTTTGCTGTAAGACAGTAAGAATACTGTGGATTTCATACAGGGCTAGATTCTGACTCTTATGCTGGTAGATGGTTTGTTAAGATTTTTCATTCACTCTGATTGTCGTTGGCGTTTGTCGCTTTTCGACGATTGTTTTATACTTCAGATGTAGGTAGCACGAATCCATTTTCATAACTTCTTCAATGTAAAAGAGTTGTAATAGTATTCTACGCGACAAATAAATTGCCTACTAAAGTTTAACGGTCAGCAGGTCGTTGCTATGAATAAAATGACAATCGTCGAAAAGCGACAAACGCCAACGACAATCAGGGTGATTAGTTTTGCCGATTTAGTATAACTTTCAATCATTTGGACACCTATGACCAAATGTAGCATGGCTTTTTTAATTCCCATTGCGTTTGCAATTCATTTCTAAAAGGCTTAGTTGTTCGAATAACCTTCATTAATTGATTATAAGATTTTGCGATCGGACTATCAGGTTAAATTCTACAATAAATTTCCTAGTTCAACTTCAGTTGTCGCCATTTCTCCAATGTATACTATTTATTTGCGTTGGCGTTACAAAAATATTTGCTTAATCGTTACTTACGAGGTCCGTAAGTCGATTCGGTGGTGTTTAGGTGAGTTGTATGGAAATATTACTAAAGCTGTGTGCCATCATGCTGTTGTCTTAGGGTCTCTTTTGGAAGAGACCTATATTTCGCTTCTAGAGAAGTAGAAGCAGACTGGCGAGAGTGCAGTAAGAGCTGAACCAACCGGATTACCTTTATGATCTTTTTTGGATGCGCAGGTTGCCTTATCTTTAATGATATTACCTACCATATCCCATCTTTGTTGTTGATGGGTGGCAATCAATTTACTGGGAGGTGCGGTGCGAATTCGGGAATTTGTTGCTTCGAACTGCTCATTCGAATTCGAGATCATACCGCCATCGTCTATGTGATTTAGCACTGTAGCAAAATGTTCTCTCCATCTAGTGAGCTGATCCTCATCCGAAATCAGAAGGTTACCGTCTAGACTCTTCACTGGATGTTGTTTGGAGTTCCGACCACCGATGAGCTCCTTAGTGATGCTATAAACAGTCCTACTGTCGCACCTACTTGCTGCTTCTTCAGCCCTTGAGGCCAGTGAGTTGACATATTGACGTTTGTCACGTCTCACACTACGCTGCACTTCTTTCTTCTTCGCACGGTATTGGGTTTCAAGCTCGGTTTTCTCTACTGCTGAGGCCGCTGCAATCCGAGCCTTGATTGCTGTACGCTCATCGATCCGTCTCCAGGTGTCTGTAGAAAGCCATGTGCGGTGCTGTTTCTGCTTTTTACCGACATACGTGCGTGCCCCAGTCGCAAAAGCATTTTTCACAGCACTCCAGTGGTCATCCATGTTCTCTATGCTGCTGATTGCTTCTGCTTCTAAGGCAAGATGGTCCCTGAACTGTTGGCGCACTTGGGGAACCTTGAACCTGTCGATATTAAACCTGGTGATGTTAAGTAGGTTTGAGCGGTTGCTGTTGACGGATGCAGTACGAAGGCGTAAATGAGCTACCATAAGATGGTGATCTCGTTCTAGTCCGACGTCAGCTCCACGTCTGTTTCGGACGTCCAGGAGACAATTTCTAAAGCGGCGACTGATCGCAATGTGGTCGATCTGGTTGGATGTTCGTTGCCTATCGGTAAAGACCCAACTGATTTTGTGGCAGGTGTTATGCTTAAACAGTGTACCTTCGATGACTAGGCGGTTGGTATTGCAAAAGTCCACAAACCGCTCACCGTTACCATTACGGTCTCCCACGCTGTGAACTCCCATCACGTGCTTAAGCATGGTGTTGTCGCTACCCACCTTGGCATTGAAATCTCCCATCACCATTACGATGTCCCCATTAGGCGTTTGGTTGTAGGCGGCGCCTAAGTGGCTATAAAAATTGTCCATTTCATCCTCAGTCGCGACTAGAGTCGGAGCATAACACTGTATGATGGTAATTTTCCTAACTCTACTCTCTGGAACCTAGCCGTCAATATCCGGTCACTATGGGGCTTCCAGGATATGAGGCTACTACGTGCTGCTGGAGTTAGCATGAGTCCTACTCCGGAACTCCGTGCACTTCCAGCTGGTTTACCAGAGTAGAGCATGACAGTGCTTTTTGTTGGTGAGATGAATTCCCCAGCATCGAACCATCTTATCTCGCTCAGCCCTAAGATGTCTATTTTATACCGTGCGAATTCGCGTTCTAATTGGAGGAATCTGGCGTTATAAGGCCCTTCCTTGAGTGAGTCCAGGAGGGTCTTAACGTTCCAGAATCCGATCGTTGTCCGTGTCCGATAGCCAAAGGTCGTCATCAAATTATCCGCCCGTATCCGAGGCGTTGGTTTGCGTTTCGGAGCAAGATTTGTTTTTACGGTTGCGGCTCGCTGGGCCACAGACCAACCGACACTTATCCTGTTTTTTGGCGCAGGAAGCTCGCCATTCGTCCTCTCCCGTTAGCAATTTCCGAAGAAATCCCCAGATGGCACCACGAGGAGGTGGGAGTAGGGCTTACTAACAGAGCTGCTAGGTTTTCGGCTGCAGTGGTTCTTTCTCGTTACTTAGCGGACCAACACCTATCGGGAGATGCTGCCCCTACGAGGCCTTTGTTAGTCGTTTGCCATCCTAATTTGTGTATCCAATGTGCCATCCAATTGTGTATTTAAATAATATTTATTGTATATGGCTCTTTATTTTTAACTAATTTTTTTGTTTTTATTTTAGAAATAATTCCCCGTTCAATTCTGATGACAACATTTGAGTCAATACATTATCTGCTGTGCGCTCTTGGTGATGGATCCATGTTCTACTTCATTTTAAATCGAGCTGATGGTAAACTCTCGGATAAAAAGAAGGTTACCTTAGGAACACAACCAACAATTTTACGAACATTCAAATCATTTTCCACCACCAATGTATTTGCGTGTTCAGATCGACCAACAGTTATTTACTCTTCCAATCACAAATTAGTATTCTCGAATGTAAACCTAAAGGAAGTAAATCACATGTGCTCATTGAATGCTGAAGCGTATCCTGATAGTTTGGCATTGGCCACAAAGAACTCCGTCATATTGGGTAAAATTGATGAGATTCAAAAGCTGCATATTAGAACTGTACCTTTGGGAGAGGGGCCGCGAAGAATTGCCTATCAGGAGAGTTCACAAACTTTTGCTGTCGCCACAGTACGAACTGATGTACAAGGCAGGGGAGGACCTAAACCATCAAGACCAAGTGCATCGACACAAGCTCAGAATATAACATTTTCAAGTACTATGGTCCCCAAGCCAGGTGGTGCTAATGCATCTTCAGCAAACGCAGAAATTGGCCAAGAACTAGATATAAACAATTTGCTTATTATCGATCAGAATACCTTTGAAGTTTTGCACGCTCATCAATTTATGCCACCTGAATGTGTTATTGCGTTAATGTCTGCTAAGCTGGGGGACGATCCAAACACATATTATGTCGTATCCACAGCATTGATATATAGCGATGAAGCGGAACCCAAAGTGGGCAGAATTATAATTTTTCACTATAATGAAGGAAAACTGACGCAGGTTGCTGAAACGAAAATCGACGGATCTTGCCATTCTCTGGTAGAATTCAATGGAAAAGTTCTGGCGGGAATTAACAGTTTTGTACGCCTCTATGAGTGGACCAATGAAAAGGAGCTGCGTATGGAGTGCAACATACAAAATAATATTACAGTTTTGTACTTGAAGGCAAAGGGTAAGTTTTATTTATTTTTGTTGTTAGTGTTTGATATTATTCTAAATTAAGTTTGCTGAACGATTTTTTTTACCGACCCCACAGGCAAATTACAATGTATTCACTACATTTATATGTACATATGTATATGCATATTGCATGCACTGCATACTTGTTTTCGAGACTCCTTACTTAAGAAGTGATTTTGATTAAGATATATCGATATCGAAAGATAAATCGTAGACGAAAGGTGACAAGGGATCGAAAGAGGCGGTTTGCATTAATTATTCTCGAAATATACATACTTATCCTGACTCGTGACTTTATTTAGCATCTGCGATCGTTTGGTCTTTAAAGCGGAGATTCGGTTTTCCTTGAACCTGGTAATTGGGATTCAAAGACCCTCTTAACTGGAGCATTGTTGTCTGTTCACTCGATATATCCGATTCAACACATTTTAAACGTCTTCCTGACTTTTTTGGACTAAATTCAGAGTTCGCGGTTTCTTCTCCATTCGCCCTTCACGTATTCGGGACTTAATATCTTAAGAAGTATGTTTTTGTTTTTTTTTTTTTTGCTCAAGGAAGCACTCGTCTCTTTATAGTAGGACTGGTAAGATCACCGTTCTGTAGAGCATAACTTTTGCTCAACGAAAGTAGCGACGGTATACTACTAGTAAGTCTGTGATGGAACTCTAGAATCGTTCGATGATGTCGATACCGCCCGCTTATCTCTTCAGCTGGAACGACCTGATGAAGGCATTCACCCTTATTGCTGATGTCGTCTGTCGAAAGCAAAAAGCTATTCGACTTTATTTAAAATGCTTGCGATTATAGGTGTATGTATGAAAGGTGTTCGTCTTGGCATTTGCGGTCTTGTATTGAAGGGGTACATATATTATATATACCCCTTGAACGTTCTAACGGGTACAACAGCTATTTTACTAAAATATGTCTTCATCTTCTGCAGTAAGATTAAAATGTTTTTCTTTTTAGGTGACTTCATATTAGTCGGAGACTTAATAAGGTCAATGACCCTACTACAACATAAACAAATGGAAGGAATTTTCGTAGAGATCGCTAGAGATTGTGATCCCAAGTGGATGCGTGCAGTCGAAATTCTAGATGATGATACCTTCCTGGGCTCTGAAACCAATGGAAATCTATTCGTATGTCAAAAAGATAGGTAATTATATTGCTTAGTTTATATCCATTTAAAAAAAATTATTTAAAATGTACATTTGCATCCAGCGCTGCCACTACAGATGAAGAACGTCAGCTGCTCCCAGAAGTAGCAAAATACCACTTAGGAGATATTGTTAACGTTTTTCGGCACGGTTCATTAGTTATGCAAAACGTTGGTGAACGTACCACTCCAAATCAGGGGTGTGTTCTCTATGGCACTGTTAATGGAGGAATCGGTATAGTTACTCAGATTCCTCAGGACTTTTATGACTTCTTGCACAGTTTGGAAGATCGCCTCACTAACACAATAAAATCGGTTGGAAAAATTGATCACGCGTATTATCGTAGCTTTAACACACCTCAAAAGAGCGAACCCTGTGAGGGATTCATAGACGGAGATCTCATCGAGAGTTTCCTCGACCTCAATCGAGACAAAATGAGAGAGACTGTCACTGGATTAGAAGTAAGTTTGTAAAAAGAAATTATGTTGGCATGACTTATTATTTGTTTTCTTTTAAAGGTCACACTAAATGGAGAGAAAAAAGAAGCAGACATTGATGATGTTATAAAAATTGTGGAGGACCTCACAAGGATTCACTAATGTTACAATGACTGCAAAACCCATAATTTACATTTTTAATTGGCTTAGTTAAACGATTTCTTTATTATTATTATTACAATTACAAATATTTTTTCCTTGCTTTTCTATACATATGTAATAATATTTATGTAAAAAAAAAAATATACTATGCGTTTCCACATGATGGACTCTGAAATACCCAGACCTTTTGTGGGAATAATAAAATTATTTTAAGATATTAAACAAGTATATTGATTTGTTGTGTGTGTATATTTCACTTGTTGCTGTCGAATTATGCTAGTTAGTACAATTTGGCTTTCAGCATTATTGTGGAAATTGGATCGTTTTGTTGTCGTCTGTTTGGTTGAACTGTGTGTTTGCAGTTATACAGTATGCTTTATCTTACATATTCGTATGTTGCATTAAGGCGTTTAAGGGAGGAGATCCCTTCACAATGTATTTTTTTATTTTTGCGGAATATGTTAGTCAAACATGTGTGGAATATCGTCCTAAAATTTCAGTACCAAAGTTATAGGCTGTAAACGCTACTGACCTCCGATGGGCTTTAGAGCACACAGTAGGTATGAACAGCGTTTTTCTCAAAATCACCTTTTCGTAAGCCTCATACAAGATAACTTAGAAACTATTTTATCGATCATTTTTAAATTTTGCAAGCCTTTAGATAACAGAATTACTATCTATCTAAACCTAATTAAAAAAAAAACTTACAAATACATATAGTAAAAATTGTATGAAAAATATAACATACAAGGCGTGATTTAAATGTATTCCCGGACCTCAGCGTCCACAATAACTTCGTCATAACGCTGACAACAACAACCGCAACATCAACTGGCGTTATAACATCTTTCGCTTCAGCTAGAACCACCTCAACAATGACAACAAGCACAGGACAAACTACAACTACACCTTACATCACAATTTCGCAGACTCAAACAGAAGAACCAAGCATCAAACGAACATCAACCAACTGCTCTAAAGAAGATATTACAACCCCAAACTCGAACAACAAACGAACAAGAAACTCACCAAACAAAACAGCTGACGCATCAAACAAAAAACTTAAAACAAGAAATCAGCTAACTATCAACTAGTGGCTAAGCAAACCCAAACAAGACAACCTGCCAAACCGATTTGACATCCTTTCCGTAGATGACGACGACGACGAAAACCCCAGTAACAAAATAAAAGAAAACATAATAGAACCTACCGTAAAAACAAACAAACCACCGCCAATCTACGTCGAATGCATAAAGACTAGCAAAAGCTCTTGACATGGAAGCAAAGCAGGAATATGAACTTAAGGTCCTGATGAAAAACCAAGTAAAAGTTCAAGCAGCCAATTCCACCTCTTACAGAAAGATAGTTAAAATGCTAAAACAAGAAGGAACAAAATACTTCACATAAAAACCAAAAGAAGAGAGGCTTTAAAGTAGTATTAAGAAGCATGCATCCATCAACCGAATCAAACGATATTAAACAAGAGCTTGAGGAGCTTGGACATAAAGTACTCAATATACAGGGTGTCCGCCGGGAAGGTATACTACTTTGTTTGTTTATAATTTTTGATTAAATGAAAGAGAATGGATCTTATATTGATAAATGTTTTATTTAATGTCGGCAATTATGTATGGAATACAATATCAGGTAAATGTCCGCCTCTGCTAGTCTCACAAATGCGAGCCCTATTGAGCACATTTTTCATTACATTCTCACACATTTCACGCGGTATTTCATTAATTTCATCACGAATATTTTGTTTGAGTTGCTCAAGCGTTTCTGGTTTGTTTGCATAAACTTTGCTTTTCAGATATCCCCACAAAAAGAAGTCAGGAGCAGTCAAATCAGGCGACCGTGGAGGCCAATCAACATCACCATTTTTTGAAATAACTTGTTGTGGAAAGAGGTCTCGCAGTAATTCCATTGTAATCCTGGCTGCATGCGATGTGGCACCGTCTTGTTGATACCACATGTTAATCAAGCCCAAAGCATGCAGTTGTGGCGTTAAAAAGTTTTCAGTCATATCACGATATCGCTCACCATTCACAGTTACCGTTACGCCGTTTTCATTTTCAAAGAAGTAAGGTCCAATGATTCCTCCTGACCAAATTGCACACCAGACTGTTACTTTTAATGGATGCAAAGGTGACTGATGAATAATTTGAGGGTTTTCCATTGCCCAGAACCGACTATTCTGTTTATTCACATATCCATTCAAATGAAAATGTGCCTCGTCACTCATTATGATTTTTTCATGAAAATCGGGGTTGTCATGGACTAGCTGTAACATCGTATTGGCATATGTACGGCGGCGTAAATGGTCTTCTTGAAGAAGCTCTTGTGTCAACTGAATCTTAAATGGAAACAAATGCAAATCCTTGTGCAAAATTGTGGCCAACGTTGTTCTTTGAAGACCAAGCTCCTGAGCACGGCGTCGAATTGAGGTTGATGGATTGTTTTGAACACTTCCTTGAACAGCAGTAATGTTTTCAGCCGATCTTGCAGTACGTTGTGGCCCATGCTTGGGCCTATCACCTACAGACCCGTCACAGTAATCGATGATTGATTTTGATAAAATGTTTTAACGATTAAAACACGTGGGTTTATCGAATATTTTTCCATAATAAATTTGCCACGTGTCTACTTCACGACTGCCAAATATGAACTGTCAAGACTAATGTTTACCAAAATGGCGGCAAAACAAAGTAGTATACGTTCCCGGCACCCTGTACATAACATTCAACAAAAAGGTACAGAAAAAACACTTCCTCTCTTCACAATCGAGTTTGAAAACAAGAACAATAACAAGGACATTTACCAAATTACCAATTTATTAAACTGCAAATTATCCTTTGAAACTCCCCACTACCGGAGAGTAATATCCCAATGCGCAAACTGTCAAACACTAAAAATGTTTGCACAATGGACCCAATCTGCGTCAAATGCGCCGGCAAACACAAGACCATAGAATGCTAACTAATAAAAGAGGACAAAAACCCCAAATGTGCCCTTTGTGGAGGAAATCACACTACAAACTATAAGGGATGCGAAGTCTACAAAGCTCTTAACCCTAGAAAGATAATCATATTTTTTATGACGTAAAAGATAATCATACGTCTTAGAGACGTATGGCACTTTGTTAGTGTATTAAATGAAACCCATGAACTTTTTATAAAATATTAATGTTTTATTTATTAATGTAGTTCATATTAAGAGAAACATAAAAACCCGATGCGGTTTTACAGTTAAAAGGATATTACATTTTTTTTCGCGCCATACGTCTGGCAGACGTAGATTATCTTTCTAGGGTTAAGATTCAGCGTTTTCCCCCCCTTCGCCTAAGAGGAGATACAAATACAGACAATCAAACTGAAGTTACACTAAAAGACAAAGACAGACAGTTAACTACTACGACAACAAACATAAGTTACGCAGACGCTGTTGCAAAAAGTCTGCCACCGAAACAAGTCCCTCAACCACATCCATTGCCAACAACAACACAACAAAAAAAAAAGAAGTCCTTCTGAATCCACCACAATCCTCAGCACCACCAACACAACCACAAAATATAGACTCTGAACAATCATCCGACATAAAAGAACTCAAAGAGATGATGAAGCAACTAATCACACAAATAACTAACATGTTAAACATCCTAACCTTACTTATTACTAGACATGATAATAGCAGACAATAACCATCTCAAAATCACCATATGGAACGCAAACGGACTCCATCAACACTACCTGAAACTTAAGCAATACGTACAAGACAATCGAATCGACATAATGCTTATTGCTGAAACTGAGAAAAACTCATAAAATTCGCCGGCTACGAAACCTTCAATACAAATCACCCAGATGGAACAGGACATGGAGGAACAACAATAATAGTCAATAAGCAAATTAAATACACCGAACTCAACGACTTTCAAACTGATTACATTCAATCTACGTCCATTCTATTTGAAGATACCACCTTGATCAAAAAGTTCCCGGAATTTATTCAGAAAATTAAAAATACAAGTTTATTCATCTAAATCTATATCTATACCTATATCTTCAAAGTAATCCCCATCGACCGCAACACACTTATGCCAGCGCTTGATCCAATCTTCGAAACATTTTTTATATTCGGTTTTCGGTATGTCCATCAGTGCTTCCTGCGATTTTTCCATTACTTCCTCTCGGCTGCTGAAACGCGTTCCCCGTAATGGTTTTTTAACTCGATTGAACAGAAAGAAGTCACAGGGAGCCAAATCAAGTGAATTCGGTGGCTGTTGGATGGTATTTGTTGCATTTCTCGTCAAAAAATTACGAATAATGATGGCACTGTGCGACGGTGCGTTGTCGTGGTGCAAAATCCACGTGTTTTCTGCCCACAATTGTGGTCTCTTCCGGCGAATTGCTTCACGCAAACGTCTCATAACGCCCAATCAATCCTCTTTGTTTACTGTCTGGCCTTCTGGCAAAAATTCATGATGCACTACACCGTTGTAATCCATGAAAACCGTGAGCATTGCCTTCTTTTTTGACTGAAAACGTCTGCCACTGCGTTCATCATCTTCGATTGACTCACGACCACTTTTGAACCGCTCGTGCCACTGGTAAACGACCGTTTTCTTTAGAGAATCGTTGCCGAAACACTTCTCCAACATTTCCAATGTTCGCGCACCATTAAATTCGTTTTTTACGCAAAATTTAATATAAGTTCGTTGTTGCAAATTTAAATCCATTTCTAAAAAATCGCCAACACACACAGAGATAGATGTACTCTTGGCTATGTAACTTTTGCAAATGTCAAGCTATGACGCTAAGATTTAGAGGGAATATCAACAACAGATGTACCAACTCAAAGAAAACAGAACTCAAATCGGAACGATGGGAGCGCCACACGGTTTTTATTCCGGGAACTTTTTGATCAAGGTGGTATACAAGGGTCTATGGTTATATCCTCAATATACTGCGCACCCAAGTACCAAATCACTACTTCTCAATTTGACCACTATCTAAAATCTCTAGGCAACCGTTTTCTAGTTGCATGCGACTTTAATGCGAAGCACACTGACTGGGGCTCAAGGCTAATCTCCAAAGAAGGTAAAAACCTGCTAGACGCAATCAAAACAAATAAGTGCAAGCACATAAGCACGGAGAACCCACCTACTGGCCCACAGACTTAACGAAGAACCCTGATCTTATTGACTTCTGCATTATCAAGAACATCAACATTAATAATTTAAAAATCAAGTCTTATTTTGACCTTTCTTCAGACCATTCGCCCATAACCATCGAATCCAATAAAGGCAACAGAACCAACCAAGCTCTATAGCTCGAATACCGACTGGGATACTTTTCGACAACATATAGATAACTCCTTATCAACGAATATTCCTCTCAAATCACAAAACGACACTGAAAGGGCGATAATACACTTGAATGACATAATTAGCGAAGGGGCTCATAGAGCAGCACCTACAATGGAATATAAACCAAACAACCTTTCATAGGTTCGAGTTATTAAAGAACTCATATGGACCAAGAGAAAACTAAGGAAAAGATGGCAGATGACTAGAGCAGCAAGTGACAAAACCAAGCTAAACAAGATTACCAAAGACCTCAAACAGAAACTAAAGGAAGTTCAGGACAACAACCTCTCCAATTACTTAAAAAACCTGACGCCAACATCCGAGATAAACTACTCCCTATGGAGGGCCACCAGACATATGACAAACAGGACCCAACATCATCCACCTCTTAAAAAACCGGACAACACATGGGCTAGAGACAATGTGGACAAAGTGACACTCCTAGCCAAGTACTTCGAGGCCACATTTAGGAACAGCGATGGTGACGGGGACTCATCGTCATTTCACTACAACAACAATACAGTTAATAAACGCATAAATAGAATGACAGTCAAAGAGATAGAGCTCTGCATCAAAAAAGAAATAAACAGCAAGAAAGCACCTGGCTATGACCTCTTGACTGGCAGATTACTAAAGGAACTACCGCGATTAGCCTTCATCTTCCTACGCAATCTCTTCAACAGCATAATTAGACAAAAGCACTTTCCAAAACTCTGGAAAGTCGCAGAGGTAATAGCTGTTCCGAAGCCAGGAAAGGACGCTACAAAGCCAAACTCGTATATGGTATATCAATATAAACCATATCCCAGGAATAGTTGAATGTCGTACCTGCCTACCAACAAACCAACTGCAGAACACAAACTTATCACCGTACGAGATATTAAGAAATCCAAATCATGAAATATTCTAAAAATTAATAACTTTGTAAATATATCTAATTTGCAAATTTAAGTTAACCTCTATAATTTATACTAATATATTAACCTAGTTCTAACTAATATATCATAGAGCCGTAAGCCTCTGCAGCTAGTGCTCTTGCTATGTAAAACTCGGCTAATATTGGTTTGGGTATAAACCCACATAAAACTGAACTAGTATCCTTCTCCAGGAAATATTAAATTCCGTTAGTCGACCCTCCTTCTCTCAATGGCATCAGCTTAACTTTCTCTGACACAGCAAAATATTTGGGTCTTATCCTGGACAGGAAATTAAGCTGGACTCCTAATATTGAAGAAAGAGTCAAGAAAGCTACAGTACCACTTTTCTCTTGCAAAAAGCTATTGGAAATAAATTGGGTTTACAATCCCGAATCACCACTGGCTCTAAATCTCTCAGACAAATGATTGTCTGGTGAACAGCCTTAGAAAAAGCTATAAATCGCGACTATATAAGTAAGGTCCAGCTTACAACTTGTCTGTGCATAAGCAGAGCACTACGTACAACTCCCTCTTCGGCACTGGACATTATGTTTCATCTGATGCCCCTCGATATATGTATTTAGTAGCAAATGGCAGCGAATGCAGCCTTTCGCCATGAAGCTACCCAACAGTGGTCAAGAATAGAATTTGGCAACGCTTCCAAACTTTTTCCCATGGTCACACTGGACCTAGTATTAGTCTAAGTGTGTTGAC
Source organism: Brachypalpus laphriformis (assembly GCA_945910035.1). Classification (NCBI taxonomy): domain Eukaryota; kingdom Metazoa; phylum Arthropoda; class Insecta; order Diptera; family Syrphidae; genus Brachypalpus; species Brachypalpus laphriformis. The sequence continues at coordinate 168,356,370 of OX246754.1, forward strand.
GATTCTTATCTGGCAGCCACTTCAACCTAACCTAACCTGATCTAATTGTCCTTCAGCTTCAGGCCGTCGATTTTAGCCGGATCATCTGCAGCTTTTATTGAAACTTTAAGTGCATATACGAGTACATACAGGGTGGCCCAACTACAAGTTTCTTTTTAAAAATGCAATAAAATGAACAAAATTAAATTTTTTCCATGTATTATGGCTTTATTAGTAAGAGCAAACATTCCCATTGATGATGGAACACAACGTCGTTCAAGCGGCTGCCTCGGCCGGCCTCGCAGTAGCGCATTCTATCACTCCAATTTTCAAGACCTTGTTTATGGTTTCGGGCTGTAGCTCACGGATTGCTTGGACGATATTGGCCTTAAGTGCTTGAATCGTTTCCGGATTGTTGGCATAACATCGGTCCTTCACGGTTCCTCACAAAAAAAAGTCCAAAGGGGTCAAATCGCAGCTCCGAGGCGGCCAATTGACATCGCCAAGACGGCTGATAACACGATTTGGGAATTTGGTGGGCAAAAGACCGATTGTGGCATGGGCTGTGTGGCATGGCGCGCCATCCTGCATGAACCAGAGGTCGTCCAAATCCATGTCTTCAATTTCAGTAAAAAAAAAAAAAGTCGTTAACATGCCCACCGTTGACCGAAACGTTGTTCCCAGCCTCATTTTCGAAGAAAAATGGTCCAATGATGCCACCACTCCACAATCCGCACCAAACTGTCACTCTCTGTGGATGCATTGGCTTCTCGACAATAACGTGCGGGTTTTCCGAGCCCCAGATGCGGCAATTTCGTTTGTTAACGTAGCCGCCGAGATGAAAATGTGCCTCGTCAGAAAGGATGATTTTTCGCCCAAAATCGTTGTCCGATTCAAGCTGCTCTAAGGCCCAAACTGCGAAGCGATAAGGAAGCGGATGGTCGTGCGCTTTCAATTGCTGAATCAATTGGACCTTGTAAGCGAATAATCCCAGATCTTTGTGCAGAATTCTCCTCAGGCTAGTGCGTTTAATGTTGAGCTGTTGAGATCGATGACGAGTTGATGTTCGTGAATTGAGTCTCACACTCTTGGCTACAGCAGCCACATTCTCGTCTGTGCGCATCGTACGACGACGGGGACCATGAGTGTTGTCCACTAGCATACCCGTCTCACGAACTTTTTGCACAAACTTGCGTACAGCAGGCGCGGTGGGTGCTTTATTTCGGCCAAAACTTCTTTTCAAAAAACGCACTGTTTGGGCTATACAGCACTCACTTTGGAAATAAGTTTTCAATATTTCCCAATGTTGTTCAAGCGTAAAGCGACTCATTTCGTTCCGCGGAGGTATGATACTGACTTTCTGTCAAGATTTCGAGCGGAAAACAGCTGTCATTGTCAAAATAACCAATGATTTAAAGAAATCACTAGATGGCCCACCCGTTATATAATATGTATGTACATATATCGGAAACTGAGGTACGAAAATGAATTTAAATTTATTTATTCTATTAGTACAGCAAATGTATTAGTATTCAAAATTATAAAAGAAAATATCAATAAAAAAGTTTAAGTAATTGAAATTCATATTTTACAATCATAGCTGATGTAATTAAATTAATAAAAAAAAGAACATTTAAACATTTATATTAAGCATAATAAGAGGAAAAGTATCCAGAGAAGAACAAAAAGACAAAGATAATTTATGATTACAAGGAAAAGTGTAGGTTGATTGCAATTTTTAAATTTGCAGCTATGAATTTCATAATCTTCTCAAAATATTTTGGTAAAAATGAACTTAAACACGGCCGGTGTTTGGGGATTCCATGATACCCACATACAAGTTGTGCAATTAAGTTATATTTTGTGCACATAAATTCTGTAAGTTGTGTAAGACAAATCCGTAATCGGATTTATTTTTTGGGATTTTCTTTTTCCGGTCGGGTTCATACTGTTATTTTGAATGTCAAGGTCAAAACTTAATTTGACTAAACGATGACATTTGCACCCAGTCGAATAGAAATACTCGTATAGACCCAAACGTCCACCGTTTGGTGAAAGAGACGATCCTGGGGGCTGAAAATGTATTTCATCAAAACTAACACCATGAGTATAAAATTACTTTCTAATGGACTATGGACTGCGGTTGTGGGGTTCACCCTAAAAAAAAATTAACTAGTTCTTTTCACTAGGAAATATAAAATTTCTCATATTTCCCCTTTTCGGGAAAACCGAGAGGCGGATCATACTTGTTTATTAAAGACTGTACCGAACAATCCGAAGACCTAAAGATAGTGCTTGAACCTTTGCAACTGTGCGCGATTCGAGTTAAAAATAGTCAGCATACTCTTAAAATCTCATCTATCTACTGTCCAGCGCGTTACGAGCTTGAAAAAATAGATTTTACTAACTTGTTTGAATCGCTTAAACCTTATTTCATTATTGGCGGTGATTTTAATGCGAAACACACGTTCTGGGGCTCAAGATACAGTTCGAAAAAAGGTAGTATGCTTCATGGAGCAGGTATGGAGTACAGTTGTGATTTCCATTCGACGGGTAAACCGACTTACTGGCCAACTGATACTTCGAAAATACCTGACCTGATCGATTTTTTCGTTGTGAAAGGAATATCTACCAACCACATAAAAGTTAAATCTGTCGTCTGATCATTCCCCAGTTATTTTGACATTGAGCGAAAACTAGTCCATAACCTAGAGCCCGCGAGATTAACTGCTAAAACAACTAACTGGAAAGGATTTAGGAACGAAATTGAAGAAAATATTGAACTGAGCGTTCCATTTACGACACCCTATGAACTTGAGGTTGAAGTAGAAAGCTTCGTTGAGATCGTACAGCTCGCCTCTTGGAATAATACTCCCATTCCAAGGAAAACGCCGGACAGATACGGCTTACGATATCCTCCGGAAATAAAAGAATTGGTAAAGGAAAACAGAAAAGCGCATACAAAATGTCAACAGAGTCGTGCTCCACATCAAATTCGGGCTCACGCTAAAAGGCATCCAAACAATAGCCGGCTTAGAAGGTATTACGATAAACTATGTCGAGAACTGATGACCGAAATTCCTCTTTGCAGAGATGATTATTTCAGAAGCAAACTAACACAGTATACTGGGAACTCTAGAAAAGAATGGGGAGTGGTAAATGAAATATTAAATAGAAAAAAACCCAACCTTGATATTGCAATCATTAAGAGCAAGGTTAATGTAACTGAACTTTTAGAGATCGCTGATTTATTTAACATTTTTTTACTAATATTACTAGCCACGTTTAGAATTTTCCGTGGGGAAAAATGAGGCGACGTGAAATAGCGCCCTATGAAATAAGGCCACATTCAAAATATGGCCTTATTACCATGGAAAAATAGAAATAATGCCCACAATAAACCACATTTATCCATGAAAATAAGGCCACATTTATGGAAAAAGAAAAAAAAACTAAAATATGGCCTTATTTTCATATTAATATAGAAATAAAGCCACATTTTCCCGTTGACAATAATAGGTAGTAGTAAGAAATGTTGGTATAACTACGACTGGTGGCCCGCACAAAATTGTTCTGGAATAGACTTAGCCCCAGACGCCTGCCTGACAGTTGTTGACAGACCTTTAGCGGAGCGACGAAGTCGCGTGAGCGGCTAAACTCCTCAGGAAAGCGGAGTTTAAATAAATGAATCCAATCATATCGAAAATTTTCGAGAGGATTTTATTAAGGCGTCTCCAACCGGTTATAGAAGAAAATAATCTTATCCCTGACCACCAGTTTGGGTTCAGAAGTAAGCATTCGACGATTGACCAGGTGCATAGAATTGCTGACGTAATCGAGAAAGCACTTGAAGAAAAAAAGATTTGCTCAAGTGTATTTCTTGACGTCTCGCAAGCATGATGGCTTGAAATGCAAACTACGACAAGTTCTCCCTGTTATCCCTTATACGATATTCTAGAATCATTCTTCTTCCTTTTATCAGCGAGGCTATGATCCGAAAACAAGGGATCACAGCCCTCCCACTTCACCGCATTTCTACTGATCCGCCTGTGGTGTTCGCCTACGATATTCTAGAATCATATCTCGGGAATAGACTCTTTCGTGTTAGACATGGAGTCGAATACTCCGAGATTAAAGAAATTTCGGCCGGCGTACCGCAAGGAAGCGGTATATACTCGTGATATACCGAACGGAGATGGCATTATCCTTGCTACGTTTGCCGATGACACCGCTATCCTAGCAGTAGGTAAAACAAACAAAGAAACGACTGCAAAATTGAAAAACGCACTGAATAAAGTAAATGAATGGACGAGGGATTGGCGGATCGCCCTCAACGAATTTAAATCTGTTCACGTGAATTTCACTTACAAGAGAACTAATGACTAGCCAATTTTCCTAAACTCGGCCCGAATACCTTTTGCAAACGAGGCCAAATACCTGGGAATGACACTCGACGCAAGTCTGAAATGGAATTCGCACGTGAAAATGAAACGAAAAGAACTCGAAATCAAATATAGAGAAATGTACTGGTTACTCGGAAAACATTCCCAGCTCTGTACTGAGAACAAACTGCTTTTATACAAGCAAGTGCTAAAGCCGGTGTGGACCTACGGTATACAACTTTGGGGTTGTACCAAGAAAACAAATGCAAATATTTTACAAGCTTTTTAAAATAAAGTGCTAAGAGAAATTGTCCAAGCACCGTGGTATACTAGAAACGACGATATCCACAGGGATCTCGGAATTTCGACAATCGAAGCTGAAACTAGAAGCTTCGCGAGAAAGCATAGAAACCGACTAATCGGACATGTCAACAATACAGTCGTACAAATTTTGGATGAGAGCAATTTATTGCGCCGACTACAAAGGACGAAACCTTTCGACTTGGCGAGATAATGACTAACCTCTAGATTGTGGAATATGCAGGATCTTTCAGTGGAAAGTAACCTGCCAAACGTTTTTATTTCATGATAGACAAATTGCTTGATAAGTTAATACTTAGTTGCGATATCTAACCAATTTATATCGAAGGGTGGTGTTTTTAAAGTCAGTAAGAATCTGACACTACTATAAGCATGCGCATGTTATATTGCTCATAGTGTCTATGGAAGATTTTTCACCTACCCTCAAAAAAAAAATAAAAATAATAATAATATTGACCCTCCGAAACTGTGTGGGACCAGCCTTGTACTCACAGACAAGGCCATATATCTGGGTTTCATTCTAGACAAGAAATCAAAGTGGAAACCCAATACCCTGACAAAAAGCTGTAGAAAGTAACCGGGGACTACAGCTACGAATTACATGCTAGCTCTACGCATCCGTTATCAGGCCAATATTTACGTATTGGTCGGCATTGGACAAAGCCTGTATATGCATTAGTGGTGCGGCGCTTAACACATTGTCCATATAATGCCCTTAAACATTTATAGCAAACCAATGGCAGCCAGAGCAGCCATACTCATTCTGAAGAATTCCTCCCGCAAGACACCGACAACACTCCACCACAACTCCTATTCGTCAAATACTTTGAGGCCACCATCCCCTACAGGCTCGACTGGGAAGATAATATTAGGTTACAATGGGAGTTTTTATACATACCTCTACACAGATGGCTCTAAAACAGAATCTGGATTAGATGCAAGTGTCTTCTCCAAGGACTTAGACATAAAGATCTCCTTCTGCCTCCCCAGCCACAGGCGGAGATAAGCGCGATTAAAGAGGTCCTATCTTAGCTGAAGTATAATGTGATGTCCAAGCGGTATATCACCATTTTTACCGACAGCCAAGCCGGGATTAAATCCGTAGAATATGTCACCTTTAATTCAAAAACGTTCTAGGGAACTGTAAGGCCGACGAACTCACCAAGTGTGCTACAACTCTACTGATTCTACTGGAGAAAGAGAATCTCGGACATGACTCTCGCCACCTGCAAACTATTACTCAAACTGAATGCGATTGACACCACCAATGGGCAGATGGCCTGAGGTGGATCACCAACGTTCAAACTAAGGACGCTCATTAGTATTATAGTAAGTGTCATTACAGGACACTGCATCACCGCCCGGCACGTCAGGAGGGTAGGCATCCTTTCAAATGACTTTTTCGGAATCTGCCTGGACGAAGAGGAGGAGGAAACGATTATTCACCTCCTCTGTACGTATCCGGCTCTCTCCAATTGAAGAAAAACACACCTTGGAGCCAACTTCTTCGATGAGCTTGGCGAACTTGCAAACATAAACATCAGATGTCTCCAGCGCTTTATAACAAAATCGGCTGGCAGGTAAAAAAGGGAATACTTAGATCATACAGTATGTCCGTTATGTAAATCAGATATACCATATGTCTTATTACATAATTCTGTGTCGAAGTTCATTCAGATACTTACTTACTCAGGTGATGCTACATTTCGGGGTGAACCTGGGACTCGGTCATTAGCTAATTGCTTTCAGTTGTGCATTCCAAGTTGGCTGATGTCCTCTTGAACTTGTGCCCTCTACTGCGCCGTCCCGTCGCGTCGTTACATTCGAAGACTGCGGGCCGGAGCGTTGGTGTCGATTCGCTCTACATGTCGTACCCATCTCAAACGTCCAATACGCAGTTTTTTGATTAGGCTCGTCATTGAATCGTCTTTTCCAAAGTTCGTCAACACACTCAGATGCTCTTTCGTATGCCGGACGTCTAGGCTGCACAATATAATCCATTTCTGAGTCATAATCCATACGTACATATGTATGTATGTATATACCTGTATGTACTCGTGTGTCCGGACCATTTAAATTGTTATATTTATCTACTCTAATCAGAACCCTTATACGTAGCTTCATTGATCATGAGACCAGTGCTTATTTGTGGAAGGGTTCGCACGTGCTTAATGTGTAAATATTTTTTGTGGGCAGCTCTCAAGCAACGGTTTGCCTTGCAACATTAAACGTTGCCGAAGATCTAAGTTATTTTTAAAACTGATGCTTATGTTGTACTGAATAAACTGATGGGCGGTACACCACTACTAAACTACGTTATTAATAGTACTATCGATTGTACGATGTACAGCTGTCGTTATTTCCATCACTGTAGGGTGGGAGTATTCTAAACTGCCTTGCATCCGGTATTCTCCATTTTCATTAATTTGTTTATAAATAGTTTTTGGTGAAAAAAATATCTTCTTTATCCGAATTGATGGTGTGCTTAAGATTTTATCTCTTCTGTTGAGCTGCGGTAAATGAATAATAGCAGAGATAATTCGGGGTCTAATAATATACACTAGTATCGCGTTTGGTCGAAATTCGACCTCCCGTGCAAAGAATGCAAAAGGATTTAAGCTCATACAGCCATGAACGTGATCAAAATGCTTTCATTTAATTGGTTAAAGCGTTTTGTATGGGGAAATCATGTCTGTTCGTCCCTTTGTTTTACCTGCCTTAACGGCAACATACGCACATGATTTTTATTCTGTGCACATCTATGGGACAGTACATTTCGAATGATATAAGTTTCATTGCTCTCCTTTTACTCGTATAATAAATACAAAAAAAACGTACGATAAATTTCGTGTTCACGTATTAATATATATGATACTCGTATGTACATTATACATATCTCTTAAAATTATTAGTGCAGATTTTAGAAGGCTACAACGCTGCAATAGGACTTTCGATCCGTCATTTTTTTTTAAAATGTGGTGCCATGGTAGGTTGCATCATTGCTATGCATGGCTTTATCAAAATGACCAGAAAGATACCGTCAAATAATGTCTCATGCAAGAAATCACCAATTGTGGACTTTATTATACGTACTCTTCAAAGTGCACTAACGCACAAACTATTACAATGAAACGGAGCAAGCGGTGATGTGATTTTGGACATTAAGGCATAGTGCTGAGCTGATACATTGCATTAAACATGAACATGAATTCATGAGACGAACTGAACAGTCAACTTTATAATGTATGTATGTAAGGACTTCGGAAAGTAAATGTCGAGACGACACACTTTTAAGCTTTAGTTAAATTCAGGAGCTTCATTAATTTAAAATATGTAAGTTTAACACTGTAGGTAAAATAGGTTTACATATTTCAGTAAGCAGTGTCTAAGCACTTATAGGTATTTCGGCTCTTTGTTCGCTGTGTTGATCTACTCTCTATCTTTTCAGGTATGTTTGTCTTCCTAGTTGTCGTTGGGACATTTTCGGCAGTCATTAGGGTTATAGGGATAGTGTGTCATGAGTGGTACTAGCGAATAGAAGTGTTTTTTTTTTTTTTATCGGTCCAGCTAAAGTCAGCTAAAACAACGCTCAATTACGCTCTGCAAAAGTTTATGTTTTCGGCAAATCTAATCCTAAAGCATTTTGATATAACATATAATCTATCGAAAAAAGTCCGGTGCATAATTTATTTGCTAATTGCCCTTGCAATTGTGTTATCCATTGCGCCAAAAAGTTTCTCTCTCGCCAATAATGTCATCTACAGCGGGCATATCAACACGAAACAAAACACAAAGAGACGCTCTCGCTTCTCATGCTGGCTCTCCCTCATCATCAATAAAACTTCTGGGAAACGATAAAGGAATGATTACTATTAAAGTATTAGAAGATCAATTAGCTAAACATTCCGCAACTTTGCAACGTAGCTTTGCTGAAAAAATAAACAAAATGCGATCTGAATTTGTTCTCAAAATCGAAGAAGTTAAGGAAAGCTGGGCTCAACGTTTCGAGAGTATCAACAATGCGATCTCTAGCATAATTGCCCGTGTTGACAAAATTGTAGAAGACACCTGTGCTACGACTCAAATGCAAATCGCTGAGATCTTTGCTCTTCGAAAGCAAATCAATCATCACTCCTCACATGAAAGAAATGCTGTTCTGGTAGCTGCTGCGAATTATCGAAAAGAGTGCTAAAGCTGAGTGATTTTGGCATTGCATCCAATGACAGTTGTTACCTAAACGAGAGCTTAACCAAGCATTCACGCTCTCTTTTACAAAGTGCACTTGGTCTAAAGAAAACGTAGTTGTCTGTGGGGATTTCAATGCACACCTGCTTAAAAATGATTCTCGAGCTTTATATAAGATCTTGCTTCTTCCGTGGGACTCCAAATATTTAATGTCAACTATCCAACGCGATTTGCGAAAGATTGCACCCCTAGCCTCCTCGATCTGGCAATTGTATCTGATCCTTCATATGTTATTCTCTTCGAACAGCTTTCGCTTGATTGTATCTCTGATCATGATCTCCTATTTTGTACCTACAATATTAACTTGGTCCCATTGACGTTCACCTTGGAATGTCTGCTGTTTAGCTTCTGACCCTGATGCCAAGCTGAACTATTTTCAAGAAATAGTCACAGAGTTATATGATCAATATGTACCATTTAAAACGGTTAGTGTTCGTAATAACAGCTGTCCTTGGTTTACGACCAAAGTTATCAACACCATCAAAGCTCGTAATAAGCTTTATAGCAAGCGGAAACATAGTCCATCAAATTCTAATTAGATCGCTTATAAAATGTTACGTAACCACTCGACTGTGATAATAAGGAACTCTAAAAGAAATTACTTCGCCTCTTAACTGAACACATCCCTCCCCCCCAAATTGGAGTAATCTGCGACAAAGGACTTTAGTTTTAATTTGCTTGAAAGCTCTAATCCGTCCTTCCAGGCAGTAGACGGTTTTGAAATCCAGTCAGTTACCGAGAATGAAGTTATAAACTGTGTTGCGACCATTAAATCAAACGCTGTGGGTGAAGATGGGGTGCCACTGCGGTTTATAAAACTGATTCCGCCTCACATCGTATGCCACTTGACCCATATTATCAACCACTGCATCACAACATCTACTTTCCCCAAATCCTGGAAAATTGCTCGAATAATACCTGTTGCCCAGAAAGCTACTCCGATATCATCCGCTGATTTTAGACCAATAAGTATTTTACCGTGCTTGTCAAAAGTCTTTGAGAAACTTATAGCAAAACAGATTCTTCAACACCTGTCTTTTAATAACCTTTTATATGCTGGCCAATCTGGTTTCATATCAATCATATCATTCAATATAAGACAGGATTTTGATAAAGGATATGTTACGCTCCTTTGCTTGCTCGATTTCTCAAAGGCTTTTGACAAAGTAAATCACAAAATTCTTTGTTGGAAATTGAAACATCTCTTTGGTTTTGGTGACAGCGCAGTGAGACTTTTTGGAAGTTTTCTTTCTGATAGATTTCAAAAAGTGGTAACGTGCCATTCTTTCTCAGCTCTTTTATTAGTGAAGCAGGGTGTGCCACAAGGATCAATTCTGGGTCCAATAATGTTTTGTATGTTTATTAATGAACTACCATCTGTCTGTAAGAATACATCGGTCCATCTCTATGCTGATGATGTTCAGCTGTACTTGTCTAGGCCACTCAATAATACAACTGAACTTGTGTGCAACCTAAATGAAGATCTTCGCAGTATTTATTTCTGGTCTATGGCTAATGGACTACTATTGAATCCAAATAAATCGCAGGTTATTCCTATTTCCAGCAAAAATGTAACATTCAACACGTTACCTGATGCCGTACTCTCTGGTAATAAACTGAAAGTTGTTCAAAGTGTAACCAGTTTAAGTTTTGTTATTAATTCAAACTTATCAGGATACGACAATACAAATTATGTGATAAGAAGAATATATGGATGCCTTCGAAAGCTGTGGGTTACTGCAAATTTTACTCCAATTGAAACCAGGCGAAAGCTTGTAATTAGTCTCATCTTACCCTTAATTACATATGCTGAGGTTGTATACTGCAATATTGATTCCTTATCCCAACGCAAGTTGCAAGTAGCATTTAATGATGCGGTAAAATACATTTACGGATTACGCAGGCATGATCATATATCACATCTTGCAAAAAGCTTATTGACCACAACTCTCAAACATTACATTGACGCCAGACATTGCATTTTCTTGCATAATCTTCTTCTTCTTCTTCTTCCTTTTATCAGCGAGGCTATGATCCGAAAACAAGGGATCACAACCCTCCCACTTCACCGCATTTCTACTGATCCGCCTGTGGGGTTCGCCTATTTGACCTCAGAAAATATCAGCAGGCCTGCCGATTTTGGATCACTCGGTTACTGAGGCCAATGAAATGCCGATGTTGTCGCATTTGTCTGATCCAGGCGTTTATAGGCCTGCCTTTCCTACATCGCGGTGTCTTTGGAACGTGCATTGATATTGCCGTTTTAACAGGGTTCAAATGATCTCTTCTTTGAACGTGGCAATACCAACTGAGCCGGTCGCGCTCTATTTTTTGTACGATGGTTTCCTTGATGTGAAAGCTTCCACGGATCTTCGAACTTCTTATTCGATCAAGCTTTGTCACTCCTGCTGTCATGCGAAGCATCTTCATCTCAGCTGCCGTTAATTTACTCTCATACTTTTTGTCCATCATCCAACATTGTGAACCGTATGTGAGCGCTGGACGTACAACTGCGGTGTAGAGCCTTCCTTTCAACTTAGGGGACATTTTTCCGTCACAGAAGATAGCGGAATTTTCTCGCCACTTTATCCACCCTACGCTTACACGATGATTGATGTCGTCATCACAAGTTGCTTTGCTATTGATCAAAGATCCCAGATATTTGAACTTTTCGCACTTGGGAAGCACTGTTCCATTCAAATAAATGTCTGGAATAGGCCTGAGTGGATCAGAGAACGGGCAGCACAAATACTCTGTCTTTTTTGAACTAATGCGATACCCATTTCCCTCCAAAACGTCCACCCACACATCAAGTGCTCGTTGCAGGGATGTAGGATCCTCACTTATGATGGCTCCATCGTCAGCAAAGAATAACTGATGTACCTTGGGGTCCATCACTTTACCTTCAAGCAGATAATCAAGAACTGTAATAAAGAGCAAAAGACTTAAAACGCTTCCCTGGTGTACCCCGACTTTGATTGGGAACTTTTCGGTTACTCCAGCGGGGCATCTTACTTTCGTCTTTGCTCCTTCGTACATGTCCATAATCATCTGTACATAGGTTTCTGGAACCCCTCGATGTCTTAGCGCCACCCATATCAGATCTCGTGGTTGTCTGTCGAATGCCTTTTCAAAGTCAACCAATACAATATGCAAATCCCTTAAGGAATCACGATGTTTTTCCATTATGATCCTTATACTTTGGATTGCATCTGTGGTTAATTTACCCGAGACAAACCCGCACTGATCATCAGATAACCGTATTATTTTTCGCAGTCGGCCACCTAATACCCGCTCAACGATCTTCATGGTGTGTGACATCAGCTTGATCGAACGGTAGTTATCACAGTTTCGCGTATCACCCTTCCCTTTGTATACAGGGAGAAGGTAACTTTCCCTCCATTCATTCGGCATTGGGTCACCTCTCACGAATTTGGAGATGAGAATTCTGAGCCATCTGAACCCGATGTCTCCCATCTTTTTCCAGAACTCAGAGGGTATCTCGTCTGGCCCAACCGCTTTTCGTTTTTTGGAGTATTTGACCGCCTCACTAACTTCTTCGACTGTAATGTCGGATATTTCTTCACAGTTAGGGGTGGCTCTTGGAAAGTATAGCCGGGGAAACTGTTCATTCAAAAGCTCTTCACAATACTGCCGCCACCTCTGCAGAATTTTGTCGTCATCCACAAGAAGCTGGCCATGAGCATTGCTAATGAACTTTGGCGAACGAATCTCCTGAGCATTGTTCCTTCTTTGGGCGGCTATTTTGAAGATAGTGGCACTCTTGTTCATATTGCGTCTTCGCAGCTCCTGGATAGCCTGGTTTGCATCAGCAACCGGGGAAAATATTTTCTCCAGCTCCCGATACAGGCCCTCCGTACTCTCTGCTTGAAGCTGGGCGCACTTCTTCTTCGCTTTTTTCTTGCAGTATCTGTATTCCATTTCGAGGCGAGCTTTTTCGTCACTATTATTAGAGGGGCACTTTGACCAAGCTTTGAAAGCCGCTTTCTTCTCATTTATCACTTTCTTAGCTTCATCACTCCACCACCATGTTTCTTTGGCGTGTTGATGGTGGCCTTTTGAAGCTCCTAACAGTGATTTGTCCTTCTTTAAGCAAGTTCGCTGTAGGGAATCCCACATATTTTGTGCTCTACACTCTTCATCCTCAGCTCCGTTGATGGTGTGAGAGAGGTAATTTTTCATTACGAAAACAAAAGCTTCGCCTTTTTCTTTGTCCAGATTGTACCACTTGATTTTCTCAGAGACCCTTGTTTGTTTGCTTTTCTTTGGTGTTTTCATAAAAATTTCTGTTAGCAGAAGACGGTGTTGACGAGCGATTGCCTCTCCCAGGATCACTTTGCAATCTTTTACCCGAGGCTTCATGAAACTGGCTACCAAATGATAGTCAATCTGAGTTTCATCTCCACCACTGCTGTAAGTGATCAGGTGTCGGCTTTGCTTGATGAACATGGTATTTAACACGATAAGACCGTGTGATTTGCACATGCTTAGGATGTCTGCACCAGGAAGGTTCCTGGTGCCATATCCTAGTCCCCCATGGCAGTCTTCATAGTCTTCGTTTGATTTCCCGACATGTCCATTTAAATCTCCTCCAACAAACAGAAATTCTTCCTTTGGGATGTTCTTAAGGAGATTGTGGAAATCTAACCAAAATGCATCTTTATCTTTCTGATTGCACCCATTGTGGGGAGCATATGCACTGACAATATTCCACACCTCTCCTTGTATTACTAGTTTGAGAGACATCAAACGGTCGCTGGACTTCGAAATGCTCAAGACGTTTTCAAGTAGCTCTGCCGCAAGGATGATACCGATTCCGTTCTTAGACTTTTCCGTTCCGTAGTAGAACATCTTGTAATCTTTTGTCCTAACGTCCAAGAAACGCGCCCGATTCCCGGTGTTTTTCCATTTCGTCTCTTGGACACACAAGATGTCCACCCGCCTTCTATTCATCATCTCTTCCAGCTCGTAACTTCGACCGGTCATGCTTCCAACGTTCCAACTCGCGACCCTTAAATTGCGTCCAAACTGTTTCATTATGTTGCTAGCCCCCGGAATCCGTATAGCTCTGACCCGAACATTTCTGCTCGGTCCAGGATCAGTACCATGCACAGCAGTGGTAGTGCCTGGCGGGGTAGTGCCTTTCCTTTTTGCAAGTATTATCATAATGATACAGTTTTGCAATACAATTTTTGCACCATATTGCGATGGTGTTTGTTGTTTGACACGTGCATGCTCCTGTTTCAGTATTGTTTGATCTTTCTTTTGTGACACCGGTGATCTCCAGTCGTGTCAACCCACGGACTCGCATGCACACTTGTGGGAGGGTTTTTATGGTAGTATATGTGTCGCTGGGCTCACTTGGGTGTTATATTGCCTAGATCTGATTTGTCCCCTTAGTCGCCTTTTACGACAAGCGCTAGTTGTTGGGGGGCGCTGCAGTGATAGTCTTAACCCGTCCCTGCACGGGGATTTTCTTGCATAATATAATAACAAATAAGACTCCTGTGTATTTATATGAAAAACTTAATTTTGTCCGGTCCCGTAGAACATTATGTTTAATTCCTTCACGTTTCCACTATTTGAACTCGTCGCGTTTATTTTTTATTTATGCTATCAAACTATGGAACTCACTACCAATAAGTATCAGAACTATTTCCAATGCCACTCGCTTTAAAAGTGCACTTTCTTTATATTTCTCACTCCTACCTTAAAATCGTAACTATTTATATAACTTTTTCTTTGTATTGTATACTCTAAACATTTTTCAATTTTGTAACTCTAACTCTTTTGGTTTGTAAATTTTCCACTTTTAATTGAATTTATTTTCTCATTGCATAATTCTAAGTACTATAAAAGATATTTATCTTAATGTACCTATAATATATATATAAATAAATAAATTGAAATTTAAATTGAAATTGAATTGAAATTGAAATAACTGATGTGGAAACGGAAGTAGAACATCTTTTTCATAACAAAAAATTCTTAGCTCAATGTATTTTCATACTAGCTTGTGCTAGTTATGATATTTAATAGCATTTGAGAGTACTAGATATTACAAGTGGAGAATACTACAATATATTGTAATATTCTTGCTAGGGTTCATAATAATTTATTCTTTATCAATCTCAACTTTAAATGATTTTACAAATTCACTTTTAATCAAAATGTCGTTTCTTCTCAATACCAACTTTTAAATAATTAACTCTCACAGTAATCGAACTTGTTAATAGCTATTTTTCATTCTATCGACTGTATCACATCTGTTGTTATATCATCATCACTACATCGTATTAAAAAAAGTCCCCAAAGTCGCCATGTATGCGCTAATCTCGAGAACCACTGAAGGAATTTGAATGCGATTTCCATTGTTATGATATGCATCTCCCCGGGAAGGTTGTTGTGTACCAAAAATTGCTCTACCACTTACAGGAACAGAGCATTCGAGGTCTAAGTGACAGAAAGGGGGTTAAAATCACATTCACACGGTCTTAACTCAACAATGGCTTCTTGGATTTAAAAAAAAATGAAATAATTTTTAGTAGGTTAGATTTGATTAGATTTTATTTGCTTCAATTTGCAGTTTATACATACTTTTAACAAGAAACTTAAAACGCATGGTAATGCCGGCTGCCTGGTTAACAATTATTATAATTATTTTTTTGAAAGTTTGCAATAAAAGATTTGTTAAGAGAATCATACAAAATAACAAGATAAATAAATTCAAAGGTTTTCATCAATTATCCTTCCACGGTAACCTAATGCAAGTCTGGAATAGTTTGGGTATCTGCAAGAGTATCACTGCCGAAGAAAATCTTCCTTATGCAGAGTATCCTCCCTTTCAGCCAAGTTGCATAAGCAGCATAAAACAGGAAGTTCATCGCGATGCGGGATGTAGTTAATATGGAGAAGTTCACCCCAAAGTTAAAAAATCATAAAAAAAAAAATCATCATACCTAAGCTGTAGGTTGTGACATAATCGACTATATATTTGCCTGTGTACAGATCCCGAGGCATCGCTCCCTGTAATGTATCGCATCGATGCGATAAGCCGATAGAGTTCTGATTTCCAATCGGCGAACACAGAGCTACTTAGGTTCAGTTCTATGCCACAGCCATTTGCGAGTTCCAACCATTCTCTGTACCAGCCGGTCCTACTGCGGATTATATGAAGAGCTGCTTTCTTTGGCAGTCGGTCGTTGTTCATATTAAGGTCCTTTAAGATGTAATCGACTTGTAGGTTCAGTGCATTAACATATAATTGGGCGTGTTTGATGGTAGTCGAAATATTCGCTTGACGTAGAACCACAGTAACTTACCTATAGTTTCATAATATTAACAGCCCCACACTTAAGCTCCATAGAATAAAAAGGCTCCCGCCGCTTCTTCAGAAACCTTGAACTTATTGCTTGAGCAATGTTTTTGTTGGCGAAGCATCTCTTCCACGTCGAGCCGATTACAGTTTTGGATTTGAAAAGCTTCTTCTTTAAATGTTTTTCCATGCACAAATTCTTCTTGACATAGACACCTTGGTATTTATACTCATTTACTACTTCGATAATTAAGCCATTGTAGTACCACCTTTCATTAGCGCAAGCCCTTCCTCCACCTCTCCTGAAAACCATTACCTTTGATTTATCCAGATTCACCAGCAAGTTCCATAAGGTACAGTATTCGTGCAGTCTATTGATCATCATCTGGAGAGATTCCGGCGTGTGTGCTAGTAAAACGATGTCATTTGCGAAAAGTAAGGTCTTAATTCGGTGACTAGTGTACTCAATGCCTGCAGGAAGGCAGTGGATCACATCTTCGATGAACAAAGCAAAAAGGGATGGACTCAGCGCACATCTTTGTCTCACTCTCGATCTAGTCCTGAACCATTCCGAAAGTTTTTCACCATTTTGCACCGCTGCTCGTATTTCACCTTAAAGATTTTGAATCACTCTGCCAAACTTCCGCGACATTCCCATGCCATACAGTTTATAAAACAGTTCCTCCCGATCTACTGTGTCGAATGCTGCCCTAAAGTCGACGAAAGCAGCATATAGTTTTCTCCCTTCCCTGAGGAAAGATTCAGCAATGCTCCTTAGGACAAAAATGTGGTCAATACTGGAGTAACCCGGCCTGAATCGGGTTTGATGTTCGTCCAATAATTAATTTATTTTCAGTAATCTACCTGTTCATTCGGCGTTGTAGAACTATAAGATCTTCATCCAATGAAGATCTTATAGGATGAATTCAGGAACGCGATGCCTCTATAATCTGATGGATCCGATATATTACCTTTCTTTCATTTAAAAATACTATTGTAAACGCGTTGGAGATGATTTATTAGATTAGGAGTACAATATTTATAAAATTTGACCGTTTTATCTGATCTTGGAGCCTTTCCATCCTTCAGTCCGCTTAAAGCTTCAATTATCTCTACCTGAGTTATTGCAGCATCTAAGATTGCACTCTCGAAAGCAGCATACTGAAAACTGAACCTATTAAGTACCGGGTTCAAAAGTTCCTTAAAATGCGCAAGCAGAATATCTGGACTTAGTTCGTTTCAGATAGTAAGCTTTTTACCATTCAGCTTCGCGATTAATTTCCAGAAATCGGAAGCATTAGTACAGAGCGTGAGTCGCCGAGACCCCGATTCGAAACGGCTTTTCTTTTTTCGTGCACATAACGTCTTATACATATGCACTATTTGGCTCTGTATATAGACTCCTGAAAAATCCTTCACCGGTGTCCCGGAAAGTTCTAAGCCACGCAAATGATTTTTGTCTCGCTTTCGCACTCCATATCAAACCATGGCTAAACATAATGGTGTCTAGTGCTCCTGTTTATTGTGGAGGTCGGGTAGGATTCTTTAATAATTGCCTCAATATCACCGAGGTCGAATTCGTTTTGCATCCGTAACCTTAGATCAAGCTGCCTCCGATATATGGAACCTTTTTTCCCCATTGCATTGAAGTTTGGGTAGTAGCACCATACGTCTAATTCCTTGAGTTTCATTTATATCCAGCCGGAACGTTACTTACTTACTTACTTAGGTGGCGCTACAGTTCGGGGTGAACCTGGGCCTCAACCAGCAAGCCACTCCACTTAGCTCGGTCTTTAGCTAATTGCCTCCAGTTGCGCACTCCAAGTTAGTCGAGGTCCCCTTGAACTTGTGCGCGCCACCTACGGCGATGATTCCCTCTACTGCGTCGTCCCCCGGAATTAGATTCGAAGACTCTGCGGGCCGAAGCGTTGGCGTCCATTCGCTCTATATGTCCTAGCCATCTCAGACGTCCAATACGCAGTTTTTTGACTAGGTCGATGTCGCTGTACATCTTCTGAATCTTCTTCTCCAAAACCCGTCAACGCAAACACGACCGAAAATCTTACGAAAAAATTTTCTCTCGAAGCGACCAAGGATATCTTCATCCTCTTTTAATAAAGTCCATGTTCCAGCGCCGTAAGGCAGGACTGGGACGATCAGGGTCTTATACAGAGTCTCCTTAGTTGTTTGAGATAGGGATTTACTGTTGAATTGCCTTATAAGCCCAAAAAACAGCGATTGGCAAGAGCTATTCTTCGCTTGATTTCTGCGCTGATGTGGTTCTCAGAATTAATAGCAGAGCCAAGGTAGACAAAGTCTCTTACTACCTCGAAGTTATAGCTGCCCACTGTGACGTTTTGTCCAATTCGTCGGTGTTGGTTTTCCATTCTTGTTGACAGCATATACTTGGTTTTGCCCTCGTTTATCGCTAAACCCATTTTGGCCGCTTCAGCCTCAATGCTTGCAAACGCACCAGTGACAGCCCGCTGAGTTCTTCCGATAATGTCTATATCGTCGGCGTATGCAAGCAGTTGTACAGACTTGTAATAGATTGTGCCTCCGGTTTTGGCTTGTGAGTTCTGCACAATCCGTTCAAGTACAATGTTAAAGAAGTCACATGACAGCGCGTCACCTTGTCTAACACCTTTTTTGACATCAAAAGGTCTCGGTGAGGTCATTACCGACCTTGATGGAGCAGCGAGCGTTATCGATCGTCAGCCTGCACAGACGGACAAGTTTGGCAGGGATGTCAAAACTAGACATGGCTCTATAAAGCTCTTCTCTATAGATGCTGTCATAGGCGGCCTTGAAATCGATAAAGAGGTGATGAGTATCGATTTGGAATTCTTGGGTTTTCTCCAGGATCTGCCGAAGTGTGAAGATTTGATCGATGGTGGACTGGCCTGAAACCGCACTGATAGGGTTCAATCAGGCTGTTGGTAAAAGGTTTCAGGCGTTCACACAATATCGCAGAAAAGATCTTGTATGCGATGTTGAGGAGACTGATGCCTCTATAATTGGCGCAGTTGAGGGGGTCTCCTTTCTTGTGGATCGGGCAAGCGATGCTGAGGTTCCATTCATCAGGCATACTCTCGTCTGACCAAATCTTAGAGATGAGTTGGTGTATGCACTCTACCAATTCATCCTCAGCTGCCTTGAAAAGTTCGGCCGGTAAGCCGTCAGGTCCAGCAGCCTTGTTGGATTTTACCTTGGATATTGCTATCCTCACTACGTTTTGGTCAGGTGTATGGAAATTTTGACTATCATCGCCTATGTTGAATGGTTTATTCCGCCTGACAGCGGGATGTTGGTCTTCGTCGCCGTTATGCAGTCTGCAGAATTAGTTTTTCCAAATTCTCAGCACCGGCTGTGATTCTACTACGAGGTTTCCATTTTCATCTCTACAGGTTTCTGTACGGGTATTGCTCCTTTGACACGTTCTTTTTACCTTTTGGTAAGACTTCCGTACATTGTTCCTGGAGTATAAACTCTCGCGCTTCTCAGGCTCTTACTACTTCTTTTGGAGAAGCCGATGTTCTTCCCGTCTACTTTGCTCGTAGAGCTCACGAGCAGCTCTCGTTTTCCTTTGCAGCGCCGCTTTGTATGCTTCTTGTTTTGCTGCATGCACTCGCCGGCATTCTTCGTCAAACCAGGGGTTTCGCGGTGGTGGGCGAGCGAGACCCAGCACATCAGTCGCGGCGTTTCTGATGGCATGTGGGCAGCGTTGCCACTGGTCTCCGCCACTAGATGCTGGCGGCATTTCAGGATACGCGTTCAGCGAAGAGTCTGGCGGTCTCTTGCGATTGTAGCTTTTCGACGTCAAATTTCCTCACAGTATTTCGTTGATTTCGCTCCGTTCTGGATATCCGCATCCGTACCTTGGCTACAACTAGGTAGTGATCCGAGTCCACGTTGGCTCCTCGGAAAGTCCGGACACCCAGAATACTGGAAGAGTGCCTTGCATCGATCGCAATGTGATCGATTTGGTTGACGATTTTTCGATCAAAGGAGAGCCATATTCCTTTGTGAATATCGAGACGTGGGAACCGCGTACTAGCTACGACAAAGTTTCGCCCCGCTGCAAAGTCGATTAGCCTGAGTCCGTTGTCGGATGTGTTGTCGTGCTTTCCGACCACGCTACTAAAGATGTCCTCTCTTCCTAGCTTTGCGTTAAAATCACATAGGATTATTTTAACGTCGTGTCTAGGGCATTGCTCATACGTCTTGTCCAAGAGCTGGTAGAAGTCGTGCTTTGTCGCGTCGTCCTTCTCCTCATGAGGGGCGTGAACGCATATTAGGCTAATGTTGGCAAATTTAGCCTTGATACGGATAGTCATAAGGCGCTCGTTCACATGCCTGAAACTCAAGACTTCTTGCCTAAGTCTGCCTCCAATAACAAATCCGCACCCGAATAGACGCTGTCCTTTTTGTCTGTAGCAATCGCCGTAGTAGATGTCGCAGTTTTTCATACTCCTTTTGCCCGGCCCATCCCATCGCACTTCTTGGATGGCGGTAATGTCTGCTTTGAGACACTCTAGGGCCTCCGCAAGTTGTTCGGCTGCACGTGGTTTGTAGAGGGACCTAACATTCCACGTGCAGACACGAAGATCGTTGTCCTTTTTACGTTTGCTTGGGTCGTCAACAGTAAATTCATCCGTATCCAAGGCTGTTGGTTGCTTCGTAACCGAAGGTTTTTTACGTGGTAGGGAAGTTAACCCGACGGCACAACCCCCAACCTGGAGGACCAGATCCTTTTTTAGCAACCCCTAGGACGAGGGGCCGGATACACCGATGTCAGTAACCCACTTCGGGGATATGAGCGCTGCCGTTGGCCCATTAAGGGTTCATCCGCCACCATCTCTTTTTCAATACCCGTAGTATTGAAAATCCTCACAAGCCTCAGCTTCAAATATGTCGAAGTAGCTCCGGTAAGGTATCCGCTGGTCTGTAGACGTCACCGTTGATTCCATCGAGAGAATTCATCCACCGCACGTCCTCCTTCTGAGGACCTCTTGCTAGACTTCTGAGACGCATATTTCAGCCGATCAGGTCAACAAAAGATGCCTCGTCCAGTTAGACATATGCGCGCTGAAGTTCGCCCAGATGTGCTTACGCAGGTCCGAGTGTTCAGCTACACATATATCGTCAGACTCAGCAGACGCTCATCGTTAGTTCACTATCAGATAGCTATCAAGCGGGAACCACGGGGAGGTGATGATGCGGCTTTGCCCACCGGAAAAAAACTTAGTATATTTTATTTATTATTTTTGTAAGGATAATAAGTAAAACTTACAAACCACCTTAAAATAATCTTAAGCTAACTTAGGTAGGTAGGTAGGTAAAAGTGGCGGTTCTGTAAAAACCGAGACCCAATTAGCACAGTTGTGCCGTTTTGATACCACGACTCATGCGACCTTGGATATTGATGTGTGTTGGTGAGGAAAATCTAGAGCCATCCTGTGGAGTTTAAGAAGAGTGTAAGCTCATTTATGTTCTTACCCGAGATTTCCTCAAGTGAATTGTAGAAGGGTTTGCCTAATGCTTGATGTCTAGCCCTAGCTAGTGCTTGTTTCTTTTTCGGTGGCTATGTTGCAACTACGGCAGTGTGTATTATATGGGATACCTAGTTTGGCTGCATGCTCTCCTACCGGCCAGTGTCCCGTGATTATCGCGATTGTACGGGCAATGTCTTTGCGCGTTCTGTTCAAAAGGGCGGTTGTTTTGCTCTTGTTGTAGTTAGGCCACATCTTTCTGGATATGACGCAGTTCGTTAACCTGGACCATTTAAGGTTAGCTTTTCTAAGAAAGATTGAGGAGATGTTTGCCTTAATTGCTCCGAGCGGGGTGTGAACAAGTTCAGCAAGTGAGCAGTGAAGGGCTGAGCCTCGCCTGGCCAGTTCGTTAGTATGTTCGTTGCCATCAACGTTGCTGTGGCCTGGAACCCAGACTAGGGTCACCATGCATTGGCCATCTAGCGAGGCCAGCTCCTGTCGGTATTCTAGTACTAGTTTTGAGGAAATAGTTTCCGAGGCAATGGCTTTGATAGCAGCTTGGCTATCGGAGAAATATCGATTCTTTGCCTTGGTAGTGTATTTGTGTATGACTTGATTTGGCGACAGGCTTCGCGAATGGCGAGTACTTCCGCTTGAAAGACGCTGGCAGCGTCCGGGAGTCGGTACGACCTTGCGATGTTCACGGACTCCGAGAAAACACCCGCACCAACCCCACAGTCCATTTTTGACCCGTCGGTGTAGACTGTTAGATCGAAGCCACTGGTCGCCTGTCCATCTTGCCAATCTTTTCTTGTAGGGAATTGTACATCGAAACGCTTTGTGAAGTTCAATGTGGGGATGATGTAGTCTGTTGGAGTCGATATGAGTTCTCCTGGTAGAGAATCTAGGATATTGCTGTGTCCATAGAGTTTCGCAGTCCAACACTTGGACTCTCTGAGTCTGATTGCGCTGTGCGCTGAGATGTTTGTGATATGTAGATCTAGGTGTAAAAGGTGTAGCAGGACTGTTAGAGCGTCTGACGGAGTTGACCGTAGGGCGCCTGTGGTGCCTATGCATGCTGTTCTTTGCACCTTATTTAGTTTGGTTATGTTATAGGCTTTTTTAAGGGCCGGCCACCATACTATCGACCCGTAGGTAAGGATTGGGCGTACTACGGCTGTGTACATCCACAGGGTCAATTTTGGTTGCAGGCCCCATCTTTTGCCGAAGGTTCTGTTGCAGGCATACAAGGCTATACATGCTTTCTTTACTCCAGTTAAGTTTAGGGTCTAGAATAACTCCTAATTACTTAGCGCTGGAAGATAAGGAGAGTATCTGACCGTTTAATCGAGGAAGATTGAAGTCGGGTATTTTGGTTTTTGTGGTGAAAAGCATCAGTTTAGTTTTATTTGGGTTGACTCCAAGTCCACACTTTCTGGCCCATGCGGTAACTTTACTTAGAGCACTCTCCATGATCTCACTTATCACGGGAGGGAAAAGTCCCGACACTAAAATCACCATGTCGTCCGCATACCCAACTACTTTAATTCTTTCTCTGTCTAAGCATAAAAGGATTTTATTCATGACTATTAGCCATAGTAGAGGTGAGATGACTCCACCTTGGGATGTTCCTCTACTGGCAAATTTGGTTATGGTGCTGTTTCCTAGAGATGCCTGAATAGTTCTAGTGCTGAGCATAGAGACTATCCATTGACTTAGGTAGGTTTCTATGCCCAGCTCCGTGAGGGACTCTAGAATTACTTCAGTGTGTACATTGTTAAAAGCTCCTTCTATGTCTAGAAAGGTAGCTAAAGTGTATTCCTTATACTGTAGGGATTTTTCTATTGTTCGCACTACTTCATGAAGAGCTGTTTCTGTAAATCTTCCTTTGAGGTATGCGTGTTGGGATTTAGAAAGAGATGACTCGATTGTATCTCGCAGATGGTTGTCTAGAAGGCGTTCGAGGGTCTTCAAAACGAAGGAGTTCAGACTGATTGGTCTGAAATCTTTCGCGTTCTCATGTCCGCGCCTCCCCACCTTCGGAATGAAAACCACTCTCACCCGTCTCCATGAGTGGGGTACATGGTTATTTAGGATGCAGCCCCTGAAAATCGGCACGAGCCATGAAATTGCTACCTCTTGCATTTTTTGTAGCATAATGGGCAGAATGCCATCTGGGCCTGGCGATTTATAAGGGGCGAAGCTGCGAATGACCCAGAAGATTTTTTCTTCGGTAATAATGGGTATTATGTGTTCCCAGGATTGCAGGCATTGCGAACTGTTAGGCTCAGTGTAGCTGTCTTTACATCCGGGAAAGTGGGTGTGTATTAAGATCTTTAAGGATTCTGCAGTTGACTCCGTCCACTTACCATCCGACCTTTTCAGGAGGGATGGATTGGAATGATCCTTTGATAGAATCTTGCTGAGTCTAGCAGAGTCTTTGAGGGTATCAATTGATTAGGAATACTCTATCCAGGACCGTTTCTTGGCCATTCTGATAGCTTTTTTGTATATTTTAAGGCTGTCCGTGCAAGGCTGCCATATTTGCATTTGTAGCAGATATTGAAGGTCTCCCTAGTCAGTTTCCTGAGGTTAGAGAGTTCTTCGTTCCACCACAGAGGGAAGGTTTTTTTGCTGTATTTGACTGGACACGCAACTTTAAAAGCATTATTAAAGGCTTTTTCGAAAGTCTTTACTTTTGTGTCTAGTTCTGCAGTGGAGGTTATTAAAGCGTTTGGAGTTCTACGTAGCTTGGATCTAACGACTTGACTTAACTTTGTCCAGTCGGTTCTTTTGGGGTTTCTGTAGGGTTTGGGAGTCTCGATCTCGAGATCTACATTGAAGAGGATCCAATTATGGTCTGAAAAAGTCTTCAGATTGGATACTCTCCAGTTCTCGACTTTCATACTACTACTGTTATTAGAGAGTGTAACGTCTATGACATCTTCCCAGCCGTTGAAATTTTCCGTACTCGGAAAAATAAAGGTTGGAGAGTTGCCTTTGTTACATACTGAGAAGTTATTTGCAAGGATATATTCGAACAAGGACTCACCTCGCTCGTTGCTTTCGGAACTGCCCCATAGCACGTGCCTGGCATTTGCGTCGCAGCCCATAAGCAGGTTGGTCTTTGTTGTGGAGATAGTCGTTACCATGTCTTGAAATTCTTCTGGCGGTGATTGGCGGTCGTGTGCCATGTAGGCAGAGGAGATGTATAGGTCTGCACTACCTGCGTTCTCTATTTTGACCGTAGTTAAATCGGACGAGCTAAAATTTGGACATATAAAGGCTTTAATATGCTTTTTAGCTAGAATGCAGGTTCTTGGCTTACCATGATTTATGTTATTCCGGTTGTAAAAAAGGTTGTATTGATTGTCATTGAGGCCCTTAATGTTAGGGCCGTTTACCCAGGGTTCTTGGACAATGCTGATGTCAATGTTTTCCTCCTTTAGAAAAACCACCAGATTATCTGTAGCACTAATCGAGTGGTGCAGATTAATCTGGATGACTTTCAGCATTGGTATTATCAGTGTTATTTGTGGTTTGGGATGTAGTTTCAATCCTCATGTCCCCCAACAACTTGTTGGCATCGTCGACTTCGTCTAAGTCGTCAGTGAGACCAGAGGATCGGAAAATTTTTACTTTGGCATGCCTGATGCCGAAGCGGAGTTTGCATCCATTCTTCTCAATGGAGACGGCACTGTCTTCATTGATAAGAAGAAGGAAGGAGAGGGTATTGTTGTGGGGTTCCTCAACCTTGATAACTTTCCAGTCATCCATGGGAATCGTAGGGTTATGCAGCTTCAGGCAATTTAGTAATAGGTTGTCGTTAATGGGCATGTTAGGGAGCCAAATGCGGATTCTCGGTCTCCTCGGAATCTCTCTGGCCAGGATCAGCTTGAGCCTCAAGCCGTCCCATGCGTCACGGATCTTGTGAACGCAGCCGCTTAGGAATTCCTTAGAGAAGGCGTCCTCGCATTTAATGACCCTGTACCCTCGTATGATCTCAGCTGAGTCGAAGCAGGGCAGCGGTCCTCCTTGGTTATTAATAAGATGGTCCATGACCATCTGGGATAGTTTGACTTCGATGGCTCCCCAGACTTCAGTCACTGCCTTGCCGTCGGTAGAGAGCTCGTCTACCAGGGCGACTTGGAGGTCGTCTCTGACAACCTCGCTGACAGTTCGTGTCGCTTGGAAAGCCGAGGAGGTAGAAGGTTCATTGGGGTTGGGTGTTGACAGCTTAGGGACTTTGATCCTTTGGGAATCGGACTTAATTCCCTCTTGGGATCGGTTGCGCTTTGCTGCATCACTTTTGGAAGGTTGTGGGGTATTGCGGTAGTTGATGTACTCACCAATAACCTTCTGGAATTTGACTTTATCGGCCAGGCCCCGTTCGGAAGCCGTGCCGTCCACCTCCTTCTTAGTAATCTTACCCAGAATGAAGATGGCACGCTGGTACGCGCTTTTCCTACGGTTGCTGGCCGACTTGTGAGAGTAGGGTGCTTCGCGCTTATGGGCACTAAGTCGAGTGTCCAACGCTGTGGTTGTAGTGGTTGTTAAAGGTTTGGGGAGCGTCTCGCTCTCCGCCGTCTTTTCCTGGCTGGAAGCGAGCAGTTCGTCTTCCGATGAAGTGCCAGGAAATTAATTTTTTTTTGTTTTTTTTGTTGTATTTTTGTTTTCATTTTCTTTTGTTTTGTTTTTGTTCATTTTTAAATTTTTGGATTTTGGACCCACGAGTAATACGGAATTACGGTCAGTTCCGACAGCGCCGTAGTATCGGGATAAGGCAAAATACGACGGACCCCGCCTGTGCGTCCGAAGGAGCTCGTTAGAGACTGGTTCAACCCCCAGCCTTGCATTCTTGGGCACGGTTTCGTGCATTAAGCGCTCACTCCACCACTGAAATCAGGTACCTCGATCCGATGACCAAAAAGCATAAATAGAAAATTAAGCTATTGAGGAGCTAAGAATTCTCTTTAATGCCTCCTGGTCTTGGCTAATCCCATCTTGACATCGTACAAGACTGCTGTGGTGGTTATTTCCGGCTGGCACCCACGTGGAGGGTTAGGGTGAGGATTTTTGCCAGCCTAAGCTAACTTAACTACGTTGTGTAATTAACTACACACGTTTTTTTGGTAAGCTAAGTGCTGTGCCGTGTTTTTTTTTTTTTTTTTTTTATTAAATTACAATACAAATTTAAGACTACCTTAAAACTATGTAAGCCGGCCATGGCTATTTTATAAAACAAACAGACGACCGGCTCTGTCCCGTTACAGGCTAACACGGATTAGGGGGAAACGACGACGGCGTTCCCCCTTCTTCATTAAGCCACCAAAATTGGTCGTGCTGCCTACTAACATCTTCAATATCGTGGACTTGATACCGCCCTACTGTACCGGAGACGCTATATACTACCCTGAGCGACGTCTCGGTCGTAGTTGAGTAGCCTACCCACAGCTCTTCTGCCGACGTGGAAGATTAGCGGCACCGCTAACTTATCCTGGATCAGACCTCTCTGATTAAGATATGGGAACGCTTCTGGAGGGATAAAGCCATTAAGGCTCACGCTCTCGTGATAGAGATTGTTGGGGTAATAAGCCCCAAAGATCAGGCTATTCATCGAGGTCATTGCTCTTGCAATGTGCCTTCGAATCAACTCGGTCAAGAAATTATCCTCTCTGATCAGATTCGCCCTGTTGTACAGGACCTCATTACGATCGAATTTTATATACTCAGACTCTGGTGTTCTATACAAACGAAGGCAAGCCCTCTCAAACACCCGTATGCAAGTTTTGGTGCTTCGTAGAGTATTCGTTTAAGAACCTTAAAGCTTTTATCGTACTCACGTGACCTTTTATCGCAAACTTCATCAGTTGGTGCAAGCTCTTCGTGATTCTGGCAAAGTCCTTTTCGAATTGTCTGTAGTACGTGGCGCGCCCCAAAAAATTCCTCAGTTGGTGTTTTTGTCTTTTGGAACTGGCCACTTTTTCACAACTTCGACTTTTCTGGATCGGTTTGCACCCTGGATCTGAAGAGGCACATTTCTTCGAATTCAGCTTCAGGTGCACACTTCGAAGTCGTTCCAGCTCATTCCTCAGGTTATCACGATGTTCCTCAAATGTTTTTCCTACCACGATGACATCGTCCAGATACACCAGGCAAAGTTTGGCAGGTCAATCTACGCAGGACGTGTTCCAATAAGCGCTCAAAATTAGTCGGAGCGTTGCACAGTCCAAACGGCATTACCTTAAATTGCCACAGCACATTTCCTGCAGTAAATGCAATTTTCTCTTGGTCTTCTGAATTGATCTGTACCTGGCAGTAGCCACTCTTCAAATCGAACGTGGAAAACCATTGAAATCCTGAGAGTGGGTCTAATCCAGGGCAGAGGGTAGCTATCCTTTTTGGTGACATCAATAAGTTTCCGATATTCCACGCAGAATCGAGTGCTCCCGTCCTCCTTCTTGACAAGTGCTTAAGGATCGTCTCCATTACTTACGCCAATCTCGCTTAGCAGATTCTTTAACGGTAGTGCAAGCGATTACATGAAAACAATGTAAGGAATGCTTATTTTTTGGAGAATTGATCAAAGAAGAAAACATTTTTCCAGAGGCAGGAGACTATTAATTGGGAAATACAAATTAATAAAAAAAACATCAAAAAAATGCATGTGTCAAAACGCGATTCGAACCTCGATCACAGAGGGAAGAAGAGTTAACACAGCACCTTAGCCATCTCGGCAATGGTAGTGTTCCGCTGGGCGATGTCAAAGCCCTACCAGTCTTCTGCAGATAATGCAATAATAACGTTCAGATTACTTGAAAACATAAAGTTCTCACTTAGCCTAGGCCTACCAACTCCTACTCTCCATCTCCATGCTGGTGACCGCTTGGTGCATAGCACCTTCATCGGAGATTGGGTGCCCAATTGGGCAGCGGACGAATTCCTTAAATGGAGTCAATGGCGGCGTCTGCAGTTACAGTTAGGTTGAACTTAGTGAACACCTTGAGCGAGTTGCTTCGACATATTCGGATCAGAGGTCGATAAGGAATTTCCAAGGTTAGTCAGGATCTTGGAATAGAGATGGTGGCGGAGGAGCCTTTAATGGGCCAACGGCAGCGCTCATACATCCGTAGTGGACTACTGTCACCGGTGCACCCGGCCCCGTGTCCTAGTGGTATAACAAAAGAAACTGGCCCTCCAAATTAGGGTTGTGCCCTCGGGTTAACTTCCCTACAACGTAAAAACGTATGGTTACGAAGCAACCAATAGCCTCGGATACGGATGATTTTACTGTAGACGACCCTTTCAAACGTAAAAAGGACAACGATCTTCGTGTCTGCACGTCCGTCTTTAAACCACGAGCAGCCGAATAACTTGCGAAAGCCCTAGACAGCTGTACAGCAGACATTACCACCGTCCAAGAAATGCAATGGGATGGGCCGGCCAAACGGAGGATTAAAAACTGCGACATCTACTACGGTGATTGCTACAGACAACAAGAACAGTGTCTATTCGGGCACAGATTTTTTATTAGAAGCATACCTACCTAGGCAAGAAGTCTTGAGTTTCCGGCATTTGAACGATCACCTCACGACAATCCGTATCTGTACCTATTTGTCTGGTTTCTATCAATCGAATAAATTCTTATAACTTTTGAACCGTGTGACTTAGAGAGCAGACATTTTCCACAAATTTAGTGAAACAAATACATTTTCCACGGTAAGACACAAATTATGCGTATTCTGCATGATGCTCTTTTCACCTAAGAGTCGGACCAAGTGCACAGTTACCTTCTAATCGATAAGTAGATACATACTGCGATAATATTTTACTTAAACTACCGAACTACCGTGGATTCAGCTTATTTTCTTAAAACATCTCTATTCAAGTATTAAAAAAAGTAATAAATGTCGAAAATAAACAACAATGGGGAAATTTTGTATGGCTATTGCAACACAAATGCATTTCTTTGTTGCGTCTACTGTTTTGTTTTTTTATAATGATATGCAAGTTATTTGCTTTCAAAGCCTTTAATTTTACCAATACATATAAGGACACAAAATACATTCGTCTTAAAAAAAAAAAACAACAAACCAAGCCACCATTTTCATCGGTCAAACATCTTCAAATAGTAATAACAAAAAGAAAAAGAAAACAAATACAAATTATATACAATAATAATACATAAGACCCTCTCATCCATAAGCATAACAATTAATGCATGCGCACTCTCGACTCGACTTTCTTCCTCGTCTTTATGGGGCAGCCTCCTGTTTCATAATTGTCGGCTACGCCATAGTCGCCAGTCAACGAATTGCCATCAGCCTGAGAATATCTTCCATCTGTTCCACATTAGCCCGTTCAGTTAAAAAAAAAAGTGATCACGGAAAAAATGTCATCATAAAATAAAACTTCCATCTAAAGAGACAAGCAGGAGTAACTTTTTTTTTATACAAAAACTCTGCCATCGATAGAAACGCATAGTGCTCTGTAGTATATACGCGGAGCGGAGTGAAAAAATGCGTTCAAGCTTACCCTATAGGTAGGAATGCGACGTAATCATAGAACAAAACAGCGAGTGTACATACAAGAGTCGGAAGTATCGGTGGTTCGGGGTTTCCTCCGCATCGGGTTGGCTGTCGATGTCGAGGACCTATGTACACATTCACGCGGAGGCTGTTCTCTTCTATTCATCCCTGTTTGTCGTTTTGCCGGAGACAAAACACACGACACGACAACGACACAGTTCAAAGGGAAACTCTACATGCTCACATCTCGCGAAGTACTCACCGTGAATGTTGGACACGTATCAAGAACTCCTCAACTTCTCCACCTTTAGCTAACCGATAACAGTTCTTGTATCCTTGTCTATAGTGGCGGTAGTTTCGCGGCGGCTTTATTGCGTTGCTAATCGGAAGTATAGTTGTAAAAGATTTTTTTTTTTTATCGGTAGTGTATCCATGTACCTGTAAATATTATATATATAAAAAAAAAAAGTAATTAAAGTGATAAGTGATATTTACACTAGAATTATGTGTAAAGTGCGATAATTTTAATTAGGTTGCGGCATCCTATTGGAAATCCAATTAGTGTTCTGAAAAAAATCAAATAAGGATAAAAGTTCCACTCAGAAGGTGAGAAAAAAAAATGTTTCTTTTGAAATGACCTTTTGAGTTCCCATGTCATTTTGTTTATCAGTCCGGGCGATCTTTATCAATTCTCGGCCCACTGAAAGAAAGTCCAATGGAATTATGTCGCGATCTTTATGAAATTCAATTCGGTATCGAACCCTTGAAATAATCAGTCGCGTTTCTTGAAAAAGGATGCGGGTACGAGTATGTCATCTCGGGGATGTGAACTTTTTTATGAATAGCAGTGTTTTCCTTATCGCAGTATTGTAACAGAACGGTGAGATACTGTCCTTTTGTGTGTCCGCGGGTTTGCCTGTTGTTAATCGATCAGTTTCGATTAAATGGACGTGATGGTAACAAAGGATCTATGACAGGATACTGTTGTTAACAAAGAATTGTGTTTTTATGTTCTGGGACTCTGACATTTTGAAAGGAGATACAATGTTGGGAAGCTGTGTGATTTTGGTATATATTCAATTGAGTAGGGATGAGATTGCTGGCCTAAAACGCGGTTATGAATAAATTTAGGAGTTTTGCTCGTGGATAAACAATTGAATGCTCGATCAATTGTGTGACACATCTGCTAAGCAAACTTGATTTTGTTTTTCTTACAATGTTTTGGAAATGTATTTACTTTTTGTGTACTAGTACATGTATCCTTTATAAAAACATGTATGTATCTTGTATGATTGTTTGTGGTAATGTCTCGTGGACATTGCTTCGATTGCTACGGACATTTTTAGCGTCCGATGTTTCGTAGGTCAATGGCTAATTAGGTTCGGCAAGATCCCGACCTGATATATTGGATCGGAAAGAAAGTATTTAGCCTTTTTGCCACTAGATGGCATTAAAGTGAAAAATCTCCGGTAATATTAATCTAATTCAGCAGCTCTTACCAGCGTTTGGAAGGCGGCATTCTACACATTCAATCAAATAGAAGCCGGCAAGATTTAGTCAGCTGTTTTCGTGTAGTAAGGATGATGTCAAGGATGCACCCGCTCTGGTCGAACAACGACTGAAAAAGTCGATGAAATCCTGAAAAAAGAGGAGGATAACCGGCACATAAATAGTCCTGACATCGCTTCGGAATTAAATAGCAGCTATCTACAGTTTTATATTGCCGTAGGGTCATAACTTCACAGCCCAAAAGTCCACAATGTCTACACAGTCAAGAATTTAGAGCTACACAGTCAGTCAATTCATGCTGATGACTTGAAACGTTCGTATCCACACCTACGAGGATTTCCGCTTTCGGATCTGGTAGATGCCAAGTCATAGATCCTCGTTGGCCTTGATCACTCAAAATTCTTACGGTGTCATGGACATCCAGTGCCGTAACTAGGCTTTTATGTGCCCGGTGCAAGCTTCTATATTTACGCCCTCGAAAAATACACTGATTTACGAGGTTTTTGTTTAGTTACTTGTTAGAATTAAAAATATATTAACTTTAGGTAAACAAAACAAGTATATTTGCCAAAATATGTACATACAGGTAGGTATAATGGAAATAAAACACCAAACAAAAACCGTAAACGTAAACAAAATAAGACAACTATTTACTTAAAGATTTACTCTCTGGGCTTTCCTCATAGCGAAGTCCTTAATGACATCATCATACGACAGGAGTCGTGCTATGTCAGCTTCAATCGACAAAGTTACTAGGCCAGATAACGTTTCCTGACTCTTCGTCGAGCGCAAGTATGTCTTTATCAGTTTGAGTTTACTGAATGATCTTTCACAAGAAGCTACAGTCACTGGCATCGTTAAAAAATGTTATAGCGACTAATACGTTTGGAAACATTTCCTTTAAGTCCAGTTCTACTATCCTCTTAAGAAGACTTTGGCTTGATTGACATTCGCATTTTTAAAATAATGAAGGCGCTTCAATTTGATTCTTCAAAGATTCTATTTCGGCCCAAAATTCTGTGGCATTTATGTCTGTAGAATATTTAATACTCAAATCAGCTGCATGTTTCTTTAATTGTTGAACTGAATATGAAGATATACTTTTTATCGTCAAAAAATTGAACATATCTTGAATGTTATGAAGTTTATCAAATCGCCATTTGAATTCAGAAGTTATTCTATCAATTACTTCATTTATCTGAATTTTGAATTTTTACTGTTGGGAAATGTCGTAACTGGCGTCTGAACTTTCGCTTTCATCTTGTTTTTTTACTCGCTTTCGTCGCTTTTCAGGAAAATTATCCTCAATGTCACATTCTTCACAAATTTTTTTAGCTTTTTGGAAAACATGGTCCACAGTCTCCCGAACATTTTGAATCTGCCTTGTCAATCCCTTGATTAATTCTGAGGCTTTGTCAATAGTTATGGTTTTCGACTGTAAAGCAACATTTACTCTATCAACAGATTCTAGAACTTGATCCCAAATTTGCGGGGTACATATAAATTTAAAGTTTATTTGGTCCATTAAGTTTTTAGCTGTAGCAGTTGTTTCCGTATTAAAATTGTTGGTGGTTAGAATCTTAAGCACTTGCCAAATTTGTGGTATTTGCATGTTTAAAGCTTTGACGGCTCTAGCTTTAGAGGCCCATCTAGTGTCAGCGTGTTTTTTTTAAAGAAATTTGCAAGTGCTTCATTAAAGTTTCCCATCTGACCGTAGAACTCGAAAAAAACACAAATATTTTCTGGATTATTCTGAAAAAAGTGATCATATCGGGTGTCACACTAGCAACGTTTACGCAAGATAAATTCAAAGAATGCGCCGCACAGGGCACGTAATCAGCATTTTTATTTATTTTTTTTATTTTGGCTTGCACACTTGCTATATTTTCCAGCCATATTACTTTCATTGTCGTAGCCTTGGCCACGGACATCTTGTATGTTCAATCCGTCCACTTCTAGTTTCTCT
Organism: Brachypalpus laphriformis; assembly: GCA_945910035.1. Classification (NCBI taxonomy): domain Eukaryota; kingdom Metazoa; phylum Arthropoda; class Insecta; order Diptera; family Syrphidae; genus Brachypalpus; species Brachypalpus laphriformis. Next base: position 168,390,128 of record OX246754.1, read on the forward strand.
AAAATTTCTTTCGACAATCCCTCGGCCGACTTTTCATGAGACTGGATGAAATCTATAAAACGTTCTTCGATTGTCACTTTTTGTTCGGATATTTTTACGAATCTCAATATTTGTGACATCTGTTCTTGATGCGATACGTCTGGCGTACAATCAAAAAGTATAGAAATGCATTTACTCGCACGAACGTCGTCTAAAATTTGTTTTTTGACCTCAGACGCAAGAATATCCGCTAGTTTGTTTTGAATATATGACGTAAAATATGAAATATTTCCTTTCTTGAGCGATTCGATGTGTGCTCTTAGTTCAGGATCGAATTTTGAAATCATATCCACTGCACTCAAGAAAACCCCAGATCCTGATTCTCCAATATGCTCATGAGAGCCCCTGAGAGGTAAATTATTTTCCGTGCAGAACAATACAATGCTAGTACAAACTTTTAAAATATGTTTCCACTTTTTTGTTTCTTGATAAATAGCTTTTTGTAAAGTTGCATCTATTGTGGTCTTACTTTTTATTTGCTGCTATAGCGTTTTCCATTTAATACAATTTTCTCTATGAAATATTGAGTTTTCGTGATCAGGGATACGTGGACTTAAGTGAGGCCAATCATTAAAACCCTTTTGTGCATCAGCAAGTGCTGGTCTTATTTGTTTAGTCGAGGAAGAACTGAAAAGTATACATGGGAAACAAAATATTGCATCTCTTTTTTTACTGTACATCAACCATGGTCTGGGTACCATCTCTCCATTGCATATGAAATTTTCGTCTTTCGTCTTCATTTGGGGAAATATTCGTATTACCTTTTCCTTGATCAGGACTTTTCTCGACAAGAAAACAATGAGCGGAATCAGATGAGGGTAACCAAGAAACAGGATCGTATTCGTCTAATTGGGTCTTGCAGGTGTCTCTACTATTGAATTTCAGAATTTGGACTAATATCTTGTTTGGGTTTGTAATGTTGCGAGACTTACGAGTGTCACAGTTTAAAGATCTTTCAACGCGCATTACCTAAAAGTTGGTCCTGGCCATTTTTGCGCCCGCCTGGCCTACGCCCTGTGCCTGGGCACCGCTGGCACCGCCCTAGTTACGGCACTGTGGACAATGACATGGCAAAGACGAGGAGCCATGTGCCATCAAGATGGTTTTGATGGGTGGTTTACGGCAAATCCGCTCCGGCATACAATGTTTCGTGTTTCACCCAGTAGCTAAGCCATCGATGCATCTTCTCTTTCATGATGCAATAAAACCGAGGACAATCTTCATGAGCTTGTGAAACACCATTTTTCACGGAGAATTTCGGAGTTAAGCCTCGCAGAGGTGATTTGGTAAGCCAAGACGTTACCCGAGCAGTCGAGGTCATGCAGCGAACTCTAAGGCGGGCCGGCAATTATGAGATACCAGTATGATTACTGTGGAATAGTGACGGAGCTATGCTGCCCGATAGCTATCCCATGGCACTGAAAAGGTTAAAGGTTATGTCCACAAATAAATTGTGAGCTTCTAACCCACCCAGGTGCGTCAAAAGACTACTTGAAATTCCTGTGGACTTTTCACTCATCCATACATAGGTACATATTTGGTGCAAGAGCCCATGAAGGGCCTAGGTCTAGCTTATCGCAGTCATTCGTGTTGTTTGCGTTATATTTTTTTGTTCCCACACACTGACCACTGCGCCACGGCGTCCACCATTTTGACCCGTCGATTGTGGTCTTATGGCTCATTAAGGTGGGTCATAATGAAAATTTCCTGCTTTGTTATGGAATGTCTTGAAAAAAGCAATACGTTTTATAAAAACACGATTTTGGATGCTGATTTCGGGTACTCTAATTTCCTGACAACAAAAATGTATCAACAAATTCAGGTCTAACCAATATCAGAGTGGAATTATTTTGTTAACGGCACCTTTGGTGTTTCCATTAGGTGAATGGAAGCAATTATTAACGGAAGCAATTATTAATTGCTTCTATTCTACATTCAGAGCATGTAGGTACCGATCATTACATAATTAAATTCTCAAAATCAAAATCTTAATCTTAGAATAACAAAATAAAGTATTTACGATTTCGTCTTTGAGAAGTCTATAGAGTAATAGTGACAAATTCGCGCGAATTGCTCAGTATTATTGTACTTTATAAACTTCTCCTCCAAAACTAGATCTTAAGTACTTTATTTTGTTATTTTAAGATTAAGATCTAGTTTTTGAGAAATTCATAATTCATTTTAAAAGTATAGTTACAATGAAAAACTTTAATTCCTACATTTTATATTTCTTGGCCCAAAATCTTGTGGTCAAAAGTCTATGGTGGACTTTTGGTCTGTGGGCTGACCCTGCGCCTTTTAAATCATTTGTAGGAACTCGACATAATCTGACAGAAAAAAATTTGCTGGACAGAATCTCAATTTATGAATCCCTGATGAATCGAACCGAAATCGAGCCCTTTTTTGAAAAGATTGATTGCTGTGGTGCGAAAGAGATCAGTTTAATTAGTTTAGTTAGACTATTTTTCATAAAAACATTAACAGTTAATACGATTTCGTGGTATTTAGAATTACAAGTCTATTTGGTTTCGATGAAGACTGTCTACCAGACTATTAAACCATTTTTTTTTTTTATGTCTGGTAGATAGACATATTGTACCCTTCCTTTTCCTTTTTTCAGCGAGGTTGTGATCCGAAAATAAGGGATCAAATCCCTCCCACTACACCGCATTTCTACTGATCCGCCTGTGGGGTTCGCCTAGATAGACATAGACATAGATAGACATATTGTACATATGAATTATATACCATTTCGTCTCTTCTATTATTTCGAAATTAGTTAAAAAAATATTTACAATGATAGCTTGCATTTGAAAAGTTTTCTTTAACAATACGGGTTCTGTAACGTAGAGCATTTACAGTGTACTTATGTAATAAATCCCAGCCTTTGTCGCTGTTTAGTATGCTCATTGCATCTGTTGGGTTTTCCGGTAAAAGAATGAAAAGACGGAAAAGTTAATGTTAACTGCAGCGAGGTTTATTCAAGAATGAACTAAACTAAGTTTAACAGAAATTAAGATAATACTTGTATAGATATGTGTATGTGTATGTGAATATACGATGATACAATATTTGACAGCTTCTTCCAACTCAAGTAAATATGTTCCAAAGAAGTTAAAACGAAAATCCTTTACTTAGAATGGAGCATACTTAAAGTTCTTATCTCATTTTCGCTAAAAAGCAGGATAATCCTGCGAAAATTCAGACTTTTAGAGTAAGAGTGGGTAATATGGACGCGGTTAATATGAACAACCAGATTTTCTCGCAACACACAAATGCGGTCGAGGTGAAAACTGTTTACATTCATGCACAAGCTACTTAAACATATTTTAGCTCAATTCTTTAGCCGCCGGCGAGAATGCGTTTTTGGGTTATGTGCAGTTTTTGAAAATTGATGTTGTTGATTATCTATAACACATTAGTGTTTTTCTTTTTTCTGACATTAAAATGTGATTTTGTTGGTCCATTGTTTTTTTTAAATAGAAAAAGTGAATGTGAAATATGATATGTGCATTAAAAAAAGTTCATTAAGAACTAACGTTTTTTGTAAAATCATTGTTTTTTCCACATCAAGTGCTGTGGCTAATATGGACTACCAAAGGGTAGGCTAATATGGACTAGTGGTCCTTATTATCCGCCATAATATTGTTAAGAAACAGATTTATTTCATGGCTCCAAAGCCAAGAACAGTGGGCTGGGTGCGTAAAACCAATATTCACTTGTGAATTTTTTTACATCCTAAACAGGTCGGGCAATAAGGACTAAGTTAGTTTAGACGGAAGTGCACCTTGTATGTAGGCGCTACTCATGGGGGCCAAATGGTCCATTGTGTTTCCCTATTCGTTTATGGAACTTGTTAAACTCTTTATCTTTCGGTTGGTCCAGTAGCGAACCAACCTGAGCTCTTTATGAATCGTATCATGTTTTTTATTGGAACTTACACAAGATCACCTAGTTCTTCTAAAAACCTGTTACCCATGTGGTGTTGGCGGCGGTTCAGTAGATTTGAGCAGTCACATAGTAAGTGTTTGATACTTTCTGTCTCTTCCGCGTCTTGACAGCTCCTGCAGTGGTCGGGTCATTTCCTCTATCGCGCAGTGTCCTGTAAGTGTACCTATCAAGATGCGTATTTGTTGTCTATTCGCCTCTGGTAATCCATGCGGAGTTGATCAGCTCTCTTGTTTTGAGGTCGATTTTACTTTTTAGTACCAATAGGAACTTCTGTTGATGTCTGAATAATATGGACTATGTGGTCCAAATTACCCTTCATTTTTTTTTTTTTTATGTTTTTGTGTTTCTTTCTTATTATATTTTTTGTTATTTGTTTTTATAACTTGAATTTCTGTTTTTGTTATTAGTTAGGTATAATAATTGTCCAGTCGAGTTCTTAAAATAAATAGCAATGTAAAAACTTACTTTAGCTGTGTTTTATTGGCAAAAATAAGATTGGTGGTCCATATATACCTCCCTTACTCTATAATTTTTTTTTTCCGGAAAAACAAGATACATTTTTAATAGTGAAAAAGTTTTCAAGTATTTATAAACACGTATACCAAAAAAGAGTGAACAAAATAATGAATTAGTTTAATATCCGGAATCATTTCATTCGTCGGCTTCGACATCTGAGTCGTCTTCAATTTGCTCGATTCCACCTTCACAGTGTTTTTCTCTTTCGAAGAAATTTGTCGGAACATATCAGGTTGATTTTTTATGAAGTCGTAAAGCTCCAGACACGTGAATTTCAAATTGATTTACACCATTAAAATTGCTTTGAGGGTTTCCACTTTCAATCGAGATTTGTCCTCCTTCCAACTTTTGTTTAGTTCAGAGAATGTATTCGACGATTTTCGCAATTCGTTTATAGTTGCAATCTTTATTTGCGAGATGTTTAAATATCTCCACCCATCGCATTACAACTGGAACCTTATAAGTTCTCCACTTCTGCCCACAATACTTCTTCACATAGGCGAAATCGGTGTGCAATTGCGCTGCCGATAAAGCAGAATAAAAGCAGGAGTTTTACAAGATTTTAGGCGAAAACGCAAGATTGAAAATTTCGCAGGATTTGGGTTGGAAAAACAGGAGTATCCTGCGGAAAGCAGGACATACTGTAAGGAAGTGAGACGCATCTTCTCGCTCTTTAAGATTGCATAGAATAAACTAATCAGTATGGGACGTTCAATGTGGAGGGGAATGTGGTAAAGGGGTATTAGTTCTCCTCTTATTTTAAAGATGATGCTCCTCATTTCGGTCGTTTTGCCTGCTAAGAAATATGTTCTGTGGCATAGAAAGTGATTTAGCCTGCTTTAATTATGGTATGCTGTGGTGACTGGGATTCTCTGACATAATTGTCAAACATTCTTTGTTCCGTTTTCTCCAGTAGGTTGTTGAATTTTTGTTATATGGATGTTGGCTGATCGTTGGCGGCGCAAGCAATAGATTCAATTCACAATCCGTTGCTAGCCGTTCTCATTCTTGAATGGTATTTCCCCTAGTCAATAGCATCTGTGTTAGCATATATTCGGCACTCTTTCCTCCTTCATTGGTCTCAAGGTGGAGCATGTAGTTGGTTGAATTGCTCGGCAGTCTACTAAATGAAGTAGCCAAGGAACTTTTCAACAACTTCAAATGGAAAATATTCCCACATTTGCTTCACAGTGTGGGTAGTGCTGTTGTTATTGATGCAACTTCCCCAAACTGAACCAATTGGTCGTTTAGCTTCCGCCAATTTGAATTTTAAATGCTTGCTCGAGTTTAAGTTGGATGCAATCAACACTCCTAAGTACATATATATATTCTCGGACAACTTCTATTTGCTCACCCTGATATGATCACATTTCTCTTCGCGAGTATCTGCCACCGCTGCTTCTAAATATCATCAAATTCGACTTTTTTGAGTTAGCAGACAAGTTTCAGGTGTTACAATCATTTTCTAGCCTATTTATCATTCATGCCCTCCACTGTATCTGCGAAGAAGACCATATTATCATCTGCAAAGAGCAGGGATCTTTGTTAGCTATAGAAAAGCGCTTCGCGTGCTATACTATTAAAGGCGAATCGAAAGTGTACGAAAAATGCATATAGTTTTCTGTGTATCTTCTTATAATCCATTGCGATATTTATGAGTGAAAATATTTGATTAATAGTTGAATAATTTCGCCTAAAACCGACTTGGAATTCATGCATAATTTCTTTATATTTGACCCACAAAGTAAGCGTTTTGAAAAGCACTGCGGCAAACAACTTAGTCGACGTATTTAGGAACGATATACTCCTATAATTAGCTGGGTCCTCGTAGTCTGCTTTCTGGTGCAACGCGTATTTTATCACTTTCCGAAAACTCCCTGGGACATCTGCAGTATTAAATCCACATATATATGCAAAACTCAATGTGCCTATGTTTGTTTTTATGCTATGGACTTCGAAACCACCGAACAGATTGAGTCCAAATTTAGGCCGAATTCAAGCAATCTTCGTTATTGGCCTGAGAGTGTGAAGTTTGGTCAAAATCGGTCCAGCAGTTTGCCCACAACTGCATTTTGAGTGAGAAAAGGCCCAGCAACGCACACCGGGCACCCGCTAGCATTTGAATAAATTCCGTCGTTAGTGCCGCTAGAAATTCTGATGTGGAATTCTTGTAGTATTCGAAGGAAATACGATCAACTCCTGGAGCTTTCTTCCTTTTAGGATTTTCAGTAGCAGCTAGGATTTCATCTGCCGTGATTGGTGCATCTAAAAATTCATCAACAATTAGAAACGATGTTGAGATTTGTGTTGCATTGAGAAAGTTATTGAATTGGTCTTTGCGTTTATCTGCTTGCAATTGTATTTTTCTTTCTTTTAACGATCTTCATAGCTTTCCAGAACTTTGCTGACGATCTTGCTCTATTTAGTAGATCATACGCTTGCTTTTTTGAAAAGCTAATATTTTTAAAATATTTGTTGGTCATCGCGTAAAGGACTTTAAATAAAGTGGAATTGCTGGTGGGTAGTAATCTAAGAAATGCAAATGATGCATTCATTGTCAAACCATAAAAATCTCACACTACCATAAGCACGCGCGGTCGGGCCTTATGGTGTCTTTAGAAGATTTTTCACCTGCTCTCGGAAAAAAAAAAGGAAAAGCGGCCGGAGTTGATCAATAGAAAGGGCGTTGTCTTCCACCACAGCAATGCCAGACCACATACTTCTTCGGTGACCCTCTTAAAACTGACAAGTTTTGACGCATCCACCGTTTAGTCCAGACCTTGCACTGTCAGATTACCATTTGTTTTGGTCCATGTAGAATTTCTTAGTGGTGTGCAGTTGAATTCCATAAGGGATTGCGAAAACCACTTATTATAGTTTTTCGCCAAGAAATCCTAGAAGTCCTTGGGGATGCAATTTTGGTTTTACATAAAAGGCATCGAAAAGTATTCTGAAGTTTTGTCCTCAAAATTACATAAAACGGCAGTTAAAATTTCATCATTGCTTTTGAATTTTCCTTTGCTGAATAAGAAATAATCGCTAGGGATTAATGGCGGCCTGTGCAATAGTAGTGGTGTGAACTGGTACATTTTGAACTGCACAAAGTATTTGTGGCACACATCTTGTTCTGAACTTGTTCATACGAAGATAACAATGTACGATCTTGAGAACCATTATTTTTGATAATTCAGTTTGTGCTGCAATTTCCTTACTTCTCAGTCTTCGGCCATTCAAAACAACTCGGTTTACAAATTCAACATTTTCTTCTGTGACCACTGTTGCTGGTCCACCTGAGCGAGGGTCATCTTCCATAGACTCCTGCTCCAAACGAAAGCACTTAGACCATCCCTTAATGACTATATATGATGGTGAAGATTCCCCATAAACAGAATCCAGCTCATCTTTCATTTGTTTTGGAGTAAATTCCTTCCTTGTAAAGAATTTTATTACCACACGATATTCATTTCTAAGAACTGAACTTATTCAAATCACTACTGACGAGTTAATAATTGACCTGGGCTAATGAATTCTTCGAATCTAACCCAGAGGGACGACGCAGTAGAGGGAATCATCGCCGTTGGTGGCGCGCACAAGTTCAAGGGGACCTCGACCAACTTGGAGTGCGCAACTGGAGGCAATCAGCTAAAGACCGAACTAAATGGAGAGGTTTGTTGGTTGAGGCCCAGGTTCACCCCGAACTGTAGCGCCACCTAAGTAAGTAAGTAATGAATTCTTCACCATTTTTCATAAACGACTTCAAATAATGGAAAAGAAAAATTGTTTTCCGAACATTTTTCGAAGTGCAGTAGGTCAGGAATACTTGTACCTTTTTTTATCGGGATAGGAAATGCACGACCGGAGCACTCAGACGATCTATTGTACTACTAGAGAGCAAAAGCCCGATTTACCCATTTTATTGGAATTTTCTTGTCTTTTTAAGAAAGCCAAGCAAGCACTTCAGTGATGAGGAGCTTACAATACTAGCACTCATCACATTGGCACAGAAAATCTGCCACCTGATACGAGCAAAGGCAGGGCACTCGCAGAGAAAATGTTCTGCAGTGTCATCCCCTTATTCCCAAGAATCCCAGACTGAAGTGTCACTTAAACCCAGCACATAAAGATGCTTGGCGAAAACGAAGTGGCCTGTCAAGACACCAATAAGCTGTTTGCAGTCTTTTCAGCTAACAAACAGTAAGAATATCGTTGATTTATTACCGATGTCCGCGAGCATTCGTTTAGTCAACCTAAATTCTGGAGAGTCATATCAGACTTCATTGTATTCGTGAAAAACCCAATCGTCAATGGAAGCCCTAACCGAAGATGCAGGGAGACTCAACGCAGTTTCGGGTTCTGAGAAACCCTCCTCTGAGCTTTGCCTAGCAATCTCATGGGAGATCTCGGTCCAGAAGAATCCAGTGTGAGATAGAGAATTCAGCCTTGCGACTGAGTTAAAAGAGTTTTTGGTTTCACGAACTATTTGGAGGTGGTTAAATGTTTAAGCAAGGCCTTAAACACAGCCTGACTGTCACTACAGACGCCAATACTTCGATCATCCTACCTGTTCTTCGCAACATATTATATTACAGTTCATGGCCGTTAGGATTGCATAAGTTTCCCATTAAAAAATAGACGCATATTTGCCTAATGAGAAGTGAAGGCTAATGTTGTCATTTTCCACGTATAAACCAGCGCCAGACCCTTGACTGCTTTTGAAGCCATTAGTGAAAATACGACTACATATATATTCCATTCCTGGCTCATACTCTGGTCGAAGCCACTCCTGAACACGAGGCAAATCGACTTTAAATTTGCGCACGTAGTTGTCATTGCATGAGACGCCATATCCATGAGACCAGAGTTGTAGAATAAGTATCGAGCAAGGTAATCAAAACTCCAGTCAAGGTCATCAAAATACCCCGCCCATGATATAAGTATCAAGAGCAGGTAGGTTCAACATAATATCTAGAGCAGAGCCATGCGTATTCGGAAAAGTTCCCGTGCAGGCGAGACCTTACTCTTTTAGAGACTGATTCCGTTGCCCTCGCGATTAACGTCTTTACATTGCACCGGCTCTAGAGCTAATGTTACCAGTAGGAATCGGAGGCAAATCAGCAGATGTAAAGAACTGATAGGGCTAGGTTGTTGAAAAATTTATCGTCTATGATTTTGCTTCTTAAATTGGATAGCATCAAAGTGTACAAAAAGTGGATTACCTTCTTCTTTTCTTTCTCAAACCTACAGCTTTTGCAAAAATCTGACTAAATTTGCATAGAGTAGCAGTTATTGATGTTACTTTATATGTTATCTAGTAATCACGTCGATTTTAATTGTGTCAATAAGGACATAGGGAACTTCGCAGACATACCTAACATAAGTCATAATTTATGACTTTTTTTTATTGAGGCAAATGAAATCAATACATTATTATTATACATTTTGGCCGACTTAAGGATGTGTCTGACCTGAATAAAAGTAAGGCAATATTTTAGATAGGAAGGAATCAAGCGTTCCATGGACTGTTTGCTTCATTTGCCTTAGGCTTATGGTTTATTAGTGACTGACCATCGCCGAGTAAGACTTGTGGCTTACATTTTTAACTATTGAACATGGCTACGCATAAAATACAATATTATGCAGTTATGTAATAGGTCATTCGACATATCGGGCGTTATGCTGGCATTTTCTTAGCGGATATACTCCAGAGCATTATTATTAGCATAAGCTTTTCCCTCATAATAACCACACAAAAAGAAGTCTGATGCCGTAATCGGCCAAAAGTGAGATAGGACGACCTGGAAATAACTGATGATGATCTTGGTTGTTGCGGCCAGCATGCCATGTTGTTCGAGGGGCTTCATGATGATGCTCCATGCACCTGTTAAAACACTTCATTTATAAAAATTAAGACAGATTCGCACGAATTAGGGACTTTATTTAAATCCAGCATATAGTTCTGAGAACCAATATAAGGGTATTAATAATCCCTTTGGCATGCGCAAATTATATATGAAAAAAAGAAGAAAAAGATATTCAGTCAACGCTGGCAATTTTCAGGTTCATTGCCATGCCATGGATCCTTCCATTTGGCTAACCAAGGAATAATTAAATCAACTGGAGCTTTTAATAAAGCGAAGGATGCCAGTTCGCCGAGATCATCAAAGAAAGGAGCCCATAGGACATAAAGGAAGGTTTCCTCCTCCTTTTTGTCTCTACAGCTCCTGCAGAAGTCTTTATAAAAGATGTCCAACCTTTTAGAATGTTGGTCTATCAGACAGTATCCATTGAGGACAGCGATAACTTAGCTGATCTGTGATCGCTTTGGCATAATCCCCCTAGCCATATGTTTCTGATTCAGCCTATACCAGATCTATATAAAAATATGACACGTTGAGCCATCTACAGGTATGATTGATTCTGCTAATAGCGTCCAGCTTTAGTAGATGTTTACTTGTAGTGAGGGCACACCCAGGGTTCACTATTTCGGCAGAATCCTTAGAGTTGTACCCTGTTTGGTGAGCTCGTCAGCCTTACAGTTTCCCGGAATGCTTCCGTAGTCTGGCTTTGGCACCCAGCAGCTTTTAGTCGGATGGCCGCACTGGCAGTCATACCATATGCTTGCCGAAAATATCTAAGGGCAGCCGATCCCTTCATCTTGTGGTATATCTCTTGTGTAGAGCAGGAACAGGATTGGAACGAGAACACTTCCTTGTGGAACACCGGCGTAGATATCTTTGAAATCCGAATATTCACTCCCGTGTCTAACACGGAAAAGTCTGTTTTCAAGATAAGATTCTAATATTCTGTACAACTTTTCTGGTAAGATTACCCTTAGCTTATACCTTAGTCCTTCGTGCCATACCTTGTCGAAGGCTTGCGATACGTCGAGAAAAGCGCTAGAGCATATTTTTTCCCTTCTAGAGCTTTTTCAATTTCCTTCGTTATTCGATACACCTGATCGATTGTGGAATGTTTGATCCGAAAGCCGAATTGATGATCCGGGATCAAGTGTCTTTCTTCAATTACTGGTTGCAATCGTTTCAGCAGAAGTTTCTCGAAGACCTTAGATATTATTGGCAGAAGTGAAATGGGTCTATATGATTTCTTGTCATTTGCACATTTCCCCGGTTTCGGAACCATAATAACTTCGGCGACTTTCCATTGCCTTGGAACATATAACAGTCTTAAAGAAGCATTTATAATGTAGAGCAACTTAACCAGCACTTTTTTCGGTAGCTCTTTCAAAATTTCGCCAGTGATTAAATCATATCCCGGAGCCTTGTTATTTTTCAATTTTTTTATTGTCATTCGAAGTTCGGACAGGGATACGGTTTTTACTTTATAGTTGTCGGGTACCATATTATCATTCGGATCTTCGATCAATGGTTGTCCATCGAACGGCTTGAACGTTTCCTCTTAGTGATCGGCAAATAATTCTGCTTTCTCTTTGTCTTCTTTTGCCCATTACCCGTTAGCTTTCCTAATTGGCGGCGAGTGCATTACAGGTTTCCTTATGGACTTCAAGGCTTTCCATAGAGAGTAGTTTGAATGTTTATCAGCGGTCAAACCCTCGAGGTAAGTAGAAGTCTCGTGATTTTTTAGGTCCTGCAGCACATTTTTTAGCTTGTTACAAAGGTGGTTCAGATAAGTTTTATCCGGTGGCGCGCGGGATTATTGCCATCTCTTGCGCGCTCTTCTCTTTTCTCGTATAAGGTCTTCGATTTCAGGCTGGTATTTGACTTTATTGTTCCGCGCTTCTGTCTTCCGCAAAGGAGTGTTTTTCCATGCCGAGCTCTGAATGGCTTCGACGAGTTTGTCGATTTCTTCTTCTATTTCGAGCGGTGTCTTTAGCGGTACATTTAAAACAACATTTTCCTTGCAGTCTCTTCTGAAAGCGTCCCAGTTAGTTTTGTTACTAGTTAACCTAGGCGGTCCTTCTTTTTTTACTAGACTTCCACCTATTTTCAGAGTGACTGCTGAGTGATCTGAGCAGAGATCATAGCATTCTTCGACTTCCGTCAAATTTTTAGTTAACCCTTTTGCGATAAAGAAGTCGACGAGGTCAGGGATTTTATTTTTGTCAGTTGGCCAATAAGTTGGCTTTCCTGTCGAAAAAAAGTTCACCCCACGTTTCATGCTGACTTTGTATAATAGTCTGCCTTTTGTCGAATTGCATCTTGATCCCCAGAAAGTGTGTTTCGCGTTAAAGTCACCACCTAAGACAAAACTAGGTCCGAGCGAGTCAAAGAGACGAACGAGGTCGTCTTCTACTAGCTTATATCCCGGAGGGAAGTAACTAGATCCGATGTTGTAGTTTAAGTGGTTTATTTTTACGGAGACTGAGCTTATTTGCATAGAATCAAATTCTATTTCTATGTTTTCGGAGTGCTTAATTCAGTCTTTGATGTAAAGAGAGGACCCGCCTCTCGCATTTTCCGAAGGATGATTCGCATGGTAATCGCTGTAACCTTTTATTTTGGGTCTAAGTCTCTTTTTTAAGTGCGTTTCCGATACCAAACATATATCAATATTATTTTTCCGTAGAAACACTTCTAACTCGTCGATTTTTTTCAGAAGGCCGTTTGCGTTCCACGTTAGTATCTTAAGTAGCTGTTTCATATTCATGTTTTTTTTATTGTCTTGCGAGGTTTGAACTCGAGCTTGCTCAATTTGTCAAGTATAATTTTATTAACTTTGGTTTGCTCCTCAAATTATTCCAATATAATGGTAAATATTTGGCTAACCGGATCTGTTGTAGCTGATCTTAATTTGTTTTCGTTTGACGCGACTTGCGCGTACGATCTCGCGTCAACCTGTGACGGTTTTTCCGCTGCACTTGGACCAGCGACGTTCTCTTGCGCAATTTTTTTAATTCCCTTTATCGGTCTCGTCGTTTTGACTGGCTTAGCGGTCTTAGGCTTATCGGTTTTACGATCTTTTAAGCTTGGGTTCGAGTGTATCGGTTTCTTGAGAGTATCGCGCCTTTTTTGAAGCTCCTTTGCTACTTCACAACCTCGATAGTTTGCTGTGTGCTTGCCTTTACAGTTTATGCAGGTCGCCGGAGCCTGCTTATTTAAGTCACACCTTTCTGATAAGTGGTTCCCGGCACATTTTACACATTTCGGTTCTTTTTGGCAATACGACTGGGTGTGATTGAAACCTTGACAGCGTTTGCACTGAGGTATCGATCGTGTATTCGTACGCATAGGCTCGATTTTAACTACGATATTCAAAATACTTTTTACGTTATAAATATCGTCTATATTTTCGCTTCTATCGAAGGTTAGCATAAAGAGCGGAAGTCCATGCTTGACCAAGATTTCATTGCCTTGTTCCGTTTTCTGCTTCATCTTCTTTAAGATATTAATTGCGTTGATAATTTTCAAGCCTTTTCCTTAAAGGTCATTTATAATGTCATCTTTAGTGCACGAGGGGTGGAGACCCCTTGCTATAACACGGAGTGGTCTTTCTGATTTATTTTCGTACGTGAACCACTGGATCTTTTCCGCGTTTAGTTTTTTCGATATTGCTCGGTAGCCGTCAGAGATATGCTTACATACATGCATACATACATGCCAGATTGGCATTTTTGTGTTATTGATAATTTCGGAACATAGACTACACCCTGTATACCCCGATTCTTCTTTCGGCTTCATCTTTACTTGGACCACCATATTTGTTGGCTCTAGCAGACACATCAGAATAGCCATTATTCGGGTGTATCCGGCTGAATCTGTGGATATTGGTGGCGTTGAACTGTTAGTTACTCAAGGCAAATGCCTATAAGTGGTATTAATGCCGATATGCCTAGGTTGTCACTAGGGAGCTTTATGTACAAATTGGTAGTACAAAACAGGTTTTCGTATTCTCATGTTTTCTTAATATTGTTTTGGAGAACAATGACTTGAACTGCATCTTCTTAAAATTAAAAAAAGAAGTATTATTAATTGTAGAAAACCTATTCCACCGAAAGAAAAACTCAAAAAGTGGATTACTACATTTAATCGATTTTATGGCCTTTACTTCGAAAATCGTGTTTCGCCCTGATATGGTGGCTGGGTTCTTTAGTAGTGGAACACTACATCTTGTCTAAAGAAAAATTTGTCAAGAAATTCATTCCTGATCTTATTTTAAGTAACTCACCTACATACATATGTAATAGCGCTACCATCTCGGCTTAAGACACTGAGTCGTCAGACTCATACGCCAGGCCAGATTTGGAAATTTTGAAAAGACATGTGCCTCCTCAATTACCTATGCGTTACGATCGTGCTCGCAGCTGGTGGATAGCTGTGGAGACGAAAAGTTATATATTTCCAAACTTTATCAAAAGGGTAGCTTTCATATGGATAAAAGAATCCGTAAATCCAGAACAATAGTGGCATTGTTAAATATGCTAAGTCTCATTCCACTGGATCTTTCGTGCAACTGCTCATTAGCTGCCATGTTTCGCGGTAAACGCGAAGACCTTGTTCAGAGACTGGTGCTTACTGCGATGCCAGTAATTCTTTGAGAATTAACAATGATTGGAGTGGCTTTCAAGCCGAATTCATCACCGTCATCCATCGTCACCTTCTTCTTCTTCTTCTTCCTTTTATCAGCGAGACTATGACCCGAAAACAAGGGATCACAACCCTCCCACTTCTCCGCATTTCTACTGATCCGCTGTGGGGTTCGCCTATTTGACCTCAGAAAATATTGGCGGGCCTGCCGATTTTGGATCACTCGGTTACTGAGGCCAATGAAATGCCGATGTCGTCGCATTTGTCTGATCCAGGTGTTTATAGGCCTGCCTTTCTTACATCGCGATGTCTTTGGAACGTGCATTGATATTGCCTTTTTAACTGGGTTCAAATGATCTCTTCTTTGAACGTGGCAATACCAACTGAGCCGGTCGCGCTCTATTTTTTGTACGATGGTTTCCTTAATGTGAAAGCTTCCGCGGGTCTTCGAACTTCTTATTCGATCATGCCTTGTCACTCCTGCTGTCATGCGAAGCATCTTCATCGCAGCTGCCGTTAATTCATTCTCATACGTTTTGTACATCGTCCAACATTGTGAACCGTCTGTGAGCGCTGGACTTACTTACTTCCGACCGTCATCCATCGTCACCGTCAAGCAATTTTCCTGCAGAACTTTAGTTTTTTTTCAAAGTCATCCTGCGAAGGCATGCAAAAGGTAAGAGGTTTGCCACTGTTAGCTGGTTCCTACCTATCTAGCTTAGTTACAATAACTCACGAGTCCTCCTTGGCATTAGTATTCATGTTGTTGCGCTTCGGGGTAGCTTAAATAAATCGAATCGGTTCGTTACCTGCCCTAGCCGACAAAAGATTAAGGACTTTAGTCTGTTTTTCTGAAGAAGCCAGGAGAATAACTTATTAGTAGTAAACATAGTACCATTTGGGGGATCTTAAATAAAAAATTGCGCCATTTTTTCTAGGGCCCAAAGTCATACCAATTCGTACTATTCATGCCATATGGGAACGCCGAGAGTAAGAAAGACTAGAATGACTGGTTATAATCCAGTAGTTTCTTTCAGTGTAAACGAAAATGAACAGCGACTAATGTCTCAGAGAACGAATCTTTCTACCCTAGCTTTGGGAGTAGCCATTTCGAATAAGGTTAAAGAATTGCGATTCAATTTTATTTCTAAGTTTTCATCTGTAAAGTCTCCAAGCAAACATAGTTGCAGCCGACTTACAATTCAGTTTCAAATCTTTCTAGTGCTATTCTTTAATCAACCAGAACGTACATCTATAGCTACGATTTTTAAACGAAAACAATCTCCTAATATCATTCAAAGAAAACAATGTCTTGCCCATAAATAGAATTGTCATAAAATGTTTACTAAGTAATGCTTCACTAAATATGGCGTTAAGCAATTAACAACGTTGTGCCCTGCATTCTAGTAGCTACTGTAAGTAAATTTGGTTCAAGAGCAACAAAGGCTGCTTTGTTGTTATGTCAAAGTACCGAACCCTCCTAATGCATCGCCACCCATTGTTTTTCGAGCACATTGTGATTAACCCACAAGAATACACAAATCTTCCCATAATAAGGACTTCCTTCCGCGTGTGCATCACAGCTTGATAGTGCGGCAGAGAATAGCTCTCGTGCGTCGCACTGCATGTAAATTGGTTATCCCTTCTCGCATCATTTGATGGTGTTCTACGACTGGTGTTCTCACATTACGGAAGCCCTTATTGGATCAATTACAAATTTCATTGAGCGTAAAATTGTGACGCAACATTGCAACCCCAATGTACTTCAAGACAGCAGCAGCAACGAGAAAAATATTGTAAATCAGGGCCCACGCTCACACATGTAGTCGTAGGTATCCGTCAAATTCCTTAAAAAAAAATTCCTCCTCAGATACCTCTATGGGATAACGAGAGAAGTCTTCAGACTCGCCAACACCTTGAACCTTCTAGTCCCCTGAGTCGGCAATTCTATGATTGTTGCGGCAAACGCGAGTTTATGCGTTCACCAGAGAGTTTGCTGTATGTTGCGATTCGCGTCGGCTATGGAATTTGTTTTGTCGGAAAATGTTCTTTACGAGGAGACACATATTCAGTCTGACCGAGCAGGGGACAAAAATACAACAGCCTCCAAGAGCTCCATGAACCGAGTAATTACTGCGTTTCCAACAAATGAGACTCACACGACTATAGTACCAAGTACGAGGCTTTTTATTTTCGAATTTAAATGCAAATTACTTGTAATTTTATGAATGGCCAAACTATGCGCATGTCAACGTTTATGATTCCTCAGAAATTGTTTATGGCTTGAACTGAGGGAGATTCAAAAGCGATAAATTCGAGGCCCTTTAATGCGCTGTCACAGCTTCGAATTTCACTTTTTGTGTGCAACGACAGCCTTTGAGTCTGTCGTGTCGCCTACAATTCGTTTCGAATTTTCGCTTTTTTTGTTGTTCATTGTGTGTGTTCATGCATTTGTTTGTTTTGGGTGTGAAGATTGCGCGTAATAAAAAAAATAAGATACTTTTGAGACGTTTCCATGCATACCCGAGTACATATCCATACGTAAATATGATATTACAATATTAAAAAATACGACCGAACATTACCCAGTATACTTATACTTTTGTCGCCAAGAACAATTATTTTGTTTGAAAAGGTCTCAAATGACTTTATTGTTATGCGAAAAATGTAGACGGAGTATAGCCAGGTTACAAGTAATGCAAATAATGCTGTCTAAGGACGCTACATACCGGGTAGCGTCTGGCTCTTCACAAGCTAATTGAGGCTTCGGTCCAAATCCAAATAGCATTTAAACAGATTTTCAGATGATGCAGTTTAGTTGAATTAGGAAGACATATGTCCGATATATGCTGAAATGATATCACACTCTTGCAGTGTTTTTTTCAATAGCAAACAATTGCTTTCGAAGGTGATATCTTTTTTCGATATATTGATATATCAAGTCGATACTTCAACATCAGATACATTTAGTTTATTTTAATTTTGTTTAAGCTTAGTACAAGCACTTAACCTAACTTAAAACGCTAAGCTTAAACTATTATTACGCTTTGTTTCTGGGACCCTAAGGGCCCATACATTTTTGTTTGAAATTACTTTTACTAAGTCTTAAAAAACTACCTTAAAAACTAAGGAGGAATAAGAAAAGAAATTGTGGTGGAAAGACGAAAACTGGTCCTAAGGGCAGTTGTTAGGTTAGGTTAGGTATGTGGGCTGGCAGGGAGGGACGCTCTCTGCCACAGTCAGGTCAGCGTTGACCCATTGTGGTACCCATGGCGGAAAAAGTAATCCCTAACCCAATGAAACTAAAAACTTACTTCATTTCTGCATACAAACCACTCTGATGATTTGATGAAGTTCAACATCTTTTCTGTTGAAATGCCGGAGTGTTCCTCGAGATCCTGGAAGAAATATTTACCAAGGAACTTTTTCCTGGAGTATTGAAGACTCGGACAGTGGCACAGGAAGTGGGTTGTGTCCTCAAAAACTTCCTCGTCACCACAGCCTCTACAGGCGTTATTCCCTGCAGCGAGCTTGAGTGTGCAAGGCGGGATACACACAGGGGGGTTAACTGTTCTGGTGGGGCTGCTGAGCCGATTCTCGCCAGCTCGTCGGCTTTCTCATTGCCTGGGATACCCTCGTGTCCAGGGACCCAACAGAGCGATACCTTGTGCTGTGTTCCAAGAACCCCGAGCTCTTCTCGACAACACTTCACAAGCTTCGATTTAATTTCTATGGCAGTAATCGCTTTTATAGCTGCCTGGCTGTCGATAAAGATGGTGATACCTTCTGGCGGTATTGCCCTTACCGAAGACTCACGGGCGGCTGTTGCCACTGCTAAGACCTCTGCTTGGAAAACACTGCTGTGGTCTGGAAGTCGTATGGATTTTGATACACCTAGAGGGTCGGAGAAGATACCTAATCCTACACCAGTGCTCATTTTTGAACCATCTGTGTAGATGGCTATAGATTCGGCATTAGGTATATGACCGCTTTTCCAATCTTCCCTGCTAGGGTAGGCGATAGAGAAAGGCCTTGTAAAGTCTAAATATGGCGTCATGTAATCCGTTACGGGCATGAGGCCAAAGTAATCGAGTAGGATCATCGAGTGACCTATTCTGCTTGGTTTCCAGTTCGCTGACTGACTTATTCTCATAGCATTAATAGCTGCTGATGTTCGTATAAAGATGTCTAGCGGTAGCCTCGAGTCCTGCGGTTGAGGTTGTCCTCATTGCACTGGTGATGCCAATGCACGCTAGTCTTTGAACTTTGGTGATTGCCTTTAAGTTGGTGGATTTGTTGACAGCTGGCCACCATACTAGATTGCCGTAAGTCAGTATGGGTCTAACTATAGCCGTATACATCCATAGTATGATTTTGGGGGAGGGTCCCCAGGTTCTACCAAAAATTCTACTACATGAGTAAAAGGCTATTGTTGCTTTCTTAATTTTTTCCTCTCTATTTAATCTCCAATTGAGCTTTTTGTCAAGTACAAGGCCCAGGTATTTTGCGCTATCGGACAATCTGAGTGGGATACCACCAACAGAAGGTGTACTAAACTCCGGTATTTTTCTCTTGTTCGTAAAAAGTACGAGTTCGGTTTTTTGGGGATTAACCTTTAGACCGCAGCTCCTGGCCCATATGCTAAGAGTATTTAGGGCTCCGTCAAGTTGTTCGCTAAGGGTAGGCAGGAATTTACCTGTTGCAAGCAGCACGACGTCATGCGCGTACGCTGTAGCTCTGACCCCACTGTACCTTAGTTATTGTAGTACCTTATTAAGAACAATGACTCAAAACTGTGGCGACATTACCCCGCCTTGAGGGGTACCCCTCGAGGCGTATGCTTCGAGCTTTGAACCCTTAAGTTCGGTGGTTATATGTCGATCATCGAGCATGCTAACAATCCAGTTAATTAGACTGATGTCGATGTCTACGTTTCTTAGGGTTCTTTTAACCGCTTCAGTATTTACATTATTGAAGGCTCCTTCAATGTCCAAGAAAGCAGCTAGTGTGAACTCTTTATCCTTAAGTGATTTTTCTATAGAGCCGACAACATGATGTAGGGCAGTTTCCCTACATTTACCCTTCGTATATGCGTGTTGGGCTGGGGATAAGTCCCCCGGGCGTATTCTACTGCGTATGTAAATGTCGAGCAATCTTTCAAAAATTTTCAGGATAAAAGAGGTAAGGCTTATTGGTCTGAAGTCCTTCGCGATGGTGTGACTAGCCTTGCCCGCCTTGGGTATAAAAACCACCTTTATCTCCCTCCATGTTCTTGGTATGTGACATTGTTTAAGACTACTGGCAAATAGCTTTTTGAGAACTGGGATAATGATTGGTGCAGTTTTTTGTAGCATGATCGGTATAATCCCATCAAGTCCTGGGGATTTAAAGGGGGAGAACGATCTTATTGCCCACTCTATTCTGTCCTCTGTTACCAAATCTGCAGGGGGTTCCGATTCGCTCTGATTGCTGTTATTAGTACTGCCACACGGTACGGTAGTACACCCCGGGAAGTGCGTTTTAATAAGCAATTCAAGGGATTCCAAACAAGACTCGGTCCAGTTTCCTTCTTTGTTCTTTAGGGAACCTAGAGTTTTCGATTCTCTGGAGAGGATTTTCCTCAATCTGGCCGTTTCTGTTGTACCCTTAATCTCGTCGCAAAAGCGTTGCCACGACTGTCTTTTGACTTTTTGCGTTACCCTCTTGAAGTTCCTCTGACTAGCTTTGTATAGCTCCTAGTCCGAGTCAGCTCCCGTTGATTTCGCCAGGTTCAAGAGTTTCCTTGTTTCTCTTCTTATTCTGGCTAGTTCTTTGGTCCACCATGGGGGTGAGACTTTTGTCTTAGGTTTAGATACGGGACATGCCTTCTGGAAAGCCTCTTTGAAGACAGCAGTGATTTCCTCGGCTTTTCGGTCAATGTCCGCTGGCTCATGTAAGTAACATTCTTGTAGTAGATTCGTGTTCCTCCGCACCTCGTAACTGAAGGTAGTCCAGTCGGTCTTCCTTGGGTTTCTATGGGGTTTGGGAAAGTCGCATCTATCATTAAGATCAAATTCAATAAATCTATGATCGGAATAGGATTCTATTCCCAAAGTATTCCAATTGTCTATAGAGAGGGTATTTAAGTTACTTGCTAGTGTAATGTCAATAACCTCCTGCCTGTTTCTAACTACGAAAGTGGGTTCAGAACCCCTATTGGCTACTAAAAGATTATGTTCGATAATAAATTCGAAAATCAACTCACCGCGTGGGTTTGTATCACCACTGCCCCATTGCGCGTGGTGTGCATTCGCATCGCAGCCTAGTAGTAGGTCCCATCTCTCGATTTCCGCTTTCCTCGTTAAGGCGCGGGTGAGTTCGGATGGCGGTCCAGCATATCCGTCGTAAGGCATGTACACGGCTGAGATAATCAGTGGGGGGAGCCCCCTCCGATCAAGCCTTACTACTGTCTGGTCTGAGTTGCTGTAGGTAGATAGAAGAAATAAGTTAATATGTTTCCTAGCTACGATACAAGTTCTGTTCTTACGATCCGCATTTAACGGTTCGCTGCTGTACAGTACTAAATCTTTATGATTTAGCCCACTAATTTTGCCACGGGAGATCCATGGCTCTTGTACGAGAGCTATGTCTATATTCTTTTCGCCTAGAAGATATATAAGATTGGCGCTAGCGGATATGCTGTGGTGCAGGTTTATTTGAATGAATTTTGAAAAGGGCAGTTGTAGTACAGTCCATCCGTAGTATGCTGCCGAACAGATCTTAGATTTCGAGGTTTGATATTAAAGTAGATTTCACGCAGCAACGTGGAGCAAAATATGTCTCCTGTTCTTAGCTTGTGGATAAACAGAATATCAGCAACTTCTCGACGTTTTTCTAAGGACTGAACATTAAGCAATTTTAGACGATCCATGTAGGGGGCTCATTATTCACATCTTACTAAAGAAGACCGCGTTAGTCATATTCGACTTGGCTGGCATATTTGAGAATACTCGTAGGTCTTACAAAAGTGAAATAGAGTGGTTCCGTAACATAAAGGTTGGAGAACTCTTTGGACCAGCGTTTGATGAAACCAAGCGAAGAGTTAGCTCTACTAATAATGTTGTCGATGCAAATAACCCCAAAATCACGCAGGAAATTCACGCAAGGCACAGGCTTGTCGTCAATGAAATGAGTCCTGGAGGGTGAAAGAAAACGTTTACGAGAGAATGTAATAGCTTGGCGTTTTAAGAAGTTGAGCTCAGGGAATTTTGTTTGGCACCATATGTGTCTGAAGATCATCATATCGCCAGCGTAGACAGATAATTAAGAGTGCTTAATAATAAAACCTGTATCGTTTATTGCCAGAATGAGTAACAGAACAAAATAACAGGACCAAGGTGTGTGCTTTAAGAAACTCAGGGCACAGGGGATCTAAAGACGACTATATACTGTCGCCTCTCTATGTAGAATTTGATCCAAGTAATAAACCCAGTTTGAAAGCCAAGAGCCTTAAGTATAAATAAGATGATTCTATGTGAAATTTTATCAAATGCCTTACTAAAATCGGTGGCAATTACATCGGCATCCTTTCCGTCCTCCAAGGCGCACAGGGTGCCAGATACAAACTCCGTTAAGTTAGTGGTTGTAGATCTACCCTTAAGAAATCCATGCTGGTAAGAAGAGAAAACAGGCTTGCAGTGAAAAAATATCGTGTCGTAAAAGACGGTTTTAAGAGGTTTGAGGATGCAAGAGAGTTTAGCGATGGGCTGGTAGTTAGAAATGCCATTCTTATAACCTTTTTTGTGTTGTGTTTTCCAGGGCATGGGAAAAACTACCCATATGAAGAGCGCCGTAAGGGGTTGGATCAAGCAGGGTGTATATTTTTTTAATACAATTGCAGGTAAACCGTCAGGACTGGGAGAGGATTCGAAATTGAGTTTTTTTTTATCGTATCCTTAAAGAGGGATGAAGTAATGTGAACCGACGCTAGTAAGGTTTGCACAACTGTAAGAGAAGAAATCGTGGTCCGTTTCAAGGTCTTAGTTGGTAAATGATAGGCTGAAGAAATTAGCAGTGCTTCATTTTATCTCTTCGACTGCTGTCGCGTACGCCATATGGGAGTTATCAAGGGAAATTCGTTATGACTATAAACATTGTGAGTATATATATATGTTTAGATTGGAAACCTACTCAGTTTTACTTGGTCCAAGCATGAACAAATTGTCGTTCAACTTCAAAGAAAATTCATCTACCCAGAAAGTTATCAGTCACAGTTCTATGCCAAGTAAATCAAAAAAAAAAACTATTGAAGTATTTGAAACAACTTATCATAGCCAGGAGATCAGATCTATTAAAGTTTTTGTTTGCAAATTCCCGCCCTACACCTGTTTCTATGAAAATAAGGAAACAATAGCTTTCACCTGCTTCCTCTGTTTCTTAAAAAAAGAGTTGTCTCAGCTTCTAATCTTGTTGTATGTAGGTGTGTGATTTGTGAGCTGCATATATGCGCTGCGACCTTCAGTAAATCGATTATCTCCTTTAAATTAAGGCTCTAGTCAATGATATGGTCGCTTTAGAGTACTTCCTCTAGTCCAGCTGTTTTCATGAACTGGAGTATCTGAAGTGGATCCAGCGAAGGCAGATTAGTTTCTGAAAGGAGATAGGCACTTAGGTGATGTCTTCTTTTGTGGATTGGTGCTTCGCATTCCCTGCAGAATCTGCACTGTTTGTTTGCTTCTATTCCCAGTTCCTTAAGGTACTCCTTGAGTCTGCAGTGACCCTTTACCATGTCTGTCAAAATGCGAAGTAGATTCTTGCTAAGTCTAAGGCAGGTTCTGCTTCTTTTCTGGTCTAGCTTTCCATTGAGGCGGAAGCGGCCAAAATGGGTTTAGCGATAAACGAGGGCAAAACCAAGTATATGCTGTCAACAAGAAGGGAAAGCCAACACCGACGAATTGGACAAAACGTCACAGTGGGCAGCTATAACTTCGAGGTAGTAAGGGACTTTGTCTACCATGGCTCTGCTATAAATTCTACAAACAACATCAGCGTAGAAATCAAGCGAAGAATAACCCTTGCCAATCGCTGTTTTTTTGGGCTTATAAGGCAATTCAGCAGTAAAGCCCTATCTCGAACTACTAAGGAGAATCTGTATAAGACCCTGATCATCCCAGTCCTGCTTTATGGCGCTGAAACATGGAATTTATTAAAAGAGGATGAAGATATCCTTGGTTGCTTCGAGAGAAAAATTCTTCGTAAGATTTTCGGTCCCGTTTGCGTTGACGGGTTTTGGAGAAGAAGATTCAATCACGAACTATACGAGCTGTACAGCGACATCGACCTAGTCAAAAAACTGCGTATTGGACGTCTGAGATGGCTAGGACATGTAGAGCGAATGGACAGCAAAACTCCGGCCCGCAGAGTCTTCGAATCTAATCCCGAGGGACGACGCGGTAGAGGGAATCATCGCGGTAGGTGGGGCGCACGAGTTCAAGGGGACCTCGACCAACTTGGAGTGCGCAACTGGAGGCAATTAGCTAAAGACCGAGCTAAATGGAGAGGCTTGTTGATTGAGGCCCAGGTTCACCCCGAACTGTAGCGCCACCTAACTAAGTAAGTAAGTTTCCAGAAGTTCTTTCGCCTGTCTTAGTTGGGGCATATCATCCCAACTTTTGACTCGTTTCTTGCTAGAGCGCTAGCTGCTTCATTCCCCTCCACTCCTGCATATCCTGGTACCCAGTAGAGAGTTACTTTATTAGCTGTCCCATTCTGTTGATCTTGGTGAAGCACTCTCAGACCAGTCAGGATCTGATCTCGTGTGAGCTTAGTGCCTTTATTGTGACTTGATTATTTGATAGTATTGCGATGTCCTGCCCACGAAATTTCTTATCGAGGTTGAATTGAGCGGTTGAGAGGTTGAATTCCCAGAGATTCTGAGTATCTGGTCCTGGGCCCATACACGATTGCCCCAGTGTCTGTAGATGTTTTCGATCCACCCGTGTACCGTTTAATAGTATGGTGTTCGAATTGGTATTTATTGGACTCACTGCTCAAATTCTTTTTATTGATCTGCTTTGAGTCAAATTTTCTTTCAAAGCGATAGTTCCTAACCATATCGTCTCTGGGTCAGTCCAGAAGCGGCACCTATTTGGATAGGGTTTCTCGCTTTTTGCTTGCGATGCATTTTCTTTCTCCTTTGCGATTCTTCCTAAAAGGGCAGGTGCTAACAATTGTATATTGTATAATATATCGCTACAGAGTGATAGAAGTTAAAAGTTTTAAATCAAGTAGTCCATATTTTTAGGGTAAAAGGGGAGGAAAGGCAAAGAATGACCCTCGGAGCACTGCGACCTAAAAATATGTTTTGTGCTGTCCTCTGGTTGATTGTTTTGAGTTTGTCAACTAGCTGAAATCAAGTTCATTAATGAAGCTAAGGATTGTTCGAGCTGAGGCAGAGGTGACATTAGAAGGTGATGTGACGCCTGAACCGCAGAAGGGTTCAGGTCCAATGTAAGGAGATTGCACACCTAGTCTGGCAAGCTCATCAGCCGCTTCATTACCAGGGATGCCTTTGTGTCCGGGGACTCACACTCACATTGGTGTGATTTTATTGTGTGCAGCAACCTGCAAAAGAGTCTGGAGACAATTCCAAACCAGCTTAGACTTATAGTCAAAGGACGTGAGAGCCTTGAGTGCTGCTCGGCTATCTGACATTATATTAATATGTGATCTTCGGAGGTTTCTTCTAATGCATTCTCTGGTGCAGAGCTCGATAGCATAGACCTTGGAAGATAGTAGTGGATTGACCTAATGGTGTAAAGAGTTTGTAGTTGGGGCCAAAGATACCAGCTCCAGCCCCATTAAACATTTTTGAACCGTAAGTGTACCAATTGATTTGAGATGTTGATTGAGGGATTTGAGGATAATTCCAGTAGCTGCGGTAGGAATGTTAACTGTGAAGGGGTGGTTGAGGTGGATTCTATTAAACATGAAGTCAAGGATATGGCTAACTAATTCGGAATTTGGGTTGTTGCATAAAAGGTGAAGCTTTAGAGCACTGGTAGCAATGGTAATATTTATGTGTAGGGGTGGAAGGTTTAAGAGAACTTCCAGCGCAGCTGTTGGGCTGGTGTGCATTGCGCCACTAATACCTACACAGGCTAGTCTTTGCACCTTCTGGAATACGGAGCGGGTGACGATTTGATTCATTTTTCCCACCAGACTAGCGAAGCATAAGTTATTATCGGAACGATTATTGTTGTATAGGTTCAGTGGATCATTTTGAATTTGATACCCATTTGTTTCCAAAAAACCTAGAACAGGCCTAGACGGCTTTAGTCGCCTTCTCAGTGGTTCTGTCTATATAAGGTTTTCAGTTTAATTTGTGCTCTAGAGTAATCCCAAGATATTATATTTTCTTTCTTTTGAGAAGTCAATTTGTATATTGTTTAGTGATAATGCTTGAAGGCTTAAATTTCTCATCCTACTAGTGAAAGGTATGATTACGGTTTTTTCTGGGTTAACCGTTAGACCTTCTGAGTGGCACCAATTATTTATTTTATTTAGGGCATTTGTTCAGAAATGCTGGATTCATCCTTGTCCTTAGCTATTATGACTACGTCGTTAGCGTAGCCCTGGGAGAGAAATCCAGAACTATTGAGGTCATTTATGATACTGTCCACTACAATGGACCACAAAAGAGGGGATAGAGCACGCCCTTGGGGACAACCCTTAGTAGTTCTTTCGGAGATTGAGATTTGTCCAAGTTTGGCAGTAATTAATCTGCTACTGAGCATGGAGCATATCCATTTGGTAGTTTGCGGGTCAATACCTTTGACATCAGCAGCAGACTTAATTAATTGAAACGATGTGATATAGAAGGCGCCAGAGATGTCCAGGAAGGAGCATATGGCTATTTCCTTCTTTGACAAGGTTTCTTTAATAGTGCTGACTAGATGATGTAGGGCTGTGACCGTAGATTTACCAGATTGATATGCAATTGAGTAGTCGTTTAGTCAAAGCATTTAAGTATGAGTATTTGCAGTCGAAGTGTTGGTTTCTAGAAATCTATAGAGAAAATTCGAGTACGAATAAACTCAGTACACACAAGTTAAATATAGTTCGAGACCTTATTTCCTAGGGGTTACTTTTGCTGAATTTGTTCCTTGCAAATGCGGCAATTTTAGACTTATAATTGCTTCATTTCAACTTTTCAACAGCTGTCTCAGACGCCATATTTAATAGAAATTCATTCTGAGCATGAGAACGAACTTGAAATCTCTATTACCAGAAAGCTACAGATCAGAAAGTTCCAAAGCTCCTATTTGATCCAGTTATGAAAAAATTGTGGTAGGCATATTATGTAGCTTCATGTACGCAGTCATTTTAAAGTCCTTGTTCTGCACCAAATGAGTTCAAGATTGATACAACATGTTCGGATTATTAGATAAATTTCAACTTTCGTTTGACAGTCGCTTTTTTTTCAATTCCACACGTACGTCTTACGTAAAAGCGTTCTAATCACTTGTTTGTAGCGCAAAATATAATAATGGGAGATATTAATAAAGACAAAAAGCAATTGTTTTTATTGTTAGCAAATACTATTGGCAATAGCATTTTTAAGGTAAATAAACTTTAGTTAATGATGTAAATAAACAGCAAATATTTTTCGAAAATGAGAATGTTTGTTGTGACAAAGGAAACAATTAATAAGAAATAGATATTCTGTTTCACCTACAAGTATGCGACATGTAATTTTGCCTAACATACGAGTAGTTAACCTAAAATGCTAAATCGAGCGAAATACCTGAGCAATAATATGAGGCTTTACAAGGTAGCAGGTTATGTGTATTTGTCCATATGTTGGTGCTTTACTTTTCTCTAGACAGCGCTACACTCCAGGGAGTATCTAAGCTTCAATCAGTTGTGGTACTAGGCGTCCAATGCCTACCATGCGGAGTTAGAAGAAGAGTTGATATTAAGTGGATAGTATTGTACATGCAGATATGTCGGCCATGTTGTCCCCGTACATTGATCTTGTTTACTTTTTGACCGTCCTGCCCATAGATGCCTGGCAAGCTAACACTTACTACATTTTTGGCACCATCAAGTGAGTATTACTTTTATTGCCTGTCAAAGGACATGCAGTCTTTGGTTTACATCACAAGTAGTTTATACAGCAAACCCCTTCCTCTTCATATAAATGTTGGCTTCTTTATGGATGGATACATAGGTACAATTCATAGCGTATGGAAAGTTGTACTTTCTGTCCGATCTGAGGGAAAATCTCAATTGATTAATAACTTTAGTGCGATGGATGCCTATATCTTGAGTCTTGCTTTGTATGTAAACTCAGATACTCGACAAATTGCCAGTAAACTATAATTTTTTGTTATTTAATTAACATGTACTTGATTTTTTTTCTTTGGGGTGGCAATGGTGTAGTGGTA
Source organism: Brachypalpus laphriformis (assembly GCA_945910035.1). Taxonomy (NCBI): domain Eukaryota; kingdom Metazoa; phylum Arthropoda; class Insecta; order Diptera; family Syrphidae; genus Brachypalpus; species Brachypalpus laphriformis. Next base: position 168,418,563 of record OX246754.1, read on the forward strand.
ACGTTATCAATTGCCACGCTAATGGCTAATGGTTCAAATCCTGACGTCATGAAATATGTAAAGTTAGTCCGATCAATTGCGGAAGCTTGTGTTAACTCTACTGCAAAGGCATAACTCTGGCAGTAGCTTGCAAATATGGCTGGAAAAATTGTTCGCTCTGCTGGATGATCGGCATGCCTATGACGTTGGTGGTCGCGAAAAAAAATAATACTGTGAATCAGAAGCAAACACGAAAAATAACAAAAATCTCCCCAGTTATCTGAACGCCACCCCTGGAGTTTCTCCGAAGCATAGGCAACTGAGCTTAAAACCACTATACCAAATCTTTCGCTCTCTCTCTATCTATCATTTCCAACGCCCGCATTGTGTAAAAACCAGTTAAGGGTATTCATAACCCCTTGAGTGCACGCAAATTAAAAAAAAAAAAAACAAGAAGTGATTTGCTAATCATTCAACTTTCTTTTTTAAAAAGCTATAAATATGTATATATACAATATTATCTGTATATATGTATATCTTCCTTTTATCGCACTTTGTACACTTCGTAACCTTTTGTTTTTTGTAAATACGAATAAAAATTGCTACTTTAATTACTGAAAAATTAGCATTCATTAAGGCACACTACAAAGTTTTGGAGCAAATGCTTATTAAAGTACAATATTTGCACATATAACCAGAAAAGCATTTGATAGGCAACATTATTCAGATGAAAATAGAGTTTTTCTGGAAAATATAATAGGAAACGCATTAGCTTGGTCTTATTGATTTCGTTGGTAGCCTCCACAAATAGTCTAGTCATTTCAAGCCAATAAGGCGGCTTTTCAAAATTCCCATCCAACGTCTTCCGTAAAAATCTGATATTTTCCACATAACAGAAAGTTGTGCCGCAGCCCCCATATTTGAAAATGGCGGTCAAGATGTTGACTTTCATTATTTTTCGAAAATCACTTACTTTACAGAAGAATTCCGGAGGACCTCCGAAATAAAACTGTCACTATTGAAGGTTTTTAAGGAAAACAATTTTTGGATTCGACTCTTCATTTTCATTTTTAAATTCAGACAGTAATATTTTGACGTTTAAAAATATTTGTCATTGAAAGCTACCAGAAGAAGCAATACAAAATGTCCGTGAAACAGCATGCCTGAATGCCAGGATCAATTTGATAGGTAGGAATCTGTCAACTTGAATTGGGGTTACTTAAAAAGTAAAGAAACGCAGTCCGCGCTGTTTTGAGAGCCAGGGGTGTGTTAAATCAGGATACAGAAAGAGACCTACTACAATATTTTTTAAGTAATGTGTTTAAAAAATATACGACTGTCTTTAACAACGGAACTACAAAAACGCGTGTACCTTTTTTCGAAATTAGCTCTGAAAACTCGTCAATTTTGTTTGTGAACTCTTTCTACAACTTAGGAAGGCACAAAAGATATTTCAAATTTTGCATACTGAACGAAAATACCACGAAGTAGAGGTTGTACTAGTCAGTGAGTATAGAGAGTATTTTGCTAACTCCATTCATTCAATTTTTAAAAGTGAATATTTTCGTATTTTGTAGGCGTGTCGGTAAAGCATGACCGGTCGAAGTTACGAGCTGGAAGAGATGATGAATAGAAGGCGCGTGGATATCTTGTGTGTCCAAGAGACAAAATGGAAAAACATCGGAAATCGGTCGCGTTTCTTGGAGGTTAGGACAATTGAATTGAATTGAATTGAAAAGGCTAGATCGGTATCATCCTTGCAGCAGAGCTACTTGGTAATGTCTTGAGCATTTCGAAGTCCAGCGACCATTTGATGTCTCTCAAACTAGTAATACAAGGAGAGGTGTGAAATATTGTCAGTCCATATGCTCTCAAAATTGGGTGCGATCAGAGGGATTAAGATGCATTTTGGGTAGATTTCCACAATCTCCTTAAGAACATCCCAAAGGAAGAGTTTCTGTTTGTTGGAGGAGATTTGAATGGGCATGTCGGGAAGTCAAAGGAAGACTATGAAGACTGCAGTGGAGAACTGGGATACGGCACCAGGAACTTTCCTGGTAAAGACATCCTAAGCATGTTCAAATCACACGGTCTTATCGTGTTAAATACCATGTTCATCAAACAAAGCCGACACCTGATAACTTACAGCAGTGGTGAAGCTGAAACCCAGATTGACTACCATTTGGTAGCTAGTTTCATGAAGCCTTGGGTAAAAGATTGCAAAGTTATCCTGGGAGAGGCGATCGCTCAGCTCATCAAATTAGTATGGACACATTGAAGAAAGGAAGTGATGAAGCTAAGGAAGTGATAAATGAGAAGAAAAACTTTCAAAGCTTGGTCAAAGTGCCCCTCTAATAATAGAGACGAAAAGTTCGCCTCGAAGTGGAATACAGATGTTGCAAGAAAAAAGCGAAGAAGAAGTGCGCACAGCTTCAAGCAGAGAGTTCGGATGGCCTGTATCGGGGGCTAGAGAAAATATTTTTTCCGGTTGCTGATGAAAACTAGGCTGTCCAGGAGCGGCGAAGACACAATATGAACCATCTTCAAAATAGCCGCCCAAAGAAGGGGAATGCTCAGGAAATTCGCTCGCCAAAGTTCATTAACAATTCACATGGCCAGCTTCTTGTGGATGACGACAAAATTCTGCAGAGGTGGCGGCAGTATTGTGACGAACTTTTGAATGAACAGTTTCCCCGGCTATACTTTCCACGAGTTACCCCTAACTGTGAAGAAATACCCGACATTACAGTCGAAGAAGTTAGTGAGGCGGTCAAATACTCCAAAAAACGAAAAGCGGTTGGGCCAGACGAGGTGCCCTCTGAGTTTTGGAGAAAGATGGGAGACATCGGGTTCAGATGGCGCAGAATTCTCATCTCCAAGTTTATGAGAGGTGATTCAATACCGAATCGATGAAGGGAAAGCTACCTTTTCCCTGTATACAAAGGGAAGGGCGATACGGGAAACTGTGATAACTGCCGTTCGATCAAGCTGATGTCACACACCATGAAGATCGTTGAGCGGGTATTAGGTGCCCGACTGCAAAAAAAATAATACGGCTATGTGATGATCAGTGTGGGAGGCCTGCCGATATTTTCTGAGGTCAAATAGGCGAACCCCACAGGCGGATCAGTAGAAATGCGTTGTAGTGGGAGGGTTATGATCCCTTGTTTTCGGATCATAACCTCGCGGAAATAGGAAGAAGAAGAAGTAGGCGTGTCGGTAAATTTAACGAAACGAATGGAATGGTGTATGATTGATAAGAACTCATCACGTTCACTGGGAGACCTAATGGTCCATTATTAATCAATTGGCATGTGATGTTGGTCATAGAGCAGCAGGACGAAACTTTGAACACTTGCCGAAGGTATCATGAACAGTAACATAGAGCAAATAGGTTTTTGATTGTCGAAGTTCAACATGCGTAGTGAAAGCATAGAACTTAGGGATTAATATAAAGGAGCCGAATGTTCAATTTTTAGTAGACCGTTGTTGTATACTTAAAACATTCTATAATCTCTTTAACCACAGTCGGCGCTGAGAATATGGAAAAGCCAATTTGGCGACGAAGGCCAACTTTCCGCTGTCAGGCAGAATGAACCATTCAACATAGACGATGATAGTTAAAATGCTCATACACACTACAAAAGCGAAGTTTGTATAGCAATATCCAAGTTGAAGCCAAACAATGCTACCGGAACTGACGGCATGCCAGTTGAAGTTTTCAAGGCAGCTGGCATTTTTAAGATTTGGTCAGACGAGTGTTTGCCTGATAGATGGAATCTCGATCCACAAGAAAGGACACCCTCTCAACTGACCCAACTATAGAGGCGACCCTCCTCAAAAGGGCAATTCGACAGTAGAGCCATATCGCGAACAACTAAGGAGACTCTATATAACACCCTGATGATTTTAGTCTTAATTTACGGCACTGAAACATCGACTTTATTGAAGACGGATGAATATATCCTTGGTTGCTTCTCGAGAAAAATTCCAAACAGAATCTCAAATTCGATCTGCATTCGAAGAAATACCATCGGAAAGCGAAGATGAAGGTGAATCAGATAGTGATGACTGCCCATACCCACAGACGAAGGCCCTTCAACATCTTCAGTCATTCATCCCGAGAAGGAAGATTTCAATATGCTTATTGCAATATATATGCAATAAGCAACTGCCTTCCAAGGTTCAACTGAATTCTCAGATCAAATAGAAGAACTAAGTACGCTCTTCAGTTGTGACCAAAAGTTATGACCGAAAAGCCAAACTTGTTATTGATGTGCCATGCCCCGCCATTACATTAGATTACAATAAACATATATAATATATAATATAATTTTATTTCTTTCATAATTTCATAAAATTTCTTATTTAAACATTGACTATTTAACCATAGAATAAGAAAAGAAAACCACTTTCCTTTGCGATTCTAAAAAGATTTCATGTAAAGTTTTTTCTTTTTCTTCAAAACTAGGCTCCAAGAGTTTGCATAATATACTTATGTTACATTTATTTAAAATAAAACATATTCATATTCATATTCATATACACTCGCAAAGTTGCTTAATCTTTGGAATTCTATAGAGAGACAGATTCGCAAAAAACAAAAAACTGCAAATTATGTAGAAATAATAGGTATCATTCTTTAGTCGCTAAGCGTGACTAGAGGCGAATGAACCGTTTTATTAAATAATTCATAAATAAGTTTAAGGTTGTGGGGTATTTGTAAGAATTTACTAGCTAATCATTTTATAATTTTTTTTTTCTTGCATAGGAACTGTTACATCTTTAAGAAACATTTACTAATAAATTTTTGACAATTGAGTTATCCATCGTAAAAAACCACTTCTTCACCATCTTATAGAAGTAAAGATGTTTTAACGGAAAAATGCGAAGGTTATAAAACAAAGGCCAACTTCTTGATAATCTATTTCTTCTGGCTATGATACGGACAATATGCTTTTGAGCTATCACGAGAGGCTCAAGTGTATTAAAGTACGTCCCTCCCCAACTTGTTATACCATATTGAATCATCGAATTTACAAGCCCATAGTAAATCATTGTAAGTAACTTACTTGAGCAATACGGCCTAAGATTATACATTTGGCGAGTTGTAACTATCATGTACTTTTTTAATTCGGTTGTGTGTATCTTCCAATTGAGATGTTTATCAATGAAGACCCCAAGGTATTTAAATTGGTCTACAGATTCAATTTTAAAATAATTTTTACTACATAAAATTTGACTGCAATAGTTATTTATCCCACAAATGTGATTGGACATTTTAAAACATTCAGCGGAGTGAAAAACTATGTTGCAATCAACATGCTCATTGTGTGTTAGATTACAAATCATGAGCTTTGTTTTTTCGCTTATAATAAGCTCGTGTTTTGCAAACCATTGTCTTAATAACTACAAGTCCTCTTCAAGCTTTACAATCGATTCGAACAAAGAGTTTGTTATGAACGTAAACGCCATATCGTCAGCAAAAGCAGTAATTTTGCTGTTAAACTTTTGCTTGAAAATGGAGTTAACATAAATTAAGAAAAGAATGGGACTTAAAACAGAACCTTGTGGTACACCGATACTTATTTCAAGCTCCTCGCTAAATACTCCCTTGAGTTTCACCGTCTGACGTCTTCCCGTTAGATAGGACTTGAACCAATTATAGGTTGAATCTTTGAAACCAGCTTTGTAGAGTTTGTCTAAGAGAATTGAATGATTAACCATGTCAAAAGCTTTTGTCATGTCAACAAATAAAGTCATACAAAAACTTCATTTATTTCACTGCATAACTTCAAAATAACATCTTCAGTGGATTTTCCCTTACGTAAACCAAACTGTTTATTACTAAAAAAATTGAATTTATTCAAGAAGAATAATATACATGCATTTTTCAAAAAGCTTAAAGAACGTTGGTAGTAGGGAAATAGGCCGATACTGGCTCATTAGCCTTCGATTACCTTTTTTGAAAAGTTGAAGAACTTCACCAGCCTTCAATGAAGACGAAAAACAATCACTGCTAACACTTTTATTAAATAAAAAGCTTAACACATCAGCCACGAAGAAGGCAACATGTTTCAAAAGACAGTTCGTAATACTATGCGAAGTGCTAGAGCATTTGTTATCGAGTTTCTTTATATATTTGTATATTTCAAACGAGGCAAAGTGCTGAAAAACGAAGCTATTACTTTGAAATTCATCTGCATCTATATCCGCATGAAGAGGACTATTGCAATTACTCTGCGGGGGGTTTGGCTTTGATTTCATGGCTATAGATGCGAAGTATCTATTAAAATTATTCGCAATTTCTATTGGGTTGCAAATTAAAAATTCGGCGACTACAATTTCAAAGATATTTTCTTTATTTGACTCCTTGTTAAGGATTGTATTAACAACTTTCCACTCTTTTTTTTATATTCCCTTACAATTTTGAAATTTTGCAGAAAAAAAGTTATCTTGATTTGTTTCCACTTTTCTTTTCACAAGCTGGTTCAATTTTTTGAAGTAACGCTTTAACTTCACATTGAGGGGGTGCCGCCTACATTTTTTCCGAACAAAGTTTTTCTTGTTTATTGACTTAATCAGCTCCTCGTTAATCCATGGCCTGATTCGTTTTACTTTTAGAAGATTTCGACCTCTCGGCATAGGAAGCCTTTGTGATATGGCCTAAAAGTATATTTAAAAAAGAATCGTAAGCTGGCGAAATATCATTTTCAAAATACACCTGATCCCAAGACTCAAATCTTAAACTGTCTATTAGTTTTGTGTAGTTTATTTTCTGCATAGAATTACGGACTTTACAAAAAGTTTGATGCTCTAAGGTCAGCTTTACCATACAGTGATCAGTAATTTGATGATCGCTTACTTCGCACGATGGTTTAAATGAAGAATTTTTGCTGAGCCTTACAAAAATGTGATCTAAGCACGATTGAGCTTCATCGGTAATACGGGTAGGTTTGTTCACAAGTGATTCTAACCCATGTGACGACATAAGAAGCAAAAAATTGTCACAATCACTGCAATAAATCAATGTTAAGGTCTCCTAGAACCACTAAATTTTTCGATTTGATAGTTCTTAAGATAGCAGCCAATTGGTCTATAAAAACACTCTTGCTACATTCATGTAGTCGGTAAATACAAAGAAAAGTAAAATATTCGTTATTAACTTTGCAACTGATTTTTAATATGTCAGCGCTACTCAAATTAAAAGATTTAACTTCATCGCAACAATATGTTTCTTTAATAAATACTAGTACACCACCTGCGCTATAGGAATTATTACAGCTACCATACAAATCAAAACCAGGCATTTTATAGATGGATAATTCATTGTCGTACAGCCAGATTTCGCTTAGAAAATAAAAATCAATAAATAAAATTGAAAATAAATTACTCAAACTATCAATATGAGCCAAAAAAGAATTAAAATTTTTTCTCATGCTTCTAATGTTTTGATGAACTACTAGAATAGGCACATTTTGAACTGGATTTTGTACATTTTTTGCGTTTAAAGGAAGGTTAGAATTCATTTAAAATAAAACAATTTAAATTATAAATTTACCAGGTCCCCAAGGCACATGATTTTTATTGCTCCATCCCCTTCTTTCTTACGCAAAAATGTTATTCCGTTTCTCATCCAACGAACTTGTAGTTCTTGGATAGCTTTGTATTCTGCATTATAGACTTGCCGTGTGTGAGAAGTCAAACTATCGTTGATGAAGATCTTTGCACCATCATGATGTTCACCGAAGAGTTTTGTTGTTATTTTGTTTTTTTTACATAGGCCTCCTTGATAATTTTTTCATTCGTTAGCCGACGAGTTAGTTTAACAACAAGAATATTGGTCACAGGAATTGAATTTTTATTTGAGGTTGAACTACTCGCCCCTTGGTCTTTCTGAATTTTAACTTTTTTTTATATAGCAAGAGTCTACGTCATTTTCAGAAATTTGAGTACCAACACCTCGCAAACGACTTTCAGTGCTGTTTTAACTGCACTGTCATTGTCAGTATTCGGCACGTTATTTCGAATCTAACCCAGAGGGATGACGCCAGAGGGCCTCCTCGCCGAAGGTAACACGCAAAAGTTCAAGGGGACCTCAACCAACTGGAAGTACGCAAATAGAGGCAATTAGCTAAAGACCGAACTAAATGTAGAGGTTTGTTAGTTGAGGCCCAGGTTTACCCCGAACTGTAGCGCTACTTAAGTGAATAAGTAAATACATAAGTAAATAATCTCTTCAATAGGAATGCCTAAGAGTGGTTTGCTTTTCTATTTCTGATAAGCGTCTTACGTTTATCAAATCGAAAACTCCTTTGTTGGATTTGCTAGGTTATCGGAGTCGGGTATAAAATCAAATCCAGCATTGGTTACTGCTTTTTCTGGACATTACATCAATTATATATTGGCGTAAACGGCCCATGAAGGGCCTAGGGCCTAGCTTCTCGCAACCACTCGTGTTGTGTGCGCTATATTTTTTCGCATTAATGGAAGGAACCTACAGTTTTATGGCGTATCCGAGGGGCAATATTTTTCAATTTTTTTATTTTGTCAAACGTTCGCAAGAGAAGGGTCCGTGAAAAAACCTTTTGGTATTTTCTGGGCTCCGAACATTGAACTTCACCTGCAATGGTCCGACACACTAACCATTGAGCCACGGCGCCCTGTACATAACAACAAACGTAGGATACCAATCCTAAAATTATTCATCAATACGAGTACCTTCAATATCTTATAAGAAACGCCGGTACAGCGTGTATGGCTCTGATGCACTTTCTGAAATTATACCTATTCCAGTTGACGCTTTCCAGCTAAAACGTATTAAACTGTTTCCATGGCAGCACATGCTTTGAGTTCGTCGTGTCGCTTATTACCAGCCACCATGACCTTGTCTAACGTAACCTCGCTAGCTTCATTCCCAAAGATGTGTGAATGTATTGGATTGGAAAAGTCTGACATGTCAAACTTGTAACGAAAGCTCGAATATTTTCTTACAAGCGATATTATGAGCAACTTGAAATTTTTATATTTACACCTTGTTATTCGAGGCATCTATGTACAATTGTACATACATAAAGTCGTAACAAAAGCGCACAACGGATTGACGGATCGGGTTTAACATCATACTATACTTCAAACGAAAAACAGCCAATTCTACAAAACATTAGAGATAATTCCCTGAAAGGAGGATAAGTTCCCTTAAAATTGAGTCACGGTTTTTAAGCATAATTGAGAACTTTCGCAGCGACCATAGAGTTAGCACGTGCTTTCTAATCACTACGTCTGACCAGTCATTCACCGTCCACCGAGCTCATTACAACTTTTCTTGGTCGTTTTTGTTTTCTTTTTTTTTTGTTTTTTTCCGAAACAAAAGAACCAATTCGAGGTGATTAAACAAATAAGAAAAAAACGTTTGAGCATAGAGTTCAGATGAAGCGCTAAACTATACTCGTATAAGCTGCAGTTTTCGCAAGCTGGCACAAGTCACGGACAAGTCGTTGTTTATTTTGATTTAGTGACATTGTCCGTGATGAAGGCGACATTGGCGAACTGCACTCGCGCACCGCTGCATAGGGCTCGGGTTCTGGGTTCAACCATTAGTCAGTGATCTGGGCGCGCGCATAATACTACTCGTACCTACTACAGCAGTTGGTGTTGTGATTCCAAGGCTCTAAAAAAAGAGTCGTAAATTCGGTGGCCAAATGACGTGCGGTGTATGACTTGGCTTCTCGGTGGTGTCATAATTTGATTCGTCTCGTCCCGAAGTGCATATTGCAGCGTGCCTGTGTGTCTCGAGACCTATTAACTTGTTCGAGAGTTGGAAAAACGAAAGCTATGCCTGTCCGCATTGTCGTCGTAGGGAAGATACTGCTGAATCAATATGGATGCAAAAAGTAATGATTTGTTGTGTCTGTTTATAATTATGTTAACGTATTGAGTTACACACAAGGAGAGAAGCGAGATGAGATTGGTAGGATGTCTACCGGTGGCGAATATTAAGTTACCTAAGTGTTCCTTAATGTTTATTGAGTGGATGCGGGCAAGTGTTGTTTGTGGAATCGAAATTGTTCGCTCGATATGTAGGACATTGAAAAGATGCAATATCATCGAGTACTGAAGCAGTATGAACGACCATATGAATCATTGAAGAATACTGTTGTCATGCAACTTGATGATGCTAAATGAATGGGAATGGTTTATTTTAATATTTGTTACTGTAACGGTATGGGGTTTAATTTTCCAGCTACTCGTAAAAAGGACTTTTGCTTGAAAAAGATTTGGTGGATGAATGTCTCTTTCTCTTGCAAAGGGTTGAATTTCGCGCGTTCCATGTACTTTGCTATTCTAGCGGAAAGAACATTTCTTGCGAAAACTGATCAATAAGCTAGAAAGTGGAACGGCCGTTTTCACTAAAACGTGCAAAACACGGCTTTTAAATGCACCGAGTATCTTTAGATGAGAAAAAGTCAAGGTCCACTGCGGTATCATCTTTTTATTTTTTTTTTGCTTTCACCTACAGCAACTCAAAAGATTTAGTTTGTTTGAGCCTGTGTACACTGTCCGTGTTGTCCTGGAGCTGTAAAACTTCGATGTTTATATGCGGATGAAGTCTTCCTTCGTGTCTTTCTGACATTTTGTTTTACTATGTTAGTGGCAAAATCAACTTTTAGGTCGTGATGGAGATTTCATTACATTACATTATTTCTGATGTACCAGGGTGCATCAACAATGTTTCTTAGTGTCTTGTCTTGGAATCTTTAGATGATTTACATATTGTTCATTTTGGCTCAGCACCAAATTTGTTCATATAGTAAAGCCTTGTTGTATTTAATTCTTAATTCCACTCTTTTCTTCTTTCCAACCAAGCTTAGCATCTAAGGTCACGCCAAGGTACTTCGATGTGTTCTGTTATGGTACTATTTGTCGGCTAATAGTGATTGGTATATACATATCTATGTAGTTCAACCTTTTGTTAGTGAAGTCAACATGGAGCGACTTAACTTTATTTAGCTTAATGCGATATTGTTTTGCCCAGCTTTTTTATTCGTTTGATAGCTAGTTATAGGTTTTGTGTTGATTCTCCGTTCTTTTTACCAATTGCCAGGATCGCAGTGTCGTCAGCGAAAGTAGCTACAGTGCCGCTTTGCAGCGTTGGGTGATCACTGGTATACAAAAGGTATGTGACTGGTCCTAGTACAATGCCTCCCGTTCCCCACTCCCGCTTTGATTCTCTTTAATTTAGACTAGGAGTCTTTTTGTTTGATTCTGAAGTATCTATCTTTAAAACACGATTCCAGAATTTCGTCGTATTATTTTGGAACTATAATTTTCAGATTATGATTCAGTCCCTTATGCTAAACTTGGTCGAAAGCCTGTGCCATATCCAAGAAGATTGTGCAGCGGACTCTTATTTCTTTTAATATTTTTTCAATTACTCGCTTTATCCCATGAATTTGATCAATCGTTCGTGTTTATTTTGGAAAGCGAACTGGTGATTTGGAATCAAGTTCTTTCTTTCTTTGATTGCGCCAACCTTTTAACTAATAGTTTCTTGAAGATCCTAGATACAATTGCCAGTAGCGCGATTGATCTATATGACGCTGTTTCGTTAGGTGGTTTACCTAGCTTGATGATCATGATAACTTCTGCAGCTTTCCAAAAACTGGGTACATACCATAATTTAATCTGAAAGCTGCATTTATGAGACTGGTGAGCTTAACTAATGCTTTCACCGGGAGATGCTTTAAAACCTTTCCCGTTATAAGATCGTACCGGGCGTTTTTTTCGGTTTTATATTTGGTTTAAATATATTCGACAAACATTTGGAACGACATCATTTAGTATAGGTCTCAACAAATGAAAATATGACATATGGTATATGACTTATTGCAGCCATTTATTAAGTGACAGTTTGCGAAAACTTAATTGTTTGATAGTTTTTCAAATCTTGATATGGAGTTTTATTCAGAACTAGCGTTACTCCATCCGCTTCGCTAGACGTTTCCTTTATTTGTTTGCTAAATTAGAAAACATTTCTTTTTTTCTTTCAAATTTTTTATTTTTTATTTTTTTTTTGGTTGCGCCTGGAGGTGCAGGAATCTTCAAAAGATACCAATGGTCCGTACCATTGGTTATGCCCGATTCATATATCTGACAATGCCATCAGTGCTAGTCAGTATATGCCTACGGGCTAAACCTCACCCCCTCAGAGAGGCACTATGAGAACCGGCTGCGCGTACTCATAGTAGTAGGAAATTCGTTCCTCTCATTTTTTCATTTTTTGTGATGACTAGAACTAAGTTGCCTTAATGAGTAGTTTACGCTTCTGTAGTATTAATCGCGTTAGGTAGGTAGCCTTCCAGTGAAGGCACCTACTAATACCGTCATTACATGCGATTTTTCCTTACGGCGCTAGGTCGAAAGGTCTTGTTCTTTGTAGTCGGCGCTCAAGGTTTGTCACGTCCATAGTACGGATTATTTCATTATTGCAATGAAAATGAAGACGGGTACGAAGTTTGCGAGCAAAGTTTGTTACTTCGTCCCTCACGGTAGCAATTCCTAGATCTCTGTGAATATCACTATTTCTTATATACCAAGGAGCATTCACGATTGCTCTTAGTATTTTGTTTTGAAATGCTTGCAGTAGAGCCATATTGCTTGGTTTGGTACAACCCCAAAGTTGTATACCATATGTCCAAGACGGTTTTAGCACTTGCTTATACAGAAGCAGTTTGTTGTATATGCTTAACTTCGAGTATCTTCCGAGTAGCCAATACATTTCTCTAAATCTGATTTCGAGCTCTTCGCGCTTCTTTTTAACGTGTGGTTTCCACTTAAGTTTTGCGTCTAGGGTCATTCCTAGATATTTTGCCTCGTTTGCGTACGGTATTTGCACCGAGTTAATGGATATAGGTAAGTTGTTTATCTTTCTTAACGTAAAATTGACATGTGTTGATTTTGTCTCATTGAGGACTATTCGCCAGGTTTTTGTCCATTCGCATACTTTGTTCAAAGCTCGTTGGAGTTTTCTCGTTGATGATTCGACTGACTCATCCGTTACGAGGATAGCCGTGTCGTCTGCGAACGTTGCTACAACGGTCCCTTCATCTTGTGGTATATCTCTTGTGAAGAGCAGGAACAGGATTGGACCGAGAACACTTCCTTGTGGAACACCGGCGTAGATATCTTTGAAATCCGAATATTCACTCCCGTGTCTAACACGGAAAAGTCTGTTTTCAAGATAAGATTCTAATATTCTGTACAACTTTTCTGGTAAGATTACCCTTAGCTTATACCTTAGTCCTTCGTGCCATACCTTGTCGAAGGCTTGCGATACGTCGAGAAAAGCGCTAGAGCATATTTTTTCCCTTCTAGAGCTTTTTCAATTTCGTTCGTTATTCGATACACCTGATCGATTGTGGAATGTTTGATCCGAAAGCCGAATTGATGATCCGGGATCAAGTGTCTTTCTTCAATTACTGGTTGCAATCGTTTCAGCAGAAGTTTCTCGAAGACCTTAGATATTATTGGCAGAAGTGAAATGGGTCTATATGATTTCTTGTCATTTGCACATTTCCCCGGTTTCGGAACCATAATAACTTCGGCGACTTTCCATTGCCTTGGAACATATAACAGTCTTAAAGAAGCATTTATAATGTAGAGCAACTTAACCAGCACTTTTTTCGGTAGCTCTTTCAAAATTTCGCCAGTGATTAAATCATATCCCGGAGCCTTGTTATTTTTCAATTTTTTTATAATCATTCGAAGTTCGGACAGGGATACGGTTTTTACTTTAAAGTTGTCGGGTGCCGTATTATCATTCGGATCTTCGATCAACGGTTGTCCATCGAACGGCTTGAACGTTTCCTCTAAGTGATCGGCAAATAATTCTGCTTTCTCTTTGTCTTCTTTAGCCCATTCGCCGTTAGCTTTCCTAATTGGCGGCGAGTGCATTACAGGTTTCTTTATGGACTTCAAGGCTTTCCATAGAGAGTAGTTTGAATACTTATCAGCGGTCAAACCCTCGAGGTAAGTAGAAGTCTCGTGATTTTTTAGGTCCTGCAGCACATTTTTTAGCTTGTTACAAAGGTGGTTCAGATAAGTTTTATCCGGTGGCGCGCGGGATTGTTGCCATCTCTTGCGCGCTCTCCTCTTTTCTCGTATGAGCTCTTCGATTTCAGGCTGGTATTTGACTTTATTGTTCCGTGCTTCTGTCTTCCGCAAAGGAGTGTTTTTCCACGCGGAGCTCTGAATGGCTTCGACGAGTTTGTCGATTTCTTCTTCTATTTCGAACGGTGTCTTTAGCGGTACATTTAAAACAACATTTTCCTTGCAGTCTCTTCTGAAAGCGTCCCAGTTAGTTTTGTTACTAGTTAACCTAGGCGGTCCTTCTTTTTTTACTAGACCACTTATTTTCAGAGTGACTGCTGAGTGATCTGAGCATAGATCATAGCATTCTTCGACTTCCGTCAAATTTTTAGTTAACCCTTTTGCGATAAAGACGTCGAAGAGGTCATGGATTTTATTTTTGTCAGTTGGCCAATAAGTTGGCTTTCCTGTCGAAGAAAAGTTCACCCCACGTTTCATGCTGACTTTGTACAATAATCTGCCTTTTGTCGAATTGCATCTTGATCCCCAGAAGGTGTGTTTCGCGTTAAAGTCACCACCTAATTTGAAAATTCTTTGAAATGAATTTATTGTAAGGCTCTGTGATAAACAATATTTTTGGTTTTTCCTTCATGTGCGAACACAAACAAATCAGCAGGTTTTCCTACACGTGAACAGGCTACATACAATCGTTCATGTGAGAAACAATTATTTTCCAAATTCAAACCAAACGCTTGCAAAGATTGTCCCTGCGCTTTATTGATGGCCATTTCAGTCGCACTGGAAACTGCAAACGTTTGAATTCGAATGGCATGTCTGTTGGTATCATCGGTATACGTGGAATTGAAACGTCTTCACCTTTGAATTTCCCATTTAAAATAGTGGTTCCAACTTTCAATTGCAATGTGTGCGGTGGCAGGCCTGGTAAATCCAATGAATTTAAAAATTCTGTGGGATAATTGACCACCTCTTCTTCATTCCTAATGGTATCGACTGACTTGAATGTGAACACTTCTCCTGGTATCTCTTTTAAAATGGCCTCATTAATTTCTGTAACGTCTTTGTTTTTTGCCGCCAATATAGCTCTTTCGCTCAGCCAAACATGTGTCTTGTATTGTTGTACAATGTTTGGAAAAACTTTTCGAATCAATTCTTCTTTTGATTGAACTATATTGCAAAAATTGGTTGGTAACGTTATTAAGCCAGTTGCATTGCCTATCGGCATTTTTCCATCTCCAATTTTCAACAACTGCCTTGAAAATGCATTGGCTGATGGATCATTGTATAATTGAACACGCACATTTGTGGTTAATGTGAGTGTTCTCACATATCTCCACAGAGTGGATGACTTTAAACACTTACTGGCAAAGTTTGCCGGAAATCACCAGCTAATAATATTAAGGCGCCACCAAAGAGCCCTCGATTTGCTCTCATATCCTTCATTGTACGATTGAATGCCTCCAATGATCTCTTGTGGGCCATAGGAAATTTATCCCACACGACAATTTCACACTGTTGCAACACTTTGACCATTCCTGACGTTTTGGTAATATTACATGTTGGATTTTCGTTGAAGTTCATGTCCAAAGGCAACTTGAGCGCAGAATGTGCTGTTCGGCCGCCGTCCAACAACATCGCCACGATTCCAGATAAAGTTTTTCCAGTGCCACCAGGCGCATCTAAGAAATACGTTTCACCACTTTTGTCTGCCATTGCTCGCATCAAAATGTCGTAAAAATCTTTTTGTTGTGCGTTTAACTTTGGAACATTTGTTAGAACAAATTGAGTTAAATTATTGCGATCGAAATCATGTTCACGCAGCAAATCTCGATTATACAAATCTTGTAATTGCCGATTTGACGATGGCATGCCTAATTGGGATAACGCTTTGTTTGCAATTGTAAGGCAAATATCTTCGATCATTATGAGAGCTTCATTATGCATTTCTGGTGTTGTTAGCAAATGCGGATTCGATGTTGTTCTACGCATTCGATTCAAAATATCTTCCGTCATAAAATCTGCATAATTTGTCCACAATTCAGATGGGCTCGATGGGCTACACGTTGCTATGATTATCGCAAATAGTGTACGAATCTGATGAGGCGGTGCAATAATTGATGATTCAGCGAGCGTAGAATTCCAGTGAGCAAGAGCGACGGCATGCCTCACGATAAGTTGGGCACTCTAATCCATCTACTGTTTTCAAATTTGCAAAGGATGTTGGTCCACGAACGTTGATTAATAGAAGACGCAAATAAAAACACTCGTCATGTCTTGGATGAATTGTATAAAGTCTTCCTAATGCATCGGTTTGAAATACATTTTGATGACCTGGAACTGGCTTCCCTTGCTTGCGTCTTGCAAAAGCTTTGGTCCATTTATTCCATGTGTAATACTGTGGGACTTCCCTGTATAATAATTGACTGGCAAATGTGTCACTTTGGCATAAAGCAAAAAAAGCAGTCAATGTAGTGACCGGTGATGTAATTGCTCTTTGGAACGCAGTTACACTTAACGTCGTATGTTTTGTATTTCGATGTTTTGTTAACAGAATTTATGCCATTCGTCTTGAATTGCATGTGTCCGTAGATATACATTTTGCACTTTCTTGAATGAAAAAGTCAATTTAAAAAAAAGGGCCTATGTCCTTTTCATTGTTTTTCTGAATAGTTTAAAAGAGAAACCAAGTAAATTGGTTGAAAATTACGTGAGTTATACGTAAACGCACAAAATATCAACTTAGTTTTATATACCATATATAGATATTGCTCAACTATTGATTTTGAACAAAATCAGTAAGTTGATAGCCCATTTTGTTTCCACTTTTTTGCGAAGAACCTGGTACAGCGTTAGAGAGTATCTGCCTGGGCTAACTCAAATATTAAACTTGAATGATATCGTTCCATATATCGCACTGTTAATACAATACTTTTGTAACTCAAAATTTGTCAAATCCATTCGATAAGACTGTCGTTAGAATAATAGGTAATTGCTTTATTTTTATTAATAACCCTAATAAAGTATTCATTTTTGTATAATCTATAACAGTAAGTGAATAATCAGTTATTCGCAGATTCCGAAAAAGTCATATTTTGAGTTACAACAGTATTGTATTATTAGTGCGATACGTACATATCGTCGTTCCAAACACGAAGTGGTGTATCTGCAAAAATTGACATTTAGCGATATTTGGCGTATATTATCTACCGATCGTTATTTATCATCACATGAAGTGGCGTATCTGTATCTCAAACCTTTTTAATTTTATTAATACTTTCAGTTTTGACGTAAATGATTTTATATGTTTTTTGTTTTGGCTCTACTGTAAAGTTAAGATTTTGAACATACGCCACATTTTTTTTCTTTTTTTTTCAAATTGCGCCTTAAGATACTTAAAATTCCGTTGATATTGAGAATAGAATGAAAATTCGTATTTCGCTTCTAATTTTGGCCCTGTGGACACAGGGTATGAAGTTTAAAGCAAATCCGTCGGTCTTTTAGGCTGCAGTTGAGCGTTGGGAGATCCACTTTTTTTTAAAAGTACATACTCTATAATATTAATGTCAAATTTCGAGATTGAAAATTTTCATGAAACCGATACCTATAACTACACGTCTTCTCTTCTTCTGTGTGTCTTCTCATTTACCTAAGGTTGGCTTTCCTTGCACGTAATCTCAAAAATTGCCAGTCTTGGGTAGTCGTTTGTTGAATTTGATCCTTCCGCAGTTGATTTGAGATATTTGTCCATCATGTAGTGTCCACCTCTCCCTCTGTGATGTGTTGGGACTCGGAGAACTTTTAAGACGATGTGTTCTTCTAAGTCGAATTTCCTTCAGCTTTTCCTCTACTGGTGCTATTTCGAAGCTGCCTCTTACGAAAGTGTTTCTTATTTTGCACATCCAAAAATTCTGCTCCGTACAACATTCCTGATCTTATAGCTGTCTGGTACATCTTATCCTTTGTTTTGATTGTCATTCTCACATCGCTCAAGTTCAAGTAAAAATATCAATTTTAGAACATATTTCTTTATATGCTTTCAATGGTCCTCTTATCCTTCACGAAGGTCGTGGAAGTAGGATGCTCAGGTGAACTCGTCATATCTCTCGATGCTCCGTGATGAACTCCAACGAATTTCCAGCCGGTTCCAGCAAAGATTTTGTACTTGATTTAACCATCTATTCCTAGACTTCCCAATAGGTCGCTTACCTATTGGCACGACAATCATGAAACGTGAAAGACGGTTGGGGACACATATTTCTAACATGCATTGAAAAGGTTTTTTTTTTTTTTTTAATATTGTCTATTTGGCATTGTGAAAGCCATTCACCTATATTTGTGTGGGGCGCCGTGGCGCAGTGGTTAGTATGTTGGACCACTGAGCGTGAGGTTCCATGTTTGAATCCTAGAAAACACCAGCAGATTTTTCACGGTCTACCTCTCGCGAACGTCTGATAATCATCCGAGAGTATTTGTTGTCCCGAGAAAGCTTCTCAAAAACAAAAAATGCCCTTCAGATACGGCACAAAACTTTAGGTCCGTCCCTTCCATTCATGTACACTCGCCTTCCATATAATGCACATGCCTGTTGCGCCAAAATGTATGTGTGTATAATTGTAGGAAATAGTCGCAAAGAAAACTTATTCCTTGTTTCGTACGACAAAAAACATTGTTTCCGAAGAAACATAAGAAGTCGTGTCAGATATTTTTTTACTTACATACCTACATACTTCCGAAAGAAACAGGCATGGTGGCGACACATTTGCCAAATAACAACTGGGTAGATGTAACTGTCTGTAATTTTCCATATTTTTCTATACTATATATTTTCTTAGACCGTCATGCTGTAATTAAAGCCTAAGAACTCGTACAAAGTAAAATCCGAACTTAAACTGAAAACCATTAGGGTTTTCTCGCAGCTAGAAACTGACAACAATACTAATCTTTCCTGGATTCTACCACACTTCCTGCGCTTGTGATAGTGATCAGTGTTCCTCACTTGTTGTGAAGATATCATTACAAAACATACAAAAAAGAGTTGCACTGTTAGGTGAAGTCGTTATAAAGAATGTTTGCTTCAAACATTCTAACAACCTTAAGAAGCGATTAGGGTCCTGACGTCTTAATTCGCCAGCTCACCGAGATTGTCAAAAAGAAAAGCTTGTCTGAATGGAGGGAGCTAGACAAGAGAAAATGACGACCTGTCTCTTCCTCTTCTTCATCTCAACAGCTTCTATACAAGTTATTTGAAAAGATGCCGTGTCTTTTTGCGTGCCTGTCAATGACATGGTGTCCTGTGATGACACTTGCTATAATGGTGAGGAGACAATAAAAGCGTCGTTGATTCAGAGTAGGGTCAGTCTGTCTAGTGGCACGACACTTGATGCGATTTCCTCACATAAGGTTGTTCTCTTTGATTGAGTTTAGCAAAGTTATCGTTTGCATTTACCAAGGGTTAAGACAATATTCTCCAAAGTTGTATCATATCTGACAATATCATCAACCCTGCAGTTCCCCTGGAATATCGATATTCTCCTCAGCCATCTTAGCAAGAAACGAGGGAGAATTTGGAGCGATCTTTGATGTGGGAGTGATCGATTACAGAAATTTAATAGCAGCTTGACTATCAATGACGATGATAATGTCCTTGGTCAAACTTTCTTTCCATTTTGAGCTGCTTCTTCTTCTTCTTCTTCTTCCTTTTTTTCAGCGAGGCTATGATCCGAAAACAAGGGATCACAGCCCTCCCACTTCACTGCATTTCTACTGATCCGCCTGTGGGGTTCGCCTATTTGACCTCAGAAAATATCGGCAGGCTCTTCTTTGAACGTGGCAATACCAACTGAGCCGGTCGCGCTCTAATTTTTGTACGATGGTTTCCTTGATGTGAAAGCTTCCACGGATCTTCGAACTTCTTATTCGATCAAGCTTGGTCACTCCTGCTGTCATGCGAAGCATCTTCATCTCAGCTGCCGTTAATTTACTCTCATACTTTTTGTACATCGTCCAACATTGTGAACCGTATGTGAGCGCTGGACGTACAACTGCGGTGTAGAGCCTTCCTTTCAACTTAGGGGGCATTTTTCTGTCACAGAAGATAGCGGAATTTTCTCGCCACTTCATCCACCCTACGCTTACATGATGATTGATGTCGTCATCACAAGTTGCTTTGCAATTGATCATAGATCCCAGATATGTGAACTTTTCGCACTTGGGAAGCACTGTTTTCAAATAAATGTCTGGAATAGGGCTGAATGGATCAGAGAACGGGCAGCACAAGTACTCTGTCTTTTTTGAACTAATGCGATACCCATTTCCCTCCAAAAAGTCCACCCACACATCAAGTGCTCGTTGCAGGGATGTAGGATCCTCACTTATGATGGCTCCATCATCAGCAAAGAATAACTGATGTACCTTGGGGTCCATCACTTTACCTTCAAGCAGATAATCAAGAACTGTAATAAAGAGCAAAGGACTTAAAACGCTTCCCTGGTGCACCCCGACTTTGATTGGGAACTCTTCGGTTACTCCAGCGGGACATCTTACTCTTGTCTTTGCTCTTTCGTACATGTCCATGATCATCTGTACATAGGTTTCTGGAACCCCTCGATGTCTTTGAGCTGCATAGAGCCTTTTTGATCGCTATTAATTCCGCTTGGAATTTCCTACATTGATCTGGGAGGCGGAAAGAAATGCTTTTGTTTATCTTGTCGGAGAAAACCTTTCTCATTTAAACTCTTTTAAAACTTGTGGGCCTCCCTCTCAGTTTTGTCTGAATGGGATATTGGAATTTGGTACAAGTCGCTGTTTTTTGGAGTGAATCCTAGATTGTTTAGAGTTGTCGAGTGGCTTGTACATACCATATACTGAACCACTCTCAGTTAGCCTTAAGACGAATGGCTGCGATAGTTGCCATTTGCTTGCCAAGGAGGTCTAGAGGTATAAGATGGAAGAGGATCTCAAGTGTACAGAAGAAGTAGTGATGTGTCCACCACTTGCCCACAAACAGTGGATGATTGAAGAATACATTTAGAGATGGTCATCAAACATATGGTCCAGCTAGTAAGTTATATGAGGTTGCAATTCCACTTCTTATCAATAGTTTTCTTTCATGAGTAGAGAGCTATTGTACCTATTTGTGACGTGGTCTTAAATGCCATGTTTCCAGCATAGTTTTCTGTCCAAAATTAAACCCAGATAATTTCCTCTGTCCGTCAGAATACGGCTGGTTCCATGCTACTTACTTACTTACTTACTTAGGTGGCGCTACAGTTCGGGGTGAACCTGGGCCTCAACCAACAAGCCTCTCCATTTAGCTCGGTCTTTAGCTAATTGCCTCCAGTTGCGCACTCCAAGTTGGTCGAGGTCCCCTTGAACTTGTGCGGGCCACCTAAGGCGATGATTTCCTCTACTGCGTCGTCCCTCGGGGTTAGATTCGAAGACTCTGCGGGCTTTAATAAAGTCCATGTTTCAGCGTCGTAAAGCAGGACTGGGATGAACAGGGTCTAATACAGTGTCTCCTTAGTTGTTCGAGATAGGGCTTTACTGTTGAATTGCCTTATAAGCAAAAAAAAAACAGCGATTGGTAAGAGTTATTCTTCGCTTGACTTCTGCGCTGATCTTATTTTTCGAGTTTATAGCAGAGCCAAGGTAGACAAAGTCCCTTACTACATGGAAGTTATAGCTGCCCACTGTGACGTTCTATCCAATTCGTCGGTGTTGGCTGTCCCTTCTTGTTGACAGCATATACTTGGTTTTGCCCTCGATTATCGCCGGTTCCATACGGTTGAGAATATTCTACGTGACGTCCAGGTGATCCCCAGCTCAATTATTATTAGCTCAATTAAGGACTTTTGAGGCAGAAGACAGCTTACACAACGCAGTCACCCTTCAGCCTTCCCCATTCATACTGAAAAGCTTTTGATATTGATATCTCACTCCTGAGCAATTGGCTCATCAATATGCTTAGCGAAAACTATAGGTTTGAGAATGCACCCGTAACTGCCAGTGGTCGGACGTAAGTAAAGAAAGGCGACTATGATGTGCTTTAATCTTATATGTAGCTGTAACTAATTGAATAAGAAAAAAAAGTTTTGAGGTTATTTCTTGCACCTATAACTGATCAATTCATTTTCTCCGGTTTTACTGCCTTTCAAAAATCATTTCGTCTTTTAAAACTTAAGAATGAAATGTTGTTATATTCAAACGACGTAATGCATATCAGATTTCATAAAACTGATCCAACATCAAGTTTGTTTTTAATTGGGCAAAATTCAGTGCTTTTGGGATTGAACCTCTAAATAAATAGCTCCGAAGTGATTTTTTGCACACATCTTTATTTTTACACTACAAATAATGTGCAGAAAGTTCTCATCAAAATTCAGTCGGCGTTATGAATTATTCAATGTCAAAAGGTCAACAAATCAGTTTTTTGCAAATATGTATCTTGTTTTCTTTTGGTCGTACGCTGATTTAAGCTTCAGAAAAGTTCATCATCAGACAATTATCTGTAAAAAAGGTTATATAAAAATTTTACAAATACATGCTCCAAACTCTGTTGACAAAATATTTGATGATCGTGCATTTTCAAAGGCTATTACAAGTCACACACTATTCCTTTTAGCATAAGCAAAGATTATTTTAGAGGAAATATAATTGGATGACAATATAACAAAAATTGTTATCGGTTATGTTGAAGATATTATGAATGGGTTGTATATGTACATACCATATGAGAATGTTGAACAATCGCGTAACATATGTGGGCCAATATTGAATCAATTTAGTCATATAGTAAGTGAATGGAAAGCTGGAGGTCCCACGGTTCAATTGTGGGTACAATATCTTGATATGTCATATCAATAACATAAGATTTTATCCGCGCACAGTATGGACCCATGGACTTTTAAAAATGCACGCCATGGATGAATTCTAGAATTATAAAGTGAATATTACAAGTAGACAGACAGACGCAAAATGATACTGAGATCTTAATAAATGAAACAGCTATGGAAAAATCTATTATTGCTACAACAGTTGTTGTTGGAGAGACATACACCCTTATCGTGGAATCCGCCGGGGGGAATTATTCACCGAAAAAAATATTTCGGTATCGTCAAATCCGCAAAGCGAACAGTTCCCCGTGTCGGTAATGTGAACGAGTTCCACTGCATCGTGGAAAACGTTCGGATCGAATCTCCCCATACATTTCACATCCGCAGCTATTTCATTGCGGATTTGGTTGTTAGTGTATGAAATCTTACGTTGCTTCTGGTAGTTCCATTATATTTTCCGTGTTTGCTCTTAATTGAGAGTGCCTCCTCCTGTGTGAAGATGATCTTTAATGAAAAACCAATTAAACGCTATCTATTTTCGCACAAAATTAAAAATTTTTATTTCCCAATTGGATTTCCACAAAGCACACATGTGTTTCAAACGAGCTGTCACAACAGAACTTCCTAATCAACAACAGTGGTCGGTAAGGAAGATTATCCGACGGATTCCACGATAGTGGTTTTATGTTCACGTGAATCGAATAGGTGAAGTGAAACTCAGATCCGACGGATTCCACGATAGGGGTGATAGATCTTCTTGTAATCTTAATAGGACGTACTTTTGACTATATAACATAACATCTTTCTTTTTAACCTGGAAAAGAAAATATTGAGACAAAAATATATTCTTCTCGTAGTATTGAGAAATATAGTCATTGTAAAGAACATATTTTATTTTTACATGCCATGACTGGATGCGATGCAACATGCGCGCTCTTTCATAAAGGAAAAGTAAATACAGTAAAGTTATTTCAAAACGATCAAATTTGCATCAATTGGAAGAAGCATTTAAACAAGAGAACTGGGTATACACGTACAAAAAGAACCCACATAATAAGTAATTCTACAGTCAAAATAATTCGAAATAGACCAATTCACCAAGATTTTATCGAAATTTTGAAGAATTTCAGCAACCGGAATGTTTTAATCAGCGGTCTTTGTTTGGATTGGTTTGCATTCGCCTTCTGTGAAAGTCCATATACATTTTTTCCCTGAGTTTGCCTGAGTCAGCTAAATTTGACATAATACGGGAGACAGGAAATCATTCCTTATCAGTGCGGTTTCAGGCCGGGAAAGTCCACCATTGGCCAAATATTTACGCTACGGCAGATCTAGGAAAAAACCGATAAATATAAAATCGATACGCACCACCTATTTCTTCTTCTTCTTCCTTTTATTAGCGAGGTTATGATCCGAAAACAAGGGATCACAACCCTCCCACTACACCGCATTTCTACTGATCCGCCTATTTGACCTCACAAAATATCGGCAGGCCTGCCGATTTTGGATCACTCGGTTACTGAGGCCAATGAAATGCCGATGTCGTCGCATTTGTTGATCCAGGCGTTTATAGGCCTGCCTTTCCTACATCGCGATATCTTTGGAACGTGCATTGATATTGGCTTTTTAACCGGGTTCAAATGATCTCGTCCCTGAACGTGGCAATACCAGCTGAGCCGGTCGCGCTCTTTTTTTGTACGATGGTTTCCTTAATGTGAAAGCTTCCACGGATCTTCGAACTTCTTATTCGATCAAGCTTTGTCACTCCTGCTGTCATGCGAAGCATCTTCATCTCAGCTGCCGTTCATTTGGCGCAACAGCTCTTTAAGTGCCACGGCCTAGCTTTTCGCAACCACTCATGTTGTGTGCGTTATATTTTTTCACATGAATGGAAGCTGCTTAGATACTTTAAAAAATCTTCAGGTTACCGGAAAACACATCAATGTACTTATATGCTTCACCTGGAAACCGGACTAATCCCTTTGTATATCTTCACAATAAAGCTGCACTTTCACTACATTTTAAAAGCAATATTACTCTCGAGTCAGAGGCTTCCGAATTTAGTTGCAATGCACATAATGCGCCATAGGCAACCATTTATCCTTGAATGGTCCAGGCTCTGCGACATTTATGATGTCCAGCTAGCGGATTACAATCCTACATCTTGGATAGAGGCACTACAGGAACTGGTGGTAAAAATCGACCTGCCTGCCCGTTATGCATTTAAAGTAAAAGCCCAAGAGAGTCAAACCAGACTCATGTATCGAACTCTTCAATATGACCTAGGGGAATTGAATTACTTCCAGGATTAAAACAGTGTGGAAGTTATTTCAACATTATTCAAGGCTATAGGCGAACTTCTACGTTTGAATAATATGCCGTATAGAATCGATCGAAATGCTGAATGCTCACTGTGCAACCTACGTGTCATAGAAGACGTCTTCCATCTCATCGGTGTATGTCCAATCTTAAAGTCGATAAGACGAACTCTTTGGGTGAAACACAATGTTATCGGAAACGGAAGTCAGAGCAATACTAAACGGTCAAAGTTGGGAGGTTCTGTTTAGCTATTTAAAGTCTGCTTTAAAATACCGGCAACAAATATTACATGAAGTTTTTTTTAGAAAATTAGAGAAAATAACTAAAATGAATCTACACAGATAAATTAATTAAACTCTTTTGAATTCTATTTAAAAACATTTTTGTAAAACTCTCTTTTCCGGCTGACGGCAAATGCCAGTGTTTAATTTGTGATTGTATAATTATGTATAAGAAACTACTGCTACTACATTTCAAATGTAGAATTAACCCAGAAAATAAGTTATTCTATGGCCAAAATATTTCGGAATATAGTTCTTTAATCAGCTGTCTTTGCTTGAGTTATTTAGCTTCAGTGTTGCTTTGCTGCAGATGCGAAGCGTCCATTCTTTGGTGTAAAAAATACACTTTTACAAGACCAGATTCAACGAAGTGTAAATACTCCTATTCTGTGACGATCATGGAAAACTACACACTTTAACAACGCGTCAAAATTGTGAAAATTTATGATAAAATGCTCGATCTATTCGCCAAACGATGCGCGAACTATGCGGAATTTGTCATCTTCAGAAATGAAGCGCACTTTTGGTTGAATGGTTTCGCAAATAATCCAAATTTTCGGATCTGGAACGCTGGCAATCCAGCGTTTCATACAGAAAAAGTCATTGGTTTGTGTGAACTTTGGTCAAGGGGGCCATATACGTATATACGTCTTTCGAAATGAGAGAGGCGAAGCGGTAATCAACCGATTGTCTTAGCCCGAATTGGATGATATGGTATAGTCATAGAGAACATGTGGTTCCAGCGAGACTACGCTACGTGCCAAAAAGCGAATGAAACAATGGCGCTATGTAGGAAAAATTTCCAGCTCCCGTAATTTCGAGAAGAGTTTATGTCAACTGTCCTGGAGAATAACGGAAGAGCCGTCCAAAATTAGGCCATTTCAAATCAAATTATAATCGTATTCACTTTTTCGAATTTTCAAAATTATTTAAAATTATTCAATTTTTAACATGGAACGCCCTTACTGAAAGAATTTTTGGTTTGAATGAAATCAAAGTTCAAATAACTGACTGTATCTAAACAGGTTAAATTTAAACAGTAGCTGCATATGTACGAGTATGTTGCCATTAATTTGCATTTCGAGCAACAGTTACTAAACAAACATTTAATCTTATATTGATCCCAAAATGGCAAGCACTACAGAATCACTCCAAAGTGAGCATGCCCGAACCGCAGCCTCATCTTCTTCACCCAAATACTCTCAAACAGCCTTCATTTACCGACTGCTGACAGAGGCAATAGGAAATCGCTGAGTCAACCAAAATGAAAGCAACATTGTGTACACATTCAGAGGCGTGGTCACCCTCAATAGGGCGTATACAACCAAACAGGTTCTCGTAAACATGAACTCCATTCATCTGGTTCTAGATACATATCATAAGTGTGTTTGTTGTATTGTGCAATAGTAAAACGAACCAATCGGGTGTCAATAGAATATAAATGAGTTGTGCGATGTCTGTATGTGTTTATGTGCACTATATGACTTCGAAAAGGCGCATGCAGACACAAGAAGGGTGGTGACGTCTGGTTTACCTGAATAAATATGGTATGTGCACTCCTTTCAGCAATGAAAGAACTATATACCCTCATCAGACTTAACGAAACGACAACATACCCTCTTGCTTGAGGGGTAGCGTGAGAAAAGTAACATGGAAGTTGCCTTGAACCACCGCCCTAAAGGGATACCTGCAAAGTGTGTACATCAAATCTGGTGTCTGGAAAATCAAAATCGATTTTCTATCCAGCTACATGGGTGGAATTTAAATGTTCGCTGAGGAATTTAAAAAAAAAAAAAAAAAAGAATAAAATAAAATAAAATAAAAGAGCTGTACGCGCTTGGTACGTGATGTTTTCGAAAACGTGACTTTGTATTGATTTTCGAAAGGAAAACATTTTCATTTTCGATTCGATTGTGTGCGCACATAGACACTCTATATGTAATGGCCGAGTGAGTGAGTGAGAGAAGAACAAGGAAAAACAATTGAAAATTTAATAATGAAATAGGTTAACATTTGTTACACAAGGTAAACGTCACGTTCGTTTTATTGAAATAACTAAGGAAAGGTGTTAGCGGTCATTGTGGTGGCGGCGGCGGGCGTTGGGTCTTATCAAAGCAAATTCTTATGGCAGCTTTGTTTAGAAGTTCGGAAGTTGAATGGAAATGTTTTTAAAGTCGGTAGTTTATTTGCCCATTACGGCTGACAAATTGAATGTGTAAACATTTAAAGTTGGGTGATAATTGCTGGTCGCAGGCGTTATATTGAAAAATTAGTTTAAACAACTAACACATAAAACGATCAATTTATTGCTCAATATACGTACATGGATACGTACATTGACCGAAAAAAGTTTAATAACAAGTAGGTATGATTCTACGATTCAATTCGATTATATCACAAAACGAGACAAATTTGACAGCAAATTTTGAATGAAAATTATAGTAATAATATAATAATAATAATGGTACTTTATTCAATTTAAAAGTACAATTTAAACAATAGCTTAGCCGTCTGCCGTGGATTGACAATCTTTAGCTATACAAGGTTTTGAAAACAAAATCAAAAGTGGACATATTTCGCATTTTTATAACAGTTACGTAGATAATTAAATCAAAGTTCAAAAGTTTTCATTTATAATTGAAGTTCTGTAATTGAGTGCTACATGGCAGTATGCTGCAAGGGCAATCCAATCGCTTCCATTCAATAAACTCTTAATTTTATTCAATGTTAACAGGTCCGCTCTGAAGTGCGCTCGCCTGGTTTCTTTTAGTATTGGACAAGTACCAATGAAATGTGCAATATCTTCTTTTTCACCTGTATTGCATATGCCACATCTTAAGGGTAGGTCGTTGCGGTGTGGCATGTAATTTAGTTTTAGTAGCTCTCCTCTTGTTCTAAATATTATCGAAATTTGTGCTACACTGAGGTTCGAGTATATATAGTTCTGTTCGTAAGTTAGGCTTTTGTAGATAAGTCGTGAACTTAAATTTGTTGCCATTATACAATATTATATTCTCTTTTTATACCTTGTTCGACGTCCGATAAAAATCGAAAGATAGAGGATATCCATTCTGGGAGATTTGATTCTGTTAAGTTCAATCTGATGTTAACTTGTTAGCAGTATTTTCTCAATCTTTAAAGAACTCTGATTTACATCTTAAGGATCTTTTTGCCAGAATCTTAGTCAGCCGTGTATCATCGCTTCCGCCTAGCACCTTTAAAATATACTTCATATTTGTCTTTAACGTAAATATAAAGAGTGGTGATATTCCAGTTTCTACGTGTAACATATAGTTTGGCGTATTTAAAGGTAAACGCAAAAGTTTTTGCAAGAAGAACCTAAGAAGTTTTTCCACGTCATCATATGATTTGCTTCCCCATACTTGGGCTCCATAACACATTACTGATCGCATTACGGCTTCGAATACTTTCATTTTCGCTGTTACGCGTACTTTGGGGGCTTAAGTTGATAGTCCCGTTTTAACGAAAGGTTGTGGCTTATGGTAACACCTAGATATTTATACGACCTAACAACTTCCAGATCTTCCCCACCGTATTTCCATCGCTCATTTCTCGCGAAGCGTCCTGTGCCTTTGCGGAATACTAGCACCTGGGACTTTTCAGTGTTTATGAGCAAACAATTGAGTTTACAATATTCCTCTATCTTGTTGATCATGAGTTGTAATGAGTTTGGCGATTCCGCAAGTACAACTATATCATCTGCATAAAGCAATGTCGTAACTTTAAGTTCTTCTATCCTTATACCTGCTGGTAACAGGTTCGAAATATCGTCCAGGAAAAGGGAGAATAGCAGAGGGCTGATAAGACATCCCTGTTTGACTCCGATTTTGACCTCGAACCATTCTGACATGTCGTCGCCGTTCCATATCGTCGCCTTATTATTATGGTACAGACCTTTCAAAATATTTATAAATTTAGAGGACAGTCCAATTTGCGATAATTTGTAAAAGAGAAAGTTACGATTTATTGTGTCGAACGCGGCTCTAAAGTCAATAAACAACGCATATAACTTCTTTCCTTGGTCCAGAAAATATTGGGCGATTGACGTTAGACTAAAAATTTGATCGACTGTAGAGTAACCTACTCTAAAACCTGCTTGGAACTGACTTAATTTTGATTATCTTTTACCCATTTTGTTAATCGTGCCGTCAGCAGGCCAGTGAAGATTTTTGCGACAGTGTTCATGAACGAAATCCCTCTATAATTTTCTGGTGCATTTGGATCGGCTTTTTTAAATATCGGGAGTATGATGGACTTGCGGAAATCACTGGGTACTCTTCCTTCATTGTAAGTTACATTTTTGCAAAAAGAGCGGTGAAGCGTATTGAAAGAATTCATATGGAATTCGATCTTCTCCCGGTGCTCTCATTGCATATAAAGGGTAGCGCATAGTGAAAAGCAGGTGCGGTTCCTTGCGGATTAAGCATTGTCTTAAAATGTCTCATTAAAGTGGCGGCTTCGATTTGACTTCCAACCCTGAATGTAGTTCCGTTAAGCTTTTTCGCCATTGACCAAAATGTTTTACTATTCGCTGCACCAGCCAAATCCCTAGCAATATCGTTGAAGTACGTCTTCTTTTTTCGTTCACACAAATATGTGTAGTAGCTGTTTTTTTACAGTGTATATCTCCTTTGCTGATGCAGTGTTCAACTTTCGGAACGTGTTCAGCATCGCCAAAGACTTTTGTCTCGCTTTGCTGCATTCACTGTCAAACCAAGGCTGCTTTCTAATAAACGTTTTCCTATTATCGTTTGACGGTGCAGACATTTTTATTAGACACGTAAGAATACTGGGCTGCAAAAATGCATGATTCCATACCGGTGAAAGCCTCGCAATGTAATTGTCCAGTCTAGTGCAGTATTCGATGGCACTACTATCTTTCCAAACAAGTTTTGGGAGGAGATTTAACTCTTTCACAGTTGTCCCTTCGACCTTCAAGGAACATTCGATGGTTATAGGCATGTGATCTGAGAATTCTTGAGTGGGAATCTCCATATCTTGAATAATATTATGCCACTCTCCGTTAATTAGCGCATAGTCGATTACCGAACAGCCGTTGCCTCTGATGAAAGTAAATTCTCCTTTGGGGTCACTTCTACTTCTGCCATTTAATAAACATAAATCAAACGAGTCGCATGTCTCAATAATTACTTTACCTTTAGCGTCTATTGTGGTGTCCTTTGAGATCCTGCGTGAATTTAAAAACGGTTTAATTTCATTGATTGAAATTGGCGCCACTTGATCGTTTCCAACTCTAGCATTGAAGTATCTTATTATTGCAACCTGTGATAAGCAAAAAATCGAATAGATCATTGTAGTCACTATGCCAGTTGCAGTAGTTGATGTATGTCGGAACAATTTCAACGCATTTTCCTCCATGTCTTATTTCTACAACGGTTCTTCCTTCTTTCGTTACGAAATCGCATTCAACAACAAAAATATATTAGGTACTTTTCCACCAAAACAATATCGGGGATTTCAAAGAAAACGTTTCAAAATCCCACTGAATGGCTTTGATTGACATTACCTATCAAAAATTGAATGTATGGTATTTTAGATTCTTGTGAAATCGTTGTGATTTGATGGAAAAGAAAATTATTCCCTATCATTGTTTTTTTTATCAAAAAATGACTGCAAACCATTCAGATAGATAGATAGATAGTTTGTTTATTGCGAGATAAAATACAACATTGGTTGTTACCGCACATTTTACATACAGAGATCTGAAACTTATGATTCTTACTACTGAAATGCTGTACTCAATCGAACAAAATAATTGATGAAGGAAAACTCGATAAAAAACTTCATTTAATAAAAAAAGATAGTAATATAATAATAAATAAATAAGTAATTAGTATAACTATTATAAATGTAGACTTTTGCATACCAAGATAAAAAAAAAAACAAAAAGCATAAAGATATAAGGTATCTACATCGATGAACGAGTGTATAATTAAATAAATAAATAAATGAATAAATAAATAAATGAATAAATAAATAAATGAATAAATAAATAAATAAATAAATGAATAAATAAATAAATAAATAAATAAATAAATAAATAAATGAACTAATAGATAAATAAATATGTGAATAAATATATATGAATAGACAAATAAATAAATACAAATAGTTAAATATACACATATAGATATACATAAATACAAACATATATAAAATATATAAATTTATTGTACATAATAAAACAAACATAATTTCTTAAAAGGCCAGTATATCATTTCAGTAAGATAATTCGTTTATCAAAATGTTGTCAGCAAGGACACAGCGAGATATAAACCTGTTTTTAAGTTTTGCAATTTTATCAGAGATCATTTCAACATTGCCTTTTTGATGCAGGTCGAAAGTAGAATGATGCCTTGGCAAATACAACATCATTTTTAAAACTTTATTTTGTGCAATCTGCAGCTTTTTAATATGCGATTTAGCACAACTCCCCCAGGCTTGACATTCGTAAAGTAGAATTGCCTGAAACACTACCTTTGCTATAATAATTTTATTCTGGTTCGGTAGCTTTGACATTCTATTAATAAAGGGGCATAACATTTTTATAGCAATGTTAACCTTATTCAGTGTATTTTTTACATGTTCGTTGAATGTTAATCTTGTATCAAGATAAACCCCTAAGTATCTTACTGATGATGCTCAGTTAATCGCGACTCCATCAACATGCAATTGGTGATTTGGAATACAACACGCTTTTCTTTTCCGTGTGAAAAAGATGGCTTGTACTTTGTCCATGTTAACTTTCATTTTCCATTTTGTATAATAATGGAGGAGTATTTCCATTGCATTATTCAGATTTCTCTCAATATTGAGAGCAAATTCATGCGATGCAAATACAGCCGTGTCTTCAGCATAGATAGCCGCCACACAATTAGGAAGGTTAGGAAAATCTACAGTGTAGAGATTATATTAAATAGGGCCAAGAACTGAACCCTGAGGGACACCTGCACTAACATAAAAACGGCTGGACGGACTGTTGTTCACGAAGATTCTGAATTAACGGTTGGACAAAAAACTTTGCACAATTTTACATAGGTACGGAGGAAGTTCGAACTTAATCATTTTATAAAGTAGACCGTTATGCCATGCTGAGTCAAATGCTTTTTCAATATCTAAAACAATCATTCCAGTGAGTTTCCCTTATGACGATTATCTTTTACGTGGTTGCAAATTCTGAGCACTTGATGGTTGGTGCTATGATAGCGTCTAAACTAATAAACTAATTTTTGCATTTTTTCTCTTAAAATTCACTCAAAAATCTTGATAATACTATTATACTTAGTAGGCTAAAATGTTTATAGCTGGAAAGATTATTAGGTGGCTTTTCAGCCTTTGCAATTGGTATAACTTTGGCCGTTTTCGAAGCATTTGGGTAAGACTGCATTTTAAGACATGCGGTGATGATAAATGTAATGAATATTATTCCAGCCCTCGGCAATTCTCTCAAATATATATTTTTAATGCAGTTTAGTCCGCTTGCTTTTCTTGGTTTAAAAGAAACAAGGCTTAAAGAAACATCATGATTTTTTAAAAATGTGTATGCAAGTGCACTGGATTTTTCTAGATCACTTTGGTAGATATGATCAGAGTTGCGGAGACAAGGCAATTGTTTGTTTTTGTTTTTAACTATCTTTACAATCTTCCAGAAAGGTTTGCTCCCTTATCTAGCGCGCTAAGTTTTTGGTTCCATTTCTGGTTACGTTTATAGTCAATGTGAAGCGAAATAAGCCTATTTAAATACAACAATTTTTGTCTAAAAATGGGATGACGATATCTCTGCCAGTGTCTCCTCTGTATGTTTCCGATTTTTATTAGCTCCAAGATATATGACGGGAGTTTAACACCTGTATCTTTTTTAGCTACTTCCGGTACACTCACATTAATGGCATTTAATAATTTGGCTGAGAATTGGTCAACAATATTATCAACATCCTCATTATTAGTGATGCTGTAAAGACTACACGACACGTTTCTCAAATTACTTTTAACTTCTGTGCGATGTCGTACCCAGTTTGCTTTCTTTAGGTCAGTTAAGTAATTCAATTTTATTTCTCCCTTTCTTTGAAGTTTGCAGATGACTGGACTGCAAACCATTCAAAGAAATCCAACAAGAGCATTTCGCAGAGCAAATACTTTTGACAGCTATTTATTATATTTTTTTATATTTGGCAGCATTTGAAAATGATTTGCTGAATTTATCTAAAGGTTCAGATATTCGTAAGCTGCCAGCTGAAATTGCAGTTAATTGCAGTGATGTTTGGCTAAGCCGAACCAACTTCAATCTAAATATCGCGCTTATCCGTATCGTCCATTATTTGCCATTCTACCTAGTCTTGCCATAAGTTCTGTTACACAATTTCCAGCACTCGTCGTGGGCTCCGTGGCGTAAGTG
Source organism: Brachypalpus laphriformis (assembly GCA_945910035.1). Taxonomy (NCBI): domain Eukaryota; kingdom Metazoa; phylum Arthropoda; class Insecta; order Diptera; family Syrphidae; genus Brachypalpus; species Brachypalpus laphriformis. The sequence continues at coordinate 168,452,516 of OX246754.1, forward strand.
ATTAGTGTGTCGTACCACTGCGCGTTAGGTTCCAAGTTCAAATCCTAGAAAACACCAACAAGTTTTTTCACGGCCCTATCTCTTGCGAACGTCTGACAAACATCCGAGAGTATTGTTGTGTCGACAAAGCTTCTTAAAACAAATTGCCCTTCGGATACGATACTAAACTGTAGGTCCGTTCCATTCGTGTGAAAAATATAACGCACACAACATGAGTGGTTAATTTTAATTAAATCTCATGCATTGTTCAGCAAACAATAGAAGTCATTTTGGCTTCAGCTTCCGATTCATTAATATGGAGTGGGACGTTAAAGGAAATCGGATCGCGGTAATAGCTTTACATAAGTGCAGAAAGAGTGTTGGCTAGATTTTTGAATTGTTAAAACCGCTCGCGATATCGAAAATGTGCATTTGTCGGGCTATTTGTCGCTTTGGTGAATCATCCTAAGTAGAGGACAGACCAAGATGTGGTTGTTCGCGCGTGCGACTGAGGTAGTAAAAGCAGTAAAAGTGTGAACAAATTCACAGAAAATCCCTTCGGAAACAGAAAATTATGTCCAGGGAATTAGATATACTCGTATCAGCCAGATCCATTGACCGCTCAGGATCAATATTTCTAGTTTTATAGCAGCAGAAGATTGGCCGTTGGGAATTCCAGATCTGAATCCACTGGATTACTGTTTGTGGTCAGAATTGGAGAACATGGCCTCTCAGAAATTTGGAAAACCTTAAAAAAGCCGCTATAGCCCAATGGCCAACTCGTTTAAAAGCCTGTGTTAGGGTAAAAGGCAATCATTTCGAGTGACATACTTTTTTTTCAAATAGCTAATATTAAATTTTAATAAATGAAACAATTTTTAATACAAAGTTAACATGTTCTTTTTTTATAGCGTTTTTTATATGTAACAGAATTTATGACCGGACTATGTATGTACAATCGGAATCAGCAGCAAGATTTGTATATTGTAATTCGAATTTCAGCAAATCTGTATACAAATGCAGATGGTTTTATTTCATATTTAAAAATGATTCTGACTGTTAGGTAAGGTTGAATTGGCTGCCAGCTTACCCCGACACACTAAGACCAGAGATAAGCCCGTTGTGATGCCACATGGGTCATGTTATCCCTCCCTAATCGCTAATCCCATTTTGAATTTCTCGTGAAGTGTAAGAGGCTCCAAGTATCTGTGTTTATCAGATCGTCTTAATCGTTGTAATAGAAAGCTTCCTTCTTTGGGATATATATTGTACAAAAAAATGTGATGAAGAGTTTCTTCCTCTTCTTTGTCCATAAAGCCTTGTTGTAAGTTTGTCTTTTACGAGTTGACAGTGCTGAGTGATGACAGCTATTGTAGCGCCAATATGTAATCTGTTGAGAGAAATCAAATTCTTAGAGCGTTTTAGATCCAGTTTGGGTGAAATCTGTTTTGTCGCTAGACATGTTGTTTCACTTGCCCACCTAAGATTTGTTCTTTCGATAGATGATTTGGGAGACGGAAGGGGAGGTTAAGATTAAGCCTTCGAGCGAAAACACTTCCACCAACCCCGTCCTTGGTTTTGAGCCGTCGTCGGTGAAAAAATGAATCGACTTTTCATCTTCGAGGAATACTTCCTCTTCCCAGAATGACCTGGAAGAAGTGATGACATGGATGTTTTTGTCAAAGATTAGGCGGGGAATGGTGTAGTCCGTGTTTTCGGGAGAGTTTTTGAAGTTATTCAAAATGGACGCTTGGTCAAATTCTTTCCGTGACCACTGTGACATTGGTTCAAGGCGAACGGCGGCACTATTTGCCTGCTAAAGATGTCGAGGGGTATGAAATGAAACAGAATGTCCAGTGCTGCAGCGATTTAGTTTAATTGTTACAAAGCTTGGTCCGTTCCACACACATCCGGCATCAGATATAAGGCACAATGGCCTGATACACGACGTTTTCTCGGACAAATTTCAGTTCTATCCGTCATTCAAAGTGTACAGAGCTAATTGTTAGCTTTCACACCATTCATTCGGCATCGGATACACGACGTCGTCCACAAGCTTTTTTTTTATAATTTGCGCACCCTTTATATGTTTATACATAGTGCGGGCGTTGGAAAGGATAGATAGAGAGAAGATTTGGTGTACTGTAAAATTGCACACAGTGCTAACAAAACGTCGTGGTAACTTTCCTCATAATTCGTCTATTTAATAGGCCTTTTTTATATTTAGGTGGCGCTACAGTCCGGAATGAACATGGTCCTCAACCAACAAACCTCTTCAGGCAGCCTGTTTACGACCTAGCTGAATCCAGTTGCTCACGCCAAGTTAGTTGAGGTCCCCGTGCATTTGTTCGTGCCACCTGCCGCGAGGTCGTCCTCCACTGCGCTATCCACCCGGGGTGGATTCGAAGATTTTCGGTGCTGGAACGTTGGGCTCCATCCGCTCTACATGACGCAGCCATCTTAGTTGCTATATGTGAAATCTTCTGGCTAAGTGGATGTCCTTGTATAGGCCGTATAGTAGATCATATAGATCATTTCCAGTAAGTTCAAAAGCTTCTCTGCTGTAAATATTGTATGTGAAATATGATGTGGGAAAAAAAAGGTCTCGTCACTTTCCAGACATAGTCTCTATGTACGATTTACTGAAAGTCTGATGGAAATGTCTTGTAATGTTGTTAAATGTTGTTTAAAAGGCAGTTGCGACTAATAGCATCGGTGAGTATTTTTAGGTGGTTCTTCCCAACATTTAGAAGAAGCTGAGATTCTCGCGATAGTGCAAGGAAAAGGTGTCAGTACAGATTGCGTTGGGGTTGGAAAGCGTCTGCTTCCTGGGGTATACTTTAAAAATACATTTTCTTACTCCACAGGCTGATACTGGATAGTGTTAGATATTGATGCACCGTTTCATTACCCCAGTGACCTTAATGTGCGCGAGTCCACTACCATATGACGAAGTTTTTCTTATCCAATTTCAAAAGTATTTTGGCTTTGATTAGTTTAGCTTTAAGAGCAACTTGACTGTGAGACACGGTGAAGATGGATAGCGTTAGAAATGGTCTACACTCTATGTTTGTTACTCTATCCACTTAGTTGCGTTTCCGTTTATCATGTCCTAGGCCAAGCTGTATGTCTTCTGTTTCCAGGTGCGATTTTCAAATTGCAGATATCTTTCATGTTCAGGTGCTTTTTGACAGATTCAAGGAAATAATATTTCGCATGAGTGATAACCAAATGTCGACAATAAATTCATGCATATATATAGGTACATATATAAATGCGTAATTTATGGCATCGCCTTAAGTTTGAATTGGGTCATCCGATCTATGATTACTCAATATAATTTCATTACACGCCATTGTCAATTACAATGGACGTATCATAAACATCTTAATCCTATTAGACATCAGCCAAACAAACACCTCCAATATTCACCAACAGATAAATAAACAAACAAAGTATCGCTTCAGGTAGACTTCCACCAAACTATGTACCATGCCATGCCCGCTGACACTCGAAAACACTTTCCCACGGTTGTTGTGGAATTCGTCAGTGCACCAACATACTTGTTGAGAAAGTCCATATAAAGTAATTAATCCTATTGTTTCTAAAGTTTGTCTAATTTCGAGGCGTTTCATGCTACGCGCTGCGTGGCTTTGTGTAGCAATCGGCAATAAAACATGCACCGAGCGATAGGCGCTGCGCGTCGGCAGGTAGTCCCAGTTTCCCAAGTGAAATGTAGATTTTCTCACGCAAATAACTGACACTGGGATTTTCCAACAGTGTCGAGATTTGAAAAATCTGGAATCCGAAGTTGACGTCAATTTTCACAGGTACCCTCAATCAACTACATGCATACACTACCTCTGCGCACCAGCTATACCAATATCCTTTGTCAGCGCGAAATTCCCATAGAGCACACGGTCTCACGCTCCTTCGACGACCATACGTGTTTTCAAATTTGGGAAAACGACCATAAGTGTGAAATGTGCGAAACATATGACGCTAAATTACCCACCTCCGTAAGTAGTTCTTTCTGGGCATACTCTTGGCAAAAACTACGTCCAGTCACCCCCTGGTCTGATCAAAGTTATCTTGGAATAACAGACGGAAATGTGTGCTAGAATTATCGCTAAACAAACATAAACCGGGTTCGTGGCGGTTAGCCCTGTCGCTGCAGTGGGAGAGCATATCCGATTAACAAATGAGGGATTAAGCCAACACCAAACAAAGCAATTAAAAGGGCGTTCTAAGTAGCATCGCGTCTTTTGATTTGTTTATTGAGCATAAAAGAATTATCGAACTGTACATAAGGTAGATTTTGATTTTAGTGTCCTTTCGCAGACTTGTAGTCGCACTCTAGAGTACTTTGACCAAGCAGAGGGTTGTTGATGTTCAACTTTTGCATAACCTCTGCGAGCATGTCAGTCCATTAGAATTGCGGATTAACAGTGTACTTTGTGGATTGAAGCCATTCAGAAAATCTGTTGCTCCAGACTGGTTCGTAGTGAGAATGCGGAGGGTTTTATGATCGAGTGTAGGAAAAATACTCATAGGAGTACGAGTATTAGTGTTTCTATGAAAATTCTTGATGTAATGAATATGGCTTTGTTGCTGGTGGATAAATTAGGTTTATTGCTCGTACAATTGATGGTTATTATTTGATTTGTTTGAATAGTTTCTATTCTGTTCAAGGAATGTTATTGTTTTTTTTTTTTTAAGATATTAAACCTATACTTTATGCCTGAACTAATGACTGGCTAAAGTACGATTTGGATCGCAGTTTTCATCTTTATCAATAGAGCTCTTGTAAGTCTTCATACGACGATTTTACATACGTTGTTGAATGATAATAAAAATATTTTCTTTAGACCAGACTGTGCTGAAAATGTTATTTGTCAGTGCTACAGCTAGGAAATAATCTATTAGGTATAGATAGTCTGGCCTTGGTCAAATTTCGTTAATTTTTAGCATTATCTGCTTTTTTATCATGTATCTGTTCCGTTCTATGAAGATGTGTACTAGGTTGAAGCGATGTTAGGTGTTATCTTCTTCTTTTTTCCTATATCGACGATGTTATGGTCTGAACTCAAAGGATCATAACACTCCTACTTCACTGCATTTACACTGATCCCACTATGGGGTTCGCCGATGTTAAATTGTCCAAAGAGCCCAATTACTGTTCGTCTTCTTTAGTTTAAAATACATACATATAATGTGCCAGCTTACTATGTTTTATGCCATTGGTGATGCGCGAAATTTAAAGGAAGATGCATTTTTAAAATAACGATTCATTTTGGATCATTTCGATGACAATGACACGATTTGTGTTGCACATTTAACTTTTTAACTAAGTCTTGTTATCCATATGAATGCACCACTATGCTCGAACCTTTGCAACTCGCTTTAAATCCTTTCACTGTATTCCTACCTGAGTTGGCGCTAAAGAATTTGAAGAATTGATGAAAAAGGAAACAAGAAACGTGTTAACAATTCACTGCAAAAAGGATTATAATATCTATATATCCAAATTAACGTGGCTTCCAATAGACTGAGAAAGCCACAATTATAAAAGCTTATGTCAGTCAAAGCTACTGGGACAAAAAATATTGTGAATCATAGGCAAGGACAAAATAACAAAAGAACTCTTCCCAGCTTTCTGGACGCAACCCTCAGAGCTTTTATGAAACCAAATATCACCTGTGTTTCAAAACCACTACACCAATCCTTCTCTCTTTGTCTATCTCTCCTAACTTACGGCTACGTGCAATCATTTAATTGCATTCAACGGACTAACGTATGTTAATATATACATATACATTTTTTAAAAGGCAATTTGAAACAATCTAAAACTGAAGTCCGGAAAGTCTGACGTAATCTTGGCACAGTTTTTTTCAAAACATTGATAACGCGTCTTAATCTTCAGATTGCGGAAAGCCCTTAGCAGAACACGTGTCCTGCACGCATATTTCGGACGACAAACTTGCGTAAGAGTATTCCACATTTTCACTGATCTCTCCTGACCCAGCCTGACCCAGTCAGCGAGGAGACTTTTAAATGGGCGGTTAACAGTTTCGAACCATTTAAGTTTTAAGGATCGAAAGGTATTCTTGAGCGCCGTTCCAGACAGCTGTTGGAATCATTTGGAGTAGTCTGATAGGCTGCCTAGCAGTCAGAACTACACAAATTACCCACCGGGACTGAACATGGCAGAATCCTATCGATGTATCGTTATTTTCTGAGTGTCACCAACCACCTGCCCGTCGAACTAGTTTTTAATTTGGGCTGTTGAATATCGTTCAAAACAGAGTGAATGCATCGCGATGTTCGCTATAAATTTTCAAAACTAGGCCCAAAAACAAGGACGGAGTCGATGTTGGAGTTTTCTCTACAATGGTTCGCATACGGCTCTCGAGCTTGTGATTCACTTTCCGCTCGCGACCCAGAGCCCCGTTTCAATTTGTTATTAGCTCGAGAGCCGTTTGAAAACTCCCTGATGCGCGAGACAGCTTTTCCGTATACCTTAGTTAAAATGATGTACCGGAATACTTTTGCGCGAGATGCTTTTCGCACTTGCCAATTTTTTTTAAATTATGTTCCCCTAGAATGATCTTGACAGTCTTTCTGAAATCGAATCGACACTTGTCGTACTCGTAAGAGGGTGACCGTTATTTGACTTACTCGTAGTTCTCATATTTCGTCTTTTTAGACTACAATGAGAGTATGAGAACAAAGAAGCCATCTCACGAAAAATAGAGTGCGATCGGCTTAACTGGTATTGCTACGTTCAAAGAAGAGATCTTTTGAACCCTGGGAGGTAAGGTAAGGTTAGGTGGCTATCACCCGTAATCGTTAGGATTCACTTAGATCAAATGAAGTCCATTGTGTTACCACGTGAGCCGGTTATTTCCGTTACTCTTGAAACCATTTCGATTTTTGGACTAATTTCCACGTGCTGTTGATATCCGAATCGTCAATATCTGTAAGTTCCTCAAGGAAGAATTCCCCAAGAGTTTGTTTTCTAGATGAGGATAGTGCTGGGCAGCCGCGGAGCAAGTGAAAAGGGGATTCCTCCTCTTCTTCGTCCATACAGCTGCGACAAAAGTCATGAGCCGGCATTTCATGCTGCGTGCCTGCCTAGTACGCAGTGACTAGTAAACAGTCCAACTAGAATACCTGTGCGTGGTCTGCTGATCAGTAACAGGCGCTTTTGTTTTTCTTTTATTTAATTGGGGCCGTGTTCGTTTCGCATGGTTACATGTGTCAAGATAGCGCCATCTCTCATATAGAGAGAGATTTAGAGATTTTATATCTTGCCGTTTCTATAGGTAGGTATAGCCCCCCTTCCGCAGTAGAGAGGTCATGCTTTGTGCCATTGTTAGCTAATTCGTCTGCTCTGCAGTTACCTAAAATGCTCGAATGACCAGGAACCCAGCACAGAGTGAGATTGCAATAATTCGATATTCTATTTAGGGATGCGCGACATTGCTTTACCAATTTTGATCTTGTTATTGGTGAGTCGAGTGCCTTTAAATCTGGTTGACTGTCGATGTAAATTACGATGTCCGTGTTCGATACCAATCTCATCGACGGCCATTCAGCCACTGCAATAATCTGTTAGTCTAAAAGACTTTTGCGTATCCAAGGGTGCCGAAAACATGCCTGCCCCTACGCCATCCTCTGTCTTAGACCCATAGATGTACATTTCCAAAGTGGAATCTTTTAGGATAACATACTTCGCCCAATTCTGTCGACTGGGAATGTTTGTATTGTGTTTAATATTGAAGTCCAGAAGCGGTGCTAAGTAGTCAGTGACTTCTACCACGTTGCTATGTGAGCTTGGGATTTTGGCATGCACTGCATCATTACTGATCCACTGTGATGATTATTTCAGTCGCAAGTCGATTTTGTTGCTACCCCCTTCCCACAAATATCGAGCGGAATAATATGTAACATTGTCTCCAGCGCCGCCACGCAGTAGGAGTCGTGCTGAGAGCGCCGGTAACGCAGACACATTTTGACCTTTGAACTGTACTTATGGCAGTAAGGTAGCTGACCTTTTCCACTGCAGTCTATCAGACTTAGATTCCTTACATGAGTATTGGTCTAACTACCGTTCATTTCGTTCGTTCTACATTATTTGCGGACGGACACCCCACTACCACGGACGGATAGCCCACTACTCCTTAACAGGCGAATAGTGCCGTAGCGGCCTTCTTAATACGTTTATGAACGTTCATTATCCAGCTTAGTTTCCTGTCCAATATAAGAGCTATGTACATATTTGACATGTCCAGAGAAACTAAGGTATATTTGTTTAATTTTTGGTGGTGTGATCTCCGGAATCTGTGCCTTTTTGTAAATACCACTAGTTCAGTTTTCGCCGGGTTGACATTAAGTACGCATCTGTCAGTCCACTTGACTATTTTTGCTAGAGCTGATTCCATGAGATCTCGTAAGTCCATAGGATGTTTACCACTGATTGCTACAGCAATGTCGTCTGCATAAGCTATAACTTCATATCCTTCCTTCCTTCCTTATCCTTTATATCCCTTTGCAGCAGCCAAGTTCTGAATGGATCACCCTGCTTAATAGTATTTGGTTTATCCAGTGACTTAGCCTAGCATTAATCTCTAGTTTACTGAGAGCTTCCATTAGGGCTGCGGGTTTCATTCTATTGAAAGCCCCCTCTATATCCAGGAAGGCCACCATCGAGAATTGTTTTCTGGTCAGCGATTTTTCAACACTGCCAACGAGAGAGTGCAGGGCGGTCTCTACAGACTTACCTTTACTGTAAGCATGCTGCGGTAGCGAAAGCATATTTACATTAATCTTGCCACATATATATATGTATATCCACCAACCTGTCCAGAGTTCTTAGTAGATATGAAGACAGGCTAATGGGTCTAAAATGTTTTGGGGTGGTGTGCGAGGTTTTCCGGTCTTCTGCATAAAAATTATTCTTACCTCTCTCCAAAGCTTAGGTTTGGGGTGGTGTGCGAGGTTTTCCGGTCTTCTGCATAAAAATTACTCTTACCTCTCTCCAAAGCTTAGGTTTATAACCATTATTTAGGCAGGTTTGGAATACTTCATTCAACCAGGGTCGTAGAATGCCATATGCATATTTACCGCCCACGAGAGCTTTCGGTCGTTTACAACTTCCTCTGAAATTTGTGGCGCTTCTGATCTGAATGTTTTGTGATTGAAGTCGTCCGCTGTTGTGTTTCCGTGAAAGTGAGTATCTAGGAGTAGGTTAAGTGAGTCTCTACTAGAGGCCTAGTCTCGAGGGTCTCTTGATTGTTTTGCTCAATTGAAGAGTCTTCGGCTAGTCTTTCTCTGTATGTTCAGTTCAGACGTCCAACAAGGAGGAATTAGAAAGAGATTTATTCATGGCGTCAGTTACATTTGCCGTTATTAGGTCGATTTCGACAACCGAGCTAAGCGGGCTAGTGCTCATTCCTATTATATTTCTTCCAATTTGTCTTTTTAGGGTTCCAAAATGGTACCTTGTTTGGGGTAGGAACGATAAAATTGTAGAAAATATATGAGTGGTCAGAAAATGAATTCTTTTTGGACACTGTCCAGTTTTCTACGGATATACAAGAAGAGTTGGTAAAAACAGTAATATCTAACACTTCCTGTCTACTTCTGGTAATGAACATAGGTTCACTACCTTTATTACAAATTACGAGGCTAGTTTCCAACAAGAACGTAAACAGATTCCCACCTCTTTCATTAATGCCGCTGCTGCCCCTGATAGTATGGTGGGCATTCGCATCGCATCCAAGTAAAATGCGTTTCTTTCCCTGCCCTGCTCGAACCCTGGTAAAAAGGCCATATCAATGAACGTTTCAAAGACATCGCCAAGGATGGGCAGGCCTATAAATGCCTGGATCACACAAATACAGCGACACCAGCATTTGATTTGCCTCACTTACGAAGTGATCCAAAATAGGGGGGCCCGCCGATATTTTTTGAGGTCAAACAGGCGAACCCAACAGGCGGGTAAGTAGAAATGCAGTGAAGTGGGAGGGTTATGATCGCTTGTTTTTTTTTAAGATCATAACCGACCATCGATCAAATTTTCACACCGCGGCAGATCCTGGAGAAAACCCAAGAAGTCCAAATCGATACTCATACTCTTTATCGATTTCAATGCCGACATCATCTACAGACAAGGGCTTTATAGAGCCATGTCTAGTTTTGACATCCCTGACATGTGTGCAGGATGACGATGAAGAATGCTCGCTGCTCAATCAAGGTCGGTAATGACCTCACCGAGACCTTTGATGTCAAAAAAGGTTTTAGACAAGGTGACGCGCTGTCATGTGACTTCTTTAATATTATACTTGAACGGATTGTGCGGAATTCACAAGCCAACACCAAAGGGTACAATATATCAAAAGTCCGTACAACTGCTTGTATACGCCGACGATATTGATATTATTGGAAGAACTCAGTGGGCTGTCACCGGTGCGCTTGCAAGTATTGAAGCAGAAGCGGCCAAAATGGGTTTAGCGATAAACGAGGGAAAAACAAATATATGCTGTCAACAAGAAGGGACAATCAACAACAAACAGAAAATCTGCCCTTTCAAACCAAAACAAACTTATCATACACAAAGTAGTTTTCCAAGCGTTACTTCTGTATGGATGTCCGGTATGGGGAAACTGTGCGCATTGGCACATTAAAAAACTACAAGGGTCGCAAAATAAAGTGCTTAAAATGTTGCTTGACCTTTCAGCTTTCAGGGTATCACTCAACTTTGAATCTTCATAAAAGAGCGAATGTTGTATTGATATCTGCGAGAATTCAAAGACTTATGAAGAAATTTAAAAATAAATGTATTTTTGTTGATAATCGCTTAGTAAGCGATTTATTTACTTAAACTTGCTATACTCGTATGTACAGGGTGGGCCAACTACAAGTTTGTTTTTAAAAATGCAATAAAATGAACAAAATTTTTTCCATGTATTATGGCTTTATTAGTAAGAGCAAACATTCCCATTAATTATGGAACACAACGTCGTTCAAGTGGCTGCCTCGCAGTAGCGCATTCTATCACTCCAATTTTCCAAGACCTTGTTGATGGTTTCGGGCTGTAGCTCACGGATTGCTTGGATGATATTGGCCTTAAGTGCTTGAATCGTTTCCGGATTGTTGGCATAACATCGGTCCTTCACGGTTCCCCACAAAAAAAGTCCAAAGGGGTCAAATCGTAGCTCCGAGGCGGCCAATTGACATCGCCAAGACGGCTGATAACACGATTTGGGAATTTGGTGGGCAAAAGACCGATTGCGGCATGGGCTGTGTGGCATGGCGCGCCATCCTGTATGAACCAGAGGTCCTCCAAATCCATGTCTTCAATTTCAGTAAAAAAAAACGTCGTTAACATGGCTCTGTAACGCCCACCGTTGACCGAAACGTTGTTCCCAGCCTCATTTTCGAAGAAAAATGGTCCAATGATACCACCAAACTGTCACTCTCTGTGGATGCATTGGCTTCTCGACAATAACGTGCGGGTTTTCCGAGCCCCAGATGCGGCAATTTTGTTTGTTAACGTAGCCGCCGACATGAAAATGTGCCTCGTCAGAAAAGATGATTTTTCACCAAAATCGTTGTCCAATTCAAGCTGCTCTAAGGCCCAAACTGCTAAGCGATAACGAAGCGGATGGTCGTGCGCTTTCAATTGCTGAATCAATTGGACCTTGTAAGCGAATAATCCCAGATATTTGTGCAGAATTCTCCTCAGGCTAGTGCGTGAAATGTTGAGCTGTTGAGATCGATGACGAGTTGATGTTCGTGAATTGAGTCTCACACTCTTGGCTACAGCAGCCACATTCTCGTCTGTGCGCATCGTACGACGACGGGGACCATGAGTGTTGTCCACTAGCATACCCGTCTCATGAACTTTTTGCACAAACTTGCGTACAGCAGGCGCGGTGGGTGCTTTATTTCGGCAAAAACTTCTTTTAAAAAAACGCACTGTTTGGGCTACACAGCACTCACTTTGGAAATAAGTTTTCAATATTTCCCAATGTTGTTCAAGCGTAAAGTGACTCATTTCGTTCCGCGGAGGTATAATACTGACTTATTGCCAATATTTCGAGCGGGAAACAGCTGTCAGTGTCAAAATAACCTATGATTTAAAAATAAATCACTAGATGGCCCACCCGTTATGTTAATTATCAAAATTTATGTTTCAATACTTATATGTATCAGATTATGTCTATTTATTTCCTATTATTTCCTTATTTATTTGTCTATCTGTTATTTATTCGTTCGTCTATTTATTCATTTATTTATTCCCTTATTATTTATTTATCTATTTATTTATTTATTCTTTTGTTTATTTATTTATCTATTTATCTATATATTTATTTATTTATTTATTTATTTATGCTTTTACTTATTTGTATATTTATTTATTTACAATTTTTTTATTTATTTACTTATCTGTTTATTTGTTTATCTATTTACTTATTTATTTATTTATTGTTTTATTTGTTCGTTTGCACTATTTATTTATTTATGTTATTATTTATTTATAAACATAGTCACCCATCTTTTTATTTAATTTACTCTATTATATAAATAGTCACTTTTTTTTTTTAATTTATTGTTGATATATTTATTTGTAGAATAACTACATGCTGTTATTTTTATTTATATTTTTTTCGTTTGTTTCATTGGAGGTTTTTGTCGCATTTTTCTCCAAATTCAAATGATGTTTCCTAATGTATATATTGTATAGTATATCATATCTCTGTAATGTAAAATGTGTGGTAACAATCCTTTATAAACTCTATAAACAAGATCAGCGCAGACATCTAGCGAAGAATAACTCTTGGCAATCGCTGTTTTTTTTTTTTTGCTTATGAGGCAATTCAACAGTAAAGCCCTATCTCGAACAACTAAGGAGACTCTGTATAAGACTCTTATCATCCCAGTCCTGCTTTACGACGCTGAGACATGGACTTAATTAAAAGAGGATAACGATATCTTTGGTTGCTTCGAGAGAAAAATTCTTCGTAAGATATTCGAACCCGTTTCGGAGGAGAAGATTCAATAATAACCTAAACGAGCTATACAGCTACATCGACTTAGTGAAAAAACTGCGTATTGGACGTCTGAGATGGCTAGGACAAGTAGACCGAATGGACACCAAGGCTTCGGCCTTGATTCGGCTTAGATTCGGCTTCAAATCTAACCTAGAGGGACGACGCAGTAGAGGATCTCCTCGCCGTAGGTGACGCACACAAGTTCAAGGGAACCTCGACCAACTTAGAATGCGCAACTGGAGGCAATTAGCTAAAGACTGAGCGTAATGGAGAGGATTATTGGTTGAGGACCAGGTTCACCGCGAACTGTAGCGACACCTAAGTAAGTAAGTAAACTAATCTATGTTTACTTCGACTAGTCGACTTCCTTAAACATTACATCCAACAAATCGATAGGATTCACTTAGACCAGATGTGATCTATTTCGTTACAACATGGGCCGGTCCTATAACTACTGGGTAAGTCTTGTATTGATGGAAAAATTCATTTTGGAGATTTTAATCAAAATCGGTACAACTATTACAGAAAAACGAGAATAGTACTCGTCAATAGATATATACTACAAGATGAGGTACCAGATTTATCGCGGAAAATTCCTATAACGGCACATTACCTATTAGCCCGTTTTAAATAATTGGACGCATCTTAGGTGCTTTAAAGTCTATTTATAACAGTTTAAAACAGTATAAATTTCAAATCTGTACGAGAATAACTTTCAAGAAACGGCATATGCGAGTGCAAGAGCGTTTGATCCAGTCGTGCCCTTTATTTATATTCGAGTTTGCCAATATCTACAAGTTCGTCGAAGAAACATTCACTAAGAAGCATACCTACTAGGTGATAAGGCGATTTTTCCTGTTTTTTAATCAAGTCTTGCAGCATTTCTTTTTAATACCGGGTTAGTAATACTCGGTTAGTATCCCGACTAGGTCCTATTTGCGCTCTTCTAATTCGTAATAGGCGTGCAGTTTTGCTTGGTTACACGTATTGAGAACACCACATTACTCATTAGCTTGTTTCAGTTTCTTCCGCAGTCGCAGTGACATGATCCCAATAATTATCGAGTACTATTAATTTTTTATGAACTTCTTTACCAGATGTTTCAGTATCATTAAGGCATGTAAAAGAATCCAAATTTACAAGAGTTTATCCGCATTCCTAGTATACTCAAAAAATAGAGAACAACAATACCCATATCTACGGTTTATTTCTTAGAATTCTATGCAATTTTTATAAATGGCACTTAGTTGGTTAAAAGTCACGTTCGTCTTTTCTTTTACCAGAAATCTTCTTTTCTTCATGCAGTTTAATTACTATACATTCTTAAAAGACATGTTCTGCTTTAATCACTTACATACTACATCATGTTCACAACACACAGTTATCATCTGTTTTGGAATACTTCCGAAAAATTGAACACAAACTCTCAGCCAATACGAATCCTTAACATTCATTCATGTACAATTGTCCTGGAAGTAGATGAGATTCATTCATAAATTCACTATGTGTAACCCAAGAGTAAATTCTGACAGACTTCAAGTCGCCATTGGTACAACTTACACTTGTTTTTGTGAATGGATGAGATTTTTCCAAAGAGGACGAGGTTTATTCCCACAGGTAGATGTGTTTTTTTCTTCACATTCATTCTGAGCAACCTGTTAAACGGCCAATGGGGAAGTGCAATTACAGGTAATATCCTTTCCACTTCCTTCCGTAGCAGAATTTCCTCTCTCCGCACACACACAAATATTACCTCGAATCCTGGCATATATTTTATCAGTCTATAACAGGTGATTGAAGAGTGTGCTGGGTTTTTTTTTTAAATTATTTTTCAAATAGCTTGGATACGAAATGAAATATCAAAGAAAATTTCTTAAGGATTGCAACCAAAATAATCTTCTTGGTTAGTTGTTAACCGTTTGATCAACCATAATTGTCCTCTGTGAAGTGTAACAATTCCCTGATTTAGCAATTTATTTATAATTTTAGGTCTTGCGAAAACGTGTGCCATGAAGGAAAAAAGTAAAAACGCTGCCAGGACCCGACGTGAAAAGGAAAATGCCGAATTCTTCGAATTGGCCAAATTACTACCACTGCCAAGTGCAATCACGTCACAACTGGACAAGGCGTCCATCATCAGATTAACAACATCGTACCTTAAAATGCGACAGGTCTTTCCGGATGGTGAGTTTTTTTGGCAATCATAAAAAGTGTGCTTTTCTATAAATCCTTTGGCTGGGGTATATCCTTTTTTGTAGTACAAAACCTCAAATGATAGACGGCCGGCGTATGGTCGTTTGCGCTTCATATGAAAATAATTGGAACAATTAAATCAGTTCATTGAGCGTACGTTGCCTTTCAATCCCGCACCATTCGACATGATGCACAATGGAAAAACAACCATAGATTGCTTTGGGCAATTTCGCTCTACCACCCCCAAATACTTGCACACTCGTTGTAGCTCTGTATAGCCGGCGCGGTTCTCAAATTCACACACAAGAACCAGCTTGATGTCGCGCTGTCGTTGTGGGGTGTATTTTCGCTGACAAACGAGACTGACGACTGACAACCCCCGAATAGCGCAAGACAATGAGAGGAGGTCCTTTTCTTCCTGCATCATATCCTTGTTGTTATTATAATTATTATTATTTTTCTTTATTATTTTAATAGCACTCGTGAGATGCACGGGTGGGAAAAAACATATTTTTTTGTCTCGCTGAGAGATTCCACCCTCCTCTGTGAAGGACTTAAACTGGTGCGATGCGAATGGTGAATAGAAGGAAAATATTGTCGGCGTGGCACTTTTACGTCACGTTGTCGTCGTCAGTCATTGTTTTTGCCAGGATGCTGTGTTTTGTTCTCTAATTCATTCAGTTTTCAAAATTTTCCTTTTGTTTGAGATTAATTGGGAATAATATTTATGCATTTATGCTATTTTTGTAGGTCTCGGAGAAGCTTGGGGATCTTCGCAGCCAATGCAGAGAGGAGCAGCAATAAAGGAGCTTGGCTCTCATCTACTTCAGACTTTGGATGGTTTTATATTTGTAGTGGCACCTGATGGTAAAATTATGTACATATCAGAGACAGCGTCGGTGCACTTGGGATTAAGCCAGGTAAGAGAGTAGTAGAGTATCATTTAATTTTCTTTTGATTGTTATTCTGGGGGATGGTTGATCTTTTTTCATTGAATACATTAAAAGCTGTTCTTTTGAACTGAATTGGTAATTTCAATAATTAGTAGGGAATAAATGGATAGTCATGTTTGCGCAGGATGTTAAAAAAAGTTAAAATATTCATTCAAACAAAAGTGTGCCAATTCTCTGAAAAATGATTTGCATTTGCCAGCTATGAACAAACAACTTCCTTTCTCCTCCTTTATATTTGTTGCTTAAAATATATAAACAAAAAATCGGGATTGAATGATTTCAGGTTTTTATTTTTGGCACAAATTTGCTACCCAGCTAGGAGACTGGAGATTTTCACAAGCGAACCTAGTGTTTATGCATTTAGCTACCTCCAGGGTATGGAACCCTTGAAGGATTTTCTTGTTCAAGATTAAATTTTGTACGAGGGATGGGGCTTTGAACTTCAAATTTCTATGACTGCTTAATCTTATTGATAGCTTTTGTTTCCACATCTTGTATTGCAGCTGAAAGGTGCTGTTTGGCTGCTTTTTTTGTTAAGAAAAGGAAAGCGAAATCTCAGAGCACTTGGACTCTCGAATGTTTTTTTGGTGCAGTGCAAAAACATCTATATTACTCGTTTTTCTGTATATACTTGTGTGGCTGATGATTGCTGTTCACCGCTGGGGCTTGAACTTGCACACCTCAATGAGCAAACACACTATCTGTGCTGTTGGGCTTAGATGCCAGTTCAAAGATCAAAACAATGCACTTCACACATTTCAAGGAAGAAACGACGTAGTCCCTGAATATCAGGAGCGCGAAATTCAGAATAGATCTTTCGTTGTAAAGAGGATTAGAAATTAGCATAGAATAAGCCAGAGTACACAATTCTGTTCACGTTCTAAGTTCATAGCAGCTTGTACAGCTTCCTTAATCTTTATACACATAGTTACCAAAAATGAGCTTTTCAAAAAGCAAGGGAGTTGGAATATATACATACCTATATGTATACTCATCATACTCATCGCAACTGGAGGCAGCTGGCTCGTAACCATGCTAGCTGGAGAGGTTTGTTGGTTGAGGCCCAGGTCCACCCCGGACTGTAGCGCCAGCTCACTCACTCATCGCAGCCCTCTTATTAAGATATTATTTATTGCTTAACAAATAGAATTTTAGTCCACCAGCCATCTTTTCAATTTTCTTTTTTTTCGAGGGTAGGTGAAAATCTTCACCAAGACACTATGAGGATCGACAGCGCATGCTCATAGTAGTGTAGGATTCTTACCCACTAAAAAAAACCTCCCTTCAAAACAAACTTGTTTATATTTCTTACTACAACTAAGTATTCGACTTATCAAGTAGTTTTCATTTCACGTGATAAGGACGTTTTGCAGGCACCTTCCCATTAGAAGTTCCTGCTAGCTCCGCAGTTTAGACGCGGTTACTTATCGCGCTAAGTCTAAAGGTTTGGTTCTTTGTAGACAGCGTAGCAAGTTTCTTTCATCCAAAACTTAGAGGACTGTAATATTAACGTGACTTTCTAGTCGATTTTTATGTTTTCTCGCGTAGTTTTTGATTTCGTCTTGGATTGTTTTAATGCCAAGATCTCTGTGGATATCGCTACGAGTATTTCTGATATACCATGGCGCATTTACAATTCTTCTTAGCACTTTGTTTTCAAAAGATTGTAAAATTTCAATATTACTTATTTTGGTACAACCCCAGAGTTGTATACCATATGTCCATACGGGCTTTAGCGTTTGCTTATATAAAAGCAGTTTGTTCTCTATATTAAGCTTGGAATATTTTCCAAGTAACCAATACATTTCTCTATATTTATTATCCAGTTCCTTGCGTTTTTTCTTTACATGCGTTTTCCATTTCAGCTTTGCATCAAGTGTCATTCCAAGATACTTAGCCTCATTTGCAAACGGAATTTGAACCGAGTTTGAAAAGATCGGCAAGTTATTTATTTTCTTATAAGTAACATTTACATGAACAGATTTGGTCTCGTTGAGTGCGATTCGCCAAACCTTTGTCCATTAATTTACTCTAGCTTCATGCAGTTTTTCTGTAGAATCTTCGACTGGTTTACCTACTGCCAAGATAGCAGTGTCGTCGGCAAATTTAGCTAGCTCAGTGCCTTCTACTTGCGGTATATCACGAGTGTATAATAGATATAAAACTGGACCAAGAACGTTTCCTTGCGGCACCCCAGCCATTATTTCCTTGAAATCTGAATATTCGTTTCCACATTTGACGCGGAATAGTCTATTCGTCGTACTACTACGACGTAATTTAAACTTTAAGACTTCATGCCAGACCTTGTGGCTTGAGAGACGTCAAGGAATACGCTTGAACAAATCTTTTTTTCTTCAAGTCACTGTTCGATTACATGTATTATTTGATGTATTTGTTGAACTGTAGAATGCTTACTTCTGAATCCGAATTGATGATCCGGAATGAGCTGTCCTTCTTCTATTACCGGCTGTATTCGCTTAATCAATATTCTCTCGAGCACTGTGGATATAATTGGAAGAAGCGAAATCGGTCTATAAGAGGTTTTTTTCATTCGGCGGTTTTCCGGACTTAAGGACTATTATGACTTCGGCGACTTTCCATTGACTGGGAACATATTCTAGTCTAAGCGCGGCGTTTATAATGAACAGAAGCTTAATTAGAGCTTTTATTGGTAGTGCTTTAAGAACCTCTCCCGTAATTAGGTCGTATCCAGGAGTCTTCTTAGTTTAAGTTTCTTTATTTCTTCCTTAAGTTCGGTAAGTGTTGCATTTCTTATTACGCTATTGGCTATATATAACGTATTAATATTTTGAATAAGAGCTTGTCCATCAAACGGTTTGAAAGTTTCTTACAGGTGGGTGGCAAAAACTTGCGCTTTCTCTTTATCATGCCTGGCCCATTCTTTTTGATTTTTCCTAATTGGGACGGCTTGAATTTGAGGTTTTTTAATACCTTTTATAGCCTTCCAAAGCGAATAATTAGAATCTTTTTCTGCCGTTAAGCTTTCTAGGTAAGTTTGCATTTCATTATTCTTAAGGTCTTTAATAGATCTTTTTAGTGAGTTGGACAAACGGTTAAGATGTGCTTTATGTTGCGGAGCTTGTTGCCAATTTTTTCGCGTTTTTCTCTTCTCCTTAATCATCTCTTTTATTTCCTGCGGATAAGTTTGATTGTAGCTGGCCGGCGTTTTCTTAGGTTTGGGAGTATTCTTCCACCCGGCATTCTGTACGATTTCAACGAAGTGATCAACTTGAACTTCAAGTTCATATGGCGTTTTAAGTGATACGCTCAGCTCAATATTTGCTTCAATATTTTTTTTGAAGCCATCCCAATTAGTTTTCGCGATGGTTAATCTGGCCGGTCCTACTTTTTTAATCAGAGCATCGCTTATCGTTATAATGGTTGTAGAATGATCAGAGGAGAGATCAAAGCTTTCTTCAACTTTTATACACTTGCCAGATATTCCTTTAACAATAAAGAAATCGATCGTCGAGTGAAAATCACAACTGTATTGCATACCCGCATTATAGAGCTTTCTACCTTTCTGAGAGGCGTACCTTGAACCCCAGAATGGGTGTTTCTCGTTGAAGTCGCCGCCAACAATAAAATTTGGTTTAAGGAAGTTGAAGATGTTTGTAAAATCACTTTCTTCAAGTTTACATCGCAGTGGACAATATATAGACGAAATGTTGAAAGCAAAATGTCTATTTCTAACGCGTACCGTGCTTACTTGCATTGCTTCTAGTTCAATCTTTACTTCCGCTAAGTGTTCAATACATTTTTTTATAAACAAGGATGATCCGCCTCTGGCTCTTTCCGATAGATGGAAGGCGTGATACACGCTATATCCCCTTATCTTAGCATTCGATTGCTTTGTCAGATGAGTTTCACAGACCAAGCATATATCAATTTCGTTTTCTCGTGTAAAGGTTTCCAACTCGTCGAGTCTTCGTATGAGCAAGTTGGCGTTCCAAGTAAGAATTTTAAGCGTTTCTTTCATATTCTGGTTGAACTGCGCGTGTTATGAATGTTGTTTTCTAGTGCAACTAGTCTCTTGAAAATAAGTTTGTTTGTTTTGCATTGCTCTTCAAGTTTCGCAAGAACTAGGAAAAAAACATTGGATACATGATCTTGTGAGCTACCTCTATCACCGTTTTCCAATGTCGCAGCTTGATCAGGACTCTTTATGTCAAAGCTTGGGTGATTTCTTGCTTTGATCTCCCGTGATCTGTCAGTCTTGTACTTGCCATTAACTGTCACCGCCGCTTGAGCATAAGACTGCACGCCAATATTCGAGGATTTAGCTCCTGTCACCTTTTCTCTACTACGTTTGGGTTTTTCTTCATTACCCGATTTTAAGAGAATATTGACGGATTTTTTTTCTCTTTCGCTCCTTTTTTTGTTTTTTTTTTGGGTCTATTCTTAATTGGTTTTGGATTCCACGGAATTTTTGAGCATATCGTGCCTTTTTAGGAGCTCTTTCGCCACTTCGCAATCTCGATAGTTCGCAGGGTGTTTTCCTTTACAGTTTATGCAAGTGGCTGGGGTTTGTTTATTTAGGTGACACTCATATGAGAGATGTTTACCTGCGCATTTCACGCATCGCGGTTCTTTCTGGCAGTAAGTCTGCGTATGATTGATGCCTTGACAGCGTTTACACTGCGGGATCGATTTGGAGCTCTTACGTATAGGTTCGATTTTGACAACGATGTTTCGAAAAGGCTTAATGCCATATATTACATCTTTATTTTCGACTTTATCAAAACTTAGCATGAAAAGTGGAAGTCCACGCTTTACCATTTTTTCCTGATCTCCCTCCAACTGTTGCTTCTCCTTCTTGATATTGACGGCATCAATAATTTTAAAGCCTTTGCCTTGAAGGTCGTTCATTACATCTTCTTTACTGCACGAGGGGTGGAGACCCCTTGCTACAACACGCAGTGGTCTTTCCAACTTATTTTCATAAGTATACCACTGAATCTTCTCGGCATTCAATTTTTGGGACACTGCTCGGTGACCGTCGGCATCATCGACATTGATTTTCCACGTATTGTTTCGGAGAGATGTCACCTTAAATTTCGATATCAGCGGTCCTTTAAGAAGGCAATGCAACTTATTATAGTCCGTAATTCCAACGACGTTTATCGGTGGTGGAGGACGTAATTTTATTTGTTGTGGCTTTTCTTGCAACTCCTTGCGCTTTTCATGTTTTTGTGGCTCGACTTCCGGTGACGAACCAGCTTTGCGTTTTTTGCTAGGTCGTTTCTTTTCGATCCAATTCGTTTCACGTGTTAGCTCTTCTTCGTCCGTTTGGTATTCGTGACTAGGTGAACGATGTGGGCTAACTGTATTTTCTTTTTGCATGAGTAAATCTACCTCTTTCTTGAGCTCACGATAGAATAGCTCCATTTCGGTTAGCTTGGTACGGAGTACGTCGTTTTCCTCTTCAATGATTTTTGATTTCGCTGAGTCTCGTTTTTCACGCGCTTGCGCTTCCGGCGGATTTCTTTTTCCGGAGACGTTCGATCTTGTTTGTGGAGATCGAGATACCCTTGTACTTTTTGAGAAGGGATTTATTAGGTGCAATAAATGGCTCTCCCCAGAATCCGTAGAGCCGACCTCCAAAGAAGGGTGGATTTTCCAGTGTACCTGGACTGCCACCTGAGGTATTAAAATCTTTTGTTTTGTTCATTGCATGTTTACATTGCATACGCCATACTCGGTGTACAGAGGTTGGATTTTAGTCGCCTCTTACGAAAGGCATGCCTACCCCGGGTATATTTTGACCCCTACCCGAAGGGGGTAACACTTAAATGTGTTTTGGAATTTTTTTTCCAAAATCACAGTCTGCTCCCAATCGCCTTAGCAACTTCAAGACACGCTAAAAAAATTCCATGTTTATCATCTCATATGGAGCTTGATTAAGAACACCTTGGACGAGATTCCTTTATTTATTTATTTACTTTATTTCGGTTAGCATAACCCCTTGGGCGCAAGGGACTAATTCAGCTGCGTGTAGTGTTCAAAGGTGCTGTTAGCCCAATAATTTATATTATTGCTAATAACCTCCTTTATGGAACAAAACTTTTTAAAATCCTGGACCTCTTAATTTGTTTATGTTCCTTATTCCGCTGGTCCTTGCTATTTGATTCGGATTCTCTGTATAAACATTTATATGCTGACCTTGTTTGTTACTTGTAATTCTTCTGTTAAGCTTTAAGTTATTTCTATGTGTATCAGGTTGTGGACCACCTGTCATACTCCGCTATACTCTTATTCTCTTTACTGTCCCACATTAAAATGTAGCTGAAGCTTATTCATTGCGAGTAATTTAATTGTTGGCATTTATGTTACCTCCTTCACTCAGCAAGATGCCTAAAAATCAGTATTAACCAGCAATTGGGCTTTCAAGTTAAGCTGTTTTAGTAATAATATCACTAACACGCTGTTTAGTAGCAGGGCATCAATTAGTTTTATAGCGTTTCCTTCATTGACGACAAGACTTCTCTTCAACCCTAAGGAGTCGCTGACGCAGTTATTCCTTTTAAATTTTTGGTTGGGCTGGTCCATTTATCGTACATAAGTGATTAGGTAGCCAACACTAAATAAGGTATCATAAATCTACTGGCACTTTCTTTAATGTAGTTTACCTCTTAGCAGTTCATTTAATTTTCTCTTAAATCTTTGTTCAAATCCAAAATAATGAATCGATCTATAAAATTGTAGAACATTTTATGGATACTCTGGTCATGTACGCTCAGATGGGCGTACGATGGGCAATTCAGAAAATTGTAAAAGGATATACATATAAAAAACACCAAGCGAAGAAAGCGATGTTATCAAGACGTGCGTCGATTATTGTGTTTTATCCACTCACTCCACACTTTCTCACTAATTTGACTTCAGTATATTACATCTTATTAATTTTTCCGGATACAGAATTTGTAGCAATCGAAAACCCCTTCCTTTAGCTTCAGCAATTATTGATGAAATCGCAACTCGTGCAGATTTTCGAAGAAAGTGTTATGTACGAGTACGTCCCAAATCAATAAAATATTGCAAATTCTTAACATTGTTGCTTTGATAAGAGTCCTTAAGGAGGTTTTACCCGCTACTTGTCTTTATCTTGATGCAATGAAATCCAATGTATTTGTTTCTTTACTTATTTCAGGTTGAACTGACTGGAAATTCAATATATGAGTATATTCACAACTTCGACCAGGATGAAATGAACGCAATACTGTCCCTTCGACCAGATATGTATCAGAATCCTGTAAGGACACATTTAATGCCAATGTGTATGCAGACAATTTTGAAAAATCATCTCTTTCCAGGACATTTTTATAAATTCATTAAACTTGCCGCCCAATCCAACAAATCCATATGTCGCTGGCCAAGGTGAACGAGGGTCGTATACTATCGAAATCGAGAAAACATTTTTCCTACGAATGAAATGTGTTTTGGCAAAGAGAAATGCAGGACTGACATCTTCCGGATATAAGGTAAAGTCAGCAAATTATATAATGAACTGCTTAATCCATTTATGAATTCTTAATTTTAGGTAATACACTGCTCTGGTTATCTTAAAGCAAGAATATTTCCCGATTACGGAGATGGTCAAAGATGTATACAAAATCTTGGATTAGTAGCTGTTGGCCATTCATTGCCATCGTCAGCGATAACTGAAATAAAATTGCATCAAAATATGTTCATGTTCCGCGCTAGTATGGACTTGAAATTGATCTTCTTGGATGCAAGGTGAGTGGCTTACATAGGGTTTAGCATCGAAATATGGACATACTTACATATATGAAGTCTGTTTCATAAAAAGGTTTCAAAATGATTGCTTGAGCCTGTAGTTTTAGGGTCAAGCATAAGTTCTTTAGTTTTCCAAGTCAGTCATTTTAGTGATTGTCATCCGATGAATTGTTGCGATTTTAAATCAATCTTGAACTCACGGGGATTCATCTTTATTTTTTTATTCTTTGAAGTGCGTTCTAAGTTATCTACCGAATTTTTCAATATAAGATGCGTAGATTAAAAATCTTCTAACCTATGCCAAGCCAATCATAAGGCATTCGCTTCAGTCTCCTTGTATTAAAATACAAAGCCAGCAAAACTCATTCACGTTTTCGATATGATGACATTCATCCAAAAAATGTAGCACCTGCTTCATCAATCAATGAAACAGGATCTTAATATTATTTTCAAGGAGCGATCAATTGGTTGGGCGCTAAATGATATTATTATCTAACGTAATTGTCTCAATGATACTTTGGTACATCTACATATACCTGTATAGGCGTACCACTTTTCTTCTACGGAGAGGATATACGTAGTTTGCGTTTCTTGATTCAAAGTCAATAAAATTTTAATTGTTTACATTTGGATATTTTAGTACAAAAGCAAGATTTTAAGATCAAAATATTTATGAAACATTGGTTCGTTAGGCGTTCTATAATTAGTTCCCTTCCACTCCACCAGGCAATGAGTTGTTTTAAGAATCCCTCGCAGTTCCATTAAGCTCTTCTACCTTAGTAGATATTTTATAATGTAGCAAGCTTTGTAATACTAGAAGTCTACTATCCTTGTAGCTGCGTTCCAAAATATTTCCTTTCCCAATCATGTGACTGTTGATAATATTCCTTGAACAAAAAAGCTCATAAACCATTTCAAAAATGATGTCTGCCCAATCTTCTTTATCACTAGACTAGACTAAGAGCTGGTGAAATATTTTCATGATTATTTCGTCAACAAAATTTTGCTTATATATGTGTTTGGATACATCACGGATGTGAAATTCTGTCGAAACTGGGCCGGGCGTTTTAGGGGCTACAGGGACTCAAAGTTGTAAAAAATCTTTAAAAAAAAAAAACTGAAACTATAAAATTAAAATTCATTTCGAGTAGTAATTAACAAAGGCGATTTTTCGTCATTCTCCTTCGCTGAAGAGATTCACCTCATCATTGGATTCTTCGTCACTGCAATTGTTACGTCCGTTGTCTGGAAAATATAGTTAAATATCATTTGTAAGGTGCACACATATCAGCGGATGTGAAATCAAGATATACCTAATTGAAATTCGTTTTCAGTTGATGGTTGAATGATGACATAATTTACAAATGCTGGTAATATAATAAAATAAAATCATAACTTCCATTGTTTTCTAGCCATCCGTTCTGCTTTGGTAACAAAGTAGTAGGATTTTTAGAAAAAGCATTGTTCCAGATAGAAGTTATATATATATATTTTTTTTTTTTGGTTGCGCCTGGAGGTGCAGGAATCTTCAAAAGATACCAATGGTCCGTACCATTGGTTATGCCCGATTCATATATCTGACAATGCCATCAGTGCTAGTCAGTATATGGTATATATTGAGCGTATTGTTGGCGTAGTTCAGATGGACAGGGTGGCAAACTCGAAACATCGAAACTTTTGAGCTTAACGTCAAACGATTATTTGAGATCCTTTACCTTATACGTGTTATTAAATATTTCAAATTTTGCGTCGTCTACCGTTTCCGTATTTCTGATGTTATACATGTGATACACAAAGATTTCAATAACTTTAAAGGTCGCTTCTCTTGAAACAAAATCGGTTTCTCCTAGCTTAGCGAGCGCTATTTGATATTCTAAGGAACTTTCCAGTAGTTTCCAATTTTCCTTTCCTTAAAAATGCTGGATTATAATCGCAGCCAGTTGTCGCATGAAAACCTGGCAAGGAACTTGATATTATTATATTATTTTATGGAAAGATATAATTTGGATACATAAATGTATCGTTGATAGTTCCCTAAATTGCAGATTAATTTTTATAACAACTAATGATTGGACTTACTGAAAATAAAAACCAAAAAGAAAAAAATATCTTATGTTACTTTAAGTGTAGAAACATCATGAGCCGAAAAAGTATTTGGCTCATTTCGAAATGTTGGGTCTTAAAATCGAATATTTTCGAAAGTATAAATGTTTGGACTAAACTTAATAGACGGTCTTAAAGATCTTTGGATAATTTTTCAGAATCAGTTGAAATATTTTTAATCATTTACATATTTTTGAAGATATGCAACAATTCCTTACACAAACCATTGAAAAGGCCCCTAACACACAATGAGCTTTGACGCGCTCTGGCAAGGTGTTGCGACCGGAATTTTTCTCTGGCATTTCAGTTCTATATTCACCAGTATATACTGGATGATATACCAAAATTTGAGTGCTGACAAAATAACTTAAAAATTGGAGTTTCTGTTACATGTTTCGGGCACTCTGGCAGAGGTTTGTGACCGCCCAACCGCTCTGGCAATTTCACTACGCGATATGATTTTTAATTGCGATTAATCAAACGAGGATCCAACGTTGACGCTATGATGCGAGAATTTCACATCCGTGATGTATCCGAACACGACAACCAAAAAATAAGCAACATTTTGTTGACGAAATAATAATGAAAATATTTCAACAGCCCTCCGTCTAGACGTATCAATGCGAAAAAGTCTGTAAAAAAATAGTGAAGCGATAACGAATCAACGGTGGTACACGTGGGGTACTTATTCACCCCACCATATTTTACCCTAATTTGATCGGATTTCAGTGTCTTCCAGAAAAAGTTATCTTCATATTAAATTGAACCTTTTTCTGAGAGAAAAAAAAGAAGACCAATTGATGGTCCAGAACACGATTGACCGGCCCTTATTCGTTTTTTTCCAATAGTATCACAAAGCAATTCTTTTTGGTCATGAATAGAACGTCGCTTAAGTGCTTTTCGTGGATCTTGGCTTAATTACTTTACTAAACCTAACCTTAGTTTATGTGTCAGAAAAGGGCTATTCTGTACTATCTCAGCTAAGATTTGGTCATCGGAATTGTCAAACGCCAAACCAGTTTTGGAAATTGGAATTGTACACTCTTTAAAGTTCACTTAATTTTAAGAGAGACTTGGAGCATTTTGTTTTACTTCAGAGTTTAGATGAGAGTAGAAACAACATTACTCTCGAGGTTGAGTTATAATCGGATGCGATTCTTCGCTTTGATCTAAGTTTCACATCTTGCGTAGACTAGTCATTCTTATTGTAGTTTATTGTTCATTCAACTATAGAAAAACATGTATGTAAATACAAGCGTACCTTTATACAATCATATAATATAAAAGAAACGTTAAATTGGAAATAATTATTAAACATTACTAAATATTATTAATAGGCTCGTTCACTTCATCATTTACTCTTGATGATCGCTGGTAAATAAACACCGGATTTCTAGCTTATCTCCGCCTCGCATGAATATTTACTGTGCTTACGATGTAAGACAAATTAATGGAACACAAAGTTTGAAGCCTCTCTCCTTCCTGAGTGATAAACTATCAGACGACTGAGACAGGGTGCAAGATGACGATTAGGATTCCAAGGAGGTTTATGTAATGCAAATATCAGAAATCACTTTTGTAGGCTTTCTCATTTATTTATAACTCATTTATTTTCATAACTGGAATACTAGACACAGCAACAATACTTCAAAGCAGGATAAACAAGAGTACAATAAAATAATTTAATTTTTAATTAAATTCCACGACAGGGAGATCGGGATGTGCCTGTTTTAGAATTGGTGAAGTAGGCTGATTGTCTATTGGAAGTTTCACAAACATGTTTGTTTGGTGAATGATCAAATGTTCTCAGGTGTGTGTTTGATTTGGTATCAGACGTATCATTTGGTATGAGCCTAACTAAACTCTTATTAGCTCACTGCGTCTAATAATCCTTAGTCAGTTTCGGTCTGTTACAGCATATCTAGTTGAGGACCAGAGGTAGAACTTCCATTTACATACACTGTAGATAAAGCTGGATGAAACCTTTAGCGAGGATATACGTTTCTATTGTCTTTAGTGACCTAAAAAATATTGAATCCATAAGATACTAAGTATAAAGAAATTTAAAGCAAGAAAAGTATTAGAGTCGTAATGAAAGCTTTTATCATTCGTAAAGCAGGCTCTCCCTTATTTCCCAACACCTAAGCTCAGAAACCAAACACATAAAATATTTGAACAATTTTCTATCCCATTTACAATCATCAAATGTCGCCACTTTATTTTACTACACAACGACTCGGTTTTTCTACCCTATGCAAATGCATGGAAACACAGTACGCTAGCCCAAATATTTATTTACTTTCAAGCACCAGTAGCAGCAGCCAGTCACCCTCCTTTGGTCCAAACCGTATGCTAGGTATTATCACACTCAATTACCCTCATCATGATGGGATTTTATTTCTTTTAGTAGCCTTTTGTTTTCTTTTCTTTCTCTGTTGACTGCTGGCCAGTGGATGGTGGGGTGTATAGCTGTATAATTGAATTTTTATAACAAATTTTATATCATTGTTGTCCTTTGTCACTATTTGCAGAGTATCGCAGTTAACAGGATACGAACCCCAGGATTTAATTGAAAAAACCCTCTATCAATACATCCATGTTGCCGATGCTGTGCCTATGAGATGCTCCCATCAAATATGTAAATAAACCTAATATCTTAGTGCAAATTTTTATTAAGCCTCTTCAAATTGTTTTCACGTTTACAGTGATGTACAAAGGACAAGTTACCACCAAATATTATCGCTTCCTCACCAAGGGCGGAGGGTGGGTCTGGGTGCAGTCGTATGCCACCGTTGTGCACAACACCCGCTCATCTCGACCGCACTGCATTGTCAGTGTGAACTACGTACTTAGGTGAGTAAACAACGACAGTGCGCTTGGAATAAAAACAATTAAAATCTTCTCACTGTTTAAATTTTAGCGAACAGGAGGAAAAGGATTTCGTTTTGAACGAGATACAAGGTGCTATAAAGAGTGAACCATTAACACCAGTCCTCTCATCGCATGCTGTCCACTCGACAACGCCGGTGACTGTGGGGACGCCGAGTGCAATCGCACCAATTGTTACCTCAAAGGTCGAACAGTGTTTTCAGTCGCGCCAAGCTCAAGGAAGTTTCGATTACGCACAAGTGTATCCTACCCCTGTGAACGACGTTAGCTCCAGCATAAACCAAAGCATTCAGTTCGCTGACACTACCAGCAGTAACTACTACAATCAATACTACTATGACTCAGTCGATGCGAACATCATAAGACCATTCTCCGCAAACTCGAATAGCTGCAGTAGTAGCTCGGAGAGCGATCGGCAAATGTCAACAGGAAATGCATCGATCATCAACGACACCTCCCCGCAAACCACCTACAGTGATCTTAGTCACAGTTTCGAACTGAACTATTTCTCTGATAACAGTTCAAACACCCACCATCATCATCACCATCATCACCACACTAATCAACATCAACATTCGCAGCAGAGCAATCATAATCATCACAACGGCGAGTTACAGTCGAATCATCATAATCATCCACATCACGCGCAACAGCCACCGCAGCAGCCACATGAGAGTGCGTTTGGAGATAGTTTTAAGAACGTCAATGCACCACATTACACGAGTGTGATTGTAGAGCCGCAACACTATATAGCGAATGAGTTTGTGCACTAGGTTCCGCTGGCTGAGCCAAAGTTTGTACCTAAAACCCCAAGACGCTAGAATTCACCACACATACATACATACATAACTTAGGTGTTAAGATTCATGTATTTTTCATTTTTTTTATTTCTTATAAAAAAATTTATATATTACATATTTTTATTTGGTTTCTTGTTACATCGATTTATATAATGAAATTTGTAAACTAACACCGTATTTTTTAAGTATTTATATTTAATTCAGTTTTAACATCATACACACATTGTCGTTTATATATACATAAGAACTAATTGTTAAAAAACAAAAATCAAATTCGGTATACATGTAAATAAACATACAATTATATATTTATTGAACGGAGGCTATTTTTCTTTTACTAATAGGCGCTATGCTGGTCTTGATCACAAACAGTTATGCAACTGCCCATCTCTCTAGCCAACTATCCAACAATAAGCTGTATACGTATTACACCTTCCGCAATGGGATTATCGCTGTATAGATGTCAAATTCTGAAATGAAAGTACTGAACTACATGCTTCCAAAGTTGGTACAACCATATATAGTATCTAACCAATATCTATCCAGCTGTGACAGGCGGCGGATAGTTGAACAGCTTCAAATATGGAAGGTGTGATGCAAAAATCACAATAGCTCAATGAGATTTCTGCGACAAGACGAGTAGATTTGATCATAAGCGTCCTATCACTCTTTTGCACATTGACAAAAAGATGCGACTCAAATTCAGTAATTGGAAGTGAAATGAGACATGAAGCGGAATGACAGAAGCGGTAGGAGTCATCTTCTTCTTCTTCTTCCTTTTATCAGCGAGGCTATGATCTGAAAACAAAGGATCACAACCCTCCCACTTCACTGCATTTCTACTGATCCGCCTGTGGGGTTCGCCTATTTGACCTCAGAAAATATCGGCAGGCCTGCCGATTTTGGATCACTCGGTTACTGAGGCCAATGAAATGCCGATGTCGTCGCATTTGTCTGATCCAGGCGTTTATAGGCCTGCCTTTCCTACATCGCGATGTCTTTGGAACGTGCATAGATATTGCCTTTTTAACTGGGTTCAAACGTGGCAATACCAACTGAGCCGGTCGCGCTCTATTTTTTGTACGATGGTTTCCTTGATGTGAAAGCTTCCACGGATCTTCGAACTTCTTATTCGATCAAGCTTTGTCACTCCTGCTGTCATGCGAAGCATCTTCATCTCAGCTGCCATTAATTTACTCTCATACTTTTTGTACATCGTCCAACATTGTGAACCGTATGTGAGCCCTGGACGTACAGCTGCGGTGTAGAGCCTTCCTTTCAACTTAGGGGACATTTTTCTGTCACAGAAGATATCGGAATTTTCTCGCCACTTCATCCACCCTACGCTTACACGATGATTGATGTCGTCATCACAAGTTGCTTTGCTATTGATCATAGATCGCAGATATTTGAACTATTCGCACTTGGGAAGCGGTAGGAGTCATCTGTAGAGTTTTATTTGACTCCATTTGATGTTCCTAATATTCTTATTCGGAGACTTTGCTTTGTATTTTGTGGCTGGAGTTACGAAAAGCGGAACCACCTGATTATCTTGAATTTTGTTTTACATACTATCCATTACGAATAGCTCCAATGCACATCTCTAAAAGGATTTTTGGTGACTCGAATCGGGTATGCCAACCCGTCAGGTAGGCGCCTGGAGCTAAAATCGACTACAAGCAACTCCGCTTATCTGAACTACGCTTCACTGAAAAAATCGGTTAACTGAAACACAAGATGGTTCCGAAACAACCAAAAGCCTCGGATAAGGATGACTCAACTAATGACGATCCCAGCAAACGAAATAAAAACAACGACCTTCGGATCTGCACGTGGAATGTTCTGTCCCTTTACAGACCACGTGCAGCCGAACAACTAGCAGAGGCCCTAGACTGCTATAAAGCAGATATTACCGCCAACCAGGAAGTGCGATGGGATGGGCCGGGCAAAAAGAAGATGAAAAACTGTGACATCTACTACGGTGATTGCTACAGAGGCAACAGGCAATGCTTATTCGGATGCGGATTTGTCATACGCGGCAGACTTAGGCAAGAAGTCTTAAGCTTCCGACACGTGAGCGAGCGTATTATGACGATCCGGATCAAGGCTAAATTCGCTAACATAAGCCTAATATGTGTTCATGCCCCCACAGGAGAAAAGGACCCTGCCACCAAAGAGTGTTTCTACGAGCTCCTCGACAAAACATACGAGCAATGTCCTAAATACGACGTTAAAATCGTATTGGGCGATTTTAACGCCAAAATAGGAAAAGAGGACGTCTTTGGTAGGGCAGTCGGTAAGCATAGCCTACACGACACCACGTCTGATAACGGACTAAGGCTAATTGATTTTGCTGTGGAGCGAAATGTCACCATAGCAAGCACATGGTTTCCTCATCTCGATATTCATAAGCAGACATGGCGGTCCAATGATCATGTCACGATCAACCAAATTGATCATATTGCGATCGACGCAAGGCATGCCTCCAGTATTCTGGATGTCCGGACCTTCCGAGCGGCCAACATAGACTCGGATCATTACCTTGTTGTAGCCAAGGTACGAATGCGGATATCCCAATCTGAGCAACAAAGAAGAATTACTGTGAGAAAATTCAACGTCGAAAAGCTACAATCGCAAAAGACCGCCAGACTCTTCGCTGAACGCGTATCCCGAAAACTCTCAATCACCCCTATACCGCCAGCATCAAGTGCCGAAGACCAGTGGCAACGCTGCCAACATGCCATCAGAAACGCCGCGACTGATGTGCTGGGTCTCGCTCGCCCACCACCGCGAAACCCCTGGTTTGACGAAGAATGCCGGCGAGTGCATGCAGCAAAACAAGAGGCATACAAAGCGGCGCTGCAAAGGAAGACGAGAGCTGCTCGTGAGCTCTACGAGCAAAAGAGACGGGAAGAACATCGGCTTCTCCAAAAGAAGAAGAAAGAGCATGAGAAGCGCGCGTTTGAGAATATCGAGAGTCTATACTCCAGGAACAATGTACGGAAGTTTTACCAAAAGGTAAAAAGAACGTGTCAGAGAAGTAATACCCGTACAGAAACCTGTAGAGATGAGAATGGAAACCTCGTAGTAGAATCACAGTCGGTGCTGAGAATATGGAAAAACTACTTCTGCAGACTGTATAACGGCGACGAAGACCAACATCCCGCTGTCAGGCAGAATGAACCATTCAACATAGACGATGATAGTCAAAATTTCCGTCCACCTGACCAAAACGAAGTGAGGATAGCAATATCCAAGCTAAAATCGAACAAGGCTGCTGGACCTGACGGCTTACCGGCCGAACTTTTCAAAGCAGCTGGGGATGAATTGGTAGAGTGCATACACCAACTCATCTCTAAGATTTGGTCAGACGAGTGTATGCCTGATGAATGGAACCTCAGCATCGTTTGCCCGATCCACAAGAAAGGAGACCCCCTCAACTGCGCCAATTATAGAGGCATCAGTCTCCTCAACATCGCATACAAGATCTTTTCTGCGATATTGTGTGAACGCCTGAAACCTTTTATCAACAGCCTGATTGGACCCTATCAGTGCGGTTTCAGGCCAGGAAAGTCCACCATCGATCAAATGGGTTGGGTTGGCCACAACCATCAAATTGTGGTTTAGGCACATACCTTCTTCGCAAAATGGGCCAGCATGTGGCCTGAGTGAAAAGGATAATTCATCACATCCCACAAATCGTTGCCAAGGATTTAACCATACGCAAATGTACTGCAAAAAAGAACCGCGATGTGTGAAATGCGCCGGAAATCACCTCTCCCAAGTCTGTGGAGTAAATAAACAAACCTTTGCAACATTTGCTAACTGTAAGGGAAAGCACCCGGCAAATTATAGAGGCTGTGAAGTAGCTAAGGAGTTGCAAAAACGGAGAGATATGCTCCTTAAGCCCCTTGCAAAATCTAAACTGCAAACTAAACCAAAGCGTAAGAATGCACAGGAGAAAGTAGGCAATCTAAAACTACCGGGTTCAGAGCGCAAAAAGGTGAGGGAAAGAGTGACAACAGAGAAGTCCTCGACCTCTGTTCTTAAAAGAAACGGTACTGAAAAGTTAACGTCGAAAAAGCCGCCAGGTAATGGCCCTCGGACAGAAGGAGTGCAGACCTACGCTCAGGCCGCGTCATCCGAAAACCCAAAAAACCTTGAAATTTCGACGGACTCTGTCTCTCATGTTTTGTCGGTTATTCTCGAGAAATTTGAAGAACAAAGCAAAATAAATAAAATTATTCTCGATAGGCTGGTTAAGCTTGAAAATAATTCTCAGAAAACGCGTACTTCAACTAGAATATGAATGACAAACGAATGTTAAAAATATGTACTTGGAATGCAAACGGACTTTTGCAAAAACTCGACGAATTGGAAATATTCATGCTTGAAAAAGATATTGATATTTGCTTGATTTCTGAAACCCACGTAAAAAACGAATCGCATTTAAAAATAAAAGGCTATAATGATTACCACGCTTGTCACCCTTCATCGTTATTTATTAAAGACTGCATCGAACAATCCGAAGACCTAAAGATAGAACTTTAAACTTTGCAACTGTGCACGATTCGAGTTAAAAATAGTCAGCGTACTCTTAAAATCTCATCTATCTACTGTCCACCGCGTTCCGCGCTTGAAAAATCAGATTTTACTAACTTATTTGAATCGCTGAAACCTAATTTTATCATCGGCGGTGACTTTAATGCGAAACATACGTTCTGGGGCTCAAGATGCAGCTCGAAAAAAGGTAGAATGCTCTATGGGGCAGGTATGGAGTACAGTTGTGATTTCCATTCGACGGGTAAACCAACTTACTGGCCAACTGATACTTTGAAAATACCTGACCTTTGATCTGTCGTCTGATCATTCCCCGGTTATTTTAACAATCAGCGAAAAACTAGTCCATAACCTAGAGCCAGCGAGATTAACTGGTCGAACAACTAACTGGGAAGGCTTTAGGATCGAAATTGAAGATAATGTTGAACTAAGCGACAACCTATGAACTTGAGGTTGAAGTTGATCGCTTCGTTGAGATCGTACAGCTCGCCTCTTGGAATAATACGCCCAATCCAAGGAAAACGCCGGATAGATACGGCTTGCGATATCCTCCGTAAATAAAAGAATTGGTCAAGAAAAAAAGAAAAGCGCGTAAAAAATGGGAACAGAGTCGTGCTCCGCAACATAAAGCACACTTGAATCGTCTGTGCAATTTGTTGAAGAAGACTATTAAAGATTTTAAGAATCGTGCAATAGCCTCTTACCTTGAAATTTTAACAGCGAAAAAAGATTCCAATTATTCACTTTGGAAAGCTGTAAAAGGCA
Organism: Brachypalpus laphriformis; assembly: GCA_945910035.1. Taxonomy (NCBI): domain Eukaryota; kingdom Metazoa; phylum Arthropoda; class Insecta; order Diptera; family Syrphidae; genus Brachypalpus; species Brachypalpus laphriformis. The sequence goes on from OX246754.1 coordinate 168,487,574, forward strand.
CCAAAAGGCTTAAAGTCCCCGCGCCGCCAATCAAATTAAATCAAAATGAATGGGCGAGGGAAGATAAAGAAAAAGCGGACGTCTTTGCGGCCCACCTGAAAGAAACATTTAAACCGTACGATGGTCAAGTGGTTTACGATAACCGCAATAGGCTGGATTTACCATCTGACGATTTGACGCTCACAAGTGCAACGCTAAGGGAACTCAAACATGAGATCGAGAATCTAAAACCTAAGAAATCTCCTGGCTATGATTTGATTACCGGAGAAATTCTGAAAGTTTTACCTAGACAAGCATTGATTAAGCTTCTCCATATTGTAAATGCTGCACTTAGATTAAAACACGTGCCAAGCCAATGGAAAGTTGTGGAAGTCATAATGGTTTTAAAACCAGGAAAACCGCCAAATGAGGTAAAATCGTATAGACCAATTTCGCTTCTTCCAATCATATCGAAAATTTTCGAGAGGATATTATTAAGGCGTTTCCAACCGGTTATAGAAGAAAATATTCTTATCCCTGACCACAAGTTTGGGTTCAGAAGCAAGCATTCGACGATTGACCAGGTGCATAGAATTACTGACGTAATCGAGAAAGCATTTGAAGAAAAAAAGATTTGCTCAAGCGTATTTCTTGACGTCTCGCAAGCCTTTGATAAGGTGTGGCACGATGGCTTGAAATTCAAACTACGACAAGTTCTCCCTGTATAGTTATTCGATATTCTAGAATCATATCTCGGGAATAGAATCTTTCGTGTTAGACATGGAGTCGAATACTCCGACCTCAAAGAAATTTCGGCCGGCGTACCGCAAGGAAGCGTTCTTGGGCCGCTTCTCTATTTGCTATATACTCGTGATATACCGAACGAAGATGGCACTATCCTTGCTACGTTTGCCGATGACACCGCTATCTTAGCAGTAGGTAAAACAATCGAGGAAACGACTGCAAAACTGCAAAACGCACTGAATAATGTAAATGAATGGACGAGGGACTGGCGGATCGCCCTCAACGAATCTAAATCTGATCAGGTGAATTTCACTTACAAGAAAACTAGTGACTTGCCAATTTTCCTAAACTTGGCCCGAATACCCTTTGCAAACGAGGCCAAATACCTGGGAATGACACTCGACGCAAGGCTGAAATGGAATTCGCACGTGAAAATGAAACGAAAAGAACTCGAAATCAAATATAGCGAAATGTACTGGTTACTCGGAAAACATTACCAGCTCAGTACTGAGAACAAACTGCTTTTATACAAGCAAGTGCTAAAGCCGGTGTGGACCTACGGTATACAACTTTGGGGTTGTACCAAGAAAACAAATGCAAATATTTTACAAGCTTTTCAAAATAAAGTGCTAAGAGAAATTGTCCAAGCACCGTGGTATAGTAGAAATGACGATATCCACAGGGATCTCGGAATTCCGACAATCGAAGCTGAAACTAGAAGCTTCGCGAGAAAGCATAGAAACCGACTAATCGGACATGTCAACAATAAAGTCTTACAAATTTTGGATGAGAGCAATTTATTGCGCCGACTACAAAGGACGAAACCTTTCGACTTGGCGAGATAATGATTAACCGCGTCTAGATTGCGGAATATGCAGGATCTTTCAGTGGAAAGTAACCTGCCAAACGTTTTTATTTCATGATAGAAAAATTGCTTGATAAGTTAATTCTTAGTTGCGATATCTAACAAATTTATATCGAAGGGTGGTGTTTTTTTTAGTCAGTAAGAATCTGACACTACTATGAGCACGCGCTTGCTATTCTCATAGTGTCTATGGAAGATTTTTCACCTACCCTCGGAAAAAAAAAAAAAAAAAAAAAAATCTATCAAATCTTCACACTTCGGCAGATCCTGGAGAAAACCCAAGAATTCCAAATCGTTACTCACCACCTCTTTATCGATTTTAAGGCCGCCTATGACAGCATCTATAGAGAAGGGCTTTATAGAGCCATGTCTAGTTTTGACATCCCTGCCAAACTTGTCCTTCTGTGCAGGCTGACGATGGAGAACGCTCGTTGCTCCATCAAGGCCGGTAATGACCTCACCGAGACCTTTGATGTCAAAAAAGGTTTTAGACAAGGTGACGCGCTGTCATGTGACTTCTTCAATATTGTACTTGAACGGATTGCGCGTAACTTACAAGCCAACACCGGAGGCACAATCTATTACAAGTCTGTACAACTGCTTGCATACGCCGACGGTCTAGACATTATCAGAAGAACTCAGCGGGCTGTCACCGGTGCGTTTGCAAGCATTGAGGCGGAAGCGGCCAAAATAGGTTTAGCGATAAACGAGGGCAAAACCAAGTATATGCTGTCAACAAGAAGGGAAAGCCAATACCTACAAATTGGACAAAACGTCACAGTGGGCAGCTATAACTTCCATTTAGTAAGGGACTTTGTCTACCTTGGCTCTGCTATAAACTCCAAAAATAAGATCAGCGCAGAAATCAAGCGAAGAATAACCCTTGCCAATCGCTGTTTTTTTGAGCTTATAAGGCAATTCAACAGTAAAGCCCTATCACGAACAACTAAGGAGACTCTGTATAAGACCCTGATCATCCCAGTCCTGCTTTACGGCGCTGAAACATGGAATTTATTAAATGAGGATGAAGATATCCTTGGTCGCTTCGAGAGAAAAATTCTTCGTAAGACTTTCGATCCCGTTTGCGTTGATGGGCTTTGGAGGAGAAGATTCAATCACGAACTATACGAGCTGTACAGCGACATCGACCTAGTCAAAAAACTGCGTATTGGATGTCTGAGATGGCTAGGACATACAGAGCGAATGGACACCAACGCTTCGGCCCGCAGAGTCTTCGAATCTAACCCCGAGTGACGACGCAGTAGAGGGAATCATCGCCGTAGGTGGCGGGCACAAGTTCAAGGGGACCTCGACCAACTTGGAGTGCGCAACTGGAGGCAATTAGCTAAAGACCGAGCTAAATGGAGAGGCTTGTTGGTTAAGGCCCAGGTTCACCCCGAACTGTAGCGCCACCTAAGTAAGTAAGTAAGAAACACAAAATTTGTCACGGAGCATTTTCTCACAATCCCAATACAAATTATTCCGCTTAACTGAAAAACCTGGTTAACTGAAAAACTTTTACAACAGAAATTATTAATTTATACTCAAACCACTCCGCATAACTGAAATCAAATAACTGAATGCGCCCATCCCTAAAAGTGACCTGCAAATTAGCATAAAAATATTTGTTTTTTCTTTATTTACACGTTATCGAAGTTTGTTTTGTTTCGAGCTTTTTTTTTTTTTTTATAAAATATTGACATATTAAAAATGATGTTGTTGGTATTTTTTGATTTGATAACTGAAATGGTTTTTATATAAATGTTTGCTACTTTTTCATATTTTTGCGATATAAATTATAATATTCAGTTTCAACAATATAAAATATTATTATTAGGCCACTCAGGCACTAACAAAACCAACCGGAGCTTTTTATAAAGCGATGGCTGCTCATGACGCGTAAGGACGCCAGATCGCCGAGGTCTTCAAGGAGGCTTCTAAATGGAGCATTCTTTTATGCGATAGGGCTGGACAGGTGCATAGGAGGTGATGGATGGTTTCCTCCTCCTCCTCGTACCTACAGCTCCTACAGAAGTCGTTAGAAAGGAGGCCATGTCTTTTGGCATGTTGACCTATAGAACAGTGTCCAGTGAGGACACCGCTACGTTGTAGCTGATCTGTGATGGCTTTAGCTTGACCTACTAGGCCCTACGTTTCTGGTCCAGCTTAGGCCAGATATGTCTCAAAATGTGACGAGTTGAGCCGTTTACCCATTTGTGACTGGTCTTGCTAATAGCGATAACAGGGAGGCGGAACGTGATGCTCAGACGAAGCTTTTCTAAGAAAACACCACAACCCACCCAACCTTCGGTCTCAGAGCCATCTGTGAAGAAGTGAACCGAACTACCATCGAGAGGGGGAGAGTCGTCCCATACATCCCGTTCAGGGATGCTCGTACGGAAGTTTCGGTAAAATTTCCGTGGGGTATAGACCGTGTTATCATGTGTGAAGTTAAGAAGATCAAGGATCGAGGAGTGGCCAATGTGATAATTAGACCACTGAGAGGAGGCCTTTAGACGGATGGCCGCACTGGCTGCAATCTGTTTGCCAGAAATATTCATTCATTTCAACCACTTGAATATAAAGGAAAAGTATTAATTAATTAATAAAGCATTCATAATATTAAACGCGGTATATGTAAGCGGATAGATGTGTTCTGACGAAATCGGGGAGGGTTTCCGATAACATTTTTTTATTTTTATTTTTAGTTTGAAAAGGCCTAAAAAGCATAAAAAAAGAGAGGAAGATAAGAATGCTATGAACAACAATTCTTTTTTCTTCGAAATTCCATTATAGGAAATTCGCAAACATTTTTTATGCTTTTTTTAAAAAGACATATAAAACATAAAAACGAAAATTTAAGAAAAACTTAATAATGCTATAAAAACAAACTTCTTTTTCGAAATTCTAACTTGCTATTGCTTAATAGCTATAAAAAAATCAAAAGCAATGTAAATTCAGAATTACACAGGCCAATGATGAAAAAGCTTTTTCAATAATTTTACCTAATTCCTATGTTGTTTGGTGTGCTGATTACAAAAATAGTATCATCCAGCAATTTCTCACATTTCAATATTAAAAAAAAAAAAAACGTATTTTATTATTCAAAATGTAAGAAAATAATTTTAGACGTTCAAATGTTATATGGTTGGAAATAAAATCAATTGTTATTAGGTTGGTAGTTCTGATAAATGGCAGTTCCAAATTTAGTGAAAGTCAACCGAGAACTGATGAGTTCCAAAGTAGCCAATATGATAGATAAGTTCAAAACTCTTGGTTGTCTGATGAACCTTAAAGTTCACTTCTTGAACAACCATCTTGACTTTTTTCCTAAAAACTTAGGTGTCGTGAGCAGCGTTGCCATATTATTTCTGTGGAAAACTGTCCACAACATCAAATAAAACTGTTTTCTTAATAAAAAAAAGGTCACTTCCAAAAGAAAGGAAATATTTCTTTTTTGTTTAAACATAAAGAATTCAATTCATTAACAAAATATTATATGACACAATAAATAAAGTAAGAAATAAATGAACAAAGTCTGTGTTGTCCATTCCATGCATCATAGAAAATAAGTATGAAAATTTACTCATTCAATTAAGTATAAAAGTTTATACATTTATTTTGTATACATTTCTTGTGTAAATTTCTGAAACATTTCCTTTGTAGGAAGAAAATTTGTACAATCCATATTAAGAAATTAATAAAGGTATGTTTTGTATTAGGTATGTGGTAATCTATTACAATATATGAGCTCATAAAATAAGCATTTTTGATATTCCCATGGAAAACCGACTTTATTTGAAGAAAAATATAAGCAACAATAATTAAAACTTGCTAAAACTGCCAAAATTTAGAAAAACTTTAATTTTGGAGGAAAAACTTAAAAACTGCACGACTTCAAAAAAAACTGTCATTTTCAGATTAATCTGTCAATATGGTAACGCTGGACGTGAGTGAAGAACAGGAGGAACGGTTTCTTCAGAACATAAAAGAGATGGAGAAATGATACCAGGGATAATGTTACCAACATACCAACATAATGGGTGATTACTGTTGGTCACTTCACAGAAAAGAACAAAATGCATCACATCGGAGAAAAAGTTATACAAGAAACTTTACAGAGAAAAGGGATAGGAAATATAAAAAACTAGGCCCCTAAAATATTCGTATTGTAGTAATTTAATTCGTGAGTAAAATTTGTAACCTAATAAAAAAAAGATGTTTTTTTTATATTTTTGTATTAAATTTTCCATATTTTGAAATATATAATCGATGTCATATTGTGAGAGAATTCTGGGTAATAAAAAAGACTGCTACCAAATACGGTTTCAGCACCTAAAAATACATAAGATTTAGGTGAATTGGTTTAAAAAGTTTTTACAGACATTTTTTTTTGTTAGCCTGTGTTATTTATTAAAATCCCCGTAGAAGCGGCGAACGATCTTCAATAACTCCGCAAAAGAATTTAGCCTCTTTGTTTTAATCATTGTCCTCCATGTGTATGCTACTCTCACTGCAACTGCAAGATACAGTGTTATTCCTGTAACTAGGTTATTTTAATCGAAAACTGAATTTATGGCGAATTAAATTTGGATGATTTTTTTTATAATTATTTCGAAAATGGGCCTCCTCTTAAAAATGAATTACGCAGCTAGTAGTGGCTAAGTGGTGCGCTTTGAGCGATTCATTTATTTAAGCTTCGCTTTCCGGAGTGGTTTAGCCGCTCACGTGACTTCCTCGTTCCACAAAGGCTTTTCAGGCCCTTTTACAAAAATAAAAAATAAAAATTGCTAGTTTGCTGGGAAATTAGCGAAGTTGGGAACCTCAGCCCCGAAATCTACTAAATAAAGTTGTGCTTTTTAGAAAAATCCTAATTATATAAAACTGTCTTCAACACAGAACTTTTATTTTCGTGTTTATTAGATAATGTAACACAAAAAATAAATGTCGTTAAATTGTTTCTTCTTCTTCTTCCTTTTATCAGCGAGGTTATGATCCGAAAATAAGGGATCAGAACCCTCCCACTTCACTGCATTTCTACTGATCCGCCTGTTGGGTTCGCCACAGATGTCGTTAGATTGTTTATGTATTGGAAAGCAGCCCCGAAACGTTTTCCAAAAGCGGCAGCCAAGTGGTACTTTGCTTTTTCAACGAGCAAGGAATTAAATTCCATTTTACGAGTTAAATTTATTGTTGAAACCCATCCATCGTCTTTGAAATTTATACGGCTTTGAATTCATCCATTTGGTGTTCGAATTCGAAGCTTGACCATTCGAGACTCGATTCGATGTGAACACAAAAATGAAGTTCCGCCATCTTTCTTTTTCCGTAAATCCACATACGAGTGACAAGGTGAGAAATTTTTGTTCTTCAATTATTTGGAAATTAACGTAAATTATTTGTGCTTAACAAATGTAATAATGTACTGTGGCAGCAAGTGCACTTATTGGTGGTATAAATAGTGCTACCTCGCTTGCCAAATAGACATAAACTTACCCCGAAAATTTGCACGTGTTTTAATCGCAATACTCTGCCTTCATTCACAGAATTTGCCACAAAAGTAGACAACATGCAGCTCTTCGTGCGCGGTTTCGAGAATGTTGAGACCCTGGAGGTTTCCCAAAACGAAACAATTTCTTCTATTAAGGTAATTCGCGTTTCCCGATGAATTCCAACCACAAAACCAGCTCCCCCTGTATAACATTTTCCCTGATTCCAGGCTCAACTCGCCCAGCTGAAAGGACTCACTGAGGAGTTCGTCCTCAACTGCGAGGGAAACCCTCTGGAGAATGATGCCTGCGTGAGCAGCCTATCATCGTTTGAATTGGACGTTACAGTACCACTCGTTGGTGGTAAGGTGCACGGTTCTTTGGCTCGTGCCGGAAAAGTTAAAGGCCAGACCCCAAAAGTTGAGAAGCAAGAGAAGAAAAAGAAGAAGACCGGACGCGCCAAGAGGAGGATCCAGTACAACAGGCGTTTCGTGAACTTCGTTCACGGATTCGGACGTCGTCGCGGCCCCAATGCTAATTCCTCTTAAATGTTATTTATCTGTTAAATAAAAACATTTTTTAATACACAAACGTAACGTTCAAAAAGTTTTCATTTGATGATGATATCTAGAGCGATGACTTGAAGTTAAGTGGTTCGTAAGCAATTATTCGTCAACGAAATGATATCTCGTTGAAGCACTCGGGTTTAACAAGTGTTTGCTGAAGCAACTTGAGGTTGAAAAGGAGGAATTTTTCAGGCGTTATTTATATACCTAGGTGCAGGTTACTCGACAATGGTTGAGACACCTGATTTCGGCGCTTCGCAATAATTTTGTTCCGTATGTGCTACAAATATTGCTGCTAGGTAATCATTACCGATTTTTAAGAAAATTGTAATCACCATAAATCTTTTTTTTTTTCTTAATTTTTCGGGAATTTTCACTTTGTCTCTAAATGGCCGCGACAAATGTTTAAGACAGGATAGGGTTTAAAAAACGAAAAACGTAGTTGAGAGAGGATTAGGTTCTTTTGAAATAGAAACAAAATTGCGAGTTTCATTACAATCATCCCGATTACGGCTGACGTTTTTCGCTTTTCTGCGATTGTTGTTTTATTCCTCAGATGTAGCACGAATCCATTTTCAGAGTGATAGAGTTGTAATAGTATTCTATACGACAAACAAGTTGCTTAGTGACGTTCAACGGTCAGCAGGTCGTAGCTATGAATAAAACGACAATCGTCCAAAAGCGAAAAACGTCAGCCGTTATCGGGGCGAATGGTTTTATTTTTTTTAGTACTTCCTCCCCCATTACTTACAAACTCTAACATTCTTGATAGAAGAGATTTAAACAGTTTTTCAATTTGTCCTGTTCAATTTCGACGACGTCTTTAAAGTCTCCTGCATTTTCGTAATTGTCGTTCGCCTTGATAGACAGCTCTGGAGAGATGTTCCCATACATTCCCAATTATGTTTTTTTTATAATATTTTGATCAGTTAATGAAAAAAACTTGTTTAACCCTTTAATGCATACTGTTGCATATCTGCATCATACTCTTATACAGTTATCCACAAAAAGCTGCGTACAGCGATGAAACTTTGGAAAACAGAGGCGTTGTGTCCAAATAGTAAATAATGTATCTTTCAAATTGCAATATTTCAGTAAAAGAGCATTAAAGCCATTCATTTTGAACAATATTTATATATTTTTTTTTACTTTCTTAAGAAAAAGTTAACAAAAACAAAAAAAAGTCATTAAATTCATTCCACAAAAGTTTGCGTACAGCTACAGATTTTCCTTCCCAGAATTCCGTTTAAGTAACGGGACATTTCTTTTTGCATGATATGAATAAGTTGCGTGGTTGTCTGCTTGTAGAGAGAATAGTTTTCTTTGAAATTCGGTTAAAATTAATTCAGAAAATGGGAAAAAAAGAATTAAGTGTGTCTGAAAGGCAGTTGATTTTGAATTTATACATACAGCAGCAAAAGTCGTACGATCCAGAGAACAATAAGTCGCTTTAGGGATGAAGGTGAAATTGAGTCAAAGCCAAGATCTGGGAGACCACCGAAGCTAACTCTGAGGGATAAGCGGGCGATCAAGCGGATTGTGGAGCAGGAGCCCTTCATTAACGCTCAAAAGATAAGTTCGCATCTCGAAATTTACAATAACACCACAGTGCATCCAGAAACAGTACGAAGGGTCATCGTCGATATGGGATTTAAGTCGTGCACACCCAGAAAAAAAAACCTTTGGTGAATAAAATTAACCGTCAGAAACGTCTCATGTTCGCAAAGGAATACGTGAACAAATCTGCAGATTTCTGGCGCAAGGTTATATTTTCGGACGAATCAAAATATAACATTTTTGGTTCGGATGGCCGCTTGAGAGTCTGGCGACGTCAAAACAATGCACTAAATCCCAAGTATACCGTCAAGACAGTGAAACATGGAGGTGGAGGTTTGATGGTATGGGGCTGTATGTCTGCATCGGGGGTCGGAAAGTTGGAAATAATCGAAGGAATCATGGACCAGTTCAACTACATTGATATCCTCAAAATAAATTTAAGAGACAGTGCTGAAATACTGGGAGTCTCGGATGATTTTTACTTCCAGCAAGATAATGACCCAAAACATACGGCCCATAATGTGCGTATGTGGCTTTCGTTCAACGTTCCCCACATGCTGCGAACGCCCCCGCAGAGTCCAGACCTCAAGCCGTTGAGCACCTGTGGGATGAATTAGAACGCAGGATCCGAACGCGTGAGATTCGAAATAAAATGCAACTTAAGGAAGCCTTACTAGCAGAATGGAGAAATATTACTAGTTCGTGTACAGAAAAACTAGGTTCTTCTATGCGAAACCGTTTGAAGGAGGTAATTAAGAAGAAGGGATACCCGACAAAATATTAACCATAAAAGTAAAAAGAAATAATTACTTTTTATTCAATTGAACTAATGTTTTCCATTTTATTTCAGTGCTGTACGCAAACTTTTGTGGAATGTATTTAATGACTTTTTTTTGTTTTTGTTAATTTTTTCTTAAGAAAATAAAAAAAAATATGAAAATGTTGTTCAAAATGAATGGGTTTAATGCTCTTTTACTGAAATATTGCAATTTGAAAGATATATTATTTACTATTTGGCCACAACGCCTCTGTTTTCCAAAGTTTCGTCGCTGTACGCAGACTTTTGTGGATGACTGTATGTGCTCTCGTAAGAGAATATAAACCGTTATCTATTTTATTTTTGTCTTGTTCCATCCGTGACTGTTTTAACGATCAATTTCAATTCCTGGAAATGGTTTGTGTGTAAGTTTTGGCGTAAAAAAAACAAACTCAAAGTCAAAAAGCCGAGTATAGTAGAAGTAAACACACACTGTAAGTTTTGTTTATTTAAAAATGCAACAATTAAGCGTTTTAGTTTATGTAAGTAAATGTTTTATTGCTTCTTATATATTCAGTTTGATGTCTGTATAAAAATTATATACAGTGTACAAAACCCATATTCGTACACCATCATAATCAGAAAAATATTTATTGTTATGTTATGAAAAGGAAATATCTAACAAAAACCAATAATTTTTAATGAAAACACATAAATATAAGAAAATAAAATGAAACACACAAATTTTGATATGGTTGTTTAATAAAATTGACACCTTTTGTTATTTAACATAAGCAAAATCCGTATTCGTACACCTTAGTTATTCGACAGAACTAATGAAAAAAATGATTTTTAATATTTTGTAGGGTTTCCATTTCATTTCAAAAGAGAGCTCAATCTTTTAGGAATGAATTCCACTAATTTGTTAGTTAAATTTTGTCGATTTTTTTCCCATTCCGTCCTCAAAGCTGTTTTCAAGTCATTCATGTTTCTAATATAATGATATTTTAATTTTGTTTTTGTAAATTGATCATATATTTTCTACAGGATTTATGTCAGGACTTCGAGGAGGAGTTTTTAAGTAGTTTGGGCAGTTATACAATATCCATAGCCGTGTATTCAGAGCTGTATGTTTCGGGTCGTTGTCTTGTTGAAAAACAAAGTCCCGTTCGCAACCTAAATTTGTCGCACTTTCATGGAAATTTGCTTTCAGGATATTAATATACTGCTTGGAGTCCATGATGCTTTCGATAAAATGTAGTTTTCCGACACCAGCCACTCCAAAACGTCCCCACACCATGAGTGAACCACCACCATGCTTAAACATTGGCAGTAGGTTGTGTCTCCTTAAGCTTGTATTAAGTTCACGCCAGATCTTTACACGTCAATCGGATATTTTTATATTAAATTTGCAATCATCGGACAAAATTACCTTTCTCCAGAACTGCATGTCCATTTTTAAATATTTTTTTGCAAACATGATGCGCTTTTGCCTGTTAACTGGGCTCACATATGGTTTCCTCACTGTGACTGTGCTCCTAAAACCAAGTTTTCGCGTAAAATTTCGAATAGATTGTGCGGTAACTTGGATCCCAAGATATCTGTGAAGTCGTGCAGCATACTTAACATCACTTACGAATGGATTTCTGCCGATTCGACAAAGCAAAAAAGACTGATGTCTTCTGTCCTATAAGGATCTATTTTGATTTCGAATTTTTTTTTCGACGCGGCCACTCTTTCTATATATATTTACCACATATTGCATTGTAGACGGACTTCTTTTGACTATTTTTGGAATTTGTCGCAAAGATTTATCGCCTGCATGCAAACTAATTATCAATTTTCTTATAATATTTGAAAGTTGACTTGGCTTTCGACCAATCATTTAAACACCAGCAAATGCTATAAGATTTGATTACAAATGATGGTTACTCACACTCAATGTATGATTCAGTGGAAAAAGTTGCAACATAACGGTTAAATTCCTTGTTTCGTGAGTAGAAATGCAGTATTAGCCATCTGTACGAATACGGATTTTGCTCATCCCAAAATAAAAAAAACAAATTTTTTAAACATTTTTATGAACACATGATTTTTATTTTTTACTATAAATTTACGAATTGCAAATATAACTATACGTATCTCATTCATTATTTTGCTTTCTTTTTGCTGGGGTGTACGGATATGAATTTTGCACACTGTACATATAATAGGTAAAACTATTTTTTTTTTTTTGTGTTTTATGTACCTATGATGCATATCTGCATATACGGTATGTGAAACATGGTCTTTGGACATGAGAACTACATACTTTATCTAGAGGTTTTTTTCGTTTTTCAGTATGGCGAAAATTTTGTCCGACAGAGAACTAGAACAAATTTTGGATCAATGGGTGGAAAGCGAGGACGATTTTGAGGGTAACGGACCTCTTGTACATATGTTAGACGCAGAAGATTTTGTTACAAACACAAAGCGGGACGCTATAGACGAAGACGAAGATAATGAATTGCTAGACTTTGGTGGTTTACCTCTTCATAGTTTACAGGATAAACAAGAGCAATCTTCATCCGCATGCCAACGAGACTTTAAAAGGGAAATTATCGAACTAAAGGAAACATATAAACGAATTATATGGAAGCATACGAATTTCCAGTTTGATGAAGGACTATACTCGTTTAAAGGAAAGGCTTCATTACCTGATGATGTTTTGCAACTACTGACACCACTGAGCTATTTTGATTACATTTTTTCCGGCGAATTGATTGATCATATAGTTGCAGAATCAAATCTGTATTCTACTGAGATCACTCCAGAATGTCCTGCATTATTAACAAGCACCCACATAAGAAAGTATCTGGGAATATGCATCCTTATGTCCGTTACTCAAATTTCAAATATCCGGCGATATTGGGCTCCAATTACAGTCGAGAACGGATAAGTGGAAAAACCGCACAAGAGCAAGAACTTTAGATGCCCCTAGCCATTTCACGCGATTTCTATACAAATTTGTTCGTATAGGTGCAAAACGTTTAAGTGCAAATTCCTCATAAGTGAACAACTTTTCAAAACCCCGAATAAAGGTTTCCACTGTTTTGAAAATGACTAAGTGCAAATGCAAATTTTTTTACATTAACAAAAAATTAAGTACCAACACTTAAAACTACATACATAGGACATACATTTTCAATGGCCCGCTAATCCTTCATGAGGATCTCGGGAATAGGATGCTCAAGTGGAGCCTACATCCTTCTCGACCCTCCGCCACTGACTCCAACTCATCAGAAGGAATCTCTAGACGGCTCCAGGAGAGATGTCGGACTTGGTCCAACCATCTATTTCTACGCCTACCGCGGAGTTGCCTACCTATTTGGCGCAACAGCTCTTTAAGTGCCAGGGAATAGCTTCTCGCAACCACTCATGTTGTGTGCGTTATATTTTTCACACGAATGGAAGGGACTCAAAGTTTAGTGCCGTATCCGAAGGGCAATTTGTTTTGAGAAGCTTTCTCGAGACAATAATAGTCTCGGATGTTTGTCAGACGTTGCAAGAGGTGGGACCGTGAAAAAACTTGTTGGCGTTTTCTGGGATTCGAACTTGGAACCTCACGCGCAGTGATCCGACACACAAAACAATTACGCCACGGCGGCGTCCCTCTAGTAGTAGTATGTATTAACAATGTTATTTTGGATATAATATCTACATGGACGTATGTACAAATGTACATACATATGTGCAATTATATACTTAACTGAAAATGGAATCTGATTCTTTTGTCGTTGAGTTGTTTTTCTTAATTTTTTTAATCTTCACTTTTTTTTAACAAAAGTATTCCAAATAATATAAATACATATACATATGCAGTTTCTTTTTTTGAGTGTGTAAATACTAGAGGTGGGTCGTTTTCGTTTTTTGTGTTAACGAAACGTAACAGTTATTAAAAAAATATAACTAGTTTAAAAAAGTAACTGCTTTCACAAAACGAACGATAAGGCGTTTTCATATCATTTAGTGCTAACGAACAAAATAGGGAAAAACGATAACGAGCGGGTGAAGTAGTTAAACGAAAAATGGAGAAAACGTTAAAAAACGAAAAAAACGATAACGAGAGGTAGACGTTAAACGAAAAACGGAAAAAACGTAAAAGACAATAACGAGATGGTGAAGTAGTTACTTTTTATAACTACTCGTAGTTAAGGTCCATTCACAGCTCGGCGAACTGCGAATGCCCAAACAGCGAACAAACAGTTTTTAGCACATTTATAAGCACGCCCTTGGCAATTTTATTATTCCAAAAGAACGGACCTTAATTTATCTATCGATTAATATATAAAAAGTTGAATTGTAATTAGTTTCTGCGAAGAAATTAACAATTCGCCGATTTTTCCGCGAATAAGCGAATGATTTCTGCGAACTGTCAACTTTTATTCTCATTCCACACATGTAAGACGCAATCCACATTCCCGCGACCAAAACATTCGCGAGAGTATAACCTCACAGTTCTTTTGTTTTGTTCTTGGTGGTCGGTCAGAGCTCGAAAGGGATTTCAGATAAAAATAATTATGGCTGAATTTACTGAAAAGAAGGTAAGAATATCAAACAAAAATTAAAGCTGCACATGTATTTATGAATTTTTCTTGGTTAGGCATTTGATGAGAAACGAATTCTTGAAGTTGAGGCAAATCCAGCAATTTACCAAAAAACAAATAAATTGTATTCCGATAGATACAAAAAAGATGAGGCTTGGCAAAATATATCAAATATTTTAAATGTAGATGGTAAGTTTAACCCATAATATTAAATCATATTATAGTGCATTAAAAGTTATCAATCTTTCAGTTAAAACGTGTAAGGATCGCTGGAAGAACCTGAAAGATACATTTGCAAAGTATTACAGGAAAGAAAGAAATACTCCAAGTGGGTCAGGAGCTTCTGTAAATAAAAAACATTGGATATATTTCGAGATAATGGGGTTTTTGATTCCTTTCATAGAAGTCCCGAGGTAATTAATCCATAGTTTTTTGTAAACAGCTTATGATAACAAAGGTAATTTACTTTTAGAACTATGGGCAATTTTTATTCAAATGAAAAGGAGAATAGTGAAGAAAATACTGACCTCACACCAGAGACTGGCGACACAACCTTGGACGGCTTCTATACACCGATAAAACGGAAGTCGTCGTATTCCGTGGATAAAGACCAATCGGTGGGCAAGAAAAGCAAAAGGAAAAGTGAAGATACGGACACAGACAAATTTTAGGCAGCCTTAGCCGAAATAAATGTGCCTCCTGAATCGCCACCACTAAAAAAGTTTTTCAGTGCTTTATCATCTCGTGCAAAAACTTGGAGCCGCAAAAAGTAATCGAAATTGGAAATGCGTACGCTTCAAGTTTTCCACGAAATTGAATTTGAGGATGATGACATTTAAACTGTGATAGAGAGACTGTTCTTGCATTTTAATAATTTTTATATTTTTTTAGTTTAGTTTTGTTTTTAACTAGTTTTCGATGCTGTGAAGTAAAGCATAAGAAGTGTACCTGAAGAAAAGAAAAGCTCTCTCAGTTAACGTTTAAGAGAATATTTATTTAATTTTAGTTACATACATATGTGATATAATAATAGAATGAATTCATAATACAGCCTTGTTTTTATTTTCTGTTCAGCCAGCTTTTTCTTTGAATATGCATGTGTATATTTCAGATTTAAATCATCCTGTGCTGAAACTCTAGATCTCCTTCGGACACACGCCATTCTGCAAATTGCGCTCGCACATCATATCCTCTTGAAGCTGAAAGTGCAGATATTCCCGCTTCCGGAAGACATTCAGTATTGTTCACTGAAGAATGTTTCGCTGGAGCTTTTGGTATATTGATTCGTAAGAAATTATGCAATATACAGCATGCAAGAACAATATTGTTGGCTGAGTCTTTTTGAACTTCTAAACGCTTTAAAAGTATCCTCCAAGTTTGAGCCAGGATTCCAAAAGCATTCTCCACCACTCTTCTTGCTCTCGACAACCTGCATTACGAAAGGAAAACAATAATTATATATATAAAACAATAAATATACTTGTGTAATATTAACTTTACCTGTAATTGATAAGTCTTTCCTTTATCGACAATTTGTGTCCAGGAAAGGGTCTTAAAATTGTTGGTTTCAATGCAAATGCTTCGTCTCCTATCATAACGTATGGTAGATTAGTTGTAGTTCGTGGAAGTGGCGAAATATTCAATTTACTTGGGTTATTCAACCAAGTGTTCCCAAAATAGTAGTTTGAAAAAACTGTGGAGTCAGCGTTGCTTCCAAATGCATCAACATCCACCATTAAAAATCGGTACTTTGCGTCAACAACAGCCATTAAGTTGATAGAAAATGTTTTTTTGTAATTATAATAGAGGCTTCCACTGTTCTTTGGTGCAAATGTAAGGACATGTTTTCCATCTATTGCCCCTAGACAATTAGGAAAGTTCCATCGTTGGAAAAATTCATCAGAAATTGTTCTCCAGTCTTCTTTTGCAAAATTATCTGGCATGGCAATTTTAAGGCACTTTGATATGATTGCAACAATGGTTTGATCAACTACTTTCTTAACTGTGGATACTCCCATCCGAAAACGAAACGATAGGTCAACAAAGCTTGCACCTGTCGCTAGAAACCTGGTGAAAATGTAAGGAATTTAGTGACATCGATTGAAAACGAAAACCTCAAAAATACAGACTTACCTCAAAGTTATAACCATCTTCTCTAGGGGACGTATCGTATCTTGTCTGACTCTTACAGATTTAGGCTTTAGATCTTGTTCAATTAGATTGTATATTTGGTAAATTTTGTCTTTGCACATCCGAAAGTACTTCAAAAATCTTGCGGGATGCTTATGAAGTTTAGTCATAAGCGTACAAAATTCTCCGTCCGTACTTCTTGTCTGATTAATGGGGTGAACATGTATGATTTCTCGTTTTTTCAATTTTTTCGTCCATAAATATGCTAATAGCAATTGTTTTTTCTTTAGCAGAATTTGTTGACTGACTCCCATTGTACACTTTACTTTTTAGAAGAAGATTGCTGCGACCACAAAAAAAGCAGCTGTGAAAGAAATGTCAAAATTTGCGAATATTCGCTCATTCGCATTCGCAG
Source organism: Brachypalpus laphriformis (assembly GCA_945910035.1). Taxonomy (NCBI): domain Eukaryota; kingdom Metazoa; phylum Arthropoda; class Insecta; order Diptera; family Syrphidae; genus Brachypalpus; species Brachypalpus laphriformis. The sequence goes on from OX246754.1 coordinate 168,504,662, forward strand.
GTCGCTGAGCTGTGAATCGACCTTTAGTGTATGTATCAGGGGTGGAATCATGTTATTCGTTTTCTCCTTTATGCGTTTTTCTTTTGTGCGCAACAGAAAGATCTGTTCGCATGCCTGTGCTGAATTTTGTGTATTCTTTGTTTGGTTACTTTTTCAGTTTGCTGGGCTCGTTTGCTTTTCGTTTTTTTTTTTTTATTGAATTTTCAATACGCATAGGAGATAAATGCAGTTACTATTCGAACCGTTTTTTGGAAAAAAAATCGGTTACGTCAGTACGATTTGAAAAACTGTTTTTTTAACTAGTTCGTTTTATTTATACCCACCCCTAGTAAATACTTACTAAGTAAGTACTTACTTTCTTACTTAGGTGGCGCTACAGTTCGGGGTGAACCTGGGTCTCAACCAACAAACCTCTCCATTTAGCTCGGTCTTTAGCTAATTGCCTCCAGTTGCGCACTCCAATTTGGTCGAGGTCCCCTTGAACTTGTGCGCGCCACCTACGGCGATGATTCCCTCTACTGCGTCATCCCTCGGGATTAGATTCGAATACTCTGCGGGCCGGAGCGTTGGTGTCCATTCGCTCTACATGTCCTAGCCACCTCGTCTAAAACCTTTTTTGACATCAAAGGTCTCGGTGAGGTCATTACTGACCTTGATGGAGCAGCGAGCGTTCTCCATCGTCAGCCTGCACAGACGGACAAGTTTGGCAGGGATGTCAAAGCTAGACATGGCTCTATAAAGCTCTTCTCTATAGATGCTGTCATAGGCGGCCTTGAAATCGATAAAGAGGTGGTGAGTATCGATTTGGAATTCTTGGGTTTTCTCCAGGATCTGCCGAAGTGTGAAGATTTGATCGATGGATGACTTTCTTGGCCTGAAACCGCACTGATAGGGTCCAATCAGGCTGTTGATAAAAGGTTTCAGGCGTATATCGCAGAAAAGATCTTGTATGCGATGTTGAGGAGACTGATGCCTCTATAATTGGCGCAGTTGAGGGAGTCTCCTTTCTTGTGGATCGGACAAACGATGCTGAGGTTCTATTCATCAAACATACACTCGTCTGACCAAATCTTAGAGATGAGTTGATGTATGCACTCTACCATTTCATCCCCAGCTGCCTTGAAAAGTTCGGCCGGTAAGCCGTCAGGTCCAGCAGCCTTGTTGGATTTTAGCTTGGATATTGCTATCCTCACTTCGTTTTGGTCAGGCGGATGGAAATTTGGACTATCATCGTCCATGTTGAATGGTTCATTCTGCCTGACAGCGGGATGTTGGTCTTCGTCGCCGTTATACAGTCTGCAGAAGTAGTTTTTCCATATTCTCAGCACCGACTGTGATTCTACTACGAGGTTTCCATTTTCATCTCTACAGGTTTCAGTACGGGTATTGCTTCTCTGACACGTTCTTTTTACCTTTTGGTAAAACTTCCGTACATTGTTCCTGGATTATAAACTCTAGATAGTAAGTACATATAAGTGAAAAAATGTGCTCTTACGGATAAGTGCAAAAATTTGCACTTATGGATAAGTGCATAGACCTGATAAGTGCACAACAAATCGATGCCCGGACGTTGTGCACTTATCCGTTCTCGACTGAACTGGTAATGACAATCAATGAATTCGAAAGGATTCGCAGGTACTTGCATTTTAATAAGAATAGCGACATGTTGCCCAAAGATAGCCCAGATCACGATAGGCTTCACAAGATACGACCTATAGTTACTTATCTTACCAAACAATTTTTATCTATCCCTCGCGAAGAGTGTTTATCTCTTGATGAGCAGATATGTGCAACAAAGGCAAATAGCTACATGAAGCAGTATATGCCAGCCAAGCCGCATAAGTAGGGGTATAAATTATTTGTTTTAAGTGGTGTGTCGGGATTTACATATAATTTCGAAATTCATACCGGGAAGGAACATGTTGATGCAATTTTACCAACGGAGTCAAACTTAGATGCATGTGCTAATGTTGTTATAAGGTTGGCTCGAAGTATACCAGTAAATGTTGGCCATAAGCTTTATTTCAACAACTACTACACTACAGTTCCTTTGGTTGTCGAATTAGCAAAGAAAGGTTTATACACTGTTGGAACTACTCGACGCAACAGACTGACGAATTGCAAGCTTCCGGATGATAAACAAATGTCCAAGGAACTTCGAGGAAAATCTTTTGAATTTTTCGCAAACATCGACAACATTGACATTTGCACGCTTTGCTGGAAAGACAATAAGCCTGTAAACTTGTTGTCTACAGTCGTCGGCGCACTGCTTATTGGAACGGTTAGAAGATACGATAGGGCCGAATCACAGTACTTGACGTAGATTGTCCAAACATTGTAAAGCAGTACAATAAACATATGGGTGGCGTTGATCTAACTGACAGTTTAATTGGACGAGGCAGAATCAAAATAAAATCCCGAAAATGGTACATGCGGATCTTTTACCATTTGGTCGATATCACTGTCGTTAACGCGTGGATATTGTATAAACAAAACTGTGACATTAGCAATGAAGTCCCAATCAGTTTATCCGAATTTCGAAAAGATTGGGGTGAAACTCTTTGTCGAAGTGGAACTTCGCTTCAAAAAATAAGAGGAAGGCCATTCGGCACACCATCAACTCTTCTTCAAGAACGCAAGAGGAAGTTTCCAAAGTCCCATGTTCCATCGGCTGATGTAAGAAAGGACGAAATCTCACATTGGAAAAAAGACTACGATTCAAGCTACCAAATTGTAATGGCTACACATATGTGAAATGTGAAAAGTGTGACACAGCCCTGTGCTTTATCAAAACCAATAATTGTTACAAGAATTTTCATTCTTAGGTTGCAATGTGCGCTTTTCTCACTTCCTGTGTTTTAAAAAAGAAAAAAAAATAATTTAATTAACTACAGTACCTATGTTTGTTTTGAAAGTACAACTTCAAATAATTATACACTAAAACTCATATTATGCGCTTTTCTTTTGTGATTTTGCACTCGTTTTAAAGGCTGATATACCATACATGCGAATGTTCTTTTTTTTATGAAAATGAATTATTATTTATGTTAATGCTTTTTTTATAACTTCCTTATAATGTTTATTTTATTGTATAAATCATTTTGCCCAATAAAATGATAAGAAAAACCTTTCAGCTCGTTGAAAAAAATATTAATTTTATTTTAATAAATTTTTACTTGTTTATATACCGTAAATGCATAGCGTTGCATATCTGCATCAAGGTGAAAAACCGATTTTCCGCAAAAACTAATGGGCAGATTTTTTTAATATACCTATATATTTTCGAGTTTAGATTATTTTTTTACACAACATATATTTAATTCGTTAAAATTGAAAAAATCATGCATTAAGGGGTTAACAAATGTATACATATTATGAAATTAATTACTATTATTATTGTAGCATTGACTACAGGATGGTTTGTGTACCAAACACTAAAACACTGTATCTCAAACTGTAGCAACGACATCTATTGCAAAACATGCTAGCAGTAAATATTCCAACCTGATGTGCTTACGTTCCACAATTGTTCCACACAATATCCCAATATTCCATGATCCTCAATTCACCCGGAGAAACATCTAGCATGTTCTAGAACCCCTTGCAATTTCCTATAAATACCCAAACCACAACCATCGTCGACACAGTTGTTTATAAGTGCATACAGAGGTAACAAGAGGAAGATTAGACCAGTGGTGAAAATAAGCGACATTATTTGAAATAAATAAAGAATAAAGTGATTGAATATTGTGTTGAAGTGAAGTTGGTGTTTGATAATAAATAAACGATTAAAATACACAAAAGACGGTTTTATTTAAACGAACCCCAATAAGAATATTACATTGGTGTCAGAAGTGGGATAAAACAAATTTTGTGTATTGCTTTTTGTAAAAGTGAAAAATAAAAATGGTTCGGAAATTGCTAGAAGAGTTGTCATTGCCGCAAATAAAGGAAATACTGAGCCAGCGGAATCAACCTACGACTGGTAAGAAAAGGGAATTGATTATTAAATTGCGGAAAATAATGACGGACGAGGGTGCAGATCCTGAAAAAGCTTCGTTTGACGTCGAAGAAGAACAAGTAAGTACGACGAGTGACATGTCGACTCTAATGAAATTACTTTCCGAAAACTTCGAGAAGCTAGACAATTCTTTAGACCAGCAAAAGAATTCTCTAGAAGCTAAGATCGACGAACAAAAGAATTCTCAAAATGAAAAATTCGAGAAGCTAGAAAATTCCTTGGCTGAACAGAAGAACTTTCTAGATGCCAAGCTCGAGGAACAGAATAAACAATTTGAGAATTCTCTAGATGCCAAGCTCGATGAACAAAAGAATTCTCTAGAGCAACAGCTATTCGATCAAAGAAGTGTTCTCGAAAGCAAATTCGATGAACAAAATAAAAGTTTGAAAACAAGATTTGGAACAGTTGATGAGAAGTTTGAAAACGTAGAGGCAAAAATTGAGACATTTGATGCAAAATTCGAGGCTGTTGAAGGAAGATTCGAGAATTTGGCAAAGGAATTCGAATACGTAATGAAACAGAAAGTTCGGGAGTATTCAACCGACTGCCCGAGAAGGAAAGAGATGCAGCCTCCCGTCTTCGATGGACAGACATCATGGCCAATATATAAGAGGCAGTTCGAAGCTGCGGCAATGACGAACAACTGGGACGATGAAGAGAGGTCCATTGCCCTCACGCTTGCGCTTAGAGGATCAGCTGCAGAGTTACTACAAACTATTCCCGAGGACAAACAACGCAACTACGATAGTCTGGTGAAAGCCATTGAGATGCGATTTGGGGACGACCAATTGCAGCAAGTATATAGGGTCCAGTTGCGCAGAAGGTCCCAGATGAAGGGTGAGACGCTCCAGCAGATACAAGCAGACATCGAGCGACTGGCACATTTGTCCTATCCAAACGCCGGCGAGGAGATCATTAACGAGATGGCAACCGAAGCATTCACCCATGCCATAGCTGATGCGAAACTACAAATGGCGGTAAGAATGGCTGGAACGAAAACACTCGCCGAAGCTTTGGCGTTTGCTCTGACAATGGAGGCCGCAGACCAGGCATGTCAGGGGGTCCACCGTGTGAGGAAAGTAGCCGCCGTCAAATGCTCTTGCCAGAGGATGGACGTCGAAGATCGAAATAACGCTCGCGGAAGACAAATTCGTTGCTGGAACTGCAACAAATTGGGACACCTACAACGGCAATGCAGAAATCCACCCAGACGCGGAAACTGTCCACATTGTGCGAATAGGCGACGTAACGAAGAACCATTTTACAGGGACAACATCCATCCTGTTGGCCAGGCTCCTCGAAACCAAGGGTCGGGAAACGCCTTCGTGGGGCAAAAGTTGGCTAATGGAATCGACGCCCCCAAGACCACCATCCAGGTCTCCCAAACCAAACGATGCAACAAGAGTCTAACAGTGGAAGCATTCATCGGCAAAAACAAGTGCGTGGCTACTATCGATACCGGCGCCACGGCTTCCATTGTAAGAAGAGATCTCGTCCAGAAGTCTTGGCTGCACAACACCAGCTGCTACTGTCTTAGAACTGCGACAGGGGAATCGGCGAAAGTATACGGAGAAGTTCGCCTCACGTTATAACTAGCAGGGTTGGCCTTTTCTCATGCGTTCCTGGTGGCCGACATATGTGATGAATGCATAATCGGAGTGGACTTTATGAAACAACATCGACATCGGGATGCAAGTTCTGCGGTACAGGAACGTAGAGATTCCAATGGTGTACGGGAACGAGAATGCAGCACATTTACGGAAAATACTCAGCAAGGACGAAGTCTTACCACCATCCTCCGAGACTATCATTTGGACAAAACTAGAGGGTGATCCTGGGAGCCACCGATTCTACCTGTTGGAACCGGATTCAGGAAGGAATTCCCCGAACTACATCGTGGGAAAAGCGTTAGTGGAGCCAAGGAACAGCCTGGTCCCAGTAAGGCTCATGAACTTAAAGAGTCACAGCGTTAAACTAAAACAAGGGGAGGTTATTGGTAGATGTGCGCCGATATGTTCAATTTCAACAATAACCGAAAAGGAATCTGCGAGGCCCGTTTCATCAGCCAGGTTGGCCGAAGTAAGGGACAGGATCCTCAAGCACTGCGAACTGGATCAGGATCAGCGAGCCATGGCAGACAATCTAATCGGTGAGTACGCTGATATATTTGCCTCACAGGATGGAGAGTACGGCCGAATACATCTGGTGCAACATCGCATAGATAATGGGGATGCCAGACCAATTCGCCAGCCTGCCAGATGACTACCATTAGCAAAGCAGACGGAGGTTGCGGATATGGTGGCGACGATGGAGAAGGAAGGGCTCATCGAAAGTTCTAAGAGTCCTTGGGCCTCACCTGTTGTACTGGTCAAGAAGAAAGACGGCAGCACTCGATTCTGTGTGGACTATCGGAGACTTAATGACGTCACCAAAAAGTATAGCTACCCTCTGCCACGAATCGATGACACATTAGACACACTCTCAGGAGCTCGATGGTTTTCCACCCTTGATTTAAAGAGCGGTTACTGGCAGGTACAGATCCATCCAAAGGACCGAGAGAAAACTGCGTTCACTGCAGGAAATGGGCTGTGGCAGTTTACAGTAATGCCATTTGGATTGTGCAACGCTCCGGCAACTTTTGAGCGCCTAATGGAACACGTTCTGCGTGGATTGACCTGGAAAACTTGTTTGGTGTATCTTGACGATGTGATCGTGATAGGAAAAACATTCGAGGAACATCGCGACAACCTGAAGAATGTACTAGAACGACTTCGAAGCGCTCACCTGAAGCTGAACCCAAAGAAATGTGACCTCTTCAGATCCGAAGTCAAGTACCTGGGCGACGTTATCTCGTCAGAAGGAGTGCGAACCGATCCAGACAAGGTGGAAGCTGTGAAAAACTGGCCAGTTCCAAAAGACAAACACCAACTCAGGAGCTTTTTGGGTATCGCCACGTACTACCGACGATTCGTAAAGGACTTTGCCGGAATCGCGAAGAGCTTGCACCAGCTGACGGAAAAAGGAAGGCAATTCAAGTGGTCAGGTGGGTGCGACAAAAGCTTCAAGAACCTTAAGCAACAACTATGCGAAGCACCAACACTAGCATATCCCATTCCCGGGGAAATGTTCATCGTGGATGCAGATGCAAGTAACGTCGGTGTCGGAGCGGTTCTTTCGCAGGTACACAACGGCCAAGAGAAGGTAGTAGCATACTTCAGCAAAGTGCTCTCCAAGCCGGAAAGGAACTACTGCGTGACCAGGCGAGAACTTCTGGCGCTGCTTCTGGCGACAAAACACTTCCATAAATACTTCTACGGCCAAAAGATCCTTTTGCGCACAGACCACGCGGCTCTAAAATGGCTGCTGCAGTTCAAGAATCCAGAGGGCCAGGTGGCAAGATGGATTGAACGGCTGCAGATGTACGACTATGAAATACACATCGCAAAGAGAAACTTCATTCAAATGCGGATGCCTTATCCCGGCGACCATGTAAGAGCGACTGCAAGCATTGTGTGCGGCAGGAAGAGAAGAACCTTCTTTCTATCCAAAGGATAAGAGCTGAGCCTATCGCCGGCTGGAGTGCAGAGGAAATCCGCAACGCTCAAAAAGAAGACCCAGACATCGAGCTGATATTAGCGTGGAAGGAGTTTATGGGAGAAGCTAAATGGACAGGATATCTCGGACAGGAGCCCCACTCTCAAGGCATACTGGGCTCAGTGGGACTCCCTTCATGTGCAAGATGGTATACTGAAAAGGAAATGGGAAAGGCCGGATGGGAAAGATTTCATAATGCAGCTTGTCTTGCCGCGATTAAAAGTACACGAGGTGCTACGGGAGATGCATGATGGAGCATCCGGAGGTCATTTGGGTGCAAACAAGACACTGGAGAAAGTGCGAGAACGTTTTTATTGGCTTAGCGCAAGGGAAGATGTAGAGAGTTGGTGCCGAAAATGCGTCGTGTGTGCCGCCAGCAAGGGACCCAGAACGAAAACACGAGGCAAGATGCACCAGTACAACGTGGGCGCACCCTTTGAACGGATTGCCGCTGACATCGCTGGTCCATTTCCAGAAACCGACAATGGTAACCGTTACATCATAGTCGTCATGGACTACTTCAGCAAATGGCCGGAAGCGTTCGCCATCCCTAACCAGGAAGCGAAGACCAACGTGGAACAGATCGTCAACAACTGGGTGAGCAGATTTGGCGTGCCCATGGAACTGCATTCTGACCAGGGACGAAACTTTGAATCGAAGATATTCCAAGAGGTATGTCAACAACTAGGAATCAAAAAGACGATAACTACCCCGCTTCATCCACAATCCGACGGGATAGTAGAGCGCTTCAACAGAACCTTAAACGAACATCTCTCCAAGGTCGTAGAAGACCACCAGCGCGATTGGGATCGACAAATCCCTCTCTTCTTGATAGCCTACCGAAATGCAGTGCACAGTACTACTGGACATACTCCATCCGAAGTCTTGTTTGGTCGAGCAGTTCGACTACCTAGTGAGATGAAGTTTGGATCCCCTAACGATGAGCCCAAATGTGAAGAGGACTACGTGGCAGACCTCAGGGAAAGGATCCGAGACATACATCAGAGGACCAGGACGAGGATTAGGATAGCGAGTGACCGCATGAAAACCAGGTACGATACAAAGGCAACAACGTCTAGCTTCCACGAGGGAGACCTAGTATGGTTGTACAACCCACACCGGCAAAAGGGGAGGTCACCTAAGCTGCAGCAAGACTGGGAGGGCCCTTATAAAGTGGTCACACGCATCAATGACGTCGTCTTCCGGATCCAGCGTGGAGTAAGAGGCAAGATGAAAATTGTCCACCTGGATCGTCTTCATCGTTACCATGGCAGTAATCCAGGTGATCTTGTTCGGGACGAACATGTTTAAGAGGGGGGCAGTGTAGCATTGACTACAGGATGGTTTGTGTACCAAACACTAAAACACTGTATCTCAAACTGTAGCAACGACATCTATTGCAAAACATGCTAGCAGTAAATATTCCAACCTGATGTGCTTACGTTCCACAATTGTTCCACACAATATCCCAATATTCCATGATCCTCAATTCACCCGGAGAAACATCTAGCATGTTCTAGAACCCCTTGCAATTTCCTATAAATACCCATACCACAACCATCGTCGACACAGTTGTTTATAAGTGCATACAGAGGTAACAAGAGGAAGATTAGACCAGTGGTGAAAAAAAGCGACATTATTTGAAATAAATAAAGAATAAAGTGATTGAAGTTAATACGTCCAGCTTTCCACCGCATAAAATAAAAGTGCAAGCAATGCGATTTGCTGTGCACGCGCATCCGCTAGGTACACGCGCATTCGTCGGACAGGTGGATAACCTTACTGCATCGATGGGCCTGTGTGGGAACTGCAACGCAGCATTTTAGGTTTAGATAGAATTAAGTGAATGATTGTATTTCGGATTAAGTTCAGATTCATTCTTGGTTTGACGGTCTAGGAGAATAAATGGAATTATTATAACGTGTTAAATCTTGTGTTTGATTTGGGAACAGTTGAAGTTCCCTAGAAAAAGTATTTTTTTATCATTCGTGCAAAGGAGTGATTTTACTGGCGCCCGAGCAGGGACATGAAAAATATGTCCTTTTTAAGAGTCAAACTATAATACAATCCCTGAAACCTAAGTGAAAATTAGAAATACAGAAGTGAAACGAGAAAGTGAGATGAGATAACGAAAAGCAAGATAAAAAAGATCATAAGTGGTAGATAAGATAAAGAAAAAAACCGAAAGAAATATTTTAAGTGCAAGTGAACGCTATAAAAAGGAAAATTGCAGAAATTTTCTGAAATGTAAAATTGTGCAAAGCAATACATAAACTAGGATAAATAAAAAGTGAAATAATATAACCCGAATTATATAATAAAAAACAATACAAAAACTCAAGTGAGTGAACCAGGAACCTAGCAGTGAAATGCGGATACAAAAGAGGGACGAAGGAGAACCAAAAGGAAAGATGCCGTTGACTCTTGGACTTTAGTAAGAACTTAGTTAAGATTTGTAAATTAGATATGTTGAATAAATGTTAAAATTAAAAGAAATTTGTGAAATGAAATACTGTTGCACAAAATAGACGATAGCTCAGCACACAAGTAACACATTTAGCTTACCAAATTATGCCTTGGGACTAACTCGAGAATAAAGGGGCCGGTTCATTATACTATTAATTAATTTTAATATTCTGGGGTAAAGATCCTCGTACCTTAGTAGGTCGCTGCGAATTTAATTGCATTAACGACTAAAAGGGATACATACGAGCCTTTCAAACAGAGATGACTACCCCGAAAGTTTAAGAAGAGTGTCCAGCGGGCATCTAGGGAAATTAATAGTTGTGCTGAGCGATAAAAAAAAAAGACAAAAAAAAAAAAAAAACACACATTAAACAAAGAAAAAGAATAAAAACGACAAATGCGTTGAAAGAAAAAAGAAAGTCAAATCAAAAAATTAAAAAAATTATTAAAATTATATTAATAAAAATTGTAAAAATAATAATTCACGGGCCAAGAAAATATAGAATTCAAAATTGTATTGAAATCCACTTCCGTCGTTGGGTCCGCTAAGTTATTTTAAATCTTCTTCTGTTGCGAAATTACACACGCTTAGGTATAATGGACGAACTAAAGAACTCGGTAACCCAGCTCACGGGCGCTGTTAACAGTGTCCTTGAACAACTCCGTGGGTTTGAAGGCCGAATAAGTAGGATTGAACAATCCAATTCCCAGGAAGTAATTAAAACAGTAAGCGATCAGTTAGCCGACATCTCGAATCGCCTTTTAGCTTTAGAACAATTAAATCTAGAAAGGATTCCCATTCCGCAATCGGAGCAAGTAGAGACATTGTGTGGGCCGACCAGTGAACAAGACTTGAAAGATATTTCCAAACTTCCTGATTGCGTTAAGGAACTTCAAACCTTTGACGGAAACCCAGTGCATTACGTGTCTTGGGTCCACAGTGTTGAGACGGTGTTGAAGGATTACGAAATAGTTCGCAATAAGCCCATCTACAGGGCAATACTTCAACATATCCGCCAGAAGGTTAGAGGCAAGGCAGACTCTGCCTTGATCTCATACAATATGTTCGACGATAACTGGTCCGAAATCAAAAGGGTTCTCTCACTCCACTACGCTGACAAAAGGGACATCCGAACACTTGAACATCAACTTAATCGGCTAATACAAGGTAATTCGAGAGTCGATGATTTTTACGCAACCGTAAATCATCAGTTTTCATTGATTATTAGTAAAATTAAGGCTGAAGATTACTCCACCGAAACAGTGAACGCATTTGTAGAAACTTATCGAAATCGCGCACTAGATGTGTTCGTACGACTTTTAAGCGGGGATCTCTCAAGGCTCTTAGTCATTCAAAAGCCGAAAACTCTGCCCGAAGCATATTCAGCCTGTCTGGAGATGCAGAACCTGAATTTTTGAAGCAACTCGGTGCACGTAAAGGCACCTAATACGATAGCCTCCCCTGTAAACTACAGTTTCAGGGACGATGCAGGACCCTATGGCAACAGCGATAGGCCACCCGTTGCAAGAAATAACTTTGCCCAGAGGCCCACGCCCGTATTGGAATCCAAGGTTCCAACAACAATCTCCGCCTCCAAGGCCGTGGGCTCCAAAACCGCCAATTAAAATGGAAGTGGACGGTACAGTCCAATCCAAGAACGTAAATTACATGAACCGACCAAACCCTTTCAAACGGGAACCCAGGTCGGATAATTATAACCCTCGGAAACAACAGCGGTGGTACCATTTCACAACCGTAGACTCTGAGACACCAAATGGGGAAGAATCTTCCGACCTCCCACACGAAGTGCCAACATCGGAAAATTTTATGATGGGGGCCTCATTTCCAGCGTACCATATATAGAGTACGTTACGCGGGAAGGGGGCATGCTAAAATTCTTAGTGGACACCGGTGCTAATAAAAATTTCATTAGGCCAAGTTTGGTTCCACGCCCCGATCCTGCGCAAAAACCATTTTATGTGAATAGCCCTGCTGGGAAGATTCGCATTGAAAACAAAATTTGTGGGAAATTCTCTTCTGATTTAGGCTGTGAGTTAAATATTACATTCTTTGTTCTCCCGGGTTTAACATCATTCGATGGCATAATCGGCGATGACACGCTAAAACAATTAAAAGCCGTGATTGATAGAGACAAAAATACACTCACCATCGAATCCGACAAAGTCATTATCCTAAAGAATAGCCCTTCAAATGCTATTAACCAAATGCTGACCTTCGTTGGTAATATTTCAATATCTGCAAGATCTAGACTGGAAGCTATTTGTAAAAAATTCGATAATCTCTTCGGTCCAGTGGGCAACGAAAAGGTAAGAACTAACGTTAGAGCAGGGGGCGCCGTGGCGTAAGTGGTTAGTGTGTCGGATCACTACGCATGAGGTTCCAAGTTCGAATCCCAGAAAACACCAAAAAGTTTCTTCACGGTCCCACCTCTCGCGAGCGTCTGACAAACATCCGAGAGTATTGCTGTCACGAAAAAGCTTCTCAAATCGCCGTTCGGATTCGGCATTAAAAACTGTAGGTCCCTTCCAGTCGTGTGAAAAATATAACGTACACAACATGAGTGGTTGCGAGAAGCTAGGCCCTGGCACTTTAAAGAGCTGTTGCACCAAATATTTTTTTAACGTTAGAGCAGGAATCCGCACAAACACAGACGAACCCATCTATGCAAAAAGTTACCCTTATCCGGCTAGCATGAGAGAGGAAGTCGAGCGGCAGATTAAAGAACTTCTCTCGGAAAACATCATCCGCCCCTCGAACAGCCCATACAATTCTCCTATATGGGTTGTTCCCAAAAAACCGAAACCTAACGGTGAAAAACAGTACCGAATGGTAATCGACTATAAGCGTCTGAACGCTGTAACCATTCCGGATACGTATCCCATTCCGGATATCAATAGCACGCTGGCTAGTCTTGGAGATGCAAAACTCTTCACAACACTCGACCTTACTTCAGGATTTCATCAAATATTGATGAACGAGAAAGATATCCCAAAAACGGCCTTCTCAACTATGAATGGGAAGTACGAGTATCTGAGGCTTCCTTTCGGCCTCAAGAATGCTCCAGCTATCTTCCAGCGGATGATAGATGATGTGCTCAAAGAAATGATCGGCAAGATATGCTACGTATACATCGACGACATAATCGTCTTTAGCAAATCTGAAGAGGATCACTTGAGGGACGTCGAGATCGTATTCTCCAAGTTGAATGAGGCTGGATTCAGGGTAAACTTGGAAAAAACCAAGTTCATGGCCACTGGCGTTGAATTTCTCGGATATCTGGTTACTCCAGATGGCATTCTCCCGGACCAAAAAAAGTCAAGGCGATCGAAAATATCCTTCCTCCAACTAATCTTAAAGAACTGAAGAGCTTCCTTGGTTTAACCTCCTACTACAGGAAGTTCATTCAGGACTATGCTAAGGTCGCAAAGCCCCTAACCAACATAACACGTGGGGACCTTTCGCATGTTAGTGCCAACCAGTCAAAGAACGTTCCAATCTCCCTCAACGAAGAAGCAATAAGATCTTTCGAAAATTTGAAGGAACTACTTACCTCTGCGGGTGTTCTTGCATTCCCCGACTTCTCCAAAGCTTTTAATCTAACCACAGATGCTTCCGATTACGCCATTGGCGCAGTCCTTTCTCAAGGTGAGCATGGCAAGGAAAAGCCAATAGCATACATCTCCCGTTCCCTTAATCGAACAGAAGAGAATTATGCCACCAACGAGAAGGAGATGCTTGCCATAGTCTGGGCTCTCGATAATTTGAGAAATTATCTGTATGGAGCCAGGAAGATAAGAATTTTTACAGACCACCAGCCTCTGACCTTTGCGCTGAGCAATAGAAATCATAACGCAAAGCTTAAGCGCTGGAAGGCGAGGATCGAAGAGTACAACTACGAGTTGATTTACACTCCTGGTAAATCAAACTCTGTGGCTGACGCTCTCTCACGACTTAAGACGGAAGTCAATCACTTGTCAGATACTAGTACCGAAACCGCTAGTGAAGCCCTAGTAAGCTCGCCTTCAGAGGGGGCCGCGGACACTGCAAGCGAAGGTCAAGTCCCCATGGAAGATCGAACTGACACTGCTGAAGAAGGACTTTGTGAACTCTCTCCTAGTGACACCGAATCCGGTACTGTGCATAGTGCTGATCAGGACAACTCAGATCTCATACCACACGTGGAAGCGCCGATCAATGTCTTCAAAAATCAGCTGATCTTTAAGATTGGCATTGATTTACGCTCTCATGAGGAGCCGCATCCCGGCTATAATCGCCATTACATCTCGCTACGGACACTAAGCCGCGAAAGCCTTGTGGAAGTATTGAGAGAGAAACTCAACCCAAATGTGGTAAACGGGATAAAAATCCCGGAAAATTATCTTGGAATGCTTCAGAAAGTTTATCTCGAGAGTTTTGTAAAATTCAGGTTGCGGGTAACGCAAAGAGTCGTTGAGGATGTCGCCGATGAGGGGCGAAGATTTCTTACTATTGAAACGGAACACAGAAGAGCCCATCGCGCACCTAGGGAAAACAGGGAGCAAATCCTGGAAAAGTTTTATTTCCCCCATATGATGGCTCAGATTAGGAAATTCTCTGCTCTGTGTGAAGTATGCAATACAAACAAATACGACAGGCATCCGATAATTCCCGAATTGCAAACGACACCACCCCCCAAGTACCCATGTGAAATTCTCTACATGGATATAATGGAAATCCAGAACGAAAAATTCTTAATGGTGGTTGACAAGTTTTCCAAATTTTTCCATATTAAAGAGAAATCAACCATCTACATCAGATCGAAATTAATCAAGATTTTGCATTATTTCACAGTCCCACAAATGTTAGTGACGGACAATGAAAGGGGCTTCCTCAGCCCAATTATCTTAAATTTCATAAAAAAGTTAGGCATTAAGCTCTATTTAACTCCATCCTACAGAAGCGAGGTGAATGGGCAAATAGAAAGGGTCCACTCCACTATATTAGAGATTTACCGGTGTCTCAAGGTTGAAAATCCAGACCTTAAGGTTAAAGAACTTGTGCACATAGCGGTAGATCGCTATAACAAAACCATCCATTCGGTAATCAAACGAAAACCCGCGGACGTATTCTTCAATAGGTCTCAGAGGGTCAATTTACAGAACCTCCTAAACATTCGTTCGAAAATCAATAAGGACCTTAGGGGAATTATCAAGCGGAACATGGACGCGAGAAATGCACGGTTAAATTTGAAAAGAACTGCGCCTAGGAAGTACCGTGCGGGTGATGTGGTGTTCGCCGCAGTAAAATGCATAAAAGGAAAAAGCAAACCTTTGTACAGAAAAGAAATTGTCGCAAAGGATAATCGCGTGACGATAACGACGAAAAGTGGTAAAAGAATTCATAAAGCCCATTTAAAGAACACAATAAAAGTATAAATGAAAAACAAAAACCAAAAAACGAAAAAGAATTTAAAGAACACAATAAGAGTATAAATGAAAAACAAATCAAAAAACGAAAAAAGAATAAAAAAATTTTTTTTTAAAAAAAAAGAATGGGATGATTCCCTAGCCTATGTACAATAAAAAAATTTTTTTGTACGTGTCCAACGTACTATAAGTTCAGTTTTGTAAAACGATTTATAATTCTAAAGTAATTAATAAAGTAATGAATTTATATTGCAGTCTAGCTTTCTTGGTTCCCGTGCGGGCCCTGCACATCTTCGAATATAGGTCGCCAATCGTCACCATTGGGGAAGGCAACGCTTGGGTGATAAATGGCTATTTTAAGCTGGTCCATGTCATTGACTTAAGGAAGTATAACGCGCTCATTGAACAAACTGAACAGCTGGCTACGAAGCACGTAACAGATCAAGAAATGTATCTGGTTTTAACATACCATCTGAACCAGGCAAAAGACCGACTAAAAGAGCTAGGCGAACCAAAAATGAGACGGGGTAGATCTATAAACTGGATAGGGACCGCCTGGAAATGGCTGGCCGGTACCCCTGATGCAAATGACTGGAGTAAACTTTTACAGACGCAGGCGGATATAGTAGAGAACAATAACGACCAGTATAAGATCAACGAGAGACTTTTTGAGACGACGCACGAGGTTATGAGCAAGGTTAACAAGATTATTGATGGCTATAATAACGCTGTACGAGAAGGAGAAACGGAAAGACTAAGACACGACTTACTAAATAAAGTACTTATACTGAAGGAAGCGGTAAATGAAATAATAAGGGCCTGTCAGATGGCCAAGACTGGAATAATTAATAGCAACATATTAGACTCTGAGGAGATTAACACTGTCATAAATGAGCTGGAAACCTTACCTTACCATAACGCCGTAGAAGCAGTTGAATATGGACGACCCTCTGTATATAGCAATGGGACCCTATTGGTATATGTCCTATCAATCCCTAAGGTTGGGACCAACATCTTCCATGTGGTAAACGCTCGCGCAGCGATTAGAGATGGGAAACAAATCGATCTAGACTACTCGAAACTACTAGTCAACTATGACACAACCTACGGACTCAAGGGTGACTGCCTCCATATAGGTAACACATCAGTATGTGAGGATAGCGTTTTAAAGGAACTAGCAGAAGACACATGTCTACCTAGGATCATTAAGGGTGGCAGCGCAGCATGCGATTTTAAAAGCACTAACGAAGAGGTCGTCGAACTGATTGGGGAGAATACAATATTTGTGACAAATTTTAATGGTTCAATTCTAAATAAAAATTCTTCTATTCCTCTAGTAGGCACTTACCTCATTCAACTGGACAATGATACAGTCACCATCAAGGAACAGACATACTACAGTAGGTCAGCTTCAAGTTGGCAAGCGCTTCCTGCTGTCCTGACCAACGTAACCAGCAAAAGGGTCAAGCCTAACCTAGACGCCGTGCACGACATCAGTGTCAAAAACATTGAGCTTATCAAAACCTTAAAAGAAAACCTTAACTTTTCTATCGTTACAGAAGTTTCTATCGCCATAGCCATAGTTATCTCCATCTGTCTACTGTGGAAAAAGATCTACGGAAAGGTCAACATCCCGGAAATTCTTCTGTCTCTTCGCCGGAAACACATCCCTCGAACAGCTCCACGCTCAACGGAAGTTCAGCAACCTGACAGTAATCTGAGCTGTTCCACATGTTCAGCGGTTAATCTGCGGGACGCAGATATTTGAAGGGGCGGCAGTTAACACGTCCAGCTTTCCACCGCATAAAATAAAAGTGCAAGCAATGCGATTTGCTGTGCACGCGCATCCGCTAGGTACACGCGCATTCGTCGGACAGGTGCATAACCTTACTGCATCGATGGGCCTGTGTGGGAACTGCAACGCAGCATTTTAGGTTTAGATAGAATTAAGTGAATGATTGTATTTCGGATTAAGTTCAGATTCATTCTTGGTTTGACGGTCTAGGAGAATAAATGGAATTATTATAACGTGTTAAATCTTGTGTTTGATTTGGGAACAGTTGAAGTTCCCTAGAAAAAGTATTTTTTTATCATTCGTGCAAAGGAGTGATTTTACTTCGAATATTGTGTTGAAGTAAAGATGGTGTTTGATAATAAATAAACGATTAAATACACAAAAGACGGTTTTATTTAAACGAACCCCAATAAGAATATTACATTATATTACATACACACATTTGGAGATTAATCATTATAGCAAATCACTCTTTAAAAGGCTTATCACTCTTGATCTTGACTTAAAAATATAAAAATTTGTTTCACGCTTTAAATAGACTGGAAGACTATTGAATAACTGCAGTCCTCTGCACAGAATGTAGTTTTGGGTACTTGCTCTTCTATATAAGAGTAGACGGAAGTCCTCTGCGCTCCTAAGTTTATACCTAGCGCTGGTTAAACAATAACATTCCGCTAGAAGTATTTTATTTTTAACTTTAAATACAATTTTTAATGCGTTCAGTTTTAGTCTTTGTGAAACACTTAGCCACTTTAAAGTATAATATTTAACATTTGGCGAATTGGAGTTCTGTACTTACTTATGTCCTGTATCCCCTTGTGGGTCCTAGGGCCTCTACTACGCCTACGCGCCATCGTGTACGGTTTCTGGCAATGTGTATGAGTTCTCCCCAACTTTTCTCTAACTGCCGTGCCTCCTTCTCGACTGTTCTGCGCCATGTTTTCCGCGGACCGCCAGGTCTTCTGCCATCCTGAGTTAGAGGGTTCCATTGCATAGCATGGTTCGCTATGCAGCTGTCACCCTTTCGGAACGTGTGACCAATCCACTGCCACTTCCGCCGTTGGATAGTTGTGCCTATTGGTTCCTGACCCGTTCTCTCGTAAAGGTGTTCGTTAGAGATACGATTGGGCCAGAAAATCCTTAAGATATTGCGCAGACACCTATTAACGAACGTTTGCAGCTTTCTGGTGATAGTAGTGGTCACTCTCCACGTGCTGCAACCATATAGCAGCACGGATTCAACGTTGGAGCGGAACAGTCTTATTTTGGTGCTCAAACTGATTGCATTGCTTCGCCATATTTTGGACAACATCCCGAACGCGGACTTTGCTTTGGCGATCCTGTTGGTTATATCCAGTTCGGTTCCACCATCGGTCGAGACAATACTCCCAAGATACTGAAAATCCTCTACTCTCTCTACCGGTTGTCCAGCAATGCATATTTGAGCCGATGAGTTAGTTCCAAGGCTGATGATTTTAGTTTTTGTCGTATTGATTTTCAGCCCGACGACACCTGCCTCCCTCTCCACATCTGCTGTCATTTGGTGGAGGTCCATAATTCTGTGGGAGAGTAAGCATACATCGTCTGCGTAGTCAAGATGTTTTAGTTGAGATGTAAGAGTCCATCGAATTCCTCCGTTTCCCGTCGACAAAGCTGCATGAAGCACATCGCTAATCACCAATAGGAATAATATTGGTGAAAGGATACAGCCTTGTCTTACCCCACTTTGGATCTCAGATTCCTCAGACAACCTCCCCCTGTGCAGAACGTGACATTTGGAGCCTTCATATGTAGCTTTGATAATAGCAATTAGTTTATCGGGAATGCCTCTCCTGCGTAAGGCACGCCAAATAAACTCCCTGTTGACACTATCGAACGCCTTCTCAAAATCGATGAACAGCAGGTGCAGTGGCGATCGATATTCAACACACTGTTCGATGATAATCCGCAGGGTGTTGATGTGGTCGGCACAGGAGGATCCAGAGCGGAAACCTGCTTGTTCGGCATCGAGTGTGTCTTCGAGATGTTGTTTGATTCGCTCAAGGATGATTTTAGCTATTATCTTAGCTACAGCAGGCAGCACGCAGATACCCCTCCAGTTTCCGCACTCCAATAAATTTCCTTTCTTAGGAAGCTTGACGATCATTCCCTTTTTCCACTCGTTAAGAAAGCTCTCAGCTTCCCAAGCTCTATCTATAAGTGGAAGCAGAAGCTCAGCCGATGTTGTTGGCGCTGCTCGTAAGAGCTCTGCTGGAATACCGTCAAGTCCTACCGCCTTGTTGGTTTTGAGTGCCTTGATCGCGGTAATGATCTCATCTTTACTGGGAGTCGTGGTGCGTATTCGGGAACTTCTCACCTCGGGCATCTCAGTCTGATTTGGGAGCATATCGCTAGCGAATACACGGTTCAAAACCGTAGCAAAATGCTCTTTCCATCTCTTGAGCTGGTCCTCATCCGAAATGAGCAAGGAGCCGTCTAGGCTTTTCACTGGGTATTGGCTGGAGCTGCGACCACCTGTCAGCTCTTTCGTGATTCTGTAGACAGTCCTGCTGTCGCACCTCCGTGCAGCTTCTTCTGCTTCTGTAGCCAGCGCGTTGATGTAGTTGCGCTTGTCACGTCGTACGCTACGCTGAACTTCTCTCATCTTCATGCGATATAGGGACTCTAGCTCGCTTCTCCCTGCTGCTGGGGTAGCTGCAACGCGAGCTTTTAGCTGTTTTCGTTCGTCAATCCTTCTCCAGGTATCCTCGGAAAGCCACGCCCTATGTCTTCCCTGCGATCGACCGACAATTCTTTCAGCACCAGATGTAAAAACATTTTTCACAGCACACCAATGGTCTTGGATGGTTGCGGGCATTGAGCTGCTGATTGCTTCCACACCTTGCGAAAAGTGCTCCCTTAATTGTTGGCGCACTGAGGGATCACTAAGTCTACCGATGTTGAACCTGGGCATTCTTGTGTTGTCGTGGGATCTTCGAACTGCAGCAGTGCGTAGTTGGAGAGTAGCTATCATAAGATGGTGATCACGTACTATCCCCACATCTGCCCCTCGTCTGTTTCGGACGTCCAGGAGACTGCTCTAAAGCGGCGGCTGATAGCAAAATGGTCAATTTGGTTGGAGGTTGCTTGCCTGTCGTTGGAAACCCAGCTGACTTTGTGGCAGGTCTTGTGCTCAAACATGGTGGCACCTATCACAAGGCGGTTGGCATTGCAGAAATCCACAAACCTTTCGCCGTTGTCATTGCGGTTGCCTAGACCATGTTTCCCGATTACATGCTTGAGCCCTTCGTTGTCGCTGCCTACCTTGGCATTCAAATCCCCCATCACTATGACACTGTTCTGTAGTTGCACTTTAATATAGTTCGCATTGCATTGCTCTATTTTGCAGTACTTGAAGTCTATTTTGTTGTTCGTTATTGCACGATGAACAGTAATTAAAATGGGGAAGGATAATAGTACTGCAGATTGTTATTGCACAGCTCAATGAAATATTTCTTCTGTTGAGGTCTGGAGACAATGTGGGCGCCGTGGCGTAAGTGGTTAGTGTGTCGGATCACTACGCATGAGGTTCCAAGTTCGAATCCCAGAAAATACCAAAAAGTTTTTTCACGGTCCCACCTCTCGCGAGCGTCTGACAAACATCCGAGAGTATTGTTGTCATGAAAAAGCTTCTCAAATCGCCGTTCGGATTCGGCATTAAACTGTAAGTCCCTTCCATTCGTGTGAAAAATATAACGCACACAACATGAGTGGTAGCGAGAAGCTAGGCCCTGGCACTTTAAAGAGCTGTTGCGCCAAATATTTGTTTTGTTTGTCTGGAGACAATTGACGAATGGTAAAGTTGAAAAACCCCCTCTGGTGGGTAATAAAAACACTTATAATTATACGAGACAATTATATAACTGGAAAAAATACTCCCGCTTTTTTAGAGGTAAGCTTCGACGACAAGGGCAAATAATTTGCCGGAAGACAAAATAGTCAGTGAGTGTGTTTATTTTAATACTGTAGTATTCTTTCTGGGGTTCGTTTTAAATAAAACCGTCTTTTGTGTATTTTAATCGTTTATTCATTATCAAATACCAACTTCACTTTAACACAATGTTCAATCACTTTATTATTTCAAATCAAACGGTCGCTACAGACTTATTTTCACAATGTCGCTTGCTTTCACCACTGGTCGAATATCTCTTGTCATCGCTGTATTCACTTATGAACAACTGTCTCGACGATGGTTGTGGTATGGGTATTTATAGGAAATCGCTAGGGGTTCTAGAACATACTTGATGTTTCTCCGGGTGAATTGAGGATCATGGAATATTGGGATATTGTGTGGAACAATTGTGGAACGTAAGCACATCAGGTTGGAATATTTACTGCTAGAATGTTTTGCAATAGTTGTTACAGTTTGAGATACAGTGTTTCAGTTTTTGGTACACAAACCATCCTGCAGTCAATGCTACAATACTATTACATGTGTTATTGTAACTAATAATGTTTTTAATTATAGGAAAACAACACAAGAAGGAAAAAATCATCTCCAAGTTGTGATCCACAATCGTCGTCGTAGCCGTCGCCACCAAACCACCATCAAACTCACATCGACAGATGCAGAATTCTTCGAGGTTTTCATCCCCAGTCGGTGTCCTAGACGTCGGCCAAAAATCCATCGACTTCGAGGACGAAACCAAACATTTTCCCCCGGAAGAGCAATAATCGGTGAGTTAGTTTAGTATTCTTTTAGTTTATGAGTAATTGTTACTAATAATGGCGCAATATTATAGTCATCTGATTTTAAAGAATGTTAGTAGCCACTAATTATCATCTCCTTAACTTTAAAGCCGGTACTTAACTTTGAATTGAATTATAAAAAAAATTTAACCTACCTACAATTAGTATCGACCCAAACCCACAAATTTAAAGTTTGAGAACAAAAACACAGTTTAGGGACCAATGTCGTATATGAATTTCAGCCGTTGGTTGGCTGAAATTTGGATTTGAAAAAGTGAAAAAGAATGGCGAATGACAGATGGTTAAAAGCCCACTCTAAAAGTTAAAAGGTGCTTTTGGTGGTTTTAAAGTTAGCGCGAGGTGATACGTATAAAGTAAGTTTTATGTCGACTATAAATAGGAAAACACTAATATTGATTTTGTGACGTGCTAAAATCTTTTTAAAGTGTACTTTTTGCGACTATAATTTTTTTTATAATTCAATTCAAAGTTAAGTACGGGCTTTAAAGTTAAAGAGATGATAATTAGTGGCTACTAACATTCTTTAAAATCAGATGACTATAATTTTACGCCCATATCTTTTAAAATAGTGCAAGCTTCAATGATTAGAAAATCAATCAATCAAATGGAATCGGCTAAGTTGATTTCTGATAAGTGATAGTGATATTTTTAGTTTGTCCTCAATGTAAGGTGATAGTTGATTTCATAATCACATTTTAGTGATAGTTTGCTTGTGATAGCTGAAGAGGTGTCACTTTCATACAATTGAATTATTGTTTCATGATTGTCTTAAGCCCAGAGACATAGACAATCTACGATGGTCCAACTTAGAGGGCCATAAGATTTCTAAGGCCTTGCGGGCTGTCTGAAATCACATTATCACATATCACCTTAGTCGGTTCCGCCGCTGCATCTGATTCTGGGGTGGTGATTTGTGGGGTTATTTGTGATAAGTGTTAGTCATATTTTTAGTTTTTGCTCCATGTAAGGTGATAGTTGATTTGATAATCACATTTTAGTGATAGTTTTCTTGTGATAGGTGTCACTTTCATACAATTGAATAATTTTTTTATGATTGTCTTCGGTCCAGAGGCCAACAAAATGTTTACCTAGGTGGAACTATTTTTGAGTTCAAGCAGTGATGGCGAGGAATAAGAAAGTTATAGGAGTGTGCGTCTTCTAAGGACCCAACTAAGAAATTAATCAGATATCATTGCGCTACCAAATGCAATGTTAGTATAAATATTTTCTAATTTACACAAAACCACTAGCATTTCGCTGATTCTTATCATGTTGTTTAGGTTCTTAAGAAGTGTTCAACTTTCAAAACATTCATTTTTGTATGTTTTGGGTGTGCTTGACTTACCAGCTGGAATACGGTCTTTGCACATTCCACATATTTTCCAGCTAGCCTCGACTTTAAACCTTCTTGGTTTGTTGGGTAATAAAATTCAAAATTGCAATTGACCTCCACTTTTTGCTGGAATGTATTTTCCTTATTTTCTGCCTAATGTTCGCATATTTTTTGTACATTCTTCTCGAGCCAGAGTTTAAACAAAATATTTTATTATTTGAAAGTAGTTTATAAGTTTTATTTATAACAATTGATAAAGTCGATTTATTAAGTTTGTGTACAATAAAACATTTTTCTTAGTTTTTCAATTCTTAATTAGTTAAGAATTACTGGCGCTCGCATGGGGCCAGTAAGTTAGAATGAGTAAGTTAAGTTAATTAATCTAGTTCTAAGTGTTTTTATTAGTATGTGAAGTGTACTGAATTGGATAAATAAAAACAGCTTAAAAATGAAAATGAATGGATTAGAGTTGTTAACTGATGATTATTTCCTTTTCCACATTATTTTTGAATTACAGGGCTGCTGTAATGGCAAAGGAATTACAAATTTCGTTGTACGACATTCTGCAGTACTTTGATGGAATGAAAAGATCCATTCGAGAAGGTAAAGAAATTTATAAAGCCGGCTGGATCTACGCAATTGGAATATCACCGCCTCCGTCCGTGGATGAAGTGACGGGTCTTGTAGTCACGGCATCGGCTATGACTTCAAAGCTCCGCGAAATAAAATTAGGCCAATTAACTAAACAACGGCGGTCTTGGGTATGCACTTGCA
Source organism: Brachypalpus laphriformis (assembly GCA_945910035.1). Classification (NCBI taxonomy): domain Eukaryota; kingdom Metazoa; phylum Arthropoda; class Insecta; order Diptera; family Syrphidae; genus Brachypalpus; species Brachypalpus laphriformis. The sequence goes on from OX246754.1 coordinate 168,528,821, forward strand.
CCTGCAAGGCCGGTGAAGGGGCCAAGTGCAAGCACATAGCTGCATGTCTGATCCGGATATTGAGGTATAAGTATTTTTTCGTATAATTTCAAAATCATCCATAAACCATTTTTTTTTTTTGGCGACCCGATACGGTCATTATGCTGAAAAGTTGGCTAAAGAGGTGTACCGTAAACGTTACTTACTGTTTGATGCAGGCTTAGTAATTTCCCTCAATCTACCATTCCTCGCTATAAGTGCAGACGGTTTGGCCTACGATGGCGACGAATGGAGATTGGTAGAAATTAAGTCTCCAACTAAGGGGAAACAAGTGTCGGCGACGGAGCTTTTGCACTCATTGGATTACCTCCAACTGGCTAATGGTAGGTATATTTTGAAAAAAAAAACATGCCTATTATGGTCAAATTCAATTTGGTCTGGCTATACTAAAATTAAAAATATGTGATCTTATAATATTTAGTTCCTTCGGTAGTTCGATGGTAGTCATCAATATTGCTAGGGACGAATATTTTATAGAAAAGTATATTGAAAAACTTTGTGAAATATATTTTAGTAATGTGATACCTTTTATTTTAAATGCATGAATTCTTATTATTATTTTGTTTTGTTTTTTTATGTACATAATTCTAGTTTTTTGTTTACTAAAGATATGCTTCTATCTTCTATACATGTGATACTGAATTTTTATATTTTGCAATACGTTTAAAGGAAAAATAAAGGAAACAAGTGAGAATCATTAGAAAACCTAAATCTGCTGATTTGAAAATATGTTTCTAAATTGTGAACAATTTTATAAAGGATAAATAAATACAATACACTAATGATTCTTACCTCTTTGGAGCACTACGCTGTACGTGCTCGAGGGCAGCAGCTGCTGCAGCAAGTTCAACCTGCTCTATTCGATTAGAGTTTGGTGGTGGCGCAGGGACACCCTCATCCGGAGGTTTAGTATTAGCTGCAGAGAACATTTTACAGATGGTATATGTATGACACACGATAACTTATCACAATTTCTCGATTGTCGCTGATGGAATAATAAATTGGGAAGTGTTGTGTTGTATTACTGTAATAAAATAGTAAATTAGTAACAATTACACATATACTAATAAACTAAACTAAACTTACTCACTGATTGTTCTTCTGGGGACAGCAGGAGCCGCAGCGTGGTTGATTCGATGAGAGTTTGATGGTGGTTTTGTGGCGACGGCTACGACGACGATTGTGGATCACAACTTGTAGATGATTTTTTCCTTCTTGTGTTGTTTTCCTGTAATTAAAAACAATATTAGTTACAATAACACATATAATAGTAATAAAATAAACACACTCACTGACTATTTTGTCTTCCGGCAAATTATTTGCCCTTGTCGTCGAAGTTTCAGGGGATGAAACTTTTTTGGCTCCTTTTTTGGGTGAAAATGTTGGAAACTTGGATGTTTCTTCTTCGTGTGTTGTTTTCCTGTAGTTAAAAACTATATTAGTAACAATAACACATGCAGTAGTAATACAATAAATATAATCACTCACTATTTTGTCTTCCGGCAAAGTATTTCCTCTTGTCCTCGAAGTTTCAAGGAATGAAACTTTTTTGGCGCCTACGACGACACTTGGGGTGGAAATTGCTTGAAAATGTTGGAAAATTCGATGTGCTTCTTCTTCGTGTGTTGTTGTGCTGTAATTAAAAACTATATTAGTAACAATAATACATGTAATAGTAATAAAATAAGCATAATCACTGACTATTTTATGTTCCGGCAAATTATTTTCTCTTGTCCCCGAAATTTCAAGGGATGAAACTTTCTTGGCGCCTAACACGGCAATTGGGGTGGAAAATGCCGTGAAATGTTGTCGCAGTTGTGTTGTATATCTAAAATTAAAGATTATATTAGTAACAATTAGTAGTATACTTACTTAAACACTGATTAATCGATATTCGGAAGTGTAATTTTTTTTTTGCCCTATGTGTAGCGAAGGTTCTCTGCAAACTGGTGTATTTCGCTTAATTCTGTCGACATTGACGATAGACCAACTGGATAGGAAGATTTATTAGTCTTATCCTCTTGTGTTCCTGTAATTTAAATGTAATTTTAGTAATTAAATTAGAGATAATGTAAACAAATGTACTTACGTCTTAGAAAACGCGGGTAATTTTGCCAATCTCACAGATGTGTCGTATAATTATAAGTTCTTTTTTTTTGACGCCAGAGACTTGCCTCCAGTTGTTAATACTGGCCAGTCAAGAACAGAAAAGTTGTTACGCTCGAAGTACTCTTACCTTCCGGGCTGTGGGGATTGCTGTATTGTTGCAGGATGAAATTTTCGCCAAATTTTTCTTGGTTATGATGCACGATCGCATCTTTTAAGATCTTAAGGTAGTCGTCACTTTTCATCCTGCCGCTTACGAAGCGGATATTAGTCTTATTTTGGTATGATATCCCTACCCAAGTCATGACTCCATCTCCGCCTCTTAAAACAGGTCGTTCTTCCTCAAATCATGAAAATAATGACGAAATCCCTCAAGTCCATCAAGACAAAAGCGTTTCTCACTGGTGAAGATGAGCCTGCTCTAACGCTTTTTAAATCTTAATTGATTTTTGGCAAAGGTCAAACGGGCGTTTCGATGGTGTTGTAGTAGAGCGGATTTTCTTTTCAAACGCCTTTTTTAAAGATTTTCCGCTTCAGCTAATACGTGCTGGCAAGTCATTAGTTTTCTGTCCACATTCGAAATCCCTGCTGATACCGCTGTCTTCCTTCTTTTATCAGGGACCGCCGATCTACTGGTATCAAGCTGTATTTTCGTCCAGGTACGTATCTTTTTTCGTAGTTTTCTTATTGTTTAAATAGTTTGAAACAACTGTATGACCGCGGCTCAAAAATTTTGCAATTTTGTAGACAGAATATCCCCTTGGCGCATTTTTTAAATGTTTTGGATCGCATTAACATCTTTCCAGAAGCCATTTTAAACTTTTTTACTTCTAAGACTAAATCTTTTTTCTTACTAACTTTCTTTTAAATCAAATCACCAAAACCGATTAACAACTCATACTGCGCATGAAATCGGCAACTGAAATTCTAAATTATTCATACCCGTTTAGTGACAAATTGCAAATTCCAAGAAAATTAGGGGAAAAAAAGGACTTATGGCAAGCAATATTTTTAGGACATACGGAACAAAATTATCGAGAAGCGCCGACATATGTACTGTATATGGACTGCTAGTGAAATGTCAGTTCCATACAATCTCTGCCCAAAAATTGACGCCAACATAACTAGCCCTCTTCGGTCGGAGCGGAAAAATGTGGAAACAAATTGCCAACCATCTCGAACTTTTCCACAGAACGGTAGAGACACCTCTTGAGTTTGTGAGGATTTGCTAAGTAAAACGGTTGAAATTCAAATTGTTGAGGCATTGTTTGAAACAGATGTCACCTGCAAAGTGTGCTAGTTCAAACAATTACTGATAAATGGAGCCAACAAAATTTAAATAAAAAATCGTTACATATACATTTGGCGGCCCCATAAGTTGCACAATATTCGTATATTTATTACGAATCGATTTCTTATGTAATATGTCAATGAAAACACTGCTGTTGTACACCCAACTGCATCGAACGAAATTTCAAACAAGTGTGAGCAGTGTTGTCACTGGGATTTTGAAAAAAAAAGTGGTAGAATGGACAAAAAAATGTGGTAGATTTACAAAATGAGTGGTAGATTTGATATAACATTGACATTGGTATAGATAAAGCAAAGCAAGATGTTTTAAATAGCTCTGAGATGAAGCTAACGTAGACCCTTGGGGCACGGCGTATAGGATGGTGATGACAAAGCAATGCCCGGCAATGCTGAAGTCAATAGTAGAACATTTTTTTCCAAGGAGATCATCTACTATGTGCGCTATTACCAGAAAAAACTTCACAGAGGAATTGACAATCGCATCCAGAAAGATAGGTGACAACAAGATGCCCGGACCTGACGGCATACCTAACAAGGCAGTGAAAGCCGCTGTTCAAAAAAGGCTTTCTATCGTTGCTATCTTTATTGCAACGATGCAAAAGTGCCTAGAAGAAGGAATTTTCCCTAATCAATGGAAACTGCAACATCTTGTTTTATTACCAAAAGCAAACAAACCCCCAGGAGACCCATCGTCGTATCGCCCGATATGCCTATTGGACACTATGTGAAAGATCCTGGAATGAGTCATTTACAATAGATTGCTCACAATAGCAGGAGAAAGGGGGTTGGTTCAACCACCAGTTCAGATTCCAAAAGTCGCACTCAAAAACTGACGCCATTAAAGCGGTAGTTAATATAGCAGCGGAAGCAATTGAAGGTGAAACATTTTTTTTTTTTTTTTCCCGAGGGTAGGTGAAAAATCTTCCATAGACACTATGAGAATAGCAAGCGCGTGCTCATAATAGTGTCAGATTCTTACTGACTAAAAAAACACCACCCTTCGATATAAATTTGTTAGATATCGCAACTAAGTATTAACTTATCAAGCAATTTTTCTATCATGAAATAAAAACGTTTGGCAGGTTTCTTTCCACTGAAAGATCCTGCATATTCCGCAAACTAGACGCGGTTAATCATAATCTCGCCAAGTCGAAAGTTTTCGTCCTTTGTAGTCGGCGGAATAAATTGCTCTCATCCAAAATTTGTAGGACTGTATTGTTGACATGTTCGATTAGTCGGTTTCTATGCTTTTTCGCGAAGCTTCTAGTTTCAGCTTCGATTGTCGGAATTCCGAGATCCCTGTGGATATCGTCGTTTCTAATATACCACGGTGCTTGGACAATTTCTCTTAGCACTTTATTTTGGAAAGCTTGTAAGATATTTGCATTTGTTTTCTTGGTACAACCCCAAAGTTGTATACCGAAGGTCCATGCCGGCTTTAGCACTTGCTTATATAAAATCAGTTTGTTCTCAGTACTGAGCTGGGAATGTTTTCCGAGTAACCAGTACATTTCTCTATATTTGATTTCGAGTTCTTTTTGTTTCATTTTCACGGGCGAATTCCATTTCAGTCTTGCGTCGAGTGTCATTCCCAGGTATTTGGCCTCGTTTGCAAAGGGTGTTCGGGCAGAGTTTAGGAAAATTGGCAAGTCATTAGTTTTCTTGTAAGTGAAATTCACGTGAACAGATTTAGATTCGTTGAGGGCGATCCGCCAGTCCCTCGTCCATTCATTTACATTATTCAGTGCGTTTTGCAGTTTTGCAGTCGTTTCTTCGATTGTTTTACCTACTGTTAGGATAGCGGTGTCATCGGCAAACGTAGCAAGGATAGTGCCATCTTCATTTGGTATATCACGAGTATATAGCAAATAGAGAAGCGGCCCAAGAACGCTTCCTTGCGGTCGCCGGCCGAAATTTCTTTAAGCTCGGAGTATTCGACTCCATCTCTAACACGAAAGATTCTATTCCCGAGATATGATTCTAGAATATCGAATAAGCATACAGGGAGAACTTGTCGTAGTTTGAATTTCAAGCCATCGTGCCACACCTTATCAAAGGCTTGCGAGACGTCAAGAAATACGCTTGAGTAAATCTTTTTTTCTTCAAATGCTTTCTCGATTACGTCAGTAATTCTATGCACCTGGTCAATCGTCGAATGCTTGCTTCTGAACCCAAACTGGTGGTCGGGGATAAGATTATTTTCTTCTATAACCGGTTGGAGACGCCTTAATAATTCCTCTCGAAAGGTGAAAGATGGCGATACGGCATCAAGGAATACTGCGCAGTAGTGACGTTAGATGTTAAAAACGCGTTTAATTCGGCTGACTGGCCCACTATAAGAAGATCTCTTGCAGATAATGGCGAGCTACAGGAAACTGAGGTATGATACCGACGAAGGAGTGAAGTACTATGATGTTACAGCTGGGGTCCCGCATGGATCGGTGCTTGGCCCTTTACTATGGAACATAATGTATGACGGAGTTTTACGACTACCACTGCCACCTAAAGTGAAGATAATTGGATTTACTGATGACATCGCTGTTGTTACCGTAGCAAAACAAATCAGTGAAGTAGAATCAGCTACAAATGTGGCAAACAGTCAAATCAAAAGCTGGCTAGGATCCGCCGGTCTAGAATTAGCTAACCACAAAACTGAAGCTGTTCTAATAACCAGTTGGAAATCTGTGGAATATATGAATGTTCAGGTTGGAACCCAAAGCTTCAGAGCCAAAGAAGCCATCAAATGCCTAGAAGTAATGCTGGACAATAGACTGCAGTTTAAACAACATATTGATTATTCAAACAAAAAAGTATCAAGACTTCAGGTAGCACTCTCAAGGATAGTGCCCAACATTGGAGAACCTGGATATGCTGGGAAGATCGTACTATCCAGAGTTTTCAGCTCAGTCTTTCTTTATGCGCCTCCGGACATCAGCCAACAGACTCTGCGCTATAAGGACCATAAGTGGTTTAAGAACTATCTCTGACGAGGCAGTCTTTGTTATAGCAGGATTGGTTCCGATTGACATCCTCGCGAACGAGAAGCAGAGAATCTACAATAGAAGAGGCTCGAGCCATCAAGAGGCTAGCGAAAGAAGAAGAAAAAGCAGCTTCAACAGCTGTATGGCAAGCTAGATGGGATAACACGGTTAAAGGCAGGTGGACCTATAAATTAAACCCCACTATCGATATTTGGATAAACCGAGCACATGGGAACTGCACCTACCACCCCACGCAATTCCTGCCTGGCCATGTAGGTTATCGCAAATATCTTCACCGGTTTGGACACGATAGCTCTCCTTTGTGTCCAGACCAGGAGGAAGATACGGAGCATGCAGTCTTCTACTGTAGACAATTTAAAAACTGAAGAAATGACCTTCCAAGTCGTTCATTCCTCTAGACCATGTACAATCTGAGGAAAAATGGATGGAAATTTGCGCGTTTATTACGCACGTGCAAAAAGAGCTTCGAATTCAGGAAAGAATACGTCGAGAAGCAGAAAGTACAGAATAATTTGCTAACCAGCCCCGCGAAGTAATACCTAACGGCAGTCCCGCGGGGTGAGTGGTAGAAGTGTGCAGGGTGTGGATTAGTACGTGCATTCGATTATTCGGGCTAATACCGCATGGCATTATGCCCCGTAATGACTCCTATTAGAGTACAGACGGATTTTCTATGCCTCTGCATGAGTATGTAGGCCAATAGCCAGGCCAATAGCTATCCTGTCATTTTTATCTAAACTGCTTGAAAGAATTATGAATTCTCAGATGCGCAATTTTCTTCGCAGTAATAATTTGCTATGTCAAAACCAATCTGGTTTTCGTCCTCAATATAGCTGCACCACTGCTCTAATAAATGTGGTGGAAGAAATTAGACAAGCTGTAGATGATAATAGTATGACCTTTCTCACTCTTTTAGATTTTTCAAAAGCGTTTGATACGGTCAACCATAATATTCTGTGCAGTAAACTCAGGGACCAATTTCGTTTCTCAGGATCGTCTACAAATCTAATTTTTTCATATTTAAATGAAAGGTTTCAAGCAGTTGTCGCCAAAAATTCGCCATCCAGTTTTCTGCCATTGTGCAGAGGTGTTCCTCAGGGATCAATATTGGGTCCATTACTTTTTTCAATGTATTGTAGTATTCTTGCTAGGGTTCGTTTAAATAAAACCGTGTTTTGTGTATTTTAATCGTTTATTTATTATCAAACACCAACTTAACTTCAACACAATATTCAATCACTTTATTCTTCATTTATTTCAAATTAAACTGTCGCTACAATGTCTAATCTCCCTCTTGTAATCGCTGTATGCACTTATCAACAACTGTGTCGACGTTGGTTGTGGTATGGGTATTTATAGGAAATCGCAAGGGGTTCTAGAACATGCTAGATGTTTCTCCGGGTGAATTGAGGATCATGGAATATTGGGATATTGTGTGGAACAATTGTGGAACGTAAGCACATCAGGTTGGAATATTTACTGCTAGCATGTTTTGCAATAGATGTCGTGCTACAGTTTGAGATACAGTGTTTTAGTTTTTGGTACACAAACCATCCTGCAGTCAATGCTACAGTATGTTAATGAACTTCCCTCACTTTCACTAAATTCATCTATTCACTTATATGCTGATGATGTTCAGCTTGCAATAGTTGTCCGCTGGGTCTTGTTGAAAATGGGACAAATGAAGTAAACGAAGATCTATGTAAGATACTGCAATGGTCACAGGTAAATGGTCTCTGTCTAAATCCGACCAAGTCAAAATGCCTTGTCATATCCAGGAATTGTCTGGATACATCGTGTTTTCCCCTAATACGACTCAATAATATACCCATAGAGTATGTTGATTCTGCGAAGAATCTCGGCATAATCTTCAACAAAACACTAACCTGGAATGATCATATAAGATTAACTGTAGGTAAAACTTACGGAGGTCTTCGCATGTTATGGGCCACACAACGAATTACTCCGATCAAAACAAGGATGATGCTCGCCAAAATATTACTCATCCCAATTATATTATTCGGATGTGAACTTTTTTATAACTGCGATTACGAACACAGACGGAGACTTAATGTTGCCTACAGTAGTATTGCACGGTATATCTATGGACTGCGGAGGTATGATCATATATCCACGTTTTCTAAATCAATACATTGCCTCACTCTAGAGAACCTTTTTAGATTCCGAACAATAAGCATGCTTCACAATGTCATGCAAACACGTCAACCGCCCTATCTGTATAATAAGATTTGTTTTCCGCGTTCTACCAGAAGTCGTGACATTGTTCCAGTACGCTACTCGTTTCTAATATCTGAGCGGCAGTTTTTCATTCATGCCATCCGGCTATGGAATTCCCTTCCACGAACCATTAGATCGATAAATTGTGCAACCCAGTTTAAGGTTAGACTTAGGCAATATTTAGGAGCCATTTGATGATGATTGTTTTATTTGGGTTAACTAGCTAAATTAACTTAATTGATATAATTCTTACTTGAATCGTTTGTATTTATCTTTATTATATTGTAATATTCTTGCTGGGGTTCGTTTTAAATAAAACCGTCTTTTGTGTATTTTAATCGTTTATTTATTATCAAATACCAACTTCACTTTAACACAATATTCAATCACTTTATTATTTCAAATCAAACGGTCGCTACAGACTTATTTTCACAATGTCGCTTGCTTTCACCACTGGTCGAATATCTCTTGTAATCGCTGTATTCACTTATGAACAACTGTCTCCACGATGGTTGTGGTATGGGTATTTATAGGAAATCGCTAGGGGTTCTAGAACATACTTGATGTTTCTCCGGGTGAATTGAGGATCATGGAATATTGGGATATTGTGTGGAACAATTGTGGAACGTAAGCACATCAGGTTGGAATATTTACTGCTAGAATGTTTTGCAATAGTTGCTACAGTTTGAGATACAGTGTTTCAGTTTTTGGTACACAAACCATCCTGCAGTCAATGCTACAATATGTTATTTTATTGGTATTGTATTTTTTCTTTTTTATTTATTACTGAGATACAGCTGAATTGTCACTTAGTAACAGAAATGTAAATATACAAATAGTATCGTAATACTGAAGCTTACACTAGCTTAAAAGATATTGTATCTTACTGTGTAGGACTATAAATAAAGAATAAACATTTGAAACATTTGAAACATATTGGTTCTTACTCTGTCAAATGCAGGCCACAGCTTCCACGTGGTGACACAAGTATCTAAAGAGGTCCACCTGTTGTTAGCCTCCGTTAGGGCTTTGTTTCCTACTTCGAGCTTGAGGGCGCAAGGCGGGATGTACACCGAGGGGTCGGATTGGTCCGAGTTTAGTGCTGAGCCTCCTCTAGCCAGTTCATCGGCTTTCACATTCCCTGGTATGCTTTCATGACCAGGGACCCAGCAGAGCTTTACCTCGTGCTGTGTTCCAAGAACCTTGACCTCTTCTCTACAACACTTCACAAGCTTCAATTTTATTTCTATAGCAGATATTGCTTTTATCGTCGCCTGGCTGTCGATGAAAAAGGTGATATCCTCTCGTGTTATTGCCCCCATCGCAGTCTCATGAGCTGCTATTGTAACTGCTAGGACCTCCGCCTGGAAAACGCTACTGTAGTTCGGAAGCCGAGCTGACATGGAGAGACCAAGCGTTTCAGAGAAGATGCCTGCGCCTACACCTATTTCCATTTTGGATCCATCGTTGTATACAGCTAAGGATCGCTCGTTAGGCGTTCTGTCATTTTTCCAGTCTTTCCTGCTCGGATAGGTGCTAGAAAATGGTCTTGTGAAGTCTAGGTAAGGCGTCAAGTGAGTCTGTATTAGATACACTGCCTAAATATCTCCGCAGGATAGTGGTGGGATCCATTGCGTTTGGTCTCCAGCTATCTGTTTGGCTTAATCTTACGGCACTAAGAGCCGCCGATACTTGTATAAAGATGTCTAGCGGAAGCAGATTGAGAATGGCCTCGAGTCCTGCTGTAGGTGCCGTTCTCATCGCACTGGTTGTGGCGATGCACGCTAGTCTTTGTACTTTTGTGATAGCAGCTAAGTTGTTTATTTTGCTGGCTGCCATACGTTAGTATTGACCTTACTATAGCTGTATACATCCATAGGATGATTTTGGGGTTCGGTCCTCAAGTCTTCCCCAATATTCTATTGCACGAGTAAAAAGCTATCGTGGCTTTTTTGACTCTTTCGTTAATGTATAGTCTCCAGTTCAGTTTTCTATCGAGCACCAGGCCAAGGTATCTCGCACTACTGGAGATACTCAGGGGAGTACCCCTTACGGAAGGTGTTACGAATTGTGGAATTATTCCTTTGTTAGTGAATAGTGCTAACTCTGTTTTCTGAGGATTAACCGCTAGCCCACATCTCTCCGTCCAGTAGTCAATGATTTCCAGCGCCTTTTCGATTTGTTCGCTCAGGGTCGGGAGAAATTTACCTGTTGCTAGCAGCACAACATCGTCCGCATAAGCTATGTCCTTGACGCCGCTGTTTCTCAGTTTAAGAAGGACTTCGTTCAGGACAATTACCCACGACAGTGGGGATATAACCTGTCTTTGAGGAGTGCCTCTTGAGGCATAGACTTCAAAGCTTTGTACCTCCGAGTTCAACTTTGATATATGAAGCATATTGACGATCCATTTTATCACGGAATCGTGAATATTAAGGTTCGTTAGAGTTCTATTGACCGCGTCCTTTTTGACATTGTTGAAGGCTCCTTCAATGTCTAGGAAAGCGGCCAATGTGTACTCTTTATTTTTCAGTAATTTTTTTATTGAGCCGACAACACAGTGCAGCGCTGTCTCTATGCTTTTTCCGCTTTCGAAGATTACTACATCACTTGGCGCAAAAACAAAACCGTTTGCAAAAGCTATTTATTCATAACAAGGCAAACTATTCAAATAAATGGAAAATGTTCTAACGACGTTTGCATATTATTTATTTAAAGAAATATATTATATAAATGTGGTATATATTTAACTGTACATACAAGAACGAATACATTGCATCAAATGATGTGTGGATGAGGATGACGAGAAAGGGTTTCCATACATATGAATGAAAAATTATTTGAAAGTGGGTATGTGTTGAATTTTCGAAACGGATTTGAAAAATGGTGAGGATAGAATTAAAAAACGTGGTAGAATTTTTGCATTCAGTTGTAAGATGGAACCAACGCGAAGTTGGCTACTATACTCTGTTTTGGTGATCAGGTTCGGACCCTTAGGGTAAAGTTTCTGGACGATCCTTATTGGGTAACCGCAACAAGAAGACTCACTGTTGTTGTTTTTGTTGTTGTTGTTATTGTATTCTTTTGCGCCTGCTTGCAATGCACGGCCTGCATTCACGACTGTAAGTATTCGGTTAAAGTGAGCGACGTGAGGAGTAAACCTCTAGAAAAAATCTCTAATCCAAGGTGGAACAGTATACGCCGAGGGTTGCATGGCTAAGAGCGTGCTTAGTTGCTGGTATGCCGACTTCGAATACCCTGGCGACCTTTGGTTTAATCCAGCCTTCCCATGGTACATCGGGCTCTGCCATAGGTGATATTCCTTTCTCGATTACTCGTGGGTCCAAAATACATTTTACTTAAAAAAATTATGAAACAGGTGTATCTCAAATCACACCAGCTTCTGATACTGTTGACGAGCATACAGTCGCACCTAGTCGCGATGCTATAGAGCTTCCGACGGCCACTTCATCTTCGGCCATAACCACTCGGCTTGCTGACGAGCAACCCAAGTCCTCGGATAGTTTGGATGACGGAGCCAGGCGGGCCCAATCCTTGCCATCCACATGTGTCTATCCAGAAGAAGCGTATACCGCCGCCTCCGACTCTGACATATGAACTCTCGTGGATACGTGCAGCGTTGCCACAGAGAGATCTGGGTGCTCAATTGGGGGGAAGTTAGACGAGCTGCGAATTCAACCGGATGGTTTCGTTCGGTTAAATTCTGCCGAAAGGAGCCGGTTCAAGTTTGCCATTCGCAGAGGTGATACTAGTGACAGTGCCCTAGTATATGTCAAATCCCCTCCTATTGCAAAAGATGCCAAACGAGGTAGATCAGAGGATCGTACCCCAGGAGCACCCGCCGCCAAGAAAGCCAAGGCAGGACCTACACCTGATGTTCCCACCTTCAGTCAGGTGGCTAATGTTGTCAGGTTAGGTATCGTCCCAGCGGACTTGGAGAACAAGCCCCTAACAACGGAGCAGATGACACTCATCCAAGAGGCCGTCATCGATGTCTCAATTGAGCTGATGAACAAAGGCATATGGCCGAAATTCTCAGGCTCACAGCACAAGGCGGGATGGCTGGTTTTCGTCTGCTCAGACAGTGCTACTGCTGGTGGATGAGCTCGAATTTTGAGACAATAAGAGCCAAAAGTGGATTGGACATCTTATTGGTGGAAGAGGGATCATTCCCTAAGACCCATATCATCCGCGGTTTCTTTCCACAAAGTCTCGAGGTCCCGTCGACAAAAATGCTGGCTTCATTGGAAGCTCAAAACGAAGGCCTAATGGCAACTTCATGGAAGGTCATGCAAAGAGTGAAGGAAGGTGCACTCCTCCATCTTGTGCTAGCGATCGATGACTCTTCCCTGAGGGTACTGAAGCCCCTCAATAACGAGGTGTGCTACCGTTTTGGTCAGATCAAACTGATCCCAAAGTCCACCGACAAGGGTCAAGAGTCTGGTCACGGTAGTTCGAAGAAGGTGGACGCAATTGGCATGACAACTGCTACTCCAACGGATCCCTTATCATCCGTCTCCACCAGCAGTTCCATCCGCTGCCACGACTAATGAGTCGCTAAGTAGCATCAGTGGTCCTAAAGCAAGTACCAGCACTGCGGGAATCCGATCAAAGGATCCAGCCCGCCCTATCACATTAGTCCCTAGACTTCCTACGACTGGCAACGTGGCCGGTTTGTCGTTTACGTCCAGCGGAGCCCATGGGCACGTCTCTCGAAAACACGAGGAGTCGGTTGCGAACAGACCCCTGGGTCAACCAAACCTGATCGCCTGCCGAAGACGAAAGGGTCCCAAATAGGCCCAACTACTCCGACAAGCTCGATCCTCAGCGGAGGACCGCAAAGTGCCTTGGTGGAATGACAGCTGCTTGGAGGAAATTCTGTGAAACCACTGCTGACATGCCTACAGCGGCATGAATCCATAAATCGCTCGTAAACGATCATGTCAACTGTGTAGGTTTACTGAAGAAGAATGACGGAACCTACACGACGGACCTCGTGGATACACTTGGAACCTTACTTCAGGTACATTTCCCAGGCATGTGTACTCGAACACAGTTAACCACAGGGTTTATGTGGACAGTAGAGTTAATAGTTTATCTGGAAAAATATTCAGTCCAGAGAAAGTGGAATGGGCGGTAGGCACATTCAAACCTCTTAAAGCCCCCGGCTGTGACGGTCTGTTTCCAGCACTTCTCCAAAAGACACTGGTTACGACTCGATCGCAATGGCGATCAGTAGCAGAGGTATCGAAGAATCGACCAACCAATGGATCAGGGCCATACTGGTAATTCGATCCATTACTTCTTCCTCTGGGGAAGTGTCGGTGTCCATAACTGTAGCCAAAGGCTGTCCTCAAGGAAGAGTTCTTTGCCCCCTGTTATGGCCAATAGTCATCGACAACTTGTTAGTAGATCTTCATAGATCAGGCTACACCACCGTCGGTTATGCTGACGACTTGGCGGTTTTTATTAGAGGTAAACACGGCACGACAATTTCCAACGTCATGCAAAGTGCAATATCTCATGTTGTAGAATAAAGAAGGACTATCCATCAATCCTAGTAAAACTGTTCTGGTGCCGTTTACAAGGAAGACAGGTCAACCTTGAACCTGTTACAATCAAAGGCACCACACTAGTTTATTCCAGCGAGGTCAAATATCTTGGTGTAATTCTTGACAAACGACTTAATTGGAACACACCTATCAAGTCCGCCACAGAGCGCGCTACTAGAGCACTGTGGGCCAGTAAACGCCTATACGGCAGAACTTGGGATCTCTCTCCTAAGATGATACATTGGTTGTACATAATGATTGTTAGACCCATTATCACATACGCGACCATCGTCTGGTGGCCAAAAACTCTCCAGCAGACAACGGCAAACAAGTTGCAAAGAATTGCGTGTCTTGGGATTACAGGTGCAATGCGCACCTGCGCTATGACAGCCCTGCAAGCTATTGTTGGGCTAACACCCTTACCAATCTTCATTAGGAAGATGGCTGGAAGATATGCCATCAGGCTGCAGCTAGATTACGAGTATAAACCAGGTGACCTTGTGGGACATTTAAAGATACTCAACTCAATCCCTAAAAGAGACATGTTCTGCACTTTACCAGATATTATGGTCAGGCAACATGGTGGGTTATTCGAGGTAGAAATATTGGACCGCGAAAATTTGTCCAATGGTGCTCCAGCACTGAATCCTAGATGTCTGGTCTGGTTCACGGACGGTGCGAAAATGGATTCTGGAGTTGGAGCTGAGGTTTTTGGACCCAACACAAAGATTTCGGTACCTATGGGTACGATTCCCACTGTGACTCAGACTGAAATCCATGCCATTGAGATCTGTGCCAGACACAATCTCCGCAAGAGGATCAAAGGCGCTAGAATATATATCTTCTCAGATAGCCAAGCAGCACTTATGGCACTATCGTCCAACCAAATGGACTCCAGAACCGTGAAATGCTGCTACGATGCATTGCAAGACCTTGCCAAACACAACAGGGTAAAACTTGGTTGGGTCCCTGGACACCAAGGGATTGTGGGCAGCGAATCTGCAGATGAGCTTGCTAAGGCCGGCTCAGAATCTGTGTCCATAGGTCCTGAACCTTATTGTGCCGTCAATTGGGCGACAGCTACAACGCTGATTACCGAATGGGAAAACAAACTTCGTCTAGACCACTGGACTAGTGGGCCAGGTCTAAGACAATCCAAACGATTAATCAAGCCTTACTCCTATAAGGAAATCCTTAACTTAGATAGGGAAAGCATTAAGAAGCTCGTGAGCTTTCTTACTGGCCATTGCGGCCTGAGATACCACCTTAACAAGATGAACCTGTGCCAAGAGAAGGACTGTCGGTTTTGTTTGGAGGACGATGAAACATCCGAACACATTCTTTGTGAATGCCCGGCACTACACTGGTTAAGAAAACGTATTCTCCACAAGGAGATA
The DNA here is from genome assembly GCA_945910035.1 of Brachypalpus laphriformis. NCBI lineage: Eukaryota > Metazoa > Arthropoda > Insecta > Diptera > Syrphidae > Brachypalpus > Brachypalpus laphriformis. Next base: position 168,544,487 of record OX246754.1, read on the forward strand.
CTTACTTCAGTGGAACTGAAATGCTCCGCTACTAAAGACATATTCACTTTCATAAGGGAGGTAGTACGTCTGTTAGATTAACTCTAACCAGAGTATGCCCATTCAATGAGTAGGGACACTCTCCAAGTGTTTTTATCAGTGCTTATCAGTAAGTCACACAGGCACGAGAAATAGGGGTTATAAGTAGTGCTGTAGAGAGAGAGAGAGAGAGAGATAGATAGAGGAGGAGTGTCTTTTCGGAAAATGGCACAGGGTGCCCCATCAAAAAAAGGCCAACATTTTTTTGTTCATACTTTTTTTTAATTAAATTTTACAATAACAAATGTGTTACACTGAGATATTTTTGTTTGTTGTTGGCTTTTTTCATCGTTTTATTGAGTCTTTTGATGATATGACACACGCACATAAAATTTTGTAAGAAATTCCTTGTTTTGATTTATGCAGCAAAAGTAATTAAATTCTTGATTTAGAATATTATACATTTTCAATTCAAAATTATTTAAAAAGTACATATTGGGAAAATGAGAAATAAACTTTTGTTCCAGAGTCTCTAATGCATCTAAAAATTCTTGAGGCGGATGTGTTAAATGCGCGCATATTCTTTAAAATCTGTAAATAAGGAGGAAACACTAGGTTGCTGACTTAATTCCAACTCACACTTATGTTTTTGCCGGTATTCTTTTAAAATGAGCCTGCAAAATAGTGAAACACATTTTCACTATCGAAATCAACAGTTTTATAATTAGATTCGGTTTTGAAAAAGTCAATCACTTTGTCCTTCTTTTTTAGTGGTTGTAATTGAATTTTAATGTGGGGAAGCTCTAAATTTGCAGTTGATCTCTTAAACGAACAAATGAATTGAAACGGAGTCAGCAACTCCTTGGTTGCGTAAAACAGCAAAGGTGTTTTCCAAACAGTCTTGGCTGAGGTTTCTGGTTAAAAAGAACTAAATACCATCTGCCCTTAAGTCGTTTTAAAAATCGCATATTTTTAGTTATATTGGCAGTCTTATCAAAAAATTTAATGTTATGCAAACAAATATTCGGTTCGTTGAAGAAATTTATTTATTCTTCATTTCTTTGAATTTAGGAGAATTGAACATGTCGTATAACTCGTCTAATTATCCTATTATTTCGGCAGTATATATAGCGGTTGACGATGCAGCACATGCACTGGCAAGAGTAGAAATACAAGCTGAAACTGTTGCACATAATGCAGCAAGCCTCACCCACATCTTCTGGAAATTATTCGGAAAAATGTGTTCACCTGTTAATTTAAGAGCCAATCTGAATGAACGATTTTTATCTCACAAGTAAAAATAAACTACATCGTTCCAGTTTACTTTCTTGTTATCAAGTATAGTATCGTATTTTATAAAATTATGCCAAGAGGATTAATAATAAATCGCTTTTGTTGGCGAGAATCGTCACGCGTCACCCTGTATTATGTCTACTTGACTTTCGCACGACTAATAAGAATTCAAGTCAACCCGCCTTTAAATATGCATCAGCAAAAAAAAGGAAAGCAATACCAAGCCCAGCCTAATTACAAAACCAGTGTGACCAGTTACCACGAAAACTATCAATTAAGGAGTCAAATAATTTTTTTCTATTACCAGGCCAAACACTGGATTGCATTATTTTAATGGAGGTCAAATTATAAAAGAAACATTTATTATCATATTTTACATTGAAGGGTTAATAGTAAGGGTTCATAATTAGCTGTAATTAGTGAAAAGCAAATCAGGTCTCATTGCCCAAAGTTGAAACATTCACACAACGATGATCAAGTCATTGCGCCTTTAAAAAACCATTATGAAAAAACCCACACGTATTAGTCTTACACACCACGGCACAGGTAGTGGTACAGGCAAAATGTGTTGTGTACCTTTTTTTTCACAAGTGGTCGTTGTATAAGGGTTAAAATATATCATTTTGACCTGCTTCCACTTATTGTAAATTTTTTTATCAATTTTGCTTTGAAATAGTAGGCAATGCATATGTGTAGAGAGTGTCCCTACTCATTGAATGGATATACTCTGGCCTACATAAACTTAATGAATTGAGCAGAGAAAGGGTCAGCAGAAAGAGTACCGGTGCAAAACCTTTTGGAAAGAAAAGGAGGGCGGAACCCTTCACTGGACCTGAACGATTATGCAGAATAAGCATCTAGGGTGAATTACCTTATTCTCGCCACGGCAAATTAAGAGTAAGAGAGAATAAAGTCTCTCGGGCGGAACCTTTTATTGGACCTGAGCCATTATGCAGAGTACGTATCTAGAGTGAACTATTCTCGCCAAGGCAAAGTAAGAGTAAGAGAAAATGAAGTCTCGCCATCTTCTTTTTTTCCGTAAATCCACATACGAGTGACAAGGTGAGAAATTTTATTTTTCAAATTATTTTGTAATTAACGTAAATTATTTGTAATTAATAAATGTAATTACGTACTGTGGTACCATGTGCACTCATTGGTGGTGTTGTATAAATAGTGTTACCCGGATCGCAAAATAAACATAAACTCACAGCACGTGTTTTAGTCGCGATACACTGCCTCCATTTACAGAATTTGCCACAAAAGTAGCCAACATGCAACTCTTCGTACGCGGTTTGGACAGTGTTGAGACTTTGGAGGTCTCTCAAAATGACACAATTGCTTCTATTAAGGTAAGTCGGCGTCCCCATCAATTCCAACCACAAAACCAAGTACCGCTGTAAAACATTTTCCCTAATTCCAGGCTCAATTCACCCAGCTGAAAGGACTCACCGAGGAGTTCGTCCTCAACTGCGAGGGAAACGCTCCGGAGAATGATGCCTGCGTGAGCACCCTGTCGTCGTTTGAGTTGGACGTTACAGTACCAATCCTTGGTGGTAAGGTTCACGGTTCGTTAGCTCGTGCCGGTAAAGTCAAGGGCCAGACTCCAAAAGTCGAGAAGCAAGAAAAGAAGAAAAAGAAGACCGGACGCGCCAAGAAGAGGATGCAGTACAACAAACGTTTCGTCAACGTCGTGCACGAATTCGGACGTCGTCGCGGCCCCAATGCTAACTCCTCTTAAATGTTATTTTTCCGTTAAATAAAAACAATTTTAAATACGCAAACGTAACGTTCAAGAAGTTTTTTTTCTTCAACGATCTCGTTGAATCATTCGGGTCCAACAAGTGTTTTCTGAAACAACTCTAAGTGTGTGGTAGGAAAATGGAACGTGTCTCCATCTATTCATAATTATGGGCCTTAGTTATGTCCTGTACGAGTATTCCCTTGTAGGTCTCATAGCCTCTATAATTCGTTGTATAAGGGTTAAAATGTTAAAATGTTATAGTTACCCCGTTTATATGCAGAGTCGGAACCGGTTCCAAATACATATAAACGCTTTCGAGTCCAAATGGGTTCGAGTAACAGCTAACGAGCTAATAGAGCTGGGTCGAGTCTGAAAAATGAATGTATACCTGTGTCGAGTGGTTGAGCTGACACGTTGTCTCTATGTGTGTGAGATCTCTTTCTTGGTTTTTTTTTTTTTTTTTTTCGGGGTGGGAAATCGCTTTGTTTTGATTGAGTTCATGGTTAGCTGCGGGTAAGGTTGTCTGTTCAGTTATTTCATATTTATTAAATCCAAAAAATAGAACTAAACAGAACACTAACACATTCAAAACTAGTGTGTCTGTTATACTCATCTGTCAGATCGACCACATTTGGACTTTTGGACCATTCGACTCGGTGTGTAGAAATACTCAGATCGAAATCTGAACTAGAACCTGACTAGACTACTCAACTCTGCATATAAACGGGGTAATAAATGGGAATACTGTTTTGATGTTCATATTTTCCATACACACAGCGGGAATTGATGGCGGCCGCATGATCATTCTGTCATCGGCTGTTTGGCAGGCTGGTTATGTGTAGTATATGCGAATTTTAGAAAAATTACAAAAACAAATTGTGTGTAAGTCAGTGGTTAGGTTTTTATTTCAGTGGCAATTTTTCTAACTAAGTGCCATGAAAACATGCACAGGCACCAGTGTTTGAAAAAAAGCTCCCCCATAAGACCTCTACTGACAATTGTAATGAAACAGAGTATAGCAGTCCATATATGTACGTACACATATAGCATGTCAATGATCTCGGCGCCTCAAAAAAAAAAAAGTAGGTATACAATTTTTCGATATCTCGTTTAGTTTTCAAGATATGGAATTTTTAAAACTATATTTTCGACTATTTTTTGACATTATAATTTTAATTGATATAGTGGATTGAATCAAGTTTCTCTTTTAGCATTACCTACTCAGAATCAATGTCGTCGACGTTCGCCAGTTCTCCGTGTGTGGGTTACATAAGAAATGCTAGGCATAATGTAGGAGCTGGCAGCTCTAAGGCATTTCGACGGCACCAAATATGTATACCTAATGAATACGTACATATCTATGTCTATCCTCTCGACTCGGGTGCTAAATTCCGCAAGTGTGAGATTTTTGGCTGTGTACACACTTAACAAAACTCACATTCACAGCACGTGTACACTAAAACCAATTTATGCGATTCCGCAACATGCTGCGAGTTTCAATGTGCTGAATGAATAATTTTTTGTCAGCCGAGTGAGCTGAATTCAGTTTGAGGTTTGGGTTTTCATTTTTATTGAACCGTGAATATTGCAAATAATTTCTGTTTGTAATTTTATTAAAAATATATTTATTAAAACTGAAAATGAGATCGATCTGCATATACAGGAATTCCCGGATAAGTACCCCTCGCTTAAGTACCTAACCCGCATAAGTACCTCTATTTCCGTAGAACCAACATTTTAAAAGAATTTTTCATACAAAACTCATCTCTTAAGTGCCTTTCGCTTAAGTACCTTTCCCGCTTAATTGCCTCTTTTAATTTTAACTTTTATTGATATTTACCTGAAAATAATTCATTTAAGTACCTAATTGAATTTGTGTCTTAAATGGTGAACGCATATTATGCTGTTAGCAGTTCCTTAAGTTTCATGCTTAAGAATTAAAAATTTAAAAAGTAATCAAACCAATCTGGTACAATACTGAACCTTACATCACAAACTCTATTGTTGTCTCTGTCAGACTGCCACTTGTCAAAAAACAATTTTGCTGTACGGATTGTCGTCGAGGTTATTATTTTTTCTTATTAAATTTTTCTTTATCGCTCTTTATTTCAATATTTTTATAAATAAATATTTTACCTAATGCGCACTACAATGAAGGATAAAAGTTTTATGCGTACCTACCTGCAATTTATTTCCAACTTCTTTAATTTTTCCTGCTTCAAAAATTTGCTCCTTCATAGAAAACGTGACTTGCTCACAATTAATATTTCTTTATAGGTAACATATTGTAAATTATTTAATAACCGATATATGAATGTAAATATGTTGTACATATTCACATGTGATTCTACATTTTAAGTTTTTGTGAATTGAATTCATAGTTGTATGCACTTCTTCTTCCTTTTTATCAGCGAGGTTATGATCCGAAAATAAGGGATCATAACCCTCCCACTTCGGTGGGCAAAATCGCATCATCACCTCCACGCGGTGCCCGCTGGATAGCTATCTGATAGTGAACTAACGATGAGCGTATGCTGAGTCTGACGATATATGTGCAGCTGAACACTCAGACCTGCATAAGCACATCTGGGTGAACTTCAGCGCGCATATGTCTAACCGGACGAGGCATCTCTTGTTGACCTGATCGGCTGAAATATGCGTCTCAGAAGTCTAGCAAGAGGTCCTCAGAAGGAGGACGTGCGGCGGATGAATTCTCTCGATGGAATCAACGGTGACGTCTACAGACCAGCGGATACCTTACTGGAGCTACTTCAACATATTTGGAGCTGAGGTCTGTAAGGATTTTCAATACTACGTTAGGGTATTGAAAAAGAGATGGTGGCGGATGAACCCTTAATGGGCCAACGGCAGCGCTCATATCCCCGAAGTGGGTTACTGACATCGGTGTATCCGGCCTCTTGTCCTAGGGGTACAAAAAAAAAGGATCTGGCCCTCCAGGTTGGGGGTTGTGCCGTCGGGTTAACTTCCCTACCACGTAAAAAACCTTTGGTTACGAAGCAACCAACAGCCTCGGATACGGATGATCTTACTGTTGACGACCCATGCAAACGTAAAAAGGACAACGATCTTCGTGTCTGCACATGGAATGTTAGGTCCCTCTACAAACCACGTGCAGCCGAACAACTTGCGGAAGCCCTAGAGTGTCTCAAAGTAGACATTACCGCCATCCAAGAAGTGCGATGGGATGGGCCGGGCAAAAGGAGTATGAAAAACTGCGACATCTACTACGGCGATTGCTACAGACAAAAAGGACAGCGTCTATTCGGGTGCGGATTTGTCATTGGAAGCAGACTTAGGCAAGAAGTCTTGAGTTTCCGGCATGTGAACGAGCGCCTCATGACTATGACTAATATGCGTTCACGCCCCTCACGAGGAGAAGGACGACGCGACAAAGGATGACTTCTACCAGCTCTTGGACAAGACGTATGAGCAATGCCCTAGCCACGACGTTAAAATTATCCTAGGCGACTTTAACGCAAAGCTAGGAAGAGAGGAAGTCTTTAGTAGCGTGGTCGGAAAGCACAGCCTGCACGACAACACTTCCGGCAACGGACTCAGGCTAATCGACTTTGCGGCGGGGCGAAACTTTGTTGTAGCTAGTACGCGGTTCCCACGTCTCGATATTCACAAAGGAACATAGCTCTCCTTTGATCGAAAAATCGTCAACCAAATCGATCACATTGCGATCGACGCAAGGCACTCTTCCAGTATTCTGGGTGTCCGGACTTTCCGAGGAGCCAACGTGGACTCGGATCACTACCTAGTTGTAGCCAAGGTACGGATGCGGATATCCAGAACGGAGCGAAATCAACGAAATGTTGTGAGGAAATTTGACGTCGAAAAGCTACAATCGCAAGAGACCGCCAGAATCTTTGCCGATCGTGTTTCTTCTAATCTCAATCTTAGTCCTATGCCGCCAGCAGCAAATGCGGAAGACCAGTGGCAGCGTTGCCAAAAAGCCATCAGAGATGCCGCCTCTGATGTACTGGGTTTCTCTCGCCCACCACAACGAAACCCCTGGTTTGATGAGGAATGCCGGCAAGCACATGCAGCAAAACAAGAGGCGTACAAAGCGGCGCTGCTTAAAAGGACTAGAGCTGCTTACGAGCTCTACGTGCGCAGGTGAAAAGAGGAACATCGACTTCTCAGAAAGAAGAAAAAAGAGCATGAGAAGCGCTCGATCGAGGAGATTGAGAGACTTTATTGCAGAAATAATGTTCGAAAATTTTACCAAAGGGTAAAAAGAACATGCCAGGGTTTCAAAGCCAGAACAGAAGCCTGCAGGGACGAAAATGGCAACATAGTAGAAGAATCGCAGTCGGTGCTGAGGATATGGAAGGAACACTTCTGCAGACTGTTAAACGGCGATGATGATCAATATTCCGCTGTCAGGCAGAATGAGCCATTCAACAGTGACGATGGCAGTCAAAATTCCCGTCAACCCGATCATAATGAAGGGAGGATAGCGATATCTAAACTCAAATCCAACAAAGCTGCTGGAGCCGACGGCCTTGCCGCTGAACTTTTCAAGGCAGGAGGAGATGAGTTGGTAAGGAGCATGCACCAGCTCATCTGTAAAATCTGGTCGGACGAAAGTATGCCCGATGAATGGAACCTCAGCATCGTTTGCCCGATTCTGAAGAAAGGAGACCCTCTGAACTGCGCCAACTACAGAGGTATAAGTCTCCTAAATATCGCATATAAGATCCTGTCTGCCGTACTATGTGAACGCCTAAAACCGATCGTCAACAACCTGATAGGTCCTTATCAGTGCGGTTTCAGGCCTGGAAAGTCCACCATTGACCAAATATTCACACTACGGCAGATCTTGGAAAAAACCCATGAATATAAAATCGATACGCACCACCTTTTCATCGATTTCAAAGTTGCCTATGATAGCGTGTATAGAGACGAGTTATACAGAGCCATGTCTAGTCTTGGCATCCCTGCCAAGCTCGTCCGTTTGTGCAGAATGACGATGGAGAACTCTTGCTGCTCCATCAAAGTCGGTAAGAACATCACCGAACCGTTCGATGTCAGGAAATCTCTTTATCTCTTTAACATAGTACTTGAGAGAATTGTACGAAACTCACAAGCCAACCCCGGAGGTACAATCTTCTTCAAGTCTGTACAACTACTCGCTTATGTCGATGACATTGACATAATCGGAAGAACTCAGCGGGCCGTCAATGGGGCATTTACGAGTATTGAGATCGAGGCAGCAAAGATGGGTCTAGCGGTCAATGAAAGCAAAACAAAATATATGCTGTCTACAAAAAAGGACACGCAACATCGGCGTCTTGGGCAGAACGCCACAATAGACAGATACAATTTTGAGGTAGTAAAGGATTTTGTCTACCTAGGCTCTATGGTCAGCTCCGCAAATGACATGAGTGGAGAGATCACACGGAGAATTACTCTTGCCAATCGTTGTTTCTATGTCTAAAACGGCAATTGAGTAGCAAAGCCCTATCTCGAACTACTAAGGTAACTCTTTATAAGACATTAATCATCCCAGTCCTGCTGTATGGCGCAGAGGCATGGGTTTTGAAAAAACCGGATGAGGATGCCCTTGGTTATTTCGAGAGAAAAGTTCTTCGAGCGATCTTTGGTCCCGTCTGCATAGACGGTGAGTGGAGGAGAAGGTACAATGCCGAACTATACGGCCTGTACAACGACATCGACTTAGCCAGAAGAGTTCACATACAGCGACTAAGATGGCTGTGTCATTTAGAGCGGATGGAGCCCAACCGTCCCGCTAAGAAAGTCTTCGAATCCAACCCGGACGGACGGCGCAGTAGAGGACGACCTCGCGGTAGGTGGCGCAAACAAGTGGAGGGGGACCTCAACCAACTTGGCGTGCGCAACTGGAGGCAGCTGGCTCGTAACCGTGCTGTCTGGAGAGGTTTGTTGGTTGAGGCCCAGGTCCACCCCGGACTGTAACGCCATCTAAGTAAGTAAGTAACCCTCCCACTTCACTGCATATCTACTGATCCGCCTGTGGGGTTCGCCTAGTTGTTCATAGTTCCTAGTTGTATGTACTATGTAACAATACGCTTTTCAATGTGATTTTTTGTTTTTTTTTTTTCAAATGAATAAATATTTATGTTCTTAATTAATCGTGTTTTCTTCATAAAAAAGAAATAAGTGCTTCTGAGCACTTAAGCGGGTTTTTTATAAGTGCCTCGTAGGTTTGGATATTTATGGAGAGGTACTTATCCGGGAATTCCTGTAACGTCATTGTACGGAAACACATTAGACAAGAAAATCGGTATATTAAATTTATTTTAATGAAGTTGTTTTGTGTGGAGAAAATTAAGAATGATCAGAAGATGTATCATAAACTTTCGTGATTTATTTGAAGAAGAAATAGAACAGTAATAGTATAAGCTTCAGCTGTTACCACAGCAAAAAAAAAAAAATAGAATAAAATAAAATAGAACAGTAAATTATCGGCTTGTTTCGTTTTCCAAAGCATCTAAGTATGTTTAGAATTTCTTGGAAAAATTCAACATCTTTTTTCTTATAAAAATGCGCGACAATCTAAAATTATTATTTCTACTTGTTTCCTTTCTGCTTTTGAATTTTGCCACAGGAAATTATAACAAGCGGTTGGACAAGATTGTATGTCGCAGACATCAGTTTCACAGTGCCCCATCTGATGATTCAAATCTGCATTAAAAAAGAGAAAATTAAATACATACATACATGCATAAAAGAACTCTATATTTTTTTTGTCGTCCGCCCATTATTTTAAATTCACGACTTCACCACCGTAACTCACAGCCGAAAACAGGGTGAATAAATTTCTTCAGTTGTGTACAAGAAAACTGTAAAAAAAAAACTCACTCACGCTTGCGGAATAGAAAACAAGGCAGTGTAGATGCTCCAATTCAGTGAAGAAGTAACTACCGTGCTCATTCTTCTGTCGAAAAGGTCAGGGCATTCCCTGCAGTTCCTGCAGAAATTGTTTTGATGTACGTCTATACGCTCCGCATGAACTTCAATGATTATGCCAGAGATGATCTGCGTACTGTTACGACTAAGCCTAACTAACCAAAGACCGTGTTCTCCTCAAATGGTAAGCTAGCCACAACGCCCTGGCATTGGCGCACGTATCCAGATGGATCCATCGTTTGCTGGCATCACTAGTGGCTTCGTATTCGATGAGTTTATTTATAGAACTAATACGAATCTTCACGTACGAGAGGGGCTTTGAGATATGCAACGCCACCCCATTCTAACGAGTTCGTCTGCTCTTTCATTACCCGGTATGCCCATGTGCCCAGGTACCCAGCATAGGGTCACCCAGTATTCCCGCACTTGCGAGTGGAAACAGAGAAATGGGGAAACTGCTTCAAAAATGGAGAAACGTGTATTGAAAGATTATTTTCTAAATCACAAAAGGCCCGTTCGCGTGCTTTTTGCACTAAAATTAGTAGATTGTCGAATTTCAAAGAGTGGGGGTAACATTTTTTCAGGAGGTAAAGTTACGAAAAAGTAACCGAACCACAAAAGTTGTCTACTTTTTATACTTACTTACTTACTTAGGTGGCGCTACAGTTCGGGGTGAACCTGGGCCTCAACCAACAAGCCTCTCCATTTAGCTCGGTCTTTAGCTAGTTGCCTCCAGTTGCGCACTCCAAGTTGGTCGAGGTCCCCTTGAACTTGTGCGCGCCACCTACGGCGATGATTCCCTCTACTGCGTCGTCCCTCGGGGTTAGATTCGAAGACTCTGCGGGCCGGAGCGTTGGTGGCCATTCGCTCTACATGTCCTAGCCATCTCAGACGTCCAATACGCAGTTTTTTGACTAGGTCGATGTCGCTGTACAGCTCGTATAGTTCGTGATTGAATCTTCTCCTCCAAAACCCGTCAACGCGAACGGGACCGAAAATCTTACGAAGAATTTTTCTTTCGAAGCGACCAAGGATATCTTCATCCTCTTTTAATAAAGTCCATGTTTCAGCGTCGTAAAGCAGGACTGTGATGATCAAGGTCTTATATAGAGTCTCCTTAGTTGTTCGAGATAGGGCTTTACTGTTGAATTGCCTTATAAGCCCAAAAACAGCGATTGGCAAGAGTTATTCTTCGATTGATTTCTGCACTGATTTTGTTAGTAGAATTTATAGCAGAGCCAAGGTAGACAAAGTCCCTTACTACCTCGAAGTTATAGCTGCCCACGGTGACGTTTTGTCCAATTCGTCGGTGTTGGTTTTCCCTTCTAGTTGACAGCATATACTTGGTTTTGCCCTCCTTTATCGCCAAACCCATTTTGGCCGCTTCTGCCTCAATGCTTGCAAAAGCACCGGTGATAGCCCGCTGAGTTCTTCCGATAATGTCTATATCGTCTGCGTATGCAAGCAGTTGTACAGACTTGTAATAGATTGTGCCTCCGGTGTTGGCTTGTGAGTTCCGCACAATCCGTTCAAGTACAATATTGAAGAAGTCACATGACAGCGCGTCACCTTGTCTAAAGCCTTTTTTGACATCAAAGGTCTCGGTGAGGTCATTACCGACCTTGATGGAGCAGCGAGCGTTCTCCATCGTCAGCCTGCACAGACGGACAAGTTTGGCAGGGATGTCAAAACTAGACATGGCTCTATAAAGCTCTTCTCTATAGATGCTGTCATAGGCGGCCTTGAAATCGATAAAGAGGTGATGAGTATCGATTTGGAATTCTTGGGTTTTCTCCAGGATCTGCCGAAGTGTGAAGATTTGATCGATGGTGGACTTTCCTGGCCTGAAACCGCACTGATAGGGTCCAATCAGGCTGTTGATAAAAGGTTTCAGGCGTTCACACAATATCGCAGAAAAGATCTTGTATGCGATGTTGAGGAGACTGATGCCTCTATAATTGGCGCAGTTGAGGGGGTCTCCTTTCTTGTGGATCGGGCAAACGATGCTGAGATTCCATTCATCAGGCATACACTCGTCTGACCAAATCTTAGAGATGAGTTGGTGTATGCACTCTACCAATTCATCCCCAGCTGCCTTGAAAAGTTCGGCCGGTAAGCCGTCAGGTCCAGCAGCCTTGTTCGATTTTAGCTTGGATATTGCTATCCTCACTTCGTTTTGGTCAGGTGGATGGAAATTTTGACTATCATCGTCTATGTTGAATGGTTCATTCTGCCTGACAGCGGGATGTTGGTCTTCGTCGCCGTTATACAGTCTGCAGAAGTAGTTTTTCCATATTCTCAGCACCGACTGTGATTCTACTACGAGGTTTCCATTTTCATCTCTACAGGTTTCTGTACGGGTATTACTTCTCTGACACGTTCTTTTTACCTTTTGGTAAAACTTCCGTACATTGTTCCTGGAGTATAGACTCTCGATATTCTCAAACGCGCGCTTCTCATGCTCTTTCTTCTTCTTTTGGAGAAGCCGATGTTCTTCCCGTCTCTTTTGCTCGTAGAGCTCACGAGCAGCTCTCGTCTTCCTTTGCAGCGCCGCTTTGTATGCCCCTTGTTTTGCTGCATGCACTCGCCGGCATTCTTCGTCAAACCAGGGGTTTCGCGGTGGTGGGCGAGCGAGACCCAGCACATCAGTCGCGGCGTTTCTGATGGCATGTTGGCAGCGTTGCCACTGGTCTTCGGTACTTGATGCTGGCGGCAAAGGGGTGATTGAGAGATTTCGGGATACGCGTTCAGCGAAGAGTCTGGCGGTCTCTTGCGATTGTAGCTTTTCGACGTTAAATTTTCTCACAGTAATTCTTCTTTGTTGCTCAGATTGGAATATCCGCATTCGTACCTTGGCTACAACAAGATAATGATCCGAGTCTATGTTGGCCGCTCGGAAGGTCCGGACATCCAGAATACTGGAGGCATGCCTTGCGTCGATCGCAATATGATCAATTTGGTTGATCGTTACATGATCATTGGACCGCCATGTCTGCTTATGAATATCGAGATGAGGAAACCATGTGCTTGCTATGGTGACATTTCGCTCCACAGCGAAATCAATTAGCCTTAGTCCGTTATCAGACGTGGTTGTCGTGTATGCTATGCTTACCGACTGCCCTACCAAAGACGTCCTCCTTTCCTATTTTGGCGTTAAAATCGCCCAATACGATTTTAACGTCGTATTTTACTATTTTTCGTATTTCGTCGTATTTTATTTTTATACGTCAAACCGCAAATCCATTGGTGCACAAAAGAAATAAAGACAGCGACTTGACAGATTTTACAAGCCAGCCCAAAGAAATTTCTTGCACTCAAATTCGCAGCATGGGGACATTTCTTACTCTCTCGAGAGCGCTCTCTTCTGTACTCGAACAGGTTTTCGTAAAAATTCGCTGTTTTGGGAGGGTACGCGAACGGACCTAAACCCTTATAGGGACATTCCACGTCAAATAGCCGAGGTTATACATATGTGGAGCTTTGAACGACCCTCCTCTGATTTGGCTCAAAATCGGTAGAATTATTCACTGAAGTGGTACGAATCATAGGACAAAACAGCAGAACTTCAAAAATTAGAAAAAAAAAAATAAAGTTTCAATGTTGTTTTCTATATTTAAAAAAAATTGCTACTTTGGCCCAGCTCAATAGAATTTAGTTAAATATACCTTGTTGAATTCAGGAAAACGTGAGCTTTCAAGGTTTCGACATACATTTAATTTTCAAGGGCGAAGGATATTCTAGAATGCCCTTTTTATTTTTTTAATAACTCAAAAAATTGTATTTTATTTCTTTAATTTTTTTATATATGGATATTATAGATACTCGTAGACTTGTTCTCTATTCTTAGTTAAAATTTCAAGTACGGATCCCTTTGGGTTCGGCTAAAATCATTTTATACGCGGGTAAATAAAAAAAACTAAATGTGCTTGATTTTACTTCACCGAAAATGTAGAAAATTGAACTTTTTTTTTACTTCGTCCATAGATTAGCTTATGCTGAGCACGAATCTGCAATTTTTTTCGGTGCTCTCATACCGGAGAACCGTAAGTTTAAAAAGAACCATATAAAATGGTAACAGAATTTCAGGAATGGAGCACCCAAATTCTTAAATTATTCGTTTGCTGCAAAGATAAAGAATTAAGTTAAAAAATAAAAAAAGTTTAATCAAAATCGGACTACAAATAAAAACGAAAGTTATAGTAAAAGTAAATATATCAAATGTCGATCGTATTCTCAAAATGCGAGAAAGCATAAGTGTTGTGCAGTACACCCCAGCTTCTCAGGGAGGAGCAGCTTCAGGTCATCAGAGGCAGCTGTGCTATGATATACGAGCATATAAGTTGATTTGGCCTACGTTTTTGTCGTCGCATTCCCCACATCCATAGTCACAGCCGCCTCTCGGGCTTCTACAGTCGTTTTAGGAGCTTGAGAGTAACTTCTCCGGCCTCATAAAATAATTTCATCTGCTTTTCCTTTAGCAATCATCAATTATAACGATGAATCCTTTGGTGCCATTCTAAGTTTCTTCCTCCACTACTACCTTCCAGCCCTTCATATCAAATGAAGGGTACTAGACTTTGAGGAAGCCGACGATTTCCTCTTCAGCACATTGACTCCGTGATACCACTTTGTTCTGCCGAAGGCTCCCTTGCATGCCGTCAATAACTGCTCTGGCCAGAGTCTTTTCAATTAGTTGACCGTACTCGAGTGACTGCTTGGCTACCCGAAGTTCACTACACCAAGCTGCAGTGAACCCCAGATCGCCTCGCTGAACTTCTTGCAAGTTTTCGCCTCGGGCCTTTTTGGGATCTTACCCTTTTGGATGCAAAGTCCACCTCTTTGGTCTTAGCCGCCTTATGTGCTCCTCCGAGACACCCTTTGTTTTTACCGGCTACGCACCACTGGAACTTGCCTTAGTGACATGGAACTTCATGGTCGCTTTGGCTCTCTCCTTATTGGGACTTTGCCTCCCACTATGACATGCCATAGCATTGGCATCATCCATGTGTTTGGTTTCGGTCGCTCTCGGTTTAGACGCATGCTTTGATAGAGCTATTACAGCCCACACCAAGGAGCTTCTTTCTTTATCAGAGAGAGAATAAGGGTCTTAAGCCACCATGATAAATTTGATGAACATCGCTTTTTAGTACAACCGCATTTTCATCTGTCCTAGATGGATCCGCAAAATTGTTCCTCCATTTCCTTCGAGATCTCCTTATCAAAGGTGCTGGCGGTCGGTATTGACTGCAGCTCCTTCAGTTCGGGTGCGCTCCCAGGTAATGCGTCAGCGTCGGCGTTATTGTTTTGTTTTTTTGTTTTTCCTTTCGTTTTTTCGATCAATTTTGAATCCCACGAGTAGAGCCGGACAAATTTGTTACACTCCGACAGCGTCGTCATATCGGGGCTCCGACCCTTAAAACAAAAAGATCCAAATGACTTGGAAATGGATCTTGGAAACCAAAGAAACGAAACGGAAATTTTCCAAATGCGAGGCAAGTGTTTTCGGAATAAGTCCTGTTGCAGACATTACCATACATGTTTCTTAGTTCCGGTGATAGATCAACATATTTTCCAATTTTCGCAGGCTTTTTAAACAGAACAATATCTGGGCGATTTGCTCCAATTTTTATATCAGTTATCATTGGACGATCCAGATACAGCTTATATTCTGCATCCTCTAGTACAGGTGCTGATACGTACTTGTAGTATGGGGTATTTTCTACCCATAAGCTGGTTCTACGGGCAAGGGAGAGGTGAACTATTGTTGCTACCATATTATGAATTCAGCTTGGACAGAACAATCGTCTGCTTCACAGGCATTGTTGCATCGCCTTGGGATACTCTTCCTCAGTATGAACTTCCGGTAGTTTTGGTAGCGATAACTTCGTCCTGCATTCTGTTTCTATTTCTATTTCGGCGAGGCTATGTTCCGAAAACAAGGGATCCGTCTGCGGGGTTCGCCTATTTGACCTCAGAAAATATCAGCAGGCCTCCCGATTTTGAGTCACTCGATTACTGAAGCCAATGAAATGCCGATGTTGTCGCATCTGTGTGATCCAGGCGTTTATAGGCCTGCCTCTCCTACCTCGAAACTTCGTTTTGTATTGCTATGATAAAACCTTCTGTCACTGCAAATGTAGGCCTCTGTTTAGCCATAAGTTTGAAAGCACTTGGTCTATGTGCCGTTTCTGGATTTGGAGATGGGGGTGAACGCCATGAATCCTCTTAACATTCCATGATTCCAGCAGTTCTTCTTCAGTAAGCACGTTAGGTGGCATTTCGTTGATCCTTGATCTCAAACTTAGTGGTGTTAAATTTTTATCGGCCAGCCTCCTTCACTTTTCGGTAGAATCATTTTTTTGATGGAGCTTTTCGGGTGGTGGTACCTGTATTTGGTCATTCGGGTACGCACACATCGACTGATGTTATCTAGGTCGGTGTTTGACCATTTTACTACACCAAAAGAATGTATGAAAATCGGTATTAATGGCCTTGATTTTATTACCAGCGTTTAAGTTCGATAATTTAATCTTCCTCATCCGCTGCTTGAATTGACATTTAAGATTTTCTTTTATGTCTCTTTCACGCAATCCTTTCAGCTGCAGAAATCCCAGATATTTATAACTATCGCCATCGCTGAGGTTGGAGATAATTGTGATACATCGATTGGACATTCTTCGTCAGTATTTAATATCTGATCTTTCTGCAGATTAATAATCTTGCAGTTGTTCACTCTGAAGCTCATGCAAATATCATCGCTGGATTGTTTAATAATTTTGAGCATTCCATAATTTTTTTTCTCTGGTGTTTGTGTACATTTTAATGCCACGTAGATGACACACTCTCAGCCTTAATTTCGAAAGATAGTTCAGTTTCCGAAGCAACTTGCTAAGCGGGTTAAGTGCGAGGCAAAACCAGAGGGGACTAAAAGGTCCGCCTTCTAATATTCCACTTGTTATCATTACCTTTCGACTACTCTCGACACTTTCCGTTCAGGTGCAGTTTGACATTCCATTTTTCCATAGCAGCTTTGAAAAAGTTTATGGTATTGTTTCTTCTTCTTCCTTTTTCAGCGAGGTTATGATCCGAAAACAAGGGATAACAACCTCCTCACTTCACCGCATTTCTACTGATCCGCCTGTGGGGTTCGCCTATTTGACCTCAGGAAATATCGGCCGACTTTGGATCACGTGGTTACTGAGGCCAATGAAATATCGATGTCGTCGCATTTGTGTGATCCAGAGAGTTTATGGTATTGCTATCTATTTTATATGCCAGAAGAACTTCAAAGAGGTAGCGGTAAGGCATACTATCGAAAGGCTTTTTATAGTCAATGATGGCCATGCTTTTGCATTGCAATGCTTGATGAACAATGACTGAATCTATAATAACTTTTTCCTTGCATCCCTGATAGGTCCTAGCACATCCTTTCTGCTCATACGTTATAATGTTGTTTTTACGTGCTTGACTCGGTTGGTAATTATTTTCGAAAACAATTTGTATAGTGTCGATAGCCAGCTGATCGGGCTGTGATCAGGTGGGCCAGATGAATTAACCTTTGGGCAATAAGAGTTCCTTGCATAAGAAAATCAGCACAACTTCAGGATTTATTAATGATTAAGAAAGGCAATGTGCTATATGTACATGAAGAATAGTGAACCTGTTAATCCCGATGTTTTGCATTTTATCTGAGCCTGCTGATTTCCACTTGCTGTTATCCCTGATGACTTCACCTACTTCTTCTTTGGTTACTTCCCTCAATCGCACCTTTGGGAGGGTTGAGTTCAGCACATTCCACTGAGCTTCTCGGTTGTGAGTCTGGTATTTTCCCCAGACACTCTTCCAAAAATCTGTTATATCTTCCATTGCGGGATGTTAGCGGTCACGCTTGGACAATGTTTTGATAGGTTGCTCGGGTTATATTGGAAAACAAAATTCTCCGAGTGCCGTTTTCTAGACGCCTTGTACCTTCTCAATAAATCCATTTTACATAGGCTGCTAGCTGTTGCAACTCCCTATCCCTAAACATAGTTATCAAGCCATATAACCAAAAAACATCCAAGCCAGAGAACGGGTCAACAACCAGTAGACAGTAGAGCAATGTAGCACAGCGAATTATAGAGGCTACGAGACCTACAAGGGGATACAGGACATAGTCGTAACTACTTATAGATGGATACACGTCCTCTTCTAATCACATCTCAAATTCACACATATTTACATTATACATATATACAAGTAAATAACGTCTGGAAAATTCCTCATTTTCATTTTGAGTTGTTTCAGCAAACACTTGTTAAGCCCGAGTGCTTCAACGAGATATCATTTCGTTGGCGAATAATTGCTTACGAACCACTTAACTTCAAGTCATCGCTCTAGATATCTCTATCAAGTAAAAACTTCTTGAGTTTGTGTATTAAAAAATGTTTTTATTTAACGGATAAATAACATTTAAGAGGAGTTTGCATTAGGGCCGCGACGACGTCCGAATTCGTGAACGACGTTGACGAAACGTTTGTTGTACTGCATCCTCTTCTTGGCGCGTCCGGTCTTCTTCTTTTTCTTTTCTTGCTTCTCGACCTTTGGAGTCTGGCCCTTGACTTTACCAGCACGAGCTAACGAACCGTGAACCTTACCACCAAGGAGTGGTACTGTAACGTCCAACTCCAAGGACGATAGGCTGCTCACGCAGGCATCGTTCTCCAGAGGGTTTCCCTCGCAGTTGAGGACGAACTCCTCAGTGAGTCCTTTCAGCTGGATGAATTGAGCCTGGAATTAAGGAAAATGTTTTACAGCGGGACTTGGTTTTGTGGTTGGAATGGATGGGAAACGGCGACTTACCTTAATAGAAGCAATTGTATCATTTTGAGAGACCTCCAAGGTTTCAACACTGTCCAAACCGCGTACGAAGAGTTGCATGTTGTCTACTTTTGTGCGAAATTCTGTAAATGGAGGCAGCGTGTCTCGATTTAAACACGAGCAGAAAGTTTATGTCTATTTTGCGAGCCGTGTAACACTATTTATACCACCAATGAGTGATCATGCTACGACAGTACTTAATTACATATGTTAATTACAATTTAAGTTAATTATGAAATAATTTAAAACGAAGAATGTCTCACCTTGTCACTCGTATGAGGATTTAGGGAAAAAGAAAGATGGCGATACTTCCTTCTTCTCACTCTTACTTACTTAATCTGCATAATGGTTCAGGTCCAGTGAAGGGTTCCACCCCCTTTTTCTTGCCAGCGAGTCTGTTGCTTCGGTACTCTCTTTCCCGACCCTTATTCTGATTAATTCATTAAGGCTGTGTAGGTATTCCCACTTAAGTTTCGTCTTAATGACAAGGGAGTCAGGTACTCTAATAGCTACTTGGTATGTCCCAATTCCTGTATCTTCTTTAATGAGTTATTCGTGTTATAATATTGTAATTACCTTATGTTAGAACTTGGTCAAATTGCTTATGCTTATTGATGTATAAGTGATTCGTCACTTC
Organism: Brachypalpus laphriformis; assembly: GCA_945910035.1. Taxonomy (NCBI): domain Eukaryota; kingdom Metazoa; phylum Arthropoda; class Insecta; order Diptera; family Syrphidae; genus Brachypalpus; species Brachypalpus laphriformis. The sequence goes on from OX246754.1 coordinate 168,563,956, forward strand.
TTCTCGGTTTTTTTGGTCACTTTGATTGTTAAATGAAACACATTTTTTTCATATGTCTCCCAGCGTTTCGACAGGGGCTGCTGCCTTCTTTAGGGGATCTTTATTTCGTGTTATAAAGATCTCTGAATACTCTGAACACTTGTTACACAATTAGTTCATCAGCAATACCATTTGTAAAATTTTTAAAAAAAATTCCTCTGTTAATAGTAAGAAAGGAATTACATTTTCGTTTAAACAAAATTCAGTCTTCATCCGGTTTGCAAAAAGAATCCACATTTACCCCAACTGATCCTACCAGTTACATACATACATATGTACATACATTTTCAATGGCCCGCTAATCCTTCATGAGGGTCGCGGGGGTAGGATGCTCAGGTGGACTCTCCATCCTTCTCGATCCTCCGCCATTGACTCCAATTCATCAGGCGGAATCCCTAGGCGGCTCCAGGAGAGATGTCGGACTTGGTCCAACCATCTATTTCTAGGCCTTCCGCGGAGTCGCCTACCTGATGGCACGGCCTAGAAATAGATGGTTGGAATGCTACCATCGTGGAAGCATAACTCGTTCCGTTCGGAGAAGTAGCTGCTCAACATTGAGTGCCTCGCGTACTCTGGTGTTGCGCACTCGATCCCTACGAGTGATTCCAACAACACCGCGAAGGAACCTTATTTCGGCAGCTTGTATCCGCGATCTTATTCTTTCGGTCACTACCCAAATTTCATGACCATAGGTGAGAGTTGGAACATACACCGAGTTAAAAACCGATAGCTTAGCTTGAGCACTAAGTTCGGCCTTCCTTATAACAGATTGGCCAAGCTCTCTCAAAATTGATCAAGCCTGACCAATTCTACAGGATAACTCGGAATTGCTCCTCCCGTCACTCGTGAATAAGACCCGAGGTACTTAAACTCATCCACCTGCTTCAGCGGGACTCCACTAACATGCAGAGTGCATTGAATGGGTTTTTTGGATACGGCCATTACTTCCGATTTGTTCACGTTGATCTTCATTCTAGCATCATCACAAACGGTTACAAACCTTTCGAATGCGTGCTGAAGTTCGGTTTGACCTAAGGATGACCAAACCATCCGCAAAGAGCAGATGACTAATCCTTAGGTCTCCCACTTTGAAACATTCCTCGCCACGGCTGCGATGCAACATCCAATCCATATATACAATGAAGAGGAGAGGTGACAAAACGCACCCTTGGCGGAGTCCAACGCCCACAGTAAAAGGTATTGATTTAACACCGTTTATACGAACACAGCTTCTACAGATTGTATATATAGACTGAATCGCCCTTAACAGGGAACCATCAATCCGTTACGCCTGCAGAACACTCCAGAGTTTGCCTCGAGGAACCCTATCATATGATTTTTCCAAATCCACAAAACAAGTGTAGATAGGTTTGGCATACTCCCAGGCCTTCTCAAGAACCATTCTGAGAGTGAACAACTGGTCGGCTGTGCTTCTACCAGGACGAAAACCACACTGCTCATCCCCAAACTGTCCTCAACCACAGCTCTGGAACGCGTTTCTAGCACCTTAGCGAATACTTTCCCAGGGAGACTTAAAAGGGATATACCCCTATAGTTGGCGCAATCTCTTTTGTCTCCTTTTTTAAATAGAGGAACTATCACCCCCATTTGCCAATCACCAGGTGTTTCACCGCATTCCCAGGTCACTTTAATGACACGCGAGAGCCATTGCACTCCCTCTTTACCTAAAGCCTTGAGCATTTCTGGCCGAGTTTCATCCACACCTGCAGATTTGCCAACTTTTAGCGCTTTGATCGCCAAAGTTACTTCCTCTACCGTAGGACTACTTTCCGCCCTACTCCCGACAATCGGTCTGTCATCTTCGGAGCAATTCTGAAAAGTGCTCGCACCATCTGCGTAAGATGTCCTCCTCATTGGAAAGAAGTGTACCGTCTTTGGATTTGACTCCTTCACCGATATTTAACTTTTTTCCTCTGAGTCGGCAGACGGTCTGCCAGAACATCTTATTTGCAGATCTGTGGTCACGTTCCAATTTCTCGCCAAACTCCTTCCAAGACTGTTCCTTCGCTGTTTTCACAGCTAATTTGCAAGTTTTTCGCGCCTCAGTGCACGGATTTCGGGAATCGGAGTTCCCCAAGTGAATCCATACCTTAAAGGCTCTCTTCTTCTCTCTAATGGCTTCTGGAACTCCAGGCGTTTTAAACCAAGCAGTTCTTTTCTCACCACCAGCCGCTTCACTCCACAAACATCTCCCGCAGAGGCAATAACCGCTGTTGAAAACAATTGCCATTCTTCCTCTACATTTGATGGAACAGTTGGAATTCGTTTAAACCTCTCAGATATTTGCCGCGCAAATGTCTCCCGTATCTCATCGTCCTGTAATCTCTCCCATCGTATGGGTGTAACCGTCCTTGGTTTACGCTTTGGTAGGGGAGGCACTCTCTCGCTAAGATACAATTTGCACAGCACTAAGTGATGATCAGTTGACAGTTCGGCCCCTCTCAATACGCGAACATCACAAACCATTCTCTTCAGACACGATGGTACCACAAAGAAATCGATCAGCGACTTCTGCTGAAGACTCTGACGGTTCCACGTGTATTTGTGAATGTCTTTGTGTGGAAAGTAAGTGTTCATGATGGATAAGCCATTTTCATAACAAAAATCCAACAACCTCTCCATTCGCGTTTCGATCAGGATCACGGTTCCTCCCAATCACACTCCCCCATGTCATAACATCTACACCCACATGAGCATTGAAGTCACCCATCAGGACAAAAGAATCCATATCTGCAACCTTTCCAAGGGCAGCATCAACTTCATCTAAGAAAGCTGCGTACTCTAACTGAAGGTTCGGTCCATACACCTGCACCAATGCCAGAGTTGATCTCTCAACTTTGAGCTTTAAGATCGCAACTCTCCCTCCTAATGGTATCCACTCCAATACTCTGTCTGTCAACCTGGGACTTGTGAGTATCCCCACTCCCGCCCGAGCAGATATTGAGGGTGCGACCCCTGACAGGAAGAGCTTCCACCCATCCGAAAGGTCCACAGTTTTAGAACCTCTCTGATTTGTTGAAGAGACGCCAACTATATCTAGTCGAGTTTTAACAGGCTCCCCAACAAGCTCCAGATCCTTCCCTGTAAGCGATGAGACGTTCCATGTGCCTATCCTAAGTCGATGCCGTTGTCGAAACTCAGAGAGTCCATCTGTGCCCCTATCGGTGCAAAGCGCGCTCACCCCTTGACCCCCGTAATGGTTCGCGAGACCATTGACAGGAAGCTCGTAGCCATTTCGGGTTTGACCCGGCTGGCTGCCGAGCGGGACAAGCCGACCACCAGACGCTCGCATACTGACACCCTTCAGGCCTGGCTCCAAAGGATGCCCGGGTTTACAGAACCTTCCAACTTTGACCGTTTAGTTTTGCCCTGACTTCAGCTTCCGATAGCACATGTTTATCCCAATGGGTTCGCCTTATCGCCTTTATTGGGCATACTCCGACGAGATGGAAGACGTCTTCTAAGACATGTAGCTTGCATAGTGAGCATTCAGAATTTCGATAGGCTCTATATGGCATGTAATTCAAACATAGGAGCTCTTGTTGAAATTGAATTGTTGAAATAACTTCCACACTGTTTTGGTCTTGGAGGTAATTGAATTCCCCTAAGTCATATTAAAGAGTTCGATATATGAATCTGTTTTGACTCTCTTTGGTTTTTACTTTAAATGCATCACGGGTAGACAGGTCGATCTATATCAACAGTTCCTGTAGTGCCTTTCTAAAAGATGTATGATTGTGATCCGCTAGTTGGATATCATGAATGCCGCAGAGCCTGGACTATTCGAGGACAAATCGTTGCTCATGAAGCATGGTTTATTATGTGCATTGCAACCAAATTCGGAAGCCTCTGACTCGAGAGTGACATTGCTTTTAAAATATAATGAAAGTGCAGCTTTACTGTGAAGATTTAAAAAGGGGATAGTCCTGTTTCCAGGTGAAGCATATACGTTGGCGTATTTTCCGGTAGCCTGAAGATTTTTTTGATAAACTATCTTAGCAGCTTTTCAACTTCTTCAAACTGAAAGATACCCCATACTTGAGCGCCATAGCACATGATGGACCTAACCACTGCCTCATAGATTTTATACTTTGTACTAAGCGGAACGTTATTTTTGGAAATTATGCCCTTCCAATTGCAGTTTACTGCCTTTTTCCTTCTATGAGTTTTTCCTCAAGGTGCTTTTTAAAATCCACTCGCGGTGTTAAAATGACTCCAAGGTACTTATATTCCTTTACGTTCTCAAGTTCTTCGTTTTGGTAAAACCATTTTTCGTCCCTAGCGCAGCGACCGGTTCCGTTTCGGAAAGCCAATATTTTGGACTTGCCTGTGTTCAGTTTTAGGTTCCAAAGGTTAGAATATTTCTCTAGCTTGTTGATCATCATTTGCATCATGGATGGAGTTTCCAACAGGCGGACGATGTCATCAGCATATAAGAGGACCTTTATTTTCATTCCAGCGAACTCGATTCCTCCAGGTAAAGATGTTGGCAAATCGTCCGTAAATAGTGCGAAAAGAAGAGGACTCATGAGACAACCCTGCTTAACACCCATATAGGGCTCAAACCAGTTTGAAACATTGCTTTCGTCCCATACCGCAGTCATATTCTTCTTGTCCAGACTTTCGATAATTTTGAGCACTTTTGTTGACACTCCAAGATTGCTTAATTTATAGAAAAGCGCTTTTCTATCAACAGAATCAAATGTCGCTTGGAAGTCCACAAAAAACGCGTGCAATTTTTTTCCATTATTCAGGTAAGACCTAGCTAAGGTTGTTAACGTGAAAATATTGTCTACTGTCGAGTAGCCTTTCCCGAGTTGGAACTCACTAAACAGGTCATTTGACTGAACCCATTCTGTCAACTGTTCTAGGATTATACCCGTAAATATTTTCATCACGGAGTTTAGGAAGGATAGGCCTCTGTAGTTACAAGGATCGCTGGCATCTCTTTTTTTAAATAAAGGGAAAAGGATATTCCTCCTGAAGCTGGATAGCACTTCGCTCGAGTTGAAAATATAGTTGAACGCCACTGATAGTTTCTCCATAAACTAGTTGGACGCGTACTGGAATACATATCTATGATGGCATTTTTCGTATGGAGTTGTCCGAAGACACCTTCGTAGTCGGGTACGCAGATGACATCGGTGCGGTGATTACCGCAAGGGACATCGAAAAGGCTCAGTTGAAACTAAATCAGGTAATGAGACGAGTACTCGCCTGGATGGAAGTCCATGGCCTTAGTCTGGCCGCGAAAAAAACAGAAATAGTCTTTCTTACTAGGAGACGGATCCCGACAATTGCTGAATTTCGAGTAGGCGCAGAAGTGATAATCAGCAAACCGGCAGTAAAGTATTTAGGAATCGCCTTGGACTCTAAACTTTCTTTCTGGCAACAGATTTAGTCCGCATCTGAGAGAGCTACAAAGGTTACGTCGTAACTGAGTAAGCTCATGGCAAATATCGTAGGCCGAACAATAAGTAGGCAACGACTCCTCATGTCCATCCTCCATGCCATTCTTCTGTATGGATGTGAGTTCTGGGCGGATGCACTTAGACAGGAGAAGTACAGAAAACAAATTGCCGCAGTACAAAGACGAGGAGCCCTGCGAGTTCCAAGCTCCTATCGCACAGTGTCGGAACCCGTCGTCCTCGTAGTTGCGTCTGTAGCAGATGGACAGAGCAGAGGAGCAGACCAGAGTCGGAAATAGGCTATTTCTCACTGAAAAATACTATAAGTAAGATAACCATCGCACATAGGGGTATTTGCCTCGAAAAACCGCTCAAAAATCAATGTTTCAAAATGTAGAGTTGAGAATTATTTTTTTTTTCCTAGCTGTAGGTTAATACCCATGAAACAATGACGCAAAATTATAGTCATCTGATTTTAAAGAATGTTAGTAGCCACTAATTATCATCTCTTTAACTTTAAAGCCGGTACTTAACTTTGAATTGAATTATAAAAAAAATTTAACCTACCTACAACTAGTATCGACCCAAACCCAAAAATTTAAAGTTTGAGAACAAAAACACAGTTTAGGGACCAATGTCGTATATGAATTTCAGCCGTTGGTTGGCTGAAATTTGGATTTGAAAAAGTGAAAAAGAATGGCGGATGACAGATGGTTAAAAGACCACTCTAAAAGTTAAAAGGTGCTTTTGGTGCTTTTAAAGTTAGCGCGAGGTGATACGTATAAAGTGGGTTTTATGTGGACTATAAATAGGAAAACACTAATATTGACTTTGTTTCGTGCTAGAATCCTTTTAAAGTGTACTTTTTGCGACTATAATTTTGCGCCAATGTATCGTTATTTGTTTTTATTTTTATGCATAGACTTCGATCGATCGTAAGCTTGCATTGTGAATCTGTTGATTTGTCTGAAGAATCTCTCTGCTAAATAATTAAGTTTTAATTTTGTTTTATATTGTGTACAAAGTTTTTTGTTGTGGAGGAATTAGCTGCGGGTGTGTACTTTATTATGAATCTACTTTTATGATTATTGGAGCTCCAATTTAATAGATATTGGATTTATTGAATGCAAATTGCATTTTTCTTTAAATGGATCTTTCGTTATATAATTCGATGTCAAGAAGCAGTAGCAAACAAAATTGCTGCCCATAACTGCCTCTCTAGATTTTATCATCCCTGATGTGTATCTAGTTTAAGGAAAATTCAAAAATTGGTTATCATAAAAATAAATTCTTTTGCTTGAAGGATCGTATGGCTTGTGCATTCTAACTAAAAGACAGTTATATGATGTTATGAATGAGTATGAAGAGAATGATTTTGAAGCTTAACTGGATCACCTTCAGAGCTATTTGCTTAATAAAGCGTCTTGCACAGAGGAAAAACTTAAAGATTTGAAGCTAAAAATTGCACGTTCAAGGTATTAAACCTAACCTAAGCTGAACTCTATTTGTACTGGTAGTTTCAACTTACGCAACAGCTAATTTAAGGTCCAGTGCCTAGATTCTCGCAACCACTCATGTTGTGTGCATTATGTATTTAACGCGAATAGAGGGACCTGCACTTAAGTGCCGTATCCGAAGGGCAATTTGGTTTGAGAAGCTTTTTCGAGACAACAATACTCTCGGATGTTTGTCGGACATTAACGAGGGGTGGGACCGTGAAAAAACTTTTTGGTTTTTTCTAGGATTCGAAGTTGGAACCTCACGCGCAGTGATCCGACACACTATCTACTTACGTCACGGTACCCATCGAGTTTTTACAATGGTCGGTGGCAAAGTGTGTAATGCAGCAACTACATAAAAGGAGTTTTCTAGGACGGAATGCAACATTGATGGTCTTAACAGGTTTAAAAAGCATTATTAGCAGTTAGAAATAATAAATAATTCTGTTTTTCATACTATCTGTAGGTTACGTTTAAGCTCGCATCCTCTAATAACAAGTTTAAAACCCCTGCCTGTTAAAAAAACTAAACAGATTACAGATGAAGCTCCAGAAATGCTGATTTCCGGGATTCCTGACTCATCATCTTTTGACGAGACTACAATATCCAATAAAGGTGAAGATGAAAAAACAGATGAGAAAAGTACTGATGAATTAATAAAATAAGATCTAAATATATCAAAGATACTTTATTTCAGGATTCATTTTATTTATGATTAAAGAAAGTTGGTGGTTGACACTTGCATAGAATTCATCGAGGGTCGAAACTTTTTGTGACATGGTGTTTAGTTCCTAATATCTTTTTTATCGGCGTAATGGACAGATAGACACTTTTTGATTGACGCCCAGTCCACATCAAATCGATTGTATGATATGAGGGCCGTATCGGCGTATCCCCTAATTTTTTGCCTTATGCTTTGGAGTGTGGATCTATAAATTGGTTTATTACGGACTACTTCATAGTCTCTATGAATATTTTTTCCACAGTATGTACCCAGAAAAGATATTGTACTTGATTGCCGTCAAAAGCCTGCTTATTTCTTTGAGGTCCTGTTCGGTAAGTATAGTTACAGGATTATTTGGACTTTGGATTAATCTGAGATCTAGTTTTTTACAAGATCGATTTGAGCATTCATTGCTCCAGTTAACTGGCGAATCGCATCTTGTATGTCTTTCATTTTACTAATTTTATTAGATTTATATCTTTTACTTTTAAACAACTTTATTTATAATGACGTAATTGCCTGCTTATTAGTTTTAGTTCTATTAACTTTCAAGTAACGATTTTTTCTTTCTTTTTTTATATGTTTTTACGATTTTATAGTAGTGTAAATTGTACTCACATGAGTATAGTTGTAGTCTTCATCATGGTTATCTCGTTCGGCAGTATTCAGCGATGTCCTCGGATGATCCGTATTACTCCTCTTTGTCTTAGTTAGGCCTACTATTGGTACGGAGTCATTCACGCACTTATTTCTTACACTGTCTTGTGAAAAATCCTATATTATCTTAGGATACAGTCGCGGTACTCTATTTTAGTTGTCCTTACGTGTAAAACTCACCACACGGTTTTCTAATCGACGTTGTTTAGTGATTAGCACTCGCGGCAATGTCTATAATATAGTGTTGTTCTAACGGCGAACACTCGCGACAATGTCTATTACTTTTACACAGTTCTTAGCTGCTCCAAAGGTTAGCTAATTTAGCGACATACGTTGTTCTTATGGATATAAACGTATGTCCCTGCTCGGGCGCCAGTTATTAACTCACGTTAATTGAAATAATAATAAAAAAAAAAAATTGTTCAGTCCCACAGCGTCAGCATTCTTGATGGAAATGCCTACGGATATATGACCCATATCTACTGCAACTGCATTCCATAACCGGCGCGTGTGCTGATTAAGTATATTTTCAGGTTGATAATTCCACGCTTGGACAATGATTTGATAGGTTCCTCGGGTGTTATATTGAAAAACAAAATTCTCCGAGCGCCGTTTTCTACACGCCTTGTACCTCCTCCATCCATCCATTTCACAAAGGCTGCTAGCTGTTGCAACTTCCTATCCCTAATCTTAGTTATCAAGCCGTATCACCAAAAACATCTTAGCCAGAGAACGGGCCAACAACCAGTAGACAGTAGAGCAATGTAGCACAGCGAATTATAGAGGCTACGAGACCTACAAGAGTATACAGGACATAGTCGTAAATGCGAATAGATGGATACACGTCCCCTTCTTATCACATCTCAAATTAACACATACCTACATTATACAAATATACAAGTAAATAACGACTGGAAAAATCTTCATTTTCATTTTGAGTTGTTTCAGCACTTGTTAAACCCGAGTGCTTCAACGAGATATCATTTCGTTGACCAATAATTGCTTACGAACCACTTAACTTCAAGTCATCGCTCTAGATATCACCATCAAATAAAAAATTCTTGAATTTTGTGTATTAAAAAATATATTTTTATTTAACGGATAAATAACATTTAAGAGGAGTTGGCATTGGGGCCGCGACGACGTCCGAAATCGTGCACGACGTTGACGAAACGTCTGTTGTACTGCATCCTCTTCTTGGCGCGTCCGGTCTTCTTCTTCTTCTTTTCTTGCTTCTCGACCTTTGGAGTCTGGCCTTTGACCTTACCGGCACGAGCTAACGAACCGTGAACCTTACCACCAAGGAGTGGTACTGTAACGTCCAACTCAAAGGACGATAGGCTGCTCACGCAGGCATCGTTCTCCAGAGCGTTTCCCTCGCAGTTGAGGACGAACTCCTCAATGAGTCCTTTCAGCTGGGCGAGTTGAACCTAGAATTAAGGAAAATGTTTTACAACGGGACTTGGTTTTGTGGTTCGAATTGATGGGGAATGGTGACTTACCTTAATAGAAGCAATTGTGTCATTTTGGGAGACCTCCAAGGTCTCAACACTGTCCAAACCGCGTACGAAGATTTGCATGTTGTCTACTTTTGTGGAAAGTTCTGTGAATGAAGGCAGAGTGTCTCGATTTAAACACGTGCAGTGAGTTAATGTCTATTTTGCGAGCCGTGTAACACTATTTATACCACCAACGAGTGAACATGATACGACAGTACTTAATTACATATGTTAATTACAATTTAAGTTAATTATGAAATAATTTAAAACGAAAAAAATATCTCACCTTGTCACTCGTATGTGGATTTACGAAAAAAGAAAGATGGCGAGTCTTCCTTCTTTCTCACTCTTACTTACTCAATCTTCATAATGGTCGACTTAATGACAAAGGAGGGAAGTACTCTAATAGCTACCTGACTGTCTCACAGAATTGGCATGTCCCAATTCCTGTATAATCTGGACACTTGTTACATAATTAGCTCATCAGCAATACCATTTGTCACCTTTTTAAAAAGATTTCTTCAGCTAATAGCAAGAAAGGAATTACATTTTCATTTTAACAAAATTCAGTCTACATCCGGTTTGCAAAAAGAATCCATATTTACCCCAACTGACCCTACTATTATAGTTAAGATTATTAATTCTTAGTTGTAATAGAAGTAATAATTCAAAAGAAAAAAAAAATAAATAAATAGTTATTAGCGATGTGCTTCGCTTTGCTTTGTCGACTGGAAGCGGCCAAAGGACAGTAGGTGTGGAGAGGGAGGCAGGCATCGAGAGATTAAAAATTACCACGGCAAAAGAGATAGAGATTTCCAATATCTTGGGAGTATTACATATTTCAACTGTTGGTAGAACAGGATATACCCGACTGAATCGGGCGTTCGGTATGCGAAGTAATGCAAGAGTTCATGCTGTTATATTAGTGCAATCCTGGAATTGATAAATGCATGCACTTCTGTCAACTTCCCGAGACGATAGTATCAGGCAATTCAACTTGGGAAAAATTAATGTACGAAGTTAAGTAACAAGAAAGATTGGAGCTACGAATCCACAGTATACGGACTGTGCAACCACATAACAAAGTGGTATACAGACGGTTCGAGTAGGCACCGTTGCGTAAGTAGTTAGTGTGTCAGATCACTGCGCGTGAGGTTCCAAGTTCGAATCCTAGAAAACACGAAAACATTTTTTTACGGTCCCAACTCCCGCGAACGTCTGGCAAACATCCGAGAGTATTATTGTCTCGAGTAAGTTTCTCAAAACAAATTGACCTTCGGATACGGTATTAAACTGTAGGTCCCTTCCATTCCTGTGAAAAATATAACGCAAACAACATGAGTGGTTGCGAGAAGATAGGCCATGGCACTTCAAGAACTGTTGCCCCAAATATTTATTTATTTATAGACGGTTCGGGAACTGAGGAAGAAACAGGGGCAAGCGTGCTTGGGCAGATAACAAAGCACTCAGAACCTATGGGAAAGAGTACTACTATATTATAGGCTAAAATAAGTGCTTTAGACAAATGTGGCCAACTCAATCGCGAAAGAAGATGCAGGAATTGGGACATACTAATACTGTGGGACTGTCAACCAGCTATTAAAGTACTTGACTCCTTTGTCATTAAGTCGAAAGTTTTGCGGTACTCTGCGTTCATTCACGGAATTTGTCCCAAAAGTAGACAACATGCAACTTTTCGTACGCTGCTTAGACTGTGTTGAGACCTTGGAGGCCTCCCAAAATGACACAATTGCTTCTATCAAGGTAAGTCACCATTCCCCATCCATTCCAACCGCAAAACCAAGTCCCGCTGTAAAACATTTTCCTTAATTCCAGGTTCAACTCACCCAGCTGAAAGGACTCACTGAGGAACGCCCTGGAGAATGATGCGTGCGTGAGCAGCCTGTCGTCCTTTGAGTTGGACGTTACAGTACCACACTTTGGTGGTAAGGTTCACGGTTCGTCGGCTCGTGCCGGAAGGCCAAGAGTCAGACTCCAAAGGTCGAGAAGCAAGGAAGGAAAAAGAAGACCGGAGGCTCCAAGAAGAGGATGCAATACAACAAACGTTTCGTCAACGTCGTGCACGAATTCGAACGTCGTCGAGGCCCAATGCTAACTCCTCTTTATTTATCCGCTGGTATTTATCTGCTAAATAAAAAAAATTGTTTAATACGCAAACGTAACATTCAAGAAGTTTTCATTTGATGGTGCTATCTAGAGCGATGACTTGAAGTTAAGTGGTTCGTAAGCAATTATTGGTCAACGAAATGATATCTCGTTGAAGCACTCGGGTTTAACAAGTGTTTGCTGAAACAACTCAAAATGAAAATGACGAATTTTTCAGACGTTATTTCCTCGTATTTAGGTATAATGTGTCCCAAGATCTTCCGTGGAATTTGAGATGTGATAAGAAGGGGACGTGTATCCATCTATTCGCAGGTACGATGTTCTGTATCCACTTGTAGGTCTGGTAGCCTCTATAGGTATAATCTTTGTGCTATATTGCTCTACTGTCTACTGGTTATTGACCCAGTCTCGGTGTTGCGAAAATAGTATGGTATAGATAGGGTGTCCATCGTATCTCTTTAAAAGAGAACATGTTCTCTTTTTTTGTTTCGATCTTTTTTACACTATCTTTTTCTTTAAGGATCTTTTTTTGCTCTCTTTTTTTGGGAAAAGGTCACTATTATTCTAATCCGAATATTTGTATTTCATTTTCCAATAAATTTAATAATTCACGACATTTATAGCCAGATGTAGGCGCGGTGTAAGGCTTTTCGCTTCGTTCTACTACAAAAATTAAAAAGAATCTGGTTCCCGTTCCTTGTAGGAATTGTGAGTTAAATTTATATTCAGGAATTTCAGGTATATATATAAGTTCATAAAATATCGCTTTTTATAAAAAATCAATGTAATGAATACGTCGTCAGTTTCAAAAAAGAGAAAACACGTGTTTGCCGAAGATCTGAAAACGAAATATTCATGCTTTATAAAAGATACAAAATCTAAATGGGATGCACAGTGTACTGTTTGCCAAATCAACGTACATACATAAGTGTTTCTTATTAAAGCCTATATGACTTGAAGCAGCATGTCCAAAAAAAAATACGTCTAATCTTAAATCTAGGAGTGGTTCAAAAAATCTTCAACAGCTTTTCCTTCAAAATCAAATATACTTGAGGACAAAGTTGCAGCTGCTTTTATTATATCCTGCAGTTAATCGAGTGCTTGAAATGTTTCCTGCATTGAAATCCTATTTTGTGACTCTTCCTAACTGCCCCAAAATGCTGCATACATTTTTTCAATCGGATTTGAGTGAAGCATTTTTGAAAAATCAAAAGAGATGGCTGTAGAAAGAACTCCATTTCAGAGATAATGTCGATACTAAATTAATTGAAACTAGTACCTAAAAATGCCTTCTTTTTTCTTATTTTGTAATATTTTATTTTTATTCTTTTTTTTAAGTTTAATTTTTGTTTTTTACATAATGAATTGAAAAATTGAAATTTTGTTCAACAACGTTGAGTTGTTGTGTTTTTTTGAGTGGTCTCTTTTTTGGTCTCTATTTTTTTCTTGAGAGTTCTCTTTTTAATAGTTTTGAAAGTAAAATGTGCTCTTTTAGTGAAGATCCTACATGGATACCCTAGGTATAGACAATATACCACAGTCTAATAAAGGCGGCGAAATACGAGTATAACAGGCTGCGTATAAAATGCATATTTTGCTCACTTCGGAATTAAGTAAGGTCAGCAAGATAAACAGTGGGTTCCACATAAACTGTGCTATTTTTGTGTTGAAGTGTTGAGATAGTGGACTTATGAGATGCAAACATTGTCATTTGGTATTCGTATGATGTGACGGGAACGAACTGATGTTAGTTGCTTAGAGTTAGTTAGAGAAATGTGGCGGGATATACATAATTCTAAAAACCGCTTCAAAATCGTATATCCCGATGTTTCGTCTATAACAAAGCCAGTTTCACATGGACCTGAATTTCCCGTACCTGCTCATACTAAGAATTTGAGCTCCAATATTCTCATATTACAAACCGTCAGAATATAACCATCGCCCAAGTAGTGGTGAAACTTTTAATCTGATGAATTATTACGTTTATATGCTGCCGGTTTGAACCCCATGTATGGTATACGACAGCTGGATTAAAACGGCGTTGGCTCGACTCGACTATGCTTTCGGTGCTGACTCGAGTCGAAAAAATGCATGTATACCTGGGTTGAGTAGTCGAAGTGTCAGATGCATTTTTGTTTTTTGTTTTTATTTGTATTTTATGCTTATTATATGATGTAGAGCAGCAGTATCCCTTTGTTTGGGTTTTTTATGGTCCATATTTTTTAATTGGATGCGTATCGAAGTATTTAGTCCACGTGAGTATTTGGGCACTTATCTTCTGTTTTTTTATTGCCTGTAATTACTTATTTTTTTATAATATTGGCGTATAAATCTTCCGGTATTTTATGGTACTTAGTTTTAATACTTTTTTTTGCGATGGGGAAGGTTGATGCAATTAATCTCCTTTTTGGGACTGTGCAATTGAAATCATCATTCTTTTGTTAATTTTAATTCGTATTGAGCAATCCACAGTAAGTAAGAAAAACAAATATTTGGGAGCATGAAGAGACAAAAGAAATGATATATGTACATAATGTAGGAGCTTGAGCTTGCAGCTCAAATGCATTTCGACGGCGCATAATATTTATACATTACTAGCTGGCACCCGGCTGGCGTGCGTTGCTGCACCTAACAAAAAAAAAGGCAACTGTCAGGCAGGCGCTTGGGGCAACAACTGTCAGGCAGGTGTCAAGTTTGTAAGTGTTTGTATTTTTTTTTTGCCTATCACTTTTGTACCGTAATTATCTACATTTAAAAAAAACCAAGTAAATTAGTTGAAAATTACGGGCGGTAGAGGGACACAAACGCATTTTCCCACTTAGATTTATATATAAGATGAATATGTATCTATGATCATATTTCACTTCAACTACTTTTCAAAACAAGTTTGGACTCAACCTCTCGACTCAGGTGCTAAAAACATGAATCGAAATCTCGAACATACTCGTACTGAGTTCCGACCCTTTAAGTTTGATTAGGTATAAGGGTGCCTTGTGACATGGGTCTCTGCTCACGTCGACCGGGAAGTTTCTAATGTGCCCATTTTCATTTTACCCTGGAAATCTAAAGGAAGAAACTGCTGAATCTAGATAGGAATATGGATAACATAGGGCTAGTCAGCTCGTGAAGCGGGAACGTGTTCTCCTTAATTCGTAAGTGTATCGTTTATTGGCTTCGTCACCGACGAGTTTATCCATAGAAGTAATAGGAACCTTCACGTAGGGGAGGGCATGTGAGGTATGCAATGAGTTTTGTACTTTTTTAATTTTAAATGATTAAAATATAGATAGTTTTATTCCATTTAACCTGTAGTTAGCACCTGTTTTACATTCAAATAATGTCAACGGGTGTTATGGTCACCTGCAATGTGAAAAATAAGATGAAAATAAACGTAAGAACTAATAAGGGATGTAATAGTTACCCCGACTGTACTTCCATGGTATGCGCTGGCTCTAGGTCTCAACATCTTGGCTGAGATGCGCAGCCAAACACTCCCAAAGTGTTGCCAACCGAAAGGATCCGGTCATGAAGATCTATTCCTGGAAATAAAAAGATCTTTGTTAAATTGCCTTTAAAACAAACTTTCAGAGAATATTTACCAATGTTTACATTTTTTGTTGGAGTCGATGCTTTGTCAATTTGACAGCTGCCACCTTCTTTCCCCTTTGTGTTCCTCCCTGGTGTATAACAGAAGGAAGTATAACACGGAGGGGGGAATTCTCTCTAGCGGCTTATCCGGAATGGCCTGATGGAGGAACCGTAGCTAGGAGAAAGATATGTATGGGCTGAGGCTAATGAGATTAGAGAAAGAAATCACCAGACGCAGATTTATTGTTGGTGCAGACGTGGTAGAGGCCACAAGTTCAGTGTGGTCAGCATTTATAGTGCGAACAAATTTTGAAGTCAAAGACGTTACAAGTAAATAGAAAGCCAGTATAAAGTCCTCCATAGAGGCAGTGCATTTTTTTGTTTAAGTTAAAAACAGTGACTTAGTTGGGGGTGAGTTTTATGTTTTTATTTTTGTTTGCAAGGAAACATAATTTTCTTTAAAAAAAATTATCAGGTATCCCCTGGATTGGCGGTCAGTGACTATCGAAGTTACACGTTTATACATGCACCATTGCATCGTAGCGAGTCACGGCCGCCGCATTTGTTGTTATTTTTTTATATAAATTCGCTGAGACATCCTCCGCAAGTCAAGAAAATTCTTTAAGTCCAAGCAGACAGCCACCATAAAGGTGTACTTCGTCGCTATCAAGACAACCTACTTACGGGCGCAAAGAGTAGCGCGCCATCCCTGCTGAAGAGGAATTTTTTTCATATAATTCCCGACCCACCACAACTACCTCTACGCCTAGGCGTATGCATAAATACAGTGGACACAAGTGCGCCTAAGTCAACACATCATCATTTGCCGCTTTTTTTTGTTTTCTGTTAATTTCAAACGCGATTACGCATTTCATGTAAATTTGTAGTTTCTTTTTGTTTGTTTTGATTTAATGTAAAAATTATCAACGTGTGTCGTGAGTTTTCTTTTTTTATTATTCCATCCCTGTAACCGAAGTTTTTACCCCTGGTCAAGTTGGATATTAAAGTTATACCCTGTCTGGATGCATCTAAATTGAGCTCAATATAGGTAGAAAACAGTATATGAGTGGGGTTTTCCGCTGGTTCCTTACTTTTTTTGACTGGTGGTATAAAATCAGGATAAAAGAAAAAATAGTAAAATATAATAATAATCATATAATTTGCTCAAATATATATATATACACAAACATACATTCTCAAGAATAAACCTACATATGTAATATGCCATACCTTTTTTTTTTACTTTTGCATATATATATATACATATATATAGAACCTCAGTAGACTAAGTCATACATTCACACAAATAAACGAATATACTTGTATACATAAGCTCCTACATATAAAATTGTACACATATGTACATGTCCACAAATAGTAAGTTATACACGTGCATAGAATTACATCAAGTTATCATATTATACATACATATGTTGCAAATTAGATTTCTTTTGCTCAGTATTATTAATTGATATAAATAAAGTAAATCTTATGTTCGCTCACGCCGCAATAAAATGAAAAGTCGTGTTTTTCTTTATGAGGTACCAGAGCTCGTAATGGCTCGGTAAATTTTAATTTTCAGGGGGTAGAGTAAGGGGTGCTAAACATCGTCCGGTGAATGGCTTGAGCCAATATCTACATCCGCATCGTTGGGGAAGTTCATCCATGGCAAACGTAACTTCCAGGTTTGGTGGGAAATGGCCGCGCTGATTTCCATCTACAGCGCCCTCCATCAATGTGGTAAGGTCCGTCCGTTTCCGGAAATTTAGTGATTTTTTTTGATCCGGCACGATATATGTTTTTGTATAGGTAAGGTTGAACAGCGAGGATAAGAACCCTCCCATCCGGCGAGCTCAGCCGAGCATCGCAAGCGTGCCACATCTTCGCTGTCAGCCACTCTTTTCCTGTTCCGTTCCCATCCTATCCTAAAGTCCTATCCACATCCTAGTTTCCTGTCCCTTTTGAATTCCAACTTCCACTTTTCCCCATGTTTTAACCCATTACACGGGATCTGATGCTACTATCTATACTACTATCATTAGTATTTACACTCCAACAAAATAAGTTAAAAAAAAATAAAAAATCAGACATAATTATTAATTATTATTGTTACTATTATTATTATTAATGCTATGTCTCGAGTTAGTAACTCTATTGGAGGGCGTAAGCCAGTGTACTGGTGGACGGAGGAGATCGCTAAACTTAGGAGGAGATGCCTACACCATAGACGCAAGGTCACAAGGCGCCCTCGCGGAATACAAAACCACAAAATCCTAGCTCACCCATCAATTCCAGCAAGAAACAACAGTGGGAGGATCTTCACCGGGAGATCAACAGCGACCCCTGGGGACTCGGCCATGAAAAAATTAGGAGCGCAGGCGATCTGCCCCACGATGACCGCGGAACAAATGAAGAACATAGTGGACACACTCTTCGCGGCTCACCCTGTTAGGCCAATAGAGATCTGTCCTGCCCAACAATAGGACATCCCAATCTTCAGCGAAGAAGAGCTGATTCTAGCAGCTAGATCTTTTCAGAACAATAAGGCCCCTGGCCCCGGCGGCATACCAGCGGAAGTGTTGAAAACGGTTGCCCAAACTTGCCCGTAGATACTGCTATGTATCTATAAAGGCTGTCTAAAGGAAGGGATCTTCTTCAGGAAGTGGCTTGGCGCTCATAAGCAAGGGGAAAGGAGACCCGGATTCCCCATCAGCATACAGACTTCTATGCATGCCGGACGGCAGGAAACCTCCTCGAGAAGATGCTAAAGCCTCGACTCACAGCAGCAGTCCAAAGAGCAGGCGGCCTATCCGATCGACAACACGGATTCAGAAAAGGCCACTCCATAATAGGAGCAATTGAGGAAGTAGTCAAAACCACACACGTCGTCCAAAGGGTGAATCACTACTCAAGGCGAATCATCGTGCTGGCAGCTCTGGATGTGAGGAATGCCTTCAATTCGGCCAGATGGGGAAAAATGTTAGTTGCGCTCGAGAACACCTTCAGGATACCGCAATATCTCCTGGAAATTGTGAAGGACTATCTCAAAGACAGGGAACTTCTGTACGAAACCGTGGTGGGTACTCACTGAAAGGAAATCACTGCTGGAGCAGTGCAGAGCTCAATACTTCGAACTGATCTGTGGAATATATATCTATGATGGAATTTTTCGTATGGAGATGCCCGAAGACACCTTCCTAGTCGGGTACGCAGATGACATCGGTGCGGTGATTACCGCAAGGGACATCGAAGAGGCTCAGTTGAAACTGAATCAGGTAATGAGACGAGTACTCGCCTGGATGGAAATCCATGGCCTTAGTCTCGCTGCGGAAAAAACAGAGATAGTCCTTCTAACTAGGAGACGGATCCCGACAATTGCTGAATTTCGAGTAGGCGCAGAAGTGATAATCAGCAAACTGGCAGTAAAATAACTAGGAATCGCCCTGGACTCTAAACTTTCTTTCTGGCAACAGATTTAGTCCGCATCTGAGAGAGCTGCAAAGTCACGTCGTAACTGAGTAAGCTCATGGCAAATATCGTAGGCCCAACAATGAGTAGGCGACGACTCCTCATGTCCATAACGCACACCAGTCTTCTGTATGGGTGTGAGATCTGGGCGGATGCACTTAGACAGGAGAAGTACAGAAAACAAATTGCGGCAGTACAAAGGCGAGGAGCCCTCCGAGTTGCAAGCTCCTATCGCACAGTGCCGGAACCAGCCGTTCTCGTAGTTGCATCTGTAGCAGATGGACAGACCAGAGTCGGAAATAGGCTATTTTTCCCCGGAAAATGCTATAAGCAAGATGAGAGTCGCACATAGGGATATTTGCCTCGAAAAACCGCTCAAAAATCAGTGATTCAAAATGTAGAGTTGAGAAGTAATTTTTTTTCCTAGCTGTAGTTAAATACCCATGGAACGATGTATCGTTATTTATTTTTATTTTTATGCATACACTTCGCCACAGCATCAGTTGAAAGTCATGAATCGTAAGCTTGCATTGTGAATCTGTTGATTTGTCTGAAGAATCCCTTTGCTAAATAATTAAGTTTTTATTTTTTTTTATATTGTCTACTTTATTATGAAGCCACTTTTATGATTATTGCAGCTTTAATTTAATAGATATTGGATTTATTTGAAATAAATGCAATGGCATTTTTTTTTAAATTGATCTTTTGTTATATAATTCCGTGTTATTCGGTAACTTTTTTGGTATTAGCTTGTAGAGAAAGATGTCAAGAAGCAGTAGCAAAACAAAAATTGCTGCCCATAACTGCCCCTCTAGATTTTATCATCGCTGATATGTGCCTAGTTTAATGCAAATTCAAGAAACTGTTTATCATAAAATAAATTCTTTTGCTTGAAGGATCGTCTGGATTGTGCATTCTAACTAAAAGACAGTTATATGATGTTATGAATGAGTATGAAGAGAATGATTTTGAAGCTAAACTGGACTCAATAAAGCGTCTTGCACGGAGGAAAAACCTAAAGATTTGAAGCTAAAAATTGCACGTTTAAGGTATTAAACTAAGCTGAACTTTATTTTTATTGGTAGTTTCAATGCAACTGTTGAACTGTTAAACTGCTAATTTAAGGGCCAGGGCGTAGATTCTCGCAACCACTCATGTTGTGTGCGTTATATATTTAACACGAATAGAAGGGATCTGCACTTTAGTGCCGTATCCGAATGGCAATTTGGTTTGAGAAGCTTTTTCGAGACACCAATACTCTCGGATGTTTGTCAGACGTTAACGAGAGGTGGGACCGTGAAAAAAAAACTTTTTGGCGTTTTCTGGGATTCGAACTTGGAACCTCACACGCAGTGATCCGACACACTACCTACTTACGCCACGGTGCTCATCGTGTTTTTACAATGGTCGATGGCAAATTGTGTAATGCACCAACTAACATAAAAGGAGTTTTCTAGGACGGAATGCAACATGGATGTTACTTACTTACTTACTTACTTAGGTGGGGCTACAGTTCGGGGTGAATCTGGGCCTCAACCAACAAGCCTCTCCATTTAGCTCGGTCTTTAGCTAATTGCCTCCAGTTGCGCACTCCAAGTTGGTCGAAGTCCACTTGAACTTGTGCGCGCCACCTACGGTGATGATTCCCTCTACTGCGTCGTCCCTCGGGATTAGATTCGAAGACTCTGCGGGCCGGAGCGTTGGTGTCCATTCGCTGTAAATGTCCTAGCCATCTCAGACGTCCAATACGTAGTTTTTTGACTAGGTCAATGTCGCTGTACAGTTCGTATAGTTGGTGATTGAATCTTCTCCTCCAAAATCCGTCAACGCAAACGGGACCGAAAATCTTACGAAGAATTTTCTCTCGAAGCGACCAAGGATATCTTCATCCTCTTTTAATAAAGTCCATGTTTCAGCGCCATAAAGCAGGACTGGGATGATCAGCGTCTTATACAGAGTCTCCATAGTTGTTCGAGATAGGGCTTTGCTGTTGAATTGCCTTATAAGCCCAAAAAACAGCGATTGGCAAGAGTTATTCTTCGCTTGATTTCTGCGCTGATGTTGTTTGTAGAATTTATAGCAGAGCCAAGGTAGACAAAGTCCCTTACTAAATATATCAAAGATACTTTATTTATACCTTGATTTGACTTAAATAGGCTTAATGGTTTTAAAGTTGTTTCAAGCAAGTATCAGTTCATTAGGACAGCAAAATATTTGTGAGCGTTTTTTCGAGGCACATACCCCTATGTGCGTCGGTACTCGAGGTGGAATAAAATATCTTCCTTCATCCTGACGGTACTCAGATCCAAAAAGAGAGAGGAAGACGCCAACATTCCTTCAGAAATTTCATAAAGCAGATAAAAGCCTTACCGGCAAGAATGTATAAATCCGCACTAGGAGGTGAATATGAAAAAGCCGGTCACCAGAGGGTAACGAAAACGACACCACTCTGAAGCAATGGGATAAGCGGTCCCGGAGTTGATGGTGTCAAGTAGAAAGAAGGGGTTAAATGTGTTTTTTTTTAGTGAGTAGTGAGTCTTACACTACTAGAAACAGAGCGGGACTGTTTCCCGGCGCATTAGCGATTTTCCACTACCCCCTGGGGGAAAAAAATAAATAAATAGTAAACAATTATTATTATTTGTGTCATATGTTCTTATTTTGCCTTGGCGAGAATAGTTTACCCTAGATGGTTATTCTGCATAATGGTTAAGTTCCAGTGAAGGGTTCTGCCCTCCTTGTCTTTCCAAAGAATCTGCTGCTTCGTTACCCCTTATCCCGACCCTTTTTCTGATCAATTCATTAAGTTTGTGTCAGGTTCGTTTCTTTGGTTTCCATCGACTGTTTCATCATCCAACAACTTTTACTTACTTTTTTTCGGCATAGGAAAGGCTCGACTGGAGCACTCAGACGCAACTGGTCCATTGTATTATCAGAGAGGAAATCCTGGTTTACCCATTTTATTGGAATTCTCTTATTTCTCTCAGCAAGTCAAGCAAGCACTTCAGTGATGAGCAGCTTGCAGCACTAGCACTCACCACATCAGCACCGAGGATTTGCCACCTGATACGAGAAAAAGCCGGACACTCACAGAAATAATGGTCCGCAGTGTCGTTGCTCCCTCCGCAACCATCGTAGATTGCAGCATCGCTTAAGCCCAGCACGTTGAAGTGCTTGGCAGAAGCGCAGCGGCCTGTGAAGACATCAATAGGTTGTCTGCAGTCTTTTCTACTGAGAGACTGCAAGAATGCCGTTGATTTCTTACAGACGTCCGGGAGCATTCTTTTAGTCAGCATTCGTGAGAAACCCAATCGTCAATTGAAGACCTAATCGAGGACGCAGGGAGACTCGACGCCGGTTCAGTACCTGAGAAAGTCTCCTCTGAGCCTTGTCTAGCAATCTCATCAGAGATCTCGTTCCACAGGATCCCAGTGCGACCTGGGGCACATATAAGAAACAGAGAATTCACCCTTGCGACCTAGTTGAAAGAGTTTTTGGTTTTATGCACTTCTTTTGGAAGTTGATAAAGGCTTAAGCAAAGCCTTAAACACAGTCTGACAGTCACTACAGACGCAAGTACTACGGCCCTTCCACCTGTTATTCACAACATAGTTCATGGCCAATAGGATTGCATAAGTATCCGTTTGGAAAACAGACGCATATTTGCCTTACGAGAAAAGAAGTCTAAGGTTGTGGTCTTCCACGGAGAAACCAGCGCCAGACCCTTGACTGGTTCAGGAGCCGTTCGTGAAAATACGATTAGATTCCATTCCTGACTCATACTCTGACTAAAGCAAGGAATGTCGACTCTGAATTTGCGTATCATCTGAAGTTCTGGTGTCATTGCATCAGACCTCATATTCATGAGACAGGAGTCGTATGATAAGATCGCATCACCGCCTAAGGCGATGGATGGCTTTCATAGTGCAGCCCATGATATAAGTATAAAGAGGAGGTAAATGCAGCAAGGTTTCTAGAGCAGAGCGGGCGTACTCGGAAAAGCTATCGTGCAGCCGAGTCAAGTCGATCTTTGGAGTTTGGTGCAAAAGACAGCCACTTATAAACGAGAGAGCGCCTTCCACCAAACAACCGACGCATATGGGAGGAATGGTCTTATCATAGCCACATAGATCCAGAGAACTTTATTCGGTGATAAGCCCCATATCTTGCCAAACAAACAGTCGCATTGTCAAAAGCATCCTCAATGTCGATAAAAATGTGCATTCCGTATTCTTTCCTATCAAGTGTGCATTCAATTCTGGCCACTAAATTTTGATTTTGAAGTGCGATGTCGCTGAATTTCCCACGCGTGCTGGTATGCATGCTGTATCTCAAACAGTGGATGCAACTTCAAAGCAACTTTGCGCACGTGAAATCCACCAAGCCTTTCCATGCTTTTCAGTAAGAAGGAGGGAAGAACTTATGGGTCTGGAAGTCTTGGGGAGCGAATAGTCCTTCTTATAAATTTACGGTATGAGAGCAACTCTGACTGTCCGTCAAGGTGCAGAAATATATGCCAGCGCAAAGCCAGTGGTGAAAATTATTTTCAGACTTGGCAGCAGATGATCTATACCCTGTTGCAACATGGCTGGACATCTTTATCTTTAAGTCAATCCTGTCATAACTCGACCTTACCGATAATCGCTT
The DNA here is from genome assembly GCA_945910035.1 of Brachypalpus laphriformis. NCBI lineage: Eukaryota > Metazoa > Arthropoda > Insecta > Diptera > Syrphidae > Brachypalpus > Brachypalpus laphriformis. Next base: position 168,587,633 of record OX246754.1, read on the forward strand.
GAGACCAAACAATTAACACATACATATGTATGTAAATAAGGTTACGCTGGGTGACTTATGTATTATATGTTGGTGACTTATCACTATTCGATTTTGTGATTTCGAAAATAATCTTTTCAATACGCATTTTTTTCCTTTTCCACTCGAAAAGTGCCAAAAAAGGCCCCCGCAATCTGGGGAGGTTTGGTGTCCCTATGCTGGGCACCAGAACATACCGGGTAATGAAAGAGCAGATAAACTCGCTCGAATGGGCGAATGGGGTGAAGTTGCATATCTCACGTGAAAGTTCCTATTACTAACTTACTTAGATCCTTTAACCCCTCGGGGAGCATAGGGCGTCAACCACGCCTGCGCCATCTTGTTCGGAGTCCTGCAACGTTTTTGAGCTGCCTTCAACTCATTCCTAAAGAGCTCGATTCCTCCTCAACTGTTCTGCGCCACGTTTGCCTAGGGCGTCCCGATATTCTGCCTGCCTGGGTGAGTGGATTCCAATGCATGGTGTATTTCGCAAAGGAGTTGTCTTCGCGCCATAGGATGTGTCCAATCCACTGCCACTTTCTCCTTCGTATAGTAATGTTTATAGGTTCTTGGTCTGCTGTCGTATAAAGTTGTTCGTTGGAGATGCGGTTCGACCAAAAAATCCTCAAGATGATCCTTAAACATTTGTTTAAGAAGACTTGCAGCTTGCGTGTGGTTAATGGTTTCCACCTTCCAAGCACTGCACCCACAAAGTAGCACCGATTCTACGTTGGAGTGGAACAGCCGCAGCTTGGTTCTTAAGCAGATAGCATTGCTTTTCCAGATTTTGGATAGCATTCCGAACGCAGCTTTAGCCTTCCCGATTCTGCTGCACACATCTAGTTCGGTTAGAAGAAGGAAGTTGACGTTGCGGAATCCGTAGTTTGATGTATATGAGGGGGAGTGTGCCTGTTTACCACAGAATGGCAACACTAGTCTGGCAGACACAGTTCTCACGGCTAGCGGCTCATGTTCTTGCCATCAGGGACAAGCGATGAGGAAGACTCGCTTCCTTCTACTCCTTCTTCTCGATTCAGCTGGCGACGGAGGAACGTGCTTGCTCCAATACGATCTTACCCCGCGAGGAACAACACGGCCTTTCCCAAGACATTGGTTTTTTTTTTATATATTATATATCAATTAAGTTTAAATTAATAATTGGCAGCTTTTGTTTCTTTGTACTGAGGAAGTCTTACTTACTTACTTAGATGGCGCTACGGTCCGGGGTGGACCTGGGCCTCAATCAACAAACCTCTCCAGCTAGCACGATTACGAGCCAGCTGCCACCAGTTGCGCACGCCAAGTTGGTTGAAGTCCCCCTCCACTTGTTTGCGCCACCTACCGCGAGGTCGTCCTCTACTGCGTCGTCCATCCGGGGTGGATTCGAAAACTTTCTTAGCGGGAACGTTGGGCTCCATCCGCTCTAAATGACCCAGCCATCTTACTCGCTGTATGTGAACTCTTCTGGCAAAGTCGATGTCCTTGTACAGGCCGTATAGCTCGGCATTGTACCTTCTCCTCCACTCACCGTCTATGCAGACAGGACCAAAGATCGCTCAAATAACTTTTCTCTCGAAATAACCAAGGGCATCCTCATCCGGTTTTGTCAAAGCCCATGCCTCTGCGCCATACAGCAGGACTGGGATGATTAGAGTCTTATAAAGAGTTACCTTAGTAGTTCGAGATAGGGCTTTGCTACTCAATTGCCGTTTTAGCCCATAGAAACAACGATTGGCAAGAGTAATTCTTCGTGTGATCTCCCTACTGATGTCATTTGCGGAGTTCACCATAGAGCCTAGGTAGACACAATCCTTTACTACCTCAAAATTATATCTGTCTATTGTGGCGTTCTGTCCAAGACGCCGATGTTGGGTGTCCTTTTTTGTAGACAGCATATATTTTGTTTTGCTTTCATTGACCGCTAGACCCATCTTTGCTGCCTCGTAAATGCCCCATTGATTGCCCGCTGAGTACTTTCGATTATGTCAATGTCATCGGATGTCATCGGCATAAGCGAGTAGTTGCACAGACTTGTAAAAGATTGTACCTCCGGTGTTGGCTTGTGAGTTTCGTACAATTCTCTCAAGTACTATGTTAAAGAGATCGCATGATGGCGCGTCGCCTTGTCTAAGACCTTTCCTGACATCGAACGGTTCGGTGATGTTCTTACCGACTTTGATGGAGGACGAGAGTTCTCCATCGCCATTCTGCACAAACGGACGAGCTTGGCAGGTATGCCAAGACTAGACATGGCTCTGTATAACTCGTCTCTACACACGCTATCATAGGCAACTTTAAATTTGTATGAAGTGGTGGTGAGTATCGATTTTATATTCATGGGTTTTTTCCAAGATCTGCCGTAGTGTGAATATTTGGTCAATGGCGGACTCTCCCGGCCTGAAACCGCACTGATAAGGACCTATCAGGTTGTTGACGATCGGTTTTAGGCATTCACATAATACGGCAGACAGGATCTTATATGCGATGTTGAGGAGACTTATACCTCTATAATTGGCGCAGTTCATAGGGTCTCCTTTCTTCAGGATCGGGCAAATGATGCTGAGGTTCCATTCATCGGGCATACTTTCGTCCGACCAGATTTTACAGATGAGCTGGTGCATGCTCCTTACCAACTCATCTCCTCCTGCCTTGAAAAGTTCAGCGGCAAGGCCGTCGGCTCCAGCAGCTTTGTTGGGTTTGAGTTTAGATATCGCTATCCTCACTTCATTCTGATCGGGTTGACGGGAATCTTGACTGCCATCGTCACTATTGAATGGCGCATTCTGCCTGATAGCGGAATATTGGTCATCATCGCCGTTTAACAGTCTGCAGAAGTGTTCCTTCCATATCCTCAGCACCGACTGCGATTCTACTGCTACATTACCATTTTCGTCCCTGCAGGCTTCTGTTCTGGCTTTGAAATCCTGGCATGTTCTTTTTACCTTTTGGTAAAATTTTCGAACATTATTCCTGCAATAAAGTCTCTCAATCTCCTCGATCGAGCGCTTCTCATGCTCCTTTTTCTTCTTTCTGAGAAGTCGATGTTCCTCTTTTCTCCTGCGCACGTAGAGCTCGTAAGCAGCTCTAGTCCTTCTATGCACCGCCGCTTTGTACGCCTCTTGTTTAGCTGCATGTGCTTTCCGGCATTCCTCATCGAACCAGGGGTTTCGTTGTGATGGCCGAGAGAAACCCAGTACATCAGAGGCGGCATCTCTGATGGCATGTTGGCAGCGCTGCCACTGGTCTTCCGCATTTGCTGCTGCGGCATAGAACTTAGATTGAGATCTTCTGGCGGTCTCTTGCGATTGTAGCTTTTCGACGTCAAATTTCCTCATAGTATTTCGACTTGGAAAATATTCCAAGCTTAATATAGAGAACAAAGTGCTTTTATATAAGCAAGTGCTAAAGCCTGTTTGGACATATGGTATACAACTCTGGGGTTGTACCAATATAAGTAATATTCAAATTTTACAAACTTTTGAAAACAAAGTACTAAGAGGTATTGTTAATGCGCCATGGTATATCAGAAATAGCGATATCCACAGAGATCTTGGCATTAAAACTATAGAAGACGAAATTCAAACCTACGCGAGAAAGCATAGAAGTCGACTAGAAAGTCACGTAAATATTACAGTCCTCCAAGTTTTGGAAGAAAGAAATTTACTGCGCCGTCTACAAAGAACCAAACCTTTAGACTTAGCGCGATAAGTAACCGCGTCTAAACTGCGGAGCTGGCAGGAACTTCTAATGGGAAGGTCCCTACAAAACGTCCTTATTACGTGAAATGAAAACTACTTGATAAGTCAAATACTTAGTTGTAGTAAAAATAAAAACAAGTCTGTTTTGAAGGGAGGTTTTTTAGTGGGTAAGAATCCCACACTACTATGAGCACGCGCTGTCGATCCTCATAGTGTCTTGTTGAAGATTTTAACCTACCCTCGGGAAAAAAAAAAATCTCTTATAACATAGCTGGATTAAATAACAAAACAAATTTCTTACATTTTTTTTGAATTTAATAAGAAAATATGAATTGTTCTTTTTATATGAAACATTTATAACAGAAAAAGATTTTGAAAATTTTGAAAATTATTTTGAAGGTTACAAACTAATATGGACCGCTGCGATTAGAGTTAATAATGTAGGTAGGGCTAGTGGTGGTATGCTGTTTGGGATCAAGAAAAAATTCGCGATAAAAGTTGAATGCGATTTCGTAACGAAAGAAGGAAAAACCGTTGTAGAAATAAGACGTGGAGGAAAATGCGTTGAAATTGTTCCGACAACTTAACTCATCAACTGCTACAATGATCTATTAGATTTTTTGCTTTTCACAGGTTGCAATAATAAGATACTTATTGGGGACTTCAATGCTAGAGTTGGAAACGATCAAGTGGCGCCAATTTCAATCAATGAAACTAAACCGTTTATAAATTCACGCCGGATCTCGAAGGACAGCACAATAGACGCTAAAGGTAAAATGATTACTGAGACATGCGACTCGTTTGATTTATGCTTATTAAATGGCAGAAGTAGAAGTGACCCCAAAGGAGAATTTACTTTCGTCAGAGGCAGCGGCTGTTCGGTAATCGACTATGCGCAAATTAACGGAGAGTGGCATAATATTATTCAAGATATGGAGATTCCCGCTCAAGAATTCTCAGATCACATGCCTATAACCATCGTATGTTCCTTGAAAGTCGAAGGGGCAACTGTGAAAGAGTTAAATCTCCTCCCAAAACTTGTTTGGAAAGATAGTAGTGCCATCGAATACTGCACTAGACTGGACAATTACATCGCGAGGTTTTCACCGGAATGGAATCGTGCGTTTTTGCAGCCCAGTATTCTTACGGGTCTAATAAAAATGTCTGCACCGTCAAACAATAATAGGAAAAAGTAAATTCGAAAGTAGCCTTGGTTTGACAGTGAATGCAGCAAAGCGAGACAAAAGTCTTTGGCGATGCTGAACACGTTCCGAAAGTTGAACACTGCATCAGCAAAGGAGATATACACTGTAAAAAACAGCTACTACAAATCTTTGTGTGAACGAAAAAAGAAGACGTACTTCAACGATATTGCTAGGGATTTGGCTGGTGCAGCGAATAGTAAAACATTTTGGTCAATGGCGAAAAAGCAAATTTGAATCCCACGAGTAGGGCCGGACAAATTTGGTACACCCCGACAGCGTCGTCATATAGGGCCCCGACCCTTAAAACAAAAAGACCCAAAATGACTTGGAAATGGATCTTGGAAACCAAAGAAACGAAACAGAAATTTTCCAAATGCGAGGCAAGTGTTTTCGGAATAAGTCCTGTTGCAGACATTATGAGTGGCAAGATCTGCACCATACATGTTTTTTAGTTCCTGTTATAGATCAACATATTTTCCAATTTCCGTGCTATCTGCACATTTTGGTTTAGTGGCACTGCAATATCAAAGATGGTAATTCTCTTCGCAGGCTTTTCAAACAGAACAGTATCTGGGCGATTTGCTCCAATTGTTATATCAGTTATCATTGGACGATCCAGGTACAACTTATATTCTGCATCCTCTAGTACAGGTGGTGGTATGTACTTGTATGGGGTAGTATGGGGTATTTTCTACCCATAAGCTGGTTCTACGGGCAAGGGAGAGGTGAACTATTGTTCATTGCTTCGCAGGCATTGTTGCATCGCCTGCATGTGTCGCTTGGGATACTCTTCCCCAGTATGAACTTCCGGTAGTTTTGGTAGCGATAACTTCGTCCAGCATTCTATCTATTTCTATTTCTATTTCGGCGAGGCTATGTTCCGAAAACAAGGGATCGTAACCCTCCCACTTCACTGAATTTCTACTGATCCGTCTGTGGGGTTCGCCTATTTGACCTCAGAAAATATCAGCAGGCGTCCCGATTTTGAGTCACTCGGTTACTGAAGCCAATAAAATGCCGATGTTGTCACATTTGTGTGATCCAGGCGTTTATAGGCCTGCCTCTCCTACCTCGCAACTTCGTCCTGTATTGCTATGATAAAACCTTCTGTCTCTGCAAATGTAGGCCTCTGTTTAGCCATAAGTTTGAAAGCACTTGGTCTATGTGCCGTTTCTGGATTTGGGGATGGGGGTGAACGCCATGAATCCTCTTTACATTCCATGATTCCAGCAGTTCTTCTTCAGTAAGCACATTAGGTGGCATTTCGTTGATCCTTGATCTCAAACTCAGTGGTGTGACATTTTTATCGGCTATCTTCCTTCACTTTTCGGTAGAATCATTTTTTTGATGGAGCTTTTCGGGTGGTGGTACCTGTATTTGGTCATTTGGGTACGCACGCATCGACTGATGTTATCTAGGTCGGTGTTTGACCATTTTACTACACCAAAAGAATGTATGAAAATCGGTGCAGCCCAGGTATTAACTGCATTGATTTTATTACCAACGTTTAAGTTCGATAATTTAATCTTCCTCATCCGCTGCTTGAATGACATACCATATAACATTTTCTTTTATGTCTCTTTCACGCAATCATTTCAGCTGCAGAAATCCCAGATACTTATAACTATCGCCATCGCTGAGGTTGGAGATAATTGTGATATTTCGATTGGACATTCTTCGTCAGTATTTAATATCTGATCTTTCTGCAGATTAATGATCTTGCATTTGTTCACTCTGAAGCTCATGCAAATATCATCGCTGGATTGTTTAATAATTTTGAGCATTCTATAATTCTTTTCGCTGGTGTTTGTTTTTTTTTATTTTTTTTAAAAGGATCCACTCTCAGTCTTAATTTCGAAAGATAGTTCAGTTTCCGAAGCAACTTGTTAAGCGGGTTAAGTGCGAGGCAAAACCAGAGGGGACTAAAAGCTCCGCCTTCTAATATTCCACTTGTTATCCTCACCTCTCGGTCTAGTTTGACATTCCATTTTTTCATAGCAGCTTTGAAAAAGTTTATGGTATTGATTCTTCTTCTTCCTTTTTCAGCGAGGTTAAGATCCGAAAACAAGGGATCATAACCTCCTCACTTCACCGCATTTCTACTGACCCGTCTGTAGGGTTCGCCTATTTGACCTCAGAAAATATCGGCAGGAATGCCGACTTTGGATCACGCGGTTACTGAGGCCAATGAAATGCCGATGTCGTCGCATTTGTGTGATCCAGAAAGTTTATGGTATTACTATCTATTTTATATGCCAAGTGGTATCACCAAAAAACATCTTAGCCAGAGAACGGGTCATTAACCAGTAGACAATGAGAACTTGAGAACTCCCAACTCTCTACAATGTAGAGCAAAGTTGCACAGAGAATTATAGAGGCTACGAGACCTGCAAGGGGATACAGGACATAGTCGTAACTACTTATAGATGGATACACGTCCCCTTCTAATCACATCTCAAATTCACACATATTTACATTATACCTATATACAAGTAAATACCGTCTGGAAAATTCCTCATTCTCGTTTTGAGTTGTTTCAGCAAACAATTGTTAAACCCGAGTGCTTCAACGAGATATCATTTCGTTGGCGAATAATTGCTTACGAACCACTTAACTTCAAGTCATCGCTCTAGATATCACTATCAAATAAAAAATTCTTGAATTTTCTGTATTAAAAAAATGTTTTTATTTAACGGATAAATAACATTTAAGAGGAATTCGCATTGGGGCCGCGACGACGTCCAAATTCGTGCACGACGTTGACGAAACGTTTGTTGTATTGCATCCTCTTCTTGGCGCGTCCGGTCTTCTTCTTTTTCTTTTCTTGCTTCTCGACCTTTGGAGTCTGGCCCTTGACTTTACCGGCACGAGCTAACGAACCGTGAACCTTACCACCAAGGAGTGGTAATGTAACGTCCAACTCAAAGGACGTTAGGCTGCTCACGCAGGCATCGTTCTCGAGAGCGTTTCCCTCGCAGTTGAGGACGAACTCTTCAGTGAGTCCTTTCAGCTGGGTGAGTTGAACCTGGAATTAAGGAAAATGTTTTACAGTGGGACTTGGTTTTGTGGTTGGAATGGATGGGGAATGGTGACTTACCTTAATAGAAGCAATTGTGTCATTTTGGGAGACCTCCAAGGTCTCAACACTGTCCAAACCGCGTACGAAGATTTGCATGTTGTCTACTTTTGTGGAAAGTTCTGTGAATGAAGGCAGAGTGTCTCGATTTAAACACGTGCAGTGAGTTAATGTCTATTTTGCGAGCCGAGTAACACTATTTATACCACCAACGAGTGAACATGCTACGACAGTACTTAATTACATATGTTAATTACAATTTAAGTTAATTATGAAATAATTTAAAACGAAAAAATATCTCACCTTGTCACTCGTATGTGGATTTACGAAAAAAGAAAGATGGCGAGTCTTCCTTCTTTCTCACTCTTACTTACTCAATCTTCATAATGGTCGACTTAATGACAAAGGAGGGAAGTACTCTAATAGCTACCTGACTGTCTCACAGAATTGGCGTGTCCCAATTCCTGTATCTTCTTTAATGAGTTATTCGTGTTATAATAACTAATCTGGACACTTGTTACATAATTAGCTCATCAGCAATACCATTTGTCACCTTTTTAAAAAGATTTCTTCAGCTAATAGCAAGAAAGGAATTACATTTTCATTTTAACAAAATTCAGTCTACATCCGGTTTGCAAAAAGAATCCATATTTACCCCAACTGACCCTACTATTATAGTTAAGATTATTAATTCTTAGTTGTAATAGAAGTAATAATTCAAAAGAAAAAAAAATAAATAAATAGTTATTAGCGATGTGCTTCGCTTTGCTTTGTCGACTGGAAGCGGCCAAAGGACAGTAGGTGTGGAGAGGGAGGCAGGCATCGAGAGATTAAAAATTACCACGGCAAAAGAGATAGAGATTTCCAATATCTTGGGAGAATTACATATTTCAACTGTTGGTAGAACAGGATATACCCGGCTGAATCGGTAAAACAAAGTCAGCGTTCGGTATGCGAAGTAATGCAAGAGTCCATGCTGTTATATTAGTGCAATCCTGGAATTCATAAATGCATGCACTTCTGTCAACTTCCCGAGACGATAGTATCAGGCAATTCAACTTGGGAAAACTTATCGTACGAAGTTAAGTAACAAGAAAGATTGAAGCTACGAATTCACAGTATACGGGCTGCGCAACCACAAGAGATAACAAAGTGGTATACAGACGGTTCGCGCAGAGGCATGGGCTTTGAAAAAACCGGATGAGGATGCCCTTGGTTATTTCGAGAGAAAAGTTCTTCGAGCGATCTTTGGTCCCGTCTGCATAGACGGTGAGTGGAGGAGAAGGTACAATGCCGAACTATACGGCCTGTACAAGGACATCGACTTAGCCAGAAGAGTTCACATACAGCGACTAAGATGGCTGGGTCATTTAGAGCGGATGGAGCCCAACCTTGCCGCTAAGAAAGTCTTCGAATCCAACCCGGACGGACGGCGCAGTAGAGGACGACCTCGCGGTAGGTGGCGCAAACAAGTGGAGGGGGACCTCAACCAACTTGGCGTGCGCAACTGGAGGCAGCTGGCTCGTAACCGTGCTGGCTGGAGAGGTTTGTTGGTTGAGGCCCAGGTCCACCCCGGACTGTAGCGCCATCTAAGTAAGTAAGTAAGTATACAGACGGTTCAAGTAGGCACCGTTGTGTAAGTAGTTAGTGTGTCAGATCACTGCGCGTGAGGTTCCAAGTTCGAATCCTAGAAAACACGAAAACATTTTTTTACGGTCCCAACTCTCGCCAATGTCTGAAAAACATTCGAGAGTATTGTTGTCTCGAGCAAGCTTCTCAAAACAAATTGCCCTTCGAATACGGTATTAAACTGTAGGTCCATTCCGTTTCTGTGAAAAATGTAACGCAAACAACATGAGTGGTTGCGAGAAGCTAGGCCCTGACACTTAAAGAACTGTTGTGCCAAATATTTATTTATTTAAAGACGGTTCGGGAACTGAGGAAGAAATAGGGGCAATCGTGCTTGGGCAGATAACAAAGCACTCAGAACCTATGGGCAAGAGTACTACCATCTTTCAGGCTAAAATAAGTGCTTTAGACAAATGTGGCCAACTCAATCGCGAAAGAAGATGCAGGAATTGGGACATACCAATACTGTGAGACTGTCAAGCAGCTATTAGTGGACTTGACTCCTTTATCATTAAGTCGAAACTTGTGTGGGAATGCCTACACAAACTTAATGAATTGACCAGAGAGAGGGTCAGGATAAAGGGTACCGAAGCAACGTACCCTTTGTCAAGAAAAGGCTGGGGGACCCTCCACTGGACCTGAACCATTATGCAGAATAAGCATCTAGGGTGAACTTTTCTTGCCAAGGCAAAGCAAGAGTAAGGGAGAATGAAGTCTCGCCATATTTATTTTTCCGTAAATCCACATACGAGTGACAAGGTTTTCGTTTTAAATTATTTCATAATTAACAAATGTAATTACGTCCTGTGGTAGCATGTGGACTCATTGGTGGTATAAATAGTGCTACCCGGCTCACAAAATTAACATAAGCTTACTACACGTGTTTTAATCGCGGTACTCTGCCTTCATTCAGTGAATTTGTCACAAAAGTAGACAAAATGCAACTTTTCTTACGTTGCTTAGACTGTGTTCAGACCTTGGAGGTCTCCCAAAATGACACTATTGCTTCTATCAAGGTAAGTCACCATTCCCCATCAATTACAACCGCAAAAGCAAGTCCCGCTGTAAAACATTTTCATTAATTCCAGGTTCAACTCACATATCTGAAAGGACTCACTGAGGAGTTCGTCCTCAACTGCGAGGGAAACGCCCTGGAGAATGATGCCTGCGTGAGCAGCCTATCGTCCTTTGAGTTGGACGTTACAGTACCACTCTTTGGTGGTAAGGTTCACGGTTCGTTAGGTCGTGCCGGAAGGCCAAGGGCCAGACTCCAAAGGTCGAGAAGCAAGAAAGGAAAAAGAAGACCGGAGGCTCCAAGAAGAGAATGCAGTACAACAAACGTTTTGTCAACGTCGTGCACGATTTCGGACGTCGTCGCGGCCCCAATGCAAACTCCTCTTTATTTATCCGCTGCTATTTATACGGTAAAAAAAAAAAATTCTTTAATACGCAAAAGTAACATTCAAGAAGTTTTCATTTGATGGTGATATCTAGAGCGATGACTTGAAGTTAAGTGGTTCGTAAGCAATTATTGGTCAACGAAATGATATCTCGTTGAAGCACTCGGGTTTAACAAATGTTTGCTGAAACAACTCAAAATGAAAATGAAGGTTGATGCAATTAATCTCCTTTTTGTGGCTGTGCAATTGAAATCATCAATCTTTTGTTAATATTAATTCGTACTGAACAATCCATAAAGTAAGTAATCAACTAAGTAAGTAAGTAATCCATAAAGTAAATAACAAAAGTAAATAATTGGAAGGACGAAGAGACAAAAGAAATGTTAGGCATAATGTAGGAGCTTGCAGCTGAAACGCATTTCGACGGCGCATAATATTTATACATAACGAATACGTATCTATGACCATATCTCACTTCAACTACTTTTCAAAACAAGTTTGGACTCAACCTCTCGACTTAGAGATACCTACAGCCTAGACGCAAGGCCACCAGGGGAATGCGAAGACACGCTGAAATCACGGAAGGCGCACTCGCGGAATACAAAATCACAAAATCCTAGCTCAGCTATCAGTTCCAGCAAGAAACAGAAGTGGGAGGATCTTCGCCGGAAGATCAACAGCGAACCCTGGGGACTCGGCCAGGAAAAAATTATGAGCGCAGGCGATCTGGCCACGATGACCGCGGAAAAAATGAAGAACATAGTGGACACACTCTTCCCGGCTCACTCTGTTAGACCAATGGAGATCTCTGCTGCCCAACAACAAGACATTCCAATGTTCAGCGAAGAAGACCTGATTCTAGCAGCTAATTCTCTTCAGAACAATAAGGCCCTGTCCCCGGAGGCATACCAGCAGAAGTGTTGAAAACTGTTGGCCGAACTTGCCCGTAGACACTGCTATGTATGTATAAGGGTTGTCTAAAGAAAGGGATCTTCTTCATGAACTTCTTTTGGAAGAAGTTAAAGGGTTAAGCAAGGCCTTAAGCACAGTCTGCCTGTCACTACAGACGCAAATACTACGACCCTTCCACTTGTTATTCACAACATATTGTAGCTCATGGCCATTAGAATTGCATAAGCATCCGTTTGGAAAACAGACGCATATTTACCTAAAGCAAAAAGAAGTCTAAGGTTGTCGTCTTCCACGGAGATACCAGCGCCAGACCCTTGACTGGTTCTGGAGCTGTCCGTGAAAGTACGACTAGATTCCATTCCTGACTCATACTCTGGCCAAAGCAAGGAATGCCGACTCTGAATTTGCGTATCATCTGAAGTTCTGGTGTCATTGCATCAGACGGCATATCCATGAGAAGGAGTCGTATGATAAGATCGCGCAAGTTCATCAATATTTCAGTGTGTAGTATACCAGAACCCGCCTAAGGTTTAAGAAGCTTTTTCGAGACAACAATACTCTCGGTGAAAAAACATTTTGGTTTTTTCTGGGATTCGAAGTTGGAACCTCACGCGCAGTGATCCGACACACTATCTACTTACACCACCGTGCCCATCGTGTTTTTACAATGGTCGATGGCAAAGTGTGTAATGCAGCAACTAACATAAAAGGAGTTTTCTAGGAGGGAATGCAACATGGATGTGCTTAACAGGTTTAAAAAGCATTATTAGCAGTTAGAAATAATAAATAATTCTGTTTTTCATACTGTCTGTATCTGTTACTTTTAAGCTCGCATCCTCTAATAACAAGTTTAAGACCCCTGCCTGTTAAAAAAAACTAAACAATTTACAGAAGAAGCTCCAGAAATGCTGATTTCCGGGATTCCTGGCTCATCATCTTTACAAAATTTTGACGAGGCTACAATTCCACAGATGAGAAAAGTACTGATGAATTAATAAAATAAGATCTAAATAAATCAAAGATACTTTATTTATACCTTAATTTGACTTAAATAAGCTTAATAACGGTTTTAAAGTTGTTTCAGGCAAGTATCAGTTCATTAGGACAACAAAATATTTTTGAGCGGTTTTTCGAGGCAAATACCCCTATGTGCGTCGGTACTCGAGATGGAATAAAATAGCTTCCTTCATCCTGACGGTACTCAGATCGAAAAAGAGAGAGGAAGACGCCAACATTCCTTCAGAAATTTCATAAAGCAGATAAAAGCCTTACCGACAAGAATGTATAAACCCGCACCAGGAGGTGAATATGGAAAAGCCGAAAGAAAGTTTATGGTATTACTATCTATTTTATATGCCAAGTGGTATCACCAAAAAACATCTTAGCCAGAGAACGGGTCATCAACCAGTAGACAATGAGAACTTGAGAACTCCCAACTCTCTACAATGTAGAGCAAAGTTGCACAGAGAATTATAGAGGCTACGAGACCTGCAAGGGGATACAGGACATAGTCGTAACTACTTATAGATGGATACACGTCCCCTTCTAATCACATCTCAAATTCACACATATTTACATTATACCTATATACAAGTAAATACCGTCTGGAAAATTCCTCATTCTCGTTTTGAGTTGTTTCAGCAAACAATTGTTAAACCCGAGTGCTTCAACGAGATATCATTTCGTTGGCGAATAATTGCTTACGAACCACTTAACTTCAAGTCATCGCTCTAGATATCACTATCAAATAAAAAATTCTTGAATTTTCTGTATTAAAAAAATGTTTTTATTTAACGGATAAATAACATTTAAGAGGAATTCGCATTGGGGCCGCGACGACGTCCAAATTCGTGCACGACGTTGACGAAACGTTTGTTGTATTGCATCCTCTTCTTGGCGCGTCCGGTCTTCTTCTTTTTCTTTTCTTGCTTCTCGACCTTTGGAGTCTGGCCCTTGACTTTACCGGCACGAGCTAACGAACCGTGAACCTTACCACCAAGGAGTGGTAATGTAACGTCCAACTCAAAGGACGTTAGGCTGCTCACGCAGGCATCGTTCTCGAGAGCGTTTCCCTCGCAGTTGAGGACGAACTCTTCAGTGAGTCCTTTCAGCTGGGTGAGTTGAACCTGGAATTAAGGAAAATGTTTTACAGTGGGACTTGGTTTTGTGGTTGGAATGGATGGGGAATGGTGACTTACCTTAATAGAAGCAATTGTGTCATTTTGGGAGACCTCCAAGGTCTCAACACTGTCCAAACCGCGTACGAAGATTTGCATGTTGTCTACTTTTGTGGAAAGTTCTGTGAATGAAGGCAGAGTGTCTCGATTTAAACACGTGCAGTGAGTTAATGTCTATTTTGCGAGCCGAGTAACACTATTTATACCACCAACGAGTGAACATGCTACGACAGTACTTAATTACATATGTTAATTACAATTTAAGTTAATTATGAAATAATTTAAAACGAAAAAATATCTCACCTTGTCACTCGTATGTGGATTTACGAAAAAAGAAAGATGGCGAGTCTTCCTTCTTTCTCACTCTTACTTACTCAATCTTCATAATGGTCGACTTAATGACAAAGGAGGGAAGTACTCTAATAGCTACCTGACTGTCTCACAGAATTGGCGTGTCCCAATTCCTGTATCTTCTTTAATGAGTTATTCGTGTTATAATAACTAATCTGGACACTTGTTACATAATTAGCTCATCAGCAATACCATTTGTCACCTTTTTAAAAAGATTTCTTCAGCTAATAGCAAGAAAGGAATTACATTTTCATTTTAACAAAATTCAGTCTACATCCGGTTTGCAAAAAGAATCCATATTTACCCCAACTGACCCTACTATTATAGTTAAGATTATTAATTCTTAGTTGTAATAGAAGTAATAATTCAAAAGAAAAAAAAAATAAATAAATAGTTATTAGCGATGTGCTTCGCTTTGCTTTGTCGACTGGAAGCGGCCAAAGGACAGTAGGTGTGGAGAGGGAGGCAGGCATCGAGAGATTAAAAATTACCACGGCAAAAGAGATAGAGATTTCCAATATCTTGGGAGAATTACATATTTCAACTGTTGGTAGAACAGGATATACCCGGCTGAATCGGTAAAACAAAGTCAGCGTTCGGTATGCGAAGTAATGCAAGAGTCCATGCTGTTATATTAGTGCAATCCTGGAATTGATAAATGCATGCACTTCTGTCAACTTCCCGAGACGATAGTATCAGGCAATTCAACTTGGGAAAACTTATCGTACGAAGTTAAGTAACAAGAAAGATTGAAGCTACGAATCCACAGTATACGGGCTGCGCAACCACAAGAGATAACAAAGTGGTATACAGACGGTTCGCGCAGAGGCATGGGCTTTGAAAAAACCGGATGAGGATGCCCTTGGTTATTTCGAGAGAAAAGTTCTTCGAGCGATCTTTGGTCCCGTCTGCATAGACGGTGAGTGGAGGAGAAGGTACAATGCCGAACTATACGGCCTGTACAAGGACATCGACTTAGCCAGAAGAGTTCACATACAGCGACTAAGATGGCTGGGTCATTTAGAGCGGATGGAGCCCAACCTTGCCGCTAAGAAAGTCTTCGAATCCAACCCGGACGGACGGCGCAGTAGAGGACGACCTCGCGGTAGGTGGCGCAAACAAGTGGAGGGGGACCTCAACCAACTTGGCGTGCGCAACTGGAGGCAGCTGGCTCGTAACCGTGCTGGCTGGAGAGGTTTGTTGGTTGAGGCCCAGGTCCACCCCGGACTGTAGCGCCATCTAAGTAAGTAAGTAAGTATACAGACGGTTCGAGTAGGCACCGTTGTGTAAGTAGTTAGTGTGTCAGATCACTGCGCGTGAGGTTCCAAGTTCGAATCCTAGAAAACACGAAAACATTTTTTTACGGTCCCAACTCTCGCCAATGTCTTAAAAACATTCGAGAGTATTGTTGTCTCGAGCAAGCTTCTCAAAACAAATTGCCCTTCGAATACGGTATTAAACTGTAGGTCCATTCCGTTTCTGTGAAAAATGTAACGCAAACAACATGAGTGGTTGCGAGAAGCTAGGCCCTGACACTTAAAGAACTGTTGTGCCAAATATTTATTTATTTAAAGACGGTTCGGGAACTGAGGAAGAAATAGGGGCAAGCGTGCTTGGGCAGATAACAAAGCACTCAGAACCTATGGGCAAGAGTACTACCATCTTTCAGGCTAAAATAAGTGCTTTAGACAAATGTGGCCAACTCAATCGCGAAAGAAGATGCAGGAATTGGGACATACCAATACTGTGAGACTGTCAAGCAGCTATTAGTGGACTTGACTCCTTTATCATTAAGTCGAAACTTGTGTGGGAATGCCTACACAAACTTAATGAATTGACCAGAGAGAGGGTCAGGATAAAGGGTACCGAAGCAACGTACCCTTTGTCAAGAAAAGGCTGGGGGACCCTCCACTGGACCTGAACCATTATGCAGAATAAGCATCTAGGGTGAACTATTCTTGCCAAGGCAAAGCAAGAGTAAGGGAGAATGAAGTCTCGCCATATTTATTTTTCCGTAAATCCACATACGAGTGACAAGGTTTTCGTTTTAAATTATTTCATAATTAACAAATGTAATTACGTCCTGTGGTAGCATGTGGACTCATTGGTGGTATAAATAGTGCTACCCGGCTCACAAAATTAACATAAGCTCACTACACGTGTTTTAATCGCGGTACTCTGCCTTCATTCAGTGAATTTGTCACAAAAGTAGACAAAATGCAACTTTTCTTACGTTGCTTAGACTGTGTTCAGACCTTGGAGGTCTCCCAAAATGACACTATTGCTTCTATCAAGGTAAGTCACCATTCCCCATCAATTACAACCGCAAAAGCAAGTCCCGCTGTAAAACATTTTCATTAATTCCAGGTTCAACTCACATATCTGAAAGGACTCACTGAGGAGTTCGTCCTCAACTGCGAGGGAAACGCCCTGGAGAATGATGCCTGCGTGAGCAGCCTATCGTCCTTTGAGTTGGACGTTACAGTACCACTCTTTGGTGGTAAGGTTCACGGTTCGTTAGGTCGTGCCGGAAGGCCAAGGGCCAGACTCCAAAGGTTGAGAAGCAAGAAAGGAAAAAGAAGACCGGAGGCTCCAAGAAGAGAATGCAGTACAACAAACGTTTTGTCAACGTCGTGCACGATTTCGGACGTCGTCGCGGCCCCAATGCAAACTCCTCTTTATTTATCCGCTGCTATTTATACGGTAAATAAAAAAAATTCTTTAATACGCAAAAGTAACATTCAAGAAGTTTTCATTTGATGGTGATATCTAGAGCGATGACTTGAAGTTAAGTGGTTCGTAAGCAATTATTGGTCAACGAAATGATATCTCGTTGAAGCACTCGGGTTTAACAAATGTTTGCTGAAACAACTCAAAATGAAAATGAAGGTTGATGCAATTAATCTCCTTTTTGTGGCTGTGCAATTGAAATCATCAATCTTTTGTTAATATTAATTCGTACTGAACAATCCATAAAGTAAGTAATCAACTAAGTAAGTAAGTAATCCATAAAGTAAATAACAAAAGTAAATAATTGGAAGGACGAAGAGACAAAAGAAATGTTAGGCATAATGTAGGAGCTTGCAGCTGAAACGCATTTCGACGGCGCATAATATTTATACATAACGAATACGTATCTATGACCATATCTCACTTCAACTACTTTTCAAAACAAGTTTGGACTCAACCTCTCGACTTAGAGATACCTACAGCCTAGACGCAAGGCCACCAGGGGAATGCGAAGACACGCTGAAATCACGGAAGGCGCACTCGCGGAATACAAAATCACAAAATCCTAGCTCAGCTATCAGTTCCAGCAAGAAACAGAAGTGGGAGGATCTTCGCCGGAAGATCAACAGCGAACCCTGGGGACTCGGCCAGGAAAAAATTATGAGCGCAGGCGATCTGGCCACGATGACCGCGGAAAAAATGAAGAACATAGTGGACACACTCTTCCCGGCTCACTCTGTTAGACCAATGGAGATCTCTGCTGCCCAACAACAAGACATTCCAATGTTCAGCGAAGAAGACCTGATTCTAGCAGCTAATTCTCTTCAGAACAATAAGGCCCTGTCCCCGGAGGCATACCAGCAGAAGTGTTGAAAACTGTTGGCCGAACTTGCCCGTAGACACTGCTATGTATGTATAAGGGTTGTCTAAAGAAAGGGATCTTCTTCATGAACTTCTTTTGGAAGAAGTTAAAGGGTTAAGCAAGGCCTTAAGCACAGTCTGCCTGTCACTACAGACGCAAATACTACGACCCTTCCACTTGTTATTCACAACATATTGTAGCTCATGGCCATTAGAATTGCATAAGCATCCGTTTGGAAAACAGACGCATATTTACCTAAAGCAAAAAGAAGTCTAAGGTTGTCGTCTTCCACGGAGATACCAGCGCCAGACCCTTGACTGGTTCTGGAGCTGTCCGTGAAAGTACGACTAGATTCCATTCCTGACTCATACTCTGGCCAAAGCAAGGAATGCCGACTCTGAATTTGCGTATCATCTGAAGTTCTGGTGTCATTGCATCAGACGGCATATCCATGAGAAGGAGTCGTATGATAAGATCGCGCAAGTTCATCAATATTTCAGTGTGTAGTATACCAGAACCCGCCTAAGGTTTAAGAAGCTTTTTCGAGACAACAATACTCTCGGTGAAAAAACATTTTGGTTTTTTCTGGGATTCGAAGTTGGAACCTCACGCGCAGTGATCCGACACACTATCTACTTACACCACCGTGCCCATCGTGTTTTTACAATGGTCGATGGCAAAGTGTGTAATGCAGCAACTAACATAAAAGGAGTTTTCTAGGAGGGAATGCAACATGGATGTGCTTAACAGGTTTAAAAAGCATTATTAGCAGTTAGAAATAATAAATAATTCTGTTTTTCATACTGTCTGTATCTGTTACTTTTAAGCTCGCATCCTCTAATAACAAGTTTAAGACCCCTGCCTGTTAAAAAAAACTAAACAATTTACAGAAGAAGCTCCAGAAATGCTGATTTCCGGGATTCCTGGCTCATCATCTTTACAAAATTTTGACGAGGCTACAATTCCACAGATGAGAAAAGTACTGATGAATTAATAAAATAAGATCTAAATAAATCAAAGATACTTTATTTATACCTTAATTTGACTTAAATAAGCTTAATAACGGTTTTAAAGTTGTTTCAGGCAAGTATCAGTTCATTAGGACAACAAAATATTTTTGAGCGGTTTTTCGAGGCAAATACCCCTATGTGCGTCGGTACTCGAGATGGAATAAAATAGCTTCCTTCATCCTGACGGTACTCAGATCGAAAAAGAGAGAGGAAGACGCCAACATTCCTTCAGAAATTTCATAAAGCAGATAAAAGCCTTACCGACAAGAATGTATAAACTCGCACCAGGAGGTGAATATGGAAAAGCCGAAAGAAAGTTTATGGTATTACTATCTATTTTATATGCCAAGTGGTATCACCAAAAAACATCTTAGCCAGAGAACGGGTCATTAACCAGTAGACAATGAGAACTTGAGAACTCCCAACTCTCTACAATGTAGAGCAAAGTTGCACAGAGAATTATAGAGGCTACGAGACCTGCAAGGGGATACAGGACATAGTCGTAACTACTTATAGATGGATACACGTCCCCTTCTAATCACATCTCAAATTCACACATATTTACATTATACCTATATACAAGTAAATACCGTCTGGAAAATTCCTCATTCTCGTTTTGAGTTGTTTCAGCAAACAATTGTTAAACCCGAGTGCTTCAACGAGATATCATTTCGTTGGCGAATAATTGCTTAACTTAACACTTAACTTCAAGTCATCGCTCTAGATATCACTATCAAATAAAAAATTCTTGAATTTTCTGTATTAAAAAAATGTTTTTATTTAACGGATAAATAACATTTAAGAGGAATTCGCATTGGGGCCGCGACGACGTCCAAATTCGTGCACGACGTTGACGAAACGTTTGTTGTATTGCATCCTCTTCTTGGCGCGTCCGGTCTTCTTCTTTTTCTTTTCTTGCTTCTCGACCTTTGGAGTCTGGCCCTTGACTTTACCGGCACGAGCTAACGAACCGTGAACCTTACCACCAAGGAGTGGTAATGTAACGTCCAACTCAAAGGACGTTAGGCTGCTCACGCAGGCATCGTTCTCGAGAGCGTTTCCCTCGCAGTTGAGGACGAACTCTTCAGTGAGTCCTTTCAGCTGGGTGAGTTGAACCTGGAATTAAGGAAAATGTTTTACAGTGGGACTTGGTTTTGTGGTTGGAATGGATGGGGAATGGTGACTTACCTTAATAGAAGCAATTGTGTCATTTTGGGAGACCTCCAAGGTCTCAACACTGTCCAAACCGCGTACGAAGATTTGCATGTTGTCTACTTTTGTGGAAAGTTCTGTGAATGAAGGCAGAGTGTCTCGATTTAAACACGTGCAGTGAGTTAATGTCTATTTTGCGAGCCGAGTAACACTATTTATACCACCAACGAGTGAACATGCTACGACAGTACTTAATTACATATGTTAATTACAATTTAAGTTAATTATGAAATAATTTAAAACGAAAAAATATCTCACCTTGTCACTCGTATGTGGATTTACGAAAAAAGAAAGATGGCGAGTCTTCCTTCTTTCTCACTCTTACTTACTCAATCTTCATAATGGTCGACTTAATGACAAAGGAGGGAAGTACTCTAATAGCTACCTGACTGTCTCACAGAATTGGCGTGTCCCAATTCCTGTATCTTCTTTAATGAGTTATTCGTGTTATAATAACTAATCTGGACACTTGTTACATAATTAGCTCATCAGCAATACCATTTGTCACCTTTTTAAAAAGATTTCTTCAGCTAATAGCAAGAAAGGAATTACATTTTCATTTTAACAAAATTCAGTCTACATCCGGTTTGCAAAAAGAATCCATATTTACCCCAACTGACCCTACTATTATAGTTAAGATTATTAATTCTTAGTTGTAATAGAAGTAATAATTCAAAAGAAAAAAAAAATAAATAAATAGTTATTAGCGATGTGCTTCGCTTTGCTTTGTCGACTGGAAGCGGCCAAAGGACAGTAGGTGTGGAGAGGGAGGCAGGCATCGAGAGATTAAAAATTACCACGGCAAAAGAGATAGAGATTTCCAATATCTTGGGAGAATTACATATTTCAACTGTTGGTAGAACAGGATATACCCGGCTGAATCGGTAAAACAAAGTCAGCGTTCGGTATGCGAAGTAATGCAAGAGTCCATGCTGTTATATTAGTGCAATCCTGGAATTGATAAATGCATGCACTTCTGTCAACTTCCCGAGACGATAGTATCAGGCAATTCAACTTGGGAAAACTTATCGTACGAAGTTAAGTAACAAGAAAGATTGAAGCTACGAATCCACAGTATACGGGCTGCGCAACCACAAGAGATAACAAAGTGGTATACAGACGGTTCGCGCAGAGGCATGGGCTTTGAAAAAACCGGATGAGGATGCCCTTGGTTATTTCGAGAGAAAAGTTCTTCGAGCGATCTTTGGTCCCGTCTGCATAGACGGTGAGTGGAGGAGAAGGTACAATGCCGAACTATACGGCCTGTACAAGGACATCGACTTAGCCAGAAGAGTTCACATACAGCGACTAAGATGGCTGGGTCATTTAGAGCGGATGGAGCCCAACCTTGCCGCTAAGAAAGTCTTCGAATCCAACCCGGACGGACGGCGCAGTAGAGGACGACCTCGCGGTAGGTGGCGCAAACAAGTGGAGGGGGAAGTTACTTTTAATCTCGCATCCTCTAATAACAAGTTTAAGACCCCTGCCTGTTAAATAAAACTAAACAATTTACAGAAGAAGCTCCAGAAATGCTGATTTCCGGGATTCCTGGCTCATCATCTTTACAAAATTTTGACGAGGCTACAATTCCACAGATGAGAAAAGTACTGATGAATTAATAAAATAAGATCTAAATAAATCAAAGATACTTTATTTATACCTTAATTTGACTTAAATAAGCTTAATAACGGTTTTAAAGTTGTTTCAGGCAAGTATCAGTTCATTAGGACAACAAAATATTTTTGAGCGGTTTTTCGAGGCAAATACCCCTATGTGCGTCGGTACTCGAGATGGAATAAAATAGCTTCCTTCATCCTGACGGTACTCAGATCGAAAAAGAGAGAGGAAGACGCCAACATTCCTTCAGAAATTTCATAAAGCAGATAAAAGCCTTACCGACAAGAATGTATAAACCCGCACCAGGAGGTGAATATGGAAAAGCCGGTCCCCAGAGGGGAACGAAAACGACACCACTCTGAAGTAATGGGATAAGCCGTCCCGGAGTGGATGGTGTCAAGTAGAAAGAAGGGGTTAAATGTGTTTTTTTAGTGAGTAGTGAGTCTCACACTACTAGAAACAGAGCGGGACTGTTTCCCGGCGCATTAGCGTTTTTCCACTACCCCCTGGGAAAAAAAAAAAATAAATAATAAAAAATTATTATTATTTGTGTCATATATTCTTACTTTGCCTTGGCGGGAATAGTTTACCCTAGATGGTTATTTTGCATAATGGTTAAGGTCCAGTGAAGGGTTCTGCCCTCCTTGTCCTTCTAAAGAATCTGCTGCTTCGTTACCCTTTATTCCGACCCTTTTTCTGCTCAATTCATTAAGTTTGTGTCAGGTTCGTTTCTTTGGTTTCCATCGTCTGCTTCATCATCCAACCACTTTTACTTACATTTTTTTAGCCTAGGAAAGGCTCGACTGGAGCACTCAGACGCAACTGGTCCATTGTATTACCAGAGAGGAAATCCTGGTTTACCCATTTTATTGGAATTCTCTTATTTCTCTCAGCAAGTCAAGCAAGCACTTCAGTGATGAGCAGCTTGCAGCACAAGCACTCACCACATCAGCACCGAGGATCTGCCACCTGATACGAGCAAAAGCCGGACGCTCACAGAAATAATGGTCCGCAGTGTCGTTGCTCCCTCCGCAACCATCGTAGATTGCAGCATCGCTTAAGCCCAGCACGTTGAGGTGCTTGGCAGAAGCGAAGTGGCCTGTGAAGACGCCAATAAGTTGTCCGCAGTCTTTTCTACTGAGAGACTGCAAGAATGCCGTTGATTTCTTACAGACGTCCGGGAGCATTCTTTTAGTCAGAATTCGTGAGAAACCCAATCGTCAATTGAAGACCTAATCGAGGACGCAGGGAGACTCGACGCCGGTTCAGTACCTGAGAAAGTCTCCTCTGAGCCTTGTCTAGCAATCTCATCAGAGATCTCGTTCCACAGGATCCCAGTGCGACCTGGGGCACATATAAGAAACAGAGAATTCACCCTTGCGACCTAGTTGAAAGAGTTTTTGGTTTTATGTACTTCTTTTGGAAGTTGATAAAGGCTTAAGCAAAGCCTTAAACACAGTCTGACAGTCACTACAGACGCAAATACTACGGCCCTTCCACCTGTTATTCACAACATAGTTCATGCCCATTAGGATTGCATAAGTATCCGTTTGGAAAACAGACGCATATTTGCCTTACGAGAAAAGAAGTCTAAGGTTGTGGTTTTCTACGGAGAAACCAGCGCCAGACCCTTGACTGGTTCAGGAGCCGTTCGTGAAAATACGATTAGATTCCATTCCTGACTCATACTTTGACTAAAGCAATGAATGTCGACTCTGAATTTGCTTATCATCTGAAGTTCTGGTGTCATTGCATCAGACGGCATATCCATGAGACAGGAGTCGTATGATAAGATCGCGCAAGTATAGCAAAATTTCAATGTGAAGTATATCAGAACCCACCCCGCCTAAAGCGATGGGTGGCTTTCATAGTGCAGCCCATGATATAAGTATAAAAAGGAGGTAAATGCAGCAAGGTATCTAGAGCAGAGCGGGCGTACTCGGAAAGATCATGCAGCCGAGACAAGTCGTTCTTTGGAGTTTGGAGCAAAAGACAGCCACTTATAAATGAGAGAGCCCCTTCCACCAAACAACCGACGCATATGGGGGGAACGGTCTTATCATAGCCGTATAGATCCAGAGAACTTTATTCGGTGATAAGCCCCATATCTTGCTAAACAAACAGTCGCATTGTCAAAAGCATACTCAATGTCAATACATGTTACGCTGGGTGACTTATGTATTATATGTTGGTGACTTATCACTATTCGATTTTGTGATTTCGAAAATAATCTTTTCAATACGCATTTTTCCTCTTTTCCACTCGAAAAGTGCCAAAAAAGGCCCCCGCAATCTGAGGAGACTTGGTGACCCTATGCTGGGCACCAGAACATACCGGGTAATGAAAGACCAGATAAATTCGCTCGAATGGGCGAATGGGGTGGCGTTGCATATCTCACGTGAAAGTTCCTATTACTTACTTACTTAAATCCTTTTAACCCCTCGGGGGGCATAGGGCGTCAACCACGCCTGCGCGTCATCTTGTTCGAAGTCCTGCAACGCGTTTGAGCTGCTTCCAACTCATTCCTTAAGAGCTCGATTCCTCCTCAACTGTTCTGCGCCACGTTTGCCTAGGGCGTCCCGATATTCTGCCTGCCTGGGTGAGTGGATTCCAATGCATGGCGTATTTCGCAAAGGAGTTGTCTTCGCGCCATAGGATGTGTCCAATCCACTACCACTTTTTCCTTCGTATAGTAATGCTTATAGGTTCTTGGCCCGTTCTCGTATAAAGTTGTTCGTTGGAGATCCGGTTCGGCCAAATAATCCTCAAGATGATCCTTAAACATTTGTTTAAGAAGACTTGCAGCTTGTGTGTGGTTAATCGTGTCCACCTCCCAAGCACTGCACCCACAAAGCAGCACCGATTCTACGTTGTAGTGGAACAGCCGCAGCTTAGTTCTTAAGCAGATAACATTGCTTTTTCAGATTTTAGATAGCATTCCGAACGCAGCTTTAGCCTTCCCGATTCTGCTACACATATCTAGTTCGGTTAGAAGAAGGAAGTTGACGTTGCGGAATCCGTAGTTTGATGTATCACTAGCGCTAGAGGGGGAGTGTGCCTGTTCACCACAGAATGACAACACTAGTCTGGCAGACACAGTTCTCACGGCTTGCGGCTCATGTTTTTGCCATCAGGGACAAGCGATGAGGAAGTCTCTCTTTCTTCTACTCCTTCTTCTCGATTCAGCTGGCGACCGAGGAACGTGCTCCAATAAGATCTTCCCCCGCGAGGAACAACACGGCCTATATATTATATATCAATTAAGTTTAAATTAATAATTGGCAGCTTTTTTTTTCTTTGTACTGAGGAAGTCAGTGCACTTAAAATAAAGAATTTGTTAACATTTCTATGAAAAAGATAACGCATTTTCATTGCATACAGCTACCAAATTACAATTTTCGTCCCTGCAGGCTTCTGGTCTGACTTTGAAACCCTGGCATGTTCTTTTTACCTTTTGGTAACATTTTCGAACATCATTCCTGCAACAAAGTTTCTCAATCTCCACGATCGACCGCTTTTCGTCCCGCCGCAAAGTCGACTAGCACGAATCCGTTGTCTGATGTGGTGACGAGCACGCTGCGCTTTCCGGCCACGCTAGTAAAGAAATCCTCTTGTCCTAGCTTTGCGTTAAAATCACCCAGACTAATTTTAACGTCGTGGTAGGGCATTATTACTACGTACTGTCAAAGAGCTGGTAGAAGCCATCCTTCGTCGCGTTTTCCAATTTCTCGTGAATGGCGTGAGCGCATATTAGGCAAATTTAGCATTGATACGGATAGTCATGAGGTAATCGTTCACATGCCGGAAACTCAAGACCTTTTGCCTTAATCTGAAAAGGCGCTGTCCTTGTTGTCTGTAGCAATCGCCGTAGTAGATGTCGCAGTTTTTCATTCTGCTTTTGCCCAGCCCATACAATCGCACTTCTTGGACGGCGTTCATGTCTGCTTTGAAACAGTCTAGAGCCTAAGCAAGTTTTTCGGCTGCACGTGGTTTGTAGAGGGATCTCCATCTAGGGCATTCGTCCGCTACCGTCGGGAACAAGAAGAAGTGCTCTAATAAGAGAGTACTCTTCTCCCTTCTCTCATCTGATGCCGCCAAGAAATCCTCCAAACGGGGTTGGTTACCATTTCTTGGATTAAGGTATTAGGCACGCAGCAGCGGTCACCACGTGGAGGTTGAGAGTAGTCGTTGGTAGGGCTCATCCTTCAACATTTTTATTTTTCTAAATTTTGGTATAAAAGGTAGGAAAATGGAAATAACTGCAATATACTGCCCACGCTACCTTATTAATTATAAGCACTTTTTTTTATTGCAACGATACCCACTGCTGCATGACTTCTGGCACTAGTCTTCACTGAAGGAAAATTGTGGGTGATGATTTGAAAAATTGTTTTAAACATTAATCAGCTTCAGGATGACGCAGGAGGATGTTACGAGTATATATCTTAAATGAATCGGGGGAAAATTTACTAAATCGGCATATTTTTTTGTATTTCAATCAGGATAAGCCGTTATTGAGTTAGGGCTGAGTAATAACACTGGTCAACAAATAAAATATTTTTTTTTGCCGTTCATTTTGGAAATGTTTTTTTTTTATACCTTGGCATGAAATTGTTTGAAATATGTCTGTAAAAAATTTATGAAACATACATATTTTTAGAAAAAAATTATTTGTTTAAAAAAGTGAAAATACATGAAACGTTGTAGACATTATTTTTTTTCAAGTATTTATTTATTTTAAGTATGTGTAGGTATATAATATAGAAGATTTCTTACACACTCTTATGCCTAACTTACAATACATACATATTTTTGCAATATTGATATCACAAATAGCTGAGTGAGCATTAATCGCATAAACACCTTTATGCACACATCGACCCCTTCGGGTAGGGGTCAGAATATACCCGACGTAGGCATGCCTGTCGTAAGAGGCGACTAAAATCCACCCTCCGTATACCGAGTATGGCGTATACAAAAACATGCAATGATCAAAACAAAAGATTTTAATACCCCAGGTGGCAGTCTAGGAACACTGGAAAATCCACCCTCTTCGAAGGTCGGCTCTACGGATTCTGGGGAGAGCCATTTATTGCACCTAATAAATCCCTTCTCAAAAAGTACAAGGGTATCTCGATCTCCACCAACAAGATCGACCGTCTCCGGAAAAAGAACTCCGCCGGAAGCGCAAGCGCGTGAAAAACGGAAATCAGCGAAATCAAAAAGCATTGAGGAGGAAAACGACGTACTCCGTATAAAGCTTACCGAAATGGAGCTACTCTATCGTGAGCTTAAGAAAGAGGTAGATCTACTCAGGCAAGAAAATAATGCCCTAAAAAACACGTATCTACAAAAAGAAAGTACAGTTAGCCCACATCGTTCACCTATTCACGAATACCAGACGGACGAAGAAGAGCTAACACGTGAAATGAATTGGATCGAAAAGAAACGACTTAGCAAAAAACGCAAAGCTGGTTCGTCACCGGAAGTCGAGCCACAAAAACATGAAAAGCGCAAGGAGTTGCAAGAAAAGCAATAACAACAAATTTTACGTCCTCCGCCACCGATAAACGTCGTTGGAATAACGGACTATAATAAGTTGCATTGCCTCAATAAAGGAACCCTGCCATCGAAGTTTAAGGTGACATCTCTGCGAAACAATCACCCCTATCGTGGAATCCGTCGGAATTGAGTTTCACTTCACCTATTCGATTCCCTTTCACTTTCTACTGCTATCGTGGAATCCGCCGAGTACGTCTCCTTATCGACAGGGATTGGGGAAAGGTAGTTTCACTGTCAAACAGCTGTCTTTCATTTGTCAATAAAAATGTTTGTAGCTACATTCGTTCCGTACAAGGAAAATTTCTTTAAAAAGTGATTTAAATAAAAATTAGAAACAGAAGAGGAAGAAGATGAGCGGTCTTCCCAGAGAAGAGTACGACAGAGCTTCAGAGAAACAGTGGGTGATTTCATGGAACTTCCAGATGAAATGTGTGTTTCTAGAAACAATATTTTTTTATTTATTTCTGATTTTAATAAAGTTCAATATTGCATAGGTTTATCAAAAATGTTCGCCTAAATAAAGCAGTTCTAGTTTTTTCCTGTAATTTATATGTAAACAAAAATTGTTTGTTTTTTTAATTTCACTTACAAAAACGCAAACAAAGAAGACGACGTGCAGCAGCCAAGACCAGAAATCCGCAATGATTTTGATGCGGATGAGAAATGTCATTTTGTTCGGAAAAAATTCGATCCGAACGTTTTCTACGATACAGTGGAACTGATTCACATTACCCACACGGGGAACTGTTCACTTTGCGGATTTGACGATACTGAAATATTTTTTTCGGTGAATAATTCCCCCCGGCGGATTCCACGATAGGGGTGAATACGTGGAAAATCAATGTTGATGATGCCGACGGTTACCGATCATTATCCCAAAAATTGAATGCCGAAAAGATTCAGTGGTATACTTACCAAAATAAGTTAGAAAGACCACTGCGTGTTGTAGCAAGGGGACTCCACCCCTCGTGCACTAAAGAAGATGTAATGCACGACCTTCAAGATAAAGGCTTTAAAATTCTTGATGCCGTCAATATTATCAAGAAGGAGAAGCAACAGTCGGAGGGAGATCATGAAAAATTGGTAAGGCGTGGACTTCCACTATTCATGCTTAATTTCTATAAAGATGAAAATAAAGATGCTATATATGGTATTAAGACTATTCTAAACATCGTGGTCAAAATCGAACCCATGCGTAAGACCTCCAGACCGATCCCGCATTGTAAGCGCTGTCAAGGCTTCAATCATACGCAGACTTACTGCCAGAAAGAGCCGCGATGCGTCAAATGCGCAGGTAAGCATCTCTCGGAAGAGTGTCACCTAAACAAGCAAACCCCAGCCACTTGTATAAACTGCAAAAGAAAACATCCTGCGAACTATCGAGGTTGCGAAGTGGCGAAAGAGCTCAAAAAAAGGCGTGATACGCCTCATACGAAGACTCGACGAGTTAGAAATATTTATACGAGAAAAAGATATTGATATATGCTTGGTCTGTGAAACTCATCTGACAAAAGTAACGAATGTTAAGATAAGAGGATATAGCGTGTATCACGCCTTCCACCCATCGGAAAGAGCAAGAGGCGGATCATCCTTGTTTATAATAGAATGTATCGAACACTCAGCGGAAGTAAAGATTGAATTAGAAGCAATGCAAGTAAGCACGGTACGTGTTAGAAATAGACATTTTGCCTTCAACATTTCGTCTATATATTGTCACACTGCGATGTAAACTTGAAGAAAGTGATTTCATAAACATCTTCAACTTTCTTAAACCAAATTTTATTATTGGTGGCGATTTCAACGCGAAACACCCCTTCTGGGGTTCAAGGTATACCTCTCAGAAAGGTAGAAAGCTTTATAATGCGGGTATGCAATACAGTTGTGATTTTCACTCGACGGGTAAACCAACATATTGACCGACTGATAGAAATAAGATACCAGATCTGATTGATTTCTTTGTTGTTAAAGGAATATCTGGCAACTGTATACAAGTTGAAGAAAGCTTTGATCTCTCCTCTGATCATTCTCCAATCATTATGATGATAAGCGATGCTCTGATTAAAAAAGTAGGACCGGCCAGATTAACTAGCGCGAAAACTAATTAGGATGGCTTTAAAAAAGATATTGAAGCAAATACTGAGCTGAGCGTATCACTTAAAACGCCGTATGAACTTGAAGTTGAAGTTGATCGCTTCGTCGAAATCCTACAGAATGCCGCGTGGAAGAATACTCCCAAACCAAAGAAAACGCCGGCAAGCTACATTCAAACTTATCCGCAGGAAATAAAAGAGATGATTAAGGAGAAGAGAAGAGCACGCAAAAAATGGCAACAAACTCGGGCTCCGCAACATAAAGCACATCTTAACCGTTTGTGAAACTCACTAAAAAGTTCTGTTAAAAACCTTAAGAATAATGAAATGCAAACTTACCTAGAAAGCTTAACGGCAGAAAAAGATTCTAATTACCCGCTTTGGAAGGCTATAAAAGGTATTGAAAAACCTCAAATTCAAGCCGCACCAATTAGGAAAAATCAAGGCGAATGGGCCAGGCATGATAAAGAGAAAGCGCAAGTTTTTGCCACCCACCTGGAAGAAACTTTCAAACCGTTTGATGGACAAGCTCTTATTGAAAATATAAATACGTCTTATATAGCCAATAACGTAATAAGAAATGCAACACTTACCGAACTTAAGCAAGAAATAAAGAAACTTAAACCTAAGAAGGCTCCTGGATACGACCTAATTACGGGAGAGGTTCTTAAAACCCTACCAAGAAAAGCTCTAATTAAGCTTCTGTTCATTATAAACACCGCATTTAGACTAAAATATGTTCCCAGTCAATGGAAAGTCGCCGAAATCATAATGGTCCTTAAGCCCGGAAAACCGCCGAATGAAAAAACGTCTTATAGACCGATTTCGCTTCTTCCAATTATATCCACAGTGTTCGAGAGAATATTGATTAGGCGAATAATAGAAGAAAGTCATCTCATTCCGAATCATCAATTCGGATTCAGAAGTAAGCATTCTACAATTGCACAAGTACATCGAATAACACATGTAATCGAAAAGTCACTTGAAGAAAAAAAGATTTGTTCAAGCGTATTCCTTGACGTCTCTCAAGCCTTTGACACGGTCTGGCATGAAGGCTTAAAGTATAAATTACGACAAGTTCTGCCAGAGCACCTATATAATATTTTGAAGAACTAGCTTACGAATAGACTATTCCGCGTCAAATGTGGAAATGAATATTCAGATTTCAAGGAAATAATGGCTGGGGTGCCGCAAGGAAGCGTTCTTGGTCCAGTCTTGTATCTATTATACACCCGTGATATACCGCAAGTAGAAGGCACTGAGCTAGCTACATTTGCCGACGACACTGCTATCTTGGCAGTAGGTAAAACGGTCGAAGATACTACAGAAAAACTGCAAGAAGCTTTGGATAGAGTAAATGAATGGACAAAGGTTTGGCGAATCGCACTTAACGAGACCAAATTTATTCATGTAAATTTTACTTATAAGAAAATAAATAATTTGCCGGTCTTTTCAAACTCGGTTCAAATTCCATTTGCAAATGAGGCAAAGTATTTTGGAATGACACTTGATACAAAGCTGAAATGGAAAACGCACGTTAAGAAAAAACGCAAAGAACTAGATAATAAATATCGAGAAATGTATTGGTTACTTGGCAAATATTCCAAGCTTAATATAGAGAACAAACTGCTTTTATATAAGCAAGTGCTAAAGCCCGTATGGACATATGGTATACAACTCTGGGGTTGTACCAAAATAACTAATATTAAAATTTTACAAACTTTTGAAAACAAAGTGCTAAGAGGTATTGTAAATGCGCCATGGTATATCCGAAATAGCGATATCCATAGAGATCTTGGCATTAAAACTATAGAAGACGAAATTCAAACCTACGCGAGAAAGCATAGAAGTCGACTAGAAAGTCACGTAAATATTACAGTCCTCCAAGTTTTGGAAGAAAGAAATTTACTACGCCGTCTACAAAGAACCAAACCTTTAGACTTAGCGCGATAAGTAACCGCGTTTAAACTGCGGAGCCGGCAGGAACTTCTAATGGGAAGGTCCTGAAAAACGTCCTTATTTTGTGTAATCAAAACTTCTTGATAAGTCGAATACTTAGTTGTAGTAAAAATAAAAACAAGTCTGTTTTGAAGGGAGGTTTTTTAGTGGGTAAGAATCCCACACTACTATGAGCACGCGCTGTGGATTCTCATAGTGTCTTGTTGAAGATTTTCACCTACCCTCGGAAAAAAAAAATGATAAAACATATGTACAATTTAAAACATAATATTTAAATATATACAAAATTACAAAACATATAACATCTTTTTAGTTGCCAGCAATTAGGTCATGTGGTTTGACACGGTTCAGTCTTTTAGTAAGTCCGTTTGTATCGGTGTGTTTCACTGCTTCTGGGTTCACGTGTTGTCTCAGCCTTTGGTCATGGACTCCTGCGTAATCTGCAATGGTTTCTGCTACAGTCTTCAATTTAAGATCACGATGACGGTCTACGTTCCTAATATACCATGGCGCACTTACTATGCCCCTCAGTACTTTATTTTGAAAACATTGAATTATGTCGATATTATTATGAGTCGTACATCCCCATAACTGAATTTCGTATGTCCATACGGGTTTTAGTATTTGTTCATACAACAGCAGTTTATTATGTATAGATAAGGGTAATCTTCTACCAATAAGCCAGTACATTTTTCTCAATTTCATGTTCAGTTCTTCTCTTTTCTTTTTCACGTGCTCTTCCCATTTAAGTTTGGCATCTAGGGTCATTCCTAGATACTTGGCTGTGTTGCAGGCAGTAAGGGACTTGCATTCCAGAGACTGTAATCGGAAGCCGTTGAATCTTTTTATTGGTGAAAATTGACATGTACTGATTTAGTGCTGTTAAGATTTATGCGCCACTTCTTGGTCCAGTTGACTACAGTATCTACAGCATTTTGAAGGATCCTGGTTGACTCTACTTCGCTTTTCTCTATTGCAAGTATTACTGTGTCATCGGCGAATGTGGCTATTGTTCTACTTGCAGGGATTGGTAGGTCATTCGCAAATAGTAGATATAATATTGGACCTAATATACTTCCTTGCGGTACTCCAGCTTCAATTTCTTTAAAGCATGAATAAGCATCTTCTTGCTTGATACGAAAGTATCTTTTCGAGAGATATGACTCCAGTAGTACCGTAAATTCTTTGGGAAGGAGTAATCTAGTTTGTATAGCAAACCTGTATGCCATTCTTTGTCGAACGCTTAAGCAACGTCTAAGAATATGGCTGAGCATACGATTTTATCTTCCATAGCTTTCTCAATAACGTTGGTTATTCTATGAACCTGCTCAATAATTGAGTGTTTTTTTTTTTTAAACCAAACTGGTGAGTAGGTATCATATTTTCATTTTCAATGAACGGGCTTAGTCTCTTGATGAAAATCTTTTCAAATATTTTTGACATGATGGGTAGCAGAGAAATGGGTGTATAAGGAGATACTTCATGAGGATCCTTTCCTGGCTTTGGAATCATAATTATTTCAGCGACTTTCCAAGGACATGCGTGAGTCTCAAACAGGCGTTCATTATCGCTGTTAGCTTACGCATAGCTCTTTGGGGCAACTGTTGCATCAACTCCACAGTGATCAGATCATAACCGGGGGATTTTTTCGGTTGTAGTTGTTTCCGAATAATAACTTCGATTTCATTTTGTGTGACTGGATGGATTTCAACACTCCTTTGTACTCCGTTTATTTTGGAAATGTTTTTTTATACCTTGGCATGAAATTGTTTGAAATACGTCTGTAAAAAATGTATGAAACATACATATTTTTAGAAAAAAATTGTTTGTTTAAAAAAGTGAAAATACATGAAACGTTGTAGATATTATTTTTTTTCAAGTATTTATTTATTTATTTTAAGTATGTGTAGGTATATAATATAGAAGATTACTTACGCTATTTATACAAATTTCTTACACACTCTTATGCCTAACTTACAATACATACATATTTTTGCAATATTGATATCACAAATAGCTGAGTGAGCATTAATCGCATAAACACCTTTATGCACTTTGCGAGTCAAAGGAAATCCGAGACATGGGATTTCCGACAAACAAAAGTGCAATGCACCCTCGCGAATTACCTGTGCCACTAACTCTAACGAGCGTTGGCACTTATCTTTACTGTATATGCTGCCGTACTTTATAGTGAGTGGTTTATTCTTTCATATAAGGCTGTGCTTGGGAGGATGAATGGATGTACTGTGTGTCATGTATTGTTGTGTAATTTGTGTCGTATAGTGTATTGTGGTCTGGCACACAACATCTTAGCCAGAGAACGAGTCAAGAACCAGTAGACAGCAGAGCAATATAGCACAACGAATTATAGAGGCTATGAGACCTACAAGGGAATACAGGACATAACTAAGGCCCATAATTATGAATAGATGGAGACACGTTCTATCTTCCTACCACATCTCAAATTTTCCACGGAAGATCTTGAGACAACCTGTACCTATGTATTTAAATAATGTCTGGAAAATTCTTCATTTCAACTTAGAATTGTTTCAGAAAACACTTGTTGGACCCGAATGATTCAACGAGATCGTTGACGAAAAAAAAATTCTTGAACGTTACGTTTGTGTATTTAAAATTATTTTTATTTAAGGGAAAAATAACATTTAAGAGGAGTTAGCATTGGGGCCGCGACGACGTCCGAATTCGTGCACGACGTTGACGAAACGTTTGTTGTACTGCATCCTCTTCTTAGCGCGTCCGGTCTTCTTCTTCTTCTTTTCTTGCTTCTCGACCTTTGGAGTCTGGCCCTTGACTTTACCGGCACGAGCTAACGAACCGTGAACCTTACCACCAAGGAGTGGTAATGTAACGTCCAACTCAAACGACGACAGGGTGCTCACGCAGCATCGTTATCCAGAGCGTTTCCCTCGCAGTTGAGGACGAACTCCTCAGTGAGTCCTTTCAGCTGGGTGAATTGAGCCTGGAATTAGGGAAAATGTTTTACAACGGGACTTGGTTTTGTGGTTGGAATGGATGGGGAATGGTGACTTACCTTAATAGAAGCAATTGTGTCATTTTGGGAGACCTCCAAGGTCTCAACACTGTCCAAACCGCGTACGAAGAGTTGCATGTTGTCTACTTTTGTGGCAAATTCTGTAAATGAAGGCAGAGTATCGCGACTAAAACACGTGCTGTGAGTTTATGTTTATTTTGCGATCCGGGTAACACTATTTATACAATACCACCAATGAGTGCACATGCTACCACAGTACGTAATTACATTTATTAATTACAAATCTTCTTCTTCTTCTTCCTTTTATCAGCGAGGCTATGATCCGAAAACAAGGGATCACAACCCTCCCACTTCACCGCATTTCTACTGATCCGCATGTGGGGTTCGCCTATTTGACCTCAGAAAATATCGGCAGGCCTGCCGATTTTGGATCACTCGGTTACTGAGGCCAATGAAATGCCGATGTCGTCGCATTTGTCTGATCCAGGCGTTTATAGGCCTGCCTTTCCTACATCGCGATGTCTTTGGAACGTGCATTGATATTGCCTTTTTAACAGGGTTCAAATGATTTCTTCTTTGAACGTGGCAATACCAACTGAGCCGGTCACGCTCTATTTTTTGTACGATGGTTTCCTTGATGTGAAAGCTTCCACGGATCTTCGAACTTCTTATTCGATCAAGCTTTGTCACTCCTGCTGTCATGCGAAGCATCTTCATCTCAGCTGCCGTTAATTTACTCTCATACTTTTTGTACATCGTCCAACATTGTGAACCGTATGTGAGCGCTGGACGTACAACTGCGGTGTAGAGCCTTCCTTTCAACTTAGGGGGCATTTTTCTGTCACAGAAGATAGCGGAATTTTCTCGCCACTTCATCCACCCTACGCTTACACGATGATTGATGTCGTCATCACAAGTTGCTTTGCTATTGATCATAGATCCCAGATATTTGAACTTTTCGCACTTGGGAAGCACTGTTCCATTCAAATAAATGTCTGGAATAGGCCTGAGTGGATCAGAGAACGGGCAGCACAAGTACTCTGTCTTTTTTGAACTAATACGATACCCATTTCCCTCCAAAACGTCCACCCACACATCAAGTGCTCGTTGCAGGGATGTAGGATCCTCACTTATGATGGCTCCATCGTCAGCAAAGAATAACTGATGTACCTTGGGGTCCATCACTTTACCTTCAAGCAGATAATCAAGGACTGTAATAAAGAGCAAAGGACTTAAAACGCTTCCCTGGTGTACCCCGACTTTGATTGGGAACTCTTCTTATTAATTCTTATTAATTACAAATCATTTACGTTAATTACGAAATAATTTGAAAAACAAAATTTCTCACTCGTATGTGGATTTACGGAAAAAAAGAAGATGGCGAGACTTCATTCTCTCTTGCTCTTACTTTGCCTTGGCGAGAATTATGTAGTTCATCCTAGATGCTTATTCTGCATAATCGTTCAGGTCCAGTGAAGGGTTCCGCCCTCATTTCCTTTCAAAAAAAGGTTGCACCGGTACTCGTTATGCTGACCCTTTCTCTGCTCAATTTATTAAGAAGGCCAGAGTATTATATCCATTCAATGGGTAGGGACACTAGATACACATATGCATTGCCTACTATTTGAAAGCAAAATTGATAAAAAAATTTACAATAAGTGGAAGCAGGTCAAAATGATACATTTTAACCCTTATACAATGACCGCTAGTGAAAAAAGGGTACACAACACATGCACCGTGGTGTGTAAGCCTAATGCGTGTGGGTTTTTTCATAATGGTTTTTTAAAGGCGGGATGACTTGATCATCGTTGTGTGGATGTTTTAACTTTGGGCAATGTGACCTGACCCTGGTTTGCTTTGTTGAAAATGGTTTTATGATTAGTTTTATGATTTTTCTTTTTCTCTAATTACAGCTAATTATGAGCCCTTACAATTAATCCTTCAGTGTAAAATATGATAATAAATGTTTCTTTTATAATTTAACCTCCATAAAAATAATGCAGTCCAGTGTTCGGCCTAGTAATAAGAAAAAATAATTTAACTCCTTAATTGATAGTTTTAGAGGTACCTAACTGGTTAGACTAGTTTTGTAATTAGACTGGTGTTGATGCATATTTAAAGGCGTGTTGACTTGAATTCTTATCAGTCGTGCAAAGAAGTCAAGTAGACATCAACAGCGATTTATTATTAATTCTTTTGGTGTAATTTTATAAAATACGATATTGTATTTGATAATAAGAAAGTAAACTGGAACGATGTAGTTCATTTTTTCTTGTGGGACAAAAACCGTTCGTTCAGATTGGGTCCTATATTAACAGATGAAAACATTTTTCCAAATAATTTCCAGAAGATGTGGGTGAGGCTTGCTGCATTAAGTGCAACAGTTTCAGCTGTTATTTATATTTTTGCCAGTGTATGGAGGTGCTGCATCCTCAACCGGCACTTACATATACTGCCGACATAATAGGAAAATTAGACGAGTTATACGACATGTTCAATTCTTCTAAATTCAAAGAACCCAAAAAAAAATCCAGAAGGCCATTTTTGAGAAATGAAGAACAAATAAATTTGTTAAAAGAAACGAATATTTGTTTGGAAAACATTACATTTTTTGATAAGTCCGCCAACATAACTAAAAATATGCGATTTTTAAAAGGACTTGAGGGCAAATGGTATTCAGTTAATTTTAACCAGAAACCTAAACCAAGATTGTTTGGAAATCACCTTTGCTGTTTTACGCAACCGGGGAGGAAATAATAAGTTGCTGACTCCGTTTCAATTCATTTGTTCGTTTAAGAGATCTTTTTCACCAAAGTACATGGAGGATATAACCCATGAAAACTGCGAGCTAACTGCAAATTTAGAGCTTCCCGACATTGAAATGCAGTTACAATCACCAAAAAAGAAGGACAAAGTGATTGACTTTTTCAAAACCGAATCTGACTGTTGATTTCGGTAGTGAAAATGCCTTTTACTATTTTGCAGGCCCATTTTAAAAGAATACCGGCAAAAACATAAGTGTGAGTTGGAATAAAGTCAGCAACCTAGTGTTTCCTCCTTATTTACAGATTTTAAAGAATATGAGGGTGCGCATTTAACACATCCGCCTCAAGAATTTTTAGATGCGTTAAAGACTCTGGAGCAAAAGTTTATTTCTCGTTTTCTCAATATACCATATACTTCTTAAATAATTTTGAATTGAAAATGTATAAATCAAGAATTTAATTACTTTTGCTGCATAAATCAAAACAAGGAATTTCTTACATATAATTTTATGTACGTGTGCCAGTGCATCATATCATCAAAAAATTGGATAAAACTATGAAAAAAACCAAGAACAAACACAAATATCTCAGCGTAACACATATGTTATTGTAATATTTAATAAGAAAAAGTATGAAAAAGTAAATGTTTGCCTTTTTTAATGGGGCACCCTGTGCCATATTCCGAAAAGACACTCCTCCTCTATCTATCTCTCTCTCTCTCTACAGAACTTCTTATATCCGTCTATTTCCCGTGCCTGTGTGACTTACTGATAAGCACTGACAAAGAAAATGTGGAGAGCAGCGTTGTCACTTTTGCTACATATGTAGCAAAACTGCTACATTTTGGAGTGCCATGCTACATGTTACATCTTTCCCTCATTATGCTACATATTTCTGAAGTGTCTACCTAATTTTTTATTTTTATTTATTTTTTTTTTGTTATTTGATTTTGCTTTTTTTCTTCATCTTCTTCCTTTTTCAGCGAGGTTATGGTCTATGGTCCGAAAACAAGGGATCATAACCCTTCCTCTTCACCGCATTTCTACTGATCCGCCTGTGGGGTTCGCCTATTTGACATCAGAAAATATCGGCAGGCCTGTCGATTTCGGATCACTCGGCCTGTCCATTTCGATCACTTCGAAATGTCGATGTCGTCACACTTGTGTGATCCAGCCGTTTATAGGCCTCCCTCTCATGCCTTGCGATGTCTTTGGAAAGTTAATTGATATTGCCGTTTTAACAGGGTTCAAATGATCTCTTCTTTGAACGTGGCAATACCAGCTGAGCCGGTGGCGCTCTATGTTTTATCGACGGCTTCCTTGAAGCGAAGGCTTCCACGGATCTTCGAACTTCGTATTCGATCCTGCTGTCATGCGAAGCATCTTCATCTCAGCAGCCGTTAATTTACTCTCATACTTTTTGTATATCGTCCAACATCGTGAGCCATATGTGAGCGCTGGATGCACAACTGCAGTGTAGACCCTTCCTTTGATGTCTTCATCACAGGTTGCTTTGCTATTGATTATAGATCCCAGCTATTTGAACTCTTCGCACTTGGGAAGCACTGTTCCATTCAAATAAATGTCTGGAATAGGCCTGAGTAGATCAGAGAACGGGCAGCACAAGCACCCTGTCTTTTGTGAACTAATGCGATACCCATTTCCATCCAAAACCTCCACCCACACATCAGGTGCTCGTTGCAGGGATGTAGGATCCTCACTTATGATGGCTCCATCGTCAGCAAAGAATAATTGATGTACCTTGGCGACCGTCAATTTACTTTCAAGCATATAGTCAAGGACTGTAATAAAGGGCAATGGACTTAAAAGCGGGGCATCTTACTCTTGTATTTGCTCTTTCATACATGTCCATGATGATCTGATCATCTTTCAGGAGCCTCTCGATGTCTTAGCGCCAACCATATCAGATCTGGTGGTGCCAATGTTGTAAATTGCATCAAAGCTACATATGCCCATTTTGCACATAGCCCCAAGCGACAAGGCCGGTTCTAAGACTTTCAAGAACATTTGAATTGTCAGGGGCATAAATTATTGCGGCATGTAACAACACATTGGCTGTCTTTGGAAGCCGTAATAAATAGAGTATTAGAACAATGGCGTTCCTTGTTTCACTATTTCACATTGGCATCATTTGAGGACGAAAATGAAAAGCTTATTTACAATTTTTTTATTAATGGGCAGAATAAGCTTTATTTACTGTTTTATCGTATTTATTAAAAAAAAACTTAACCATTTGAATAAATGTTTTCAAACAGAAAAGGTACAAATACATTTATTAAATAAATAAGTAACAAATTTATTAATCGAAATATATAAAAATTTTATTAAGCCTCTATATGTAAATATTATATCGATTTTAAAAATAATTTTTATCATTTACAATCAGTAAATTGCTATACCGGTATGCAATTTGAAGTATGTGTATAATCATCTAAAATAAACTCAAACTTAATAGATATTGTAAAGTCAAATGCAATAAAAGTTTATATTGAATTATGCAAGCAGCCACATCAAAGATTTGATTTAAAAAACTCTAAGACACAAATAGTTAGATACTTAGATCCTTCCTAAATTCAGAAACTGTGGACTCAATTTTACTGGCTAAAGAGTTATTAAAAGGTGAGGCAATATTTGATCCTTCTGAGGAGTTGGCAAAGTTTTGTTTAAATAAAATTTCTCGATTGCAAATACATTCAAATTAAGTAAAAATGTTTGCTCCTCTTATTAGTATTCTCCTTTTATTTAATATAAGAGATACCGACTTCTCTGTGCAATTGAATATGGTATGTATTGAATTAGCTTTTATTTTCTTATTTAATTTTTTTGTTTTATCAATGAATTCCTACTATTATTTATTCAATGTTATAGATTTGTGATTTATAAATGAATTTATTATTTTTCTTTTATGTTAATTTTGTTATGTTAATGGCTTTTCTTATGTTATTTGTTATTTAATGTTTAAACTGAATGCTATGTGTAAATAAATATAAAATAAGAAAAAATTAAGAAACATTTTCTTATGCTACATTTTTTTTTGAAATGCTACATTTTTATTGTTTATCTAACACTTTATTTATTACGGCTTCCAAAGACAGCCAATGTGTTGTTACATGCCGCAATAATGTATGCCCCTGACAATTCAAATGTTCTTGAAAGTCTTCGAACTGGCCTTGTCGCTTGGGGCTACGTGCAAATGGGCATATGTAGCTTTGATGCAATTTACAACATTGGCACTACGAGATCTGATATGGGTGGCGCTAAGACATCGAGGGGTTCCAGAAAGATGATCAGATGATCATGGACATGTATGAAAGAGCAAAGACAAAAGTAAGATGCCCCGCTTTTAAGTCCTTTGCTCTTTATTACAGTCCTTGACTATATGCTTGAAAGTAAAGTGACGGTCGCCAAGGTACATCAATTATTCTTTGCTGACGATGGAGCCATCATAAGTGAGGATCCTATATCCCTGCAACGAGCACCTGATGTGTGGGTGGAGGTTTTGGATGGAAATGGGTGTCGCATTAGTTCACAAAAGACAGAGTACTTGTGCTGCCCGTTCTCTGATCTACTCAAGCCTATTCCAGACATTTATTTGAATGGAACAGTGCTTCCCAAAAAAAAAAAAAAACATACGAGCAATGTCCTAAATACGACGTTAAAATCGTATTGGGCGATTTTAACGCCAAAATAGGAAAGGAGGACGTCTTTGGTAGGGCAGTTGGTAAGCATAGCCTACACGACACGACGTCTGATAACGGACTAAGGCTAATTGATTTCGCTGTGGAGCGAAATGTCACCATAGCAAGCACATGGTTTCCTCATCTCGATATTCATAAGCAGACATGGCGGTCTAATGATCATGTAACGATCAACCAAATTGATCATACTGCGATCGACGCAAGGCATGCCTCCAGTATTCTGGATGTCCGGACCTTCTGAGCGGCCAACATAGACTCGGATCATTACCTTGTTGTAGCCAAGGTACGAATGCGGATATCACAATCTGAGCAACAAAAAAGAATTACTGTGAGAAAATTTAACGTCGAAAAGCTACAATCGCAAGAGACCGCCAGACTCTTCGCTG
Source organism: Brachypalpus laphriformis (assembly GCA_945910035.1). Lineage (NCBI taxonomy): Eukaryota > Metazoa > Arthropoda > Insecta > Diptera > Syrphidae > Brachypalpus > Brachypalpus laphriformis. Next base: position 168,629,023 of record OX246754.1, read on the forward strand.
AACGCGTATCCCAAAATCTCTCAATCACCCCTTTGCCACCAGCATCAAGTACCGAAGACCAGTGGCAACGCTGCCAACATGCCATCAGAAACGCCGCGACTGATGTGCTGGGTCTCGCTCGCCCACCACCGCGAAACCCCTGGTTTGACGAAGAATGCCGGCGAGTGCATGCCGCAAAACAAGAGGCATATAAAGCGGCGCTGCAAAGGAAGACGAGAGCTGCTCGTGAGTTCTACGAGCAAAAGAAACGGGAAGAACATCGGCTTCTCCAAAAGAAGAAGAAAGAGTATGAGAAGCGCGTTTAAGAATATCGTTGAGAAAAGGTAAAAGGAACGTGTCAGAGAAGTAATACCGGTACAGAAACCTGTAGAGATGAAAATGGCAACCCCGTAGTAGAATCACAGTCGGTGCTGAGAATATGGAAAAACTACTTCTGCAGACTGTATAACGGCGACGAAGACCAACATCCCGCTGTCAGGCAGAATGAACCATTCAACATAGACGATGATAGTCAAAATTTCCGTCCACCTGACCAAAACGAAGTGAGGATAGCAATATCCAAGCTAAAGTCCAACAAGGCTGCTGGACCTGACGGCTTACCGGCCGAACTCTTCAAGGCAGCAGGGGATGAATTGGTAGAGTGCATACACCAACTCATTTCTAATATTTGGTCAGACGAGTGTATGCCTGACGAATGGAATCTAAGCATCGTTTGCCCGATCCACAAGAAAGGAGACCCCCTCAATTGCGGTCTCCTCAACATCGCATACAAGATCTTTTCTGCGATATTGTGTGAGCGCCTGAAACCTTTTATCAACAGCCTGATTGGACCCTATCAGTGCGGTTTCAGGCCAGGAAAGTCCACCATCGATCAAATCTTCACACTTCGGCAGATCCTGGAGAAAACCCAAGAATTCCAAATCGATACTCACCACCTCTTCATCGATTTCAAGGCCGCCTATGATAGCATCTATAGAGAAGAGCTTTATAGAGCCATGTCTAGTTTTGACATCCCTGCCCAACTTGTCCGTCTGTGCAGGCTGACGATGGAGAACGCTCGCTGCTCCATCAAGGTCGGTAATGACCTCACCTTTGATGTCAAAAAAGGTTTTAGACAAAGTGACGCGCTGTCATGTGATTTCTTCAATATTATACTGGAACGGATTGTGCGGAACTCACAAACCAACACCGGATGCACAATCTATTACAAGTCTGTATAACTGCTTGCATACGCCGACGATATCGACATTATCGGAAGAACTCAGCGGGCTGTCACCGGTGCGTTTGCAAGCATTGAGGCGGAAGCGGCCAAAATGAGTTAAGCGATAAACGAGGGCAAAACCAAATATATGCTGTCAACAAGAAGGGAAAACCAACACCGACGAATTGGACAAAACGTCACCGTGGGCAGCTATAACTTCGAGGTAGTAAGGGACTTTGTCTACCTTGGCTCTGCTGTAAATTCAGCAAACAAAATCAGCGCAGAAATCAATCGAAGAATAACTCTTGCCAATCTCTGTTTTTTGGGGCTTATAAGGCAATTCAACAGTAAAGCCCTATCTCGAACAACTAAGGAGACTCTATATAAGACCTTGATCATCCCAGTCCTGCTTTACGGCGCTGAAACATGGACTTTATTAAAAGAGGATGAAGATATCCTTGGTCGCTTCGAGAGAAAAATTCTTCGTAAGATTTTCGGTCCCGTTTGCGTTGACGTGTTTTGGAGGAGAAGATTCAATCACGAACTATACGAGCTGTACAGCGACATCGACCTAGTTAAAAAACTGCGTATTGGACGTCTGAGATGGCTAGGACATGAAGAGCATGGACACCAACGCTCCGGCCCGCAGAGCCCTCGGGAATCTAATCCCGAGGGACGACGCAGTAGAGGGAATCATCGCCGTAGGTGGCGCGCACAAGTTCAAGGGGACCTCGACCAACTTGGAGTGCGCAACTGGAGGCAATTAGCTAAAGACCGAGCTAAATGGAGAGGCTTGTTGGTTGAGGCCCAGGTTCACCCCGAACTGTAGCGCCACCTAAGTAAGTAAGTAAGTGCTTCCCAAGTGCGAAGAGTTCAAATAGCTGGGATCTATGATCAGTAACAAAGCAACCTGTGATGAAGACATCAAAGGAATTGTCTACACTGCAGTTGTGCATCCAGCGCTCACATACGGTTCATGATGTTGAACGATGTACAAAAAGTATGAGAGTAAATTAACGGCAGCTGAGATGAAGATGCTTCGCATGACAGCAGGATCGAATAAGAAGTTCGAAGATCCGTGGAAGCCTTCACATCAAGGAAGCCATCGATAAAATATAGAGGCCAACCGGCTCAGCTGGTTTTGCCACGTTCAAAGAAGAGATCATTTGAACCCTGTGAAAACGGCAATATCAATTAACTTTCCAAAGACATCGCGAGGCCGGAGAGGGAGGCCTATAAACGGCTGGATCACACAAGTGTGACGACATCGACATTTCATTGGCCTCAGTAACCGAGTGATTCGAAATCGACAGGCCTGCCGATATTTTCTGATGTCAAATAGGCGAACCCCACAAGCGGATCAGTAGAAATACGGTGAAGTGGAAGGGTTATGATCGCTTGTTTTCGGACCATAACCTCACTGAAAAAGGAAGAAGATGAAGGAAAGAAGCAAAATCAAAAAACAAAAAAAAAAGAAACCAATAAAAATTTAGGTAGACACTTCAGAAATATGTAGCATAATGAGGCAAAGATGTAACATGTAGCATGGCAATCCAAAATGTAGCAGTTTTGCTACATATGTAGCAAAAGTGACAACGCTGGTACCGAAGCAACAGACTCTTTTTGTTAAGGAAAGGAGGGCCGAATCCTTCACTGGACTTGAACTATTATACAGAATATGTAAGTAAGTAAGAGTGAGAAAGAAGGAAGTCTCGCCATCTTTCTTTTTCCGTAAATCGACATACGAGCGACAAGGTGAGAAATCTTTCTTCTTAATTATTTAAGTGATTAATGAAAATTGTAATTAACAAATGTAATTACGTACTGTGGTAGAACGTGCACTCATTGGTGGTATAAATAGTGTTACCCGGCTCGCAAAGTAAACATAAGCTCACTTCACATGTTTCAGCCTCGATACTCTGCTTTCATTTACAGAATTTGCCACAAAAGTAACCAACATGCAACTATACGTACGCGGTTTGGACAGTGTTGAGTCCCTGGAGGTCTCCCAAAATGACACAATTGCTTCTATAAAGGTAAGTCGCCGTTCCCTATCAATTCCAACCACAAAACCAAGTCCCGATGTATAACATTTTCCCTAATTCCAGGTTCAACTGGCCCAGCTGAAAGGACTCACGGAGGAATTCGTCCTCAACTGCGAGGGAAACGCTCTGGAGAACGATGCCTGCGTGAGCAGCCTACCTTCCTTTAAGTTGGACGTTACAGTACCACTCCTTGATGGTAAGGCTCAGAGTTCGTTGGCTCGTGCCGGAAGGTCTAGGGTCAGACTCGAAAGGTCAAGAACCAAGAAAGAAAAAAGAAGACCGGACGCTCCAAGAAGAGGATGCAATACAACAAACGTTTCTTCAACGTCATGCACAAATTCGGACGTCGTTGCGGCCCCAATGCTAACTCTTCTTAAGTGTTATTTATCCGTTAAATAAAAACATTTCTTAATACACAAACGTAACATTCAAGAAGTTTTTATTTAATGGTGATATCTGAGCGATGACTTGAAGTTAAGTCCCCGTGGGGCGGGTTAAGAATATCACTGCAGCGCCCCCCAACAACTAGCGCTTGTCGTAAAAGGCGACTAAGGGGACAAATCAGATCTACGCAAAATAATACCCAAGTGAGCCTAGCGACACATATAATACCTTAAAAACCCTCCCACAAGTGTGCATGCGGGTCCGTGGGTTGGCACGACTGGAGATCACCGGTGTCATAGAAGAAAGATCAAACAATACTAAAACAGGAGCATGCACGTGTCAAACAACAAACACCATCGCAATATGGTGCAAAAAATTGTATTGCAAAACTGTATCATTATGGTAATACTTGCAAAAAGGAAAGGCACTACCCCGCCAGGCACTACCACTGCTGTGCATGGTATTGATCCTGGACCGAGCAGAAATGTTCGGGTCAGAGCTATACGGATTCCGGGGGCTAGCAAAATAATGAAACAGTTTGGATGCAATTTGAGGGTCGCGAGTTGGAACGTTGGAAGCATGACCGGTCGAAGTTACGAGCTGGAAGAGATGATGAATAGAAGGCGGGTGGACATCTTGTGTGTCCAAGAGACGAAATGGAAAAACACCAGAAATCGGGCGAGTTTCTTGGACGTTAGGACAAAAGATTACAAGATGTTCTACTACGGAACGGAAAAGGCTAAGAACGGAATCGGTATCATCCTTGCAGCAGAGCTACTTGGTAACGTCTTGAGCATTTCGAAGTCCAGTGACCGTTTGATGTCTCTCAAACTAGTAATACAAGGAGAGGTGTGGAATATTGTCAGTGTATATGCTCCCCACAATGGGTGCAATCAGAGAGATAAAGATGCATTTTGGCTAGATTTCCACAATCTCCTTAACATCCCAAAGGAAGAATTTCTGTTTGTTGGAGGAGATTTGAATGTACATGTCGGGAAATCAAACGAAGACTATGAAGACTGCCATGGAGGACTAGGATATGGCACCAGGAACCTTCCTGGTGAAGACATCCTAAGCATGTGCAAATCACACGGTCTTATCGTGTTAAATACCATGTTCATCAAACAAAGCCGACACCTGATCACTTACAGCAGTGGTGGAGATGAAACTCAGATTGACTACCATTTGGTAGCCAGTTTCATGAAGCCTAGGGTAAAAGATTGCAAAGTGATCCTGGGAGAGGCAATCGCTCGGCAACACCGTCTCCTGCTAACAGAAATTTTTATGAAAACACCGAAGAAAAGCAAACAAACAAAGGTCTCTGAGAAAATCAAGTGGTATAATCTGGACAAAGAAAATAATAATAATAATAAAAATAATCTGTTTTCGTAATGAAAATTTACCTCTCTCACACCATCAACGGAGCTGAGGATGAAGAGTACTGAGCACAAAATATGTGGGATTCCCTACAGTGAACTTGCTTGAAGAAGGCCAAATCACTTCTAGGAGCTTCAAAAGGCCACCATCAACACGCCAAAGAAACATGGTGGTGGAGTGATGAAGCTTAAGTAGTGATAAATAGAAAAAAATGGTTTCAAAGCTTGATCAAAGTGCCCCTCTAATAATAGAGACGAAAAAGATCGCCTCGAAGTGTTATACAGATGTTCCAAGAAAGATCGAAGAAATTCCTGAAATCTTTGGTGCACTACTTTAGTGTTATAGTACTTTAGTACTAAAAAAACTCTTCTCTAACAGACTTAGCCCCAGGCGTCTGCCTGACAGTTTTTTTTTTTTGTTAGGCGCAGCAACGCATGCCAGGTACCCGCTAGTATTAAATATAAATTATAAATAAGAACCCAAAAAATACATCTAACAGTTCGACTACTCAACCCAACTATACATGTATTTTTCGACTCGACTCAGCAACGAAAGCGTAGTCGATTCGAGCCAACCCCGTTTCGACCCTGCTGATGAATCCATAGGGGTCAAACCGGCTTGAACCCAGCTTCAAGATTACATATCCTATATGTATATTAAAAAGCAAACATGCATTTTTTTTTATTTATATACCGTTAGAAAGGTATTTCTGTAGCGGAATGCATCATGTTTTCTATTTTAAGGTCAAAGAATCGCCATATGAAATGCAAGTGAGAAATGCACATATTGCGTTCCCAAGTATTTACTTTAGTTTACGTATGTCCTGTATCCAATTGTGGGTCCTAGGGTCTCTACTACGCCTACGTGCCATCGTGTACGGTTTCTGGCAATATGTCTGAGTTCTCCCCAACTTTTCCCTAACTACCGTGCCTTCTCCTCGACTGTTCGGCGCCATGTTTTTCTCGGACCGCCAGGTCTTCTGCCATCCTGAGTTAAAGGGTTCCATTGCATAGCATGGTTAACTATAGAACTGTCACCCTTTCGGAACGTGTGACCAATCTACTGCCACTTTCGTCGTTGGATGGTTGTGCCTATTGGTTCCTGACCCGTTCTCTCGTAAAGGTGTTCATTAGAGATACGATTGGGCCAGAAAATCGTTAAGATATTGCGCAGGCACCTGTTAACAAACGTTTGCAGCTTTCTGGTGATAGTAATGGTCACTCTCCATGTGCTGCATCCATATAACAGCACGGATTCAACGTTGGAGCTGAACAGTCTTATCTTGGTGTTCAAACTGATTGCATTGCTTCGCCATATTTTATGGTAAATTTAAAAGCGGACTCAGATATTTCGCAAAATGGTTCAGGTCCAGTGAACAACTCAGAGGAAACTTTTCTGTTTAGCAGTGCTGCATGTACTCGTATTACGGCTTGGGATCTCAATCTCAAACCTTCTACCGAAGTAAAGTGATTTAGGTGTAAAGCCAGAAATCGTGCTCGGCGAAGTCGGTTAATAAATCCATGAGATCCACGTGATCCCATGTATTATTAACCTTCCCTCCTCCTACTGGGGTATGAGATACCCCACAAAAAATTTCAAACCGTGCCGTTACCATTACAATTTTTTGTCAGCCATAGCAAACCTATGTAAATTCAATTCAACATTTTTTGCAGTAGTAGGCGGTGGTTTGGAGCCATTTGAATTTTTTTTACATATATAATTTGACTTTAGCATTTTATATAGGGTATCATACACCCCAGTGTGCAGTTCATGTAAGTGTTTTTTACAGTTTGTGAATAAAGGTGTTTAATTGTTTTACTTAGTTTTTAGTAGTTTATCCAGCATTTGAATAAAAAAAAATACAAATACATTGATCTGAAAGTGTGAGGTTTGTTTATTCATACAAAATAAGTTTAAGACGGGGTTTGAAACAAATTATCGAAGAAGTATTGAACAGTGAATCACAAAATGAAACGACAACCAGTTTTGAAGCACGACAACCAACAAATTCAGAAAAATCGGTTAGATGTAACTTCTGTGGTGGGCATAAATCCTCTTCCCTAGGCCTCCCCGTGGGCGCCCGCTGGAAATGGTTAATCCTAGTTCGCTAGGTTAGTGTCAGCTAAGACTAACACGCACGCATCAATCGTGCGCAGTGGTCATCGAGAATGAGGTAACAACAGATACCTAACACCCTGGTGGTGTGAGCTTTAGAACCGTGCCGAGGGATGGAAGACTGGGGGTTAAACCAGTCCTAACGAGCTCCTGTGGGCGCCCTGGCAGGGCCCACAGTAAGTTGCGCCTTAGCATGCCGGTAAACTAAGATCGACCAGTTGTTCCGTGCTTACTCGTGGGAATCAAAATGAACAATGAGAACCTAAACAAACAACAAATATAAAATTACAAAAAACACAAAAAATTTAATTTTACCTGGGGAAGTACTCTCTGGACAGACAGAGATGGAACTGGGGGTCGATGTCGTAGTGTCATCCCCACAGTCTTCCGTGTCTGGGCTAGAGAAGGAGTTAGAGGGCGTTTTACTGGCTAGCGACAGAGAGGATGCGGACAGCACACTCACTGACGGTAGCGCAGTGGGAGGTGAGCAGGCTAGCACTCTCACTTCTGTAATCAAGGGCGATAGTGGGTTGGCGAGTACTCCCATCTTATTAGAGCAGGGCACACGTGAGTTGGCTGGTACTCTCACGGAAGTTAAAAAGGGTAGCAGTGAGTTGGCTGGCACTCTCACTAAAGGTGGCAAGGGATTAGTGACCAAAGGGACTAGTAGCGCACGACTGCTGCTCCTAGTTTCTCTGAGGTCATGCGGAAGGGTAGCAGGAAAAACGCACAGCAACTGGAGAAGATGCTTGTGCGCAATGCTCGGCGAAAGGTCGAGAGTGCTACGCGCAAGGTCCAACAGTTCGGGGGGTGTGACGTTAACTCCTTGAGTGCTTGGGATAGGTTGCAGCTTGATCGGGCTAAGGTAGTCTTAGCCGATGAGGCTGCCAGGAAGGTAGCGGCCGCACAGGCAGGTGAGGCTAGAAGTAGGGAGGAGCTGGAGGCCTCTACAAGTGGAGTAGAGCCTCCCAGCAAAACTAAGGGCACAGGCAGGGAGGGGGAGACTTCAGCTGCGGAGGCCAGTAGGGTGGCGTTCCAAAGCAAAAGGAGCAGGTCCGACGATGTCGTGGAACCGAGCGCGGCGAAAAAGGTGAAGGCTGGTATTTCGCCTTCGGCGCGCCCGAACTACGACCCGGAGGATGAGCTCCTTGTTGCTATTGTCAACGAGCAGGAGCCCTGCGGTCGCCTGACCATGGACCAGTGGATTGCCGTCGAGGAGAAGTTTCAGGATGCTCTGTGGAAGAAGATGTCTTCCACTGAGGATAGTGACCTTCAATTCGACGGTGCTGGATGGGAAGGTTGCCGGAAGGTTGTTGCCTGTGGGAACAGAGCCTCTGCTGACTTCCTCAGACAGTTTATTTCGGAGGTTAGGGAAGTGTGGAGCGGGTCTCAGCTCAAGTGCGTGACTATGGCGGAGTTGGCCAGATACACTCCGCCCAAAGCTTGGGTCTGGGTTCCGCTGCCATACACCTACCCAGAAAAACTGCTTGGTCTCCTCCACATGCAGAACAGGGAGTTGAAGGCCAATACATGGAGAGTGCTCAAGACAGGGCCTAGGAAGCAGTTTAGTCAGCACTTCTTGCTGGCCCTAAATAGGGAATCGCTGCCATCCCTTGAAAAGACCAAAGGGATGGTGCGATATAGCATGGGGAAGGTCATGCTAAAGATCACGACCAAGGGTGTTGAGGAGGAGGAGGAGCCCAAAGATGATGGAGGTGATGCAGATAAACCTGCATCACAGTAAGGCTGCGACGGCATGCTTGATCAACTATATCATCAAGCATGACGTCTCGGCCATACTGGTACAAGAGCCATGGATCAGCGACAACAAGCAGATCCAAGGGCTCAAAAACAGGAATTACACGTTGTTCTACAAAGCCAACGAAGGTAAAATCAGGGCTTGTATACTTTTAAAAAACAACATAAGGGCATTTCTTTTGAATAATTTTAGTGATGGCGATCTAGTAGCAGTCTCATGTGAAAGAGAGGGAAGTAAACCACTGTGTCTGGTCTCTGCATACCTCCCGTACGAGCTGGCGGAGATTCCATCTGTGAAGTTGAAGCAGTTGGTAAGGAAGGACAACTGGCTCTTCATCGTGGGCTGTGATGCAAATGCGCATCACTCACAATGGGGTAGCAGTGATACTAATACAAGAGGTGAGTGTCTTTTTGATTTCATCCTTTCGACTAAGCTCACCATATGCAACAAGGGTTCTACGCCAACTTTTGTAGTAAGGAACAGACAAGAAGTGATTGATATAACCTTAGCTTCTTGTTCAGTTCACCTAACGGTAGAAAAATGGAGGGTTTTGGAGGAGGCATCTCTGTCTGATCACAGATGGATAAGCTTTCAAATTAATTTCCAGACTAGGGTTAGCAACAGCTACAGAAACCCTAAGAGTACAGACTGGGGTATGTATACAGAGCTAGTAAAGAAACATAAGGATGGGCCTATTCGCAACGGCGATCCTCAAGATATAGATAAGGCGGTAGATAACTTAGGCAAAGTAATGAACATGGCATTCGAAAGGGCCTGTCCACGAAGAAAGAAGTCCAAGAGGTCCCAACCTCCTTGGTGGAGCAAGGAAATTAACTCCAAGAAAAAACAGGTTAGGTATTTCTACAACAGGGCCAAAGAAATAGGAGACGGTACCACATGGGATGAATATATGGACCGCAAGCGGGAGTTTAAGTACTTAATCAGGCAATCAAAAAGAAAGTCGTGGAAGGAATTTTGTCAGTCCATTGCGGATACTAGTGAAGCTTCCAGACTTCGCAAGATGATAGCCAAAGACAATTCTGTCCCAAGCTTCATCAAAAAATCTGACGGCTCGTGGGCAGAAAGTAGCGAAGAAGTTTTAGAAACGTTAATTGAAGCTCACTTCTTAGGGAAATTTTTAAACATTGTTTAAGGCTATGTTACGTACCAGTGGCATGGAGGGAAGTGCGGGTTATATTCATACCTAAGGCAAATAAACCAAGCCACACTTCAGCGAAATTTTTGTGACAGGGCGAGTAGATGCCGCCCGTAAATAAGCATCCTGTCCCTAAGGCAAGGCGTTATGCGACCCGTACTGAGGCCTGAATGGTGCTGGGGACGTAAAACCCATACAGCATCGCTAACGGAGCCCTCCAGATAACTGGTGCCCTCTGGTTGTAATATAGCCTTACCACATTACAGGGGTCTCTGATGTGGTGGACCTTTCTTTCCCCCATACTCGTGGGATCCAACTATGAATCAAACAAAAACAAATACAAATAAAACAGAAAAAAAAAAGCGGATGGACCGACGCAAGACGATAACACAAACGCGGAGATGCCTTCTGAACCAATAAATGAACAGACAACCTCGCAAATGCCGTCGAAATCTCTCCCCAGTGAAATATTAACTGGTAGTCTGAAGTCCGAAACCAACACGGAAGTAAAGGCCAAAGAAACCAGCGAAGAGAGAGAAAAACGTGAAGCCATGCATTCCCTGGGAAAGCACATCTCGGCACTCATGGAATTCATTAAGGGAAAAAACAATGTGCATCATGAGATTAGGAGACTGGCTAGTGCAATTCGTAAACACTACAGCTGCGCAGTAGATTGCGAAATAGATAAAGTGGTATGCAGTAGAGTCTCTAAAGCCACTCAAACCATCCACTCTCCAGAAATGAGTGAGTTGGCTTTCCCTTCTTCGTTGGAACAACTGCCAGACCCAAAGCGAAAAAGGACGAGATCTCCAAATACCGAAGAACCCTCCACACTGTCATACGCCGAAATTGTTGCCGAAAAAACGGAAATGGAGGTGAAACAAAACGTGCATAAGGACCAGAAAGAGAAAAAAAAAAGGCCCCAGGGAAAATCCATGGACAGACAGTGAAACCCCGGATCGAAGAACCAGGTGCAGAAACTACTAATAAAGTCGTTTGGACAAGAGTAGAAAAAAGTCGAGGCAAGATATATGCTAAGCCTGACGCACTGGTGATTAAAAAGATCGGAGAAATTTCCTATTGCGATATACTCCGAAAGGTGAAGACCAACCCCGAGTTGAATGGATTGGGGTGTGATGTAACCCGCATAAGAAGGACAGCCAAGGGAGAGCTACTGCTTGAGCTCAAGAAAGCAGCTGATGGAAGAACATCAGAACACCAAAGTAAAGTGGGAAAAGTTCTCGGTGAAATAGCGGAAGTAAGATCCTTAACGCAAGAGGTGCTCATTGAGTGCAAAGACCTAGATGGCGTCACCACAAAGGAAGAGATCTACCAAGCTCTGTCCGAGCAGTTCGAGGAAGCACAAGGCATAGAGATCTCATCCATCAAATCTACGAGGACAGCCTATGCAGCGACGCAAACTGCCGTCATTAGTCTCCCGATAAATACTGCCAAAAAAGTTCTGGAGGTTGGAAAAATAAAAATCGGATGGACGGTATGCCGAATACGGGAGAAAATAATACGGCTGCGATGTTTTAGGTGTCTTAACTTCGGGCACCTAGCAAAGGCGTGTAAAAACACGTTGGATAGGAGTGAGGATTGCGTTCGGTGTGGACAGAAAGGCCATGTATCCAAGAACTGCAGCAATGATGCAAGGTGCGTCCTTTGCGAAGAAAAGGGAAGTAGCAACATCAAACACGCGGCAGGAAGCATAGTATGCCCGGTATACCAAGAAGCTGCAAAAGTCGCAAGAAGAATATGAAAGTGCTGCAACTAAACCTAAACCACTGCGAAGCGGCACAGGACATCTTGACACAAACTGTTCGCAAGTTAAAGATAGATGTTGCTGTATTAAGCGAGCAGTACAAAAATCTCGATGATGCAGTTTGGGCTGCGGATGACTCGAAAAGAGCTGCTATTTGGGCCTGCGGAGATTGCGCCTTTGAAGAAAAAATGATGACACCCGGAACAGGTTTCGTGCGAGCAAAGGTCAAAGGAGTGCATGTCTATAGCTGTTATGCATCTCCAAACAACACCATTGAGGAGTTCCAAAGTATGCTTGATAGGCTCGTGGATGATGCTAGAGGTCGTAGCCCAACAATTATAGTTGGAGACTTCAACGCATGGGCCACTGATTGGGGCAGCGCACGGACCAATAGAAGGGGAGAAGCTCTCCTAGAAGCCGTATCGTCACTAGACCTAATATTGCTAAATACAGGAAGTGAGCACACTTTTAGTAGAAATGGTGTAGGCTCCATAGTTGATATCACCTTTGCAACTAGTTCCTTATCGAGAGGCACCAACTGGAGAGTCAGTAATCAAAATACTCACAGCGACCACCTTGCCATCCTGTTTGAAGTACAACCTAGGAGACCAACCCAGGAACGCCCAAAGAAGGCACAACGAATGGGGTGGAAAATAAGCACCATGGACAAAGACACTTTTGCCCTGATTTTTGCAGAGTCAACAATAAGCCCAGGAACAGCAAACGCTATGGCCGTTGAGGTTACCAAACAAGTAACTAGGGCTTGCGACGCATCCATGGCCCGGAAAACGTCAACAAATCGCCGGCCACCAGTATACTGGTGGAACCAAGAGATATCAGAGCTACGCAGCAAGTGCCATAGAGCCAGAAGACTATTCCAGCGATCTAGAGGTTTGTCCACACATCAGGACCTACGGGTGCAATTCAAAGATAGGCGAAGAGAGCTAAAACTAGCCATCCGCAGAAGTAAGAGCAATAGCTTTAAGGAACTCTGCGAGCAAGCAGATGTAAATCCTTGGGGCACCGCCTATAGAACAGTAATGGCAAAACTCAAAGGCACTACGGCACCCTCCCCCTCATGCCCTCTCCTTATGCAGAAAATTGTATCGGGGTTGTTTCCACCTCAAATACCAGCAGAGCGTATAGAGCCACCTCCGGAAGTACAGGACATCCCAACTGTCACGCAAAGGGAACTCCTGGATGTATGCCGACGATTCGAGGATACCAAGTCACCTGGATTGGATGGCATACCGAACAAGGCCCTTAAATTAGCCATTAAAACAAATACGCAACCATTTGTGGAACTCTACAACAAGTGTCTAACAGAAGGAGTTTTTCCAGACCAATGGAAAAAGGAACGTCTAGTGCTGCTGTCTAAAGGGAAAAAACCACCAGACGAGCCCTCGTCATACCGTCCCATATGCCTGTTAGACACAATGGGTAAATACTGGAGCGAATCATATGCAACCGATTAGAAGTGGCAATTGGTGAAGCCGGGGGACTCTCCAACCCACAGTACGGCTTTAGGAAAGCTCGATCTACAGTAGACGCAATAAGAAGGGTAACTACAACATTGGAAGAAGCTATTCAGGGCAGGAGATGGAGAGGCGGTGGAAAGAAATACGGTGCCGTAATAACATTGGACGTCAAAAACGCGTTCAATTCTGCGAATTGGGGACTCATAGTGCAATCGCTTAGGTCAATGATGGTGCTATGGTTCTTAATAAAAATAAAACTGAGCTACTTCGAGAAACGGTTTCTGCTCTTCGATACCGACGATGGAGTAAAGCAGTACCACATATCTGGCGGAGTTCCACAAGGATCGGTATTAGGCCCTATCCTTCGGAACATTATGTATGATGGGGTTCTAAGGCTTGGAATCCCAAATGAGGGAAAAATCATAGGCTTCGCCGATGATATTGCAATTGTCGTGGTTGCAAAACATCTAGAGGAAATAGAGGATATTGCAAATGAATGTATCCGAAAAGTCAAACGGTGGATGGCAGCAGTCGGGTTAGAGCTCGCCGAACATAAAACAGAGGCAGTATTGGTAAACAGCCGCAAGAAAAGAGAGGAAATCACCATCAGAGTAGGAGATCATAATACGACATCAAAATCGGTTATTAAATACCTAGGTGTGATGATCGACGCGAGGCTCAATTACAAGGAGCACCTTGAAAGAACGTGTGACAAAGCCGCTCGGGTGAGCGGTGCCTTATCAAGAATAATGATAAATATTGGAGGACCTAGGCAACAAAGGAGACTTATTCTATCAATGGTGGTGCAGTCCATCCTTATGTATGCAGCACCCATATGGGCCAAAGCTATGACGAAAAAGACCTACGCAAGAAGGATAAACTCTGTCAACAGACTATGTGCGCTGAGAGTATGCTGTGCCTTCCGTACGGTGTCAGACGAGGCACTATGTGTCATCGCGGGAATGCTACCAGCGGATATATTGGCTGCCGAGCTACAAAGGACTTACGACGCCAAAATTCAGGAACCTCAAGCGTCAGTCAAAAATATCAAGCTGGAAGAAAGACAGCGAAGCATTAGAGCATGGCAGGAGCGATGGAACCAGTCCTCAAAGGGAAGATGGACCCATCGACTTATTCCGGATATCCAAAAATGTATGGACCGGAAACACGGAGAGGTAGATTTCTATCTTAGCCAGTTCCTAACCGGACATGGCTGCTTTCAAGCGTATCTCAACAGGTTTGGGCTCGATGAATCTCCGAACTGTCCAAATTGCGGAGAGGCCTCAGAAGACGCTCAGCACGTATTTTTTCAGTGCCCACGTTTTCATATAGAGCACAGAGAACTGGAGGAAAAAATTGGAGAAATACCAACCCCCGAAAACATTGTGCACCATATGATAGCATCGAATGCAATATGGGACGCGGTGAAACAAGTTGCAGCGATAATCGTGCAGGAACTTAGGCGGCTGAAAAGAGTCAGAGAGAGCAACCAAGTCCAACCGGCAACACCTTTGGAACAAGGAGCGGAAGACAGCGAATGAAGAGCATAAATAGCTAACCAGCCCAGCGAAGTAATACCTAACGGTAGTCCCGAGGGGAGAGTGGTTGAAGTGTGCAGGGTGTGGTTTAGTACGTAGGCGTATTCCTGGCATCGAATATTCAGCTTTGCGAATCGTGCATGCCAGTAGCTCGGGCTGCTGGTATCTTTAGAAGATTACACACCCTTTGGCGCAACCGTCATTCCTCCTCAAGACACTTGAAAGACTTCTTGATATTCACATCAGAAGTAAGTGTTGCGACGGGATCCTATGCAAAGCTCAGCACGCATATTTGAAGGGGAAATCCGTGGAAACAGCTTTACACGACGTAGTAGGGAAGATAGAGACTAGCCTTCACCATAAGGAATTTGCACTTGCAGCCTTCCTAGATATAGAAGGTGCGTTCAATAACGTAGAAGGAAGGGCCACCAAACAGGCCCTAGAAACCCTGAATGTCGAGCATAGCATTACCAATTGGCCCTGCAATATGCTCGGCACTAGAAACATTAACTCCACTATCGGAAACAGTTCAATAAGAAAATCCGTTACCAGGGGGACTCCCCAGGGAGACGTTATCTCACCCCTCCTCTGGGTTCTAGTCATCGATGGGATACTTAAAGAACTAAGCAACACAGGAGCGTCACTGCTTACGCGGACGACGTGGTGATTTTAGTTCGGGGCAAGTTCCTTGACACATTAAGTGAAATTATGGAATCAGCTCTTAATAGTCTTGAAAAATGGGCTAGAGGGTGTGGACCTGGATAAAACTGAATTGGTACTCTTCAGTAAATAAAATACAAGATACCACCCTTCAAACTGCCTAAGCTAGCAGGGGTGGAGCATTCCCTTTCGGATCGCGCTAGATATCTTGGTATAATGCTGGACAGGAAACTAAATTGGAAACTTAACATACAGGAACGAGTCCGCAAAGCTTATAATGTTCTTTTCATCTGTAAGCGGATCGCGGGGAAAAAATGGGGCCTGAAGCCCGCAATGAGGCACTGGTCATCATGATAGTCAGACCCATCCTTACGTATGGGGCTCTTGTGTGGTGGAAGGCAACGAATACGAAAAACACACAGGATATGTTGGCCATGGTACAAAGAACAGCTTGCATTGCCATCACAGGTGCTCTACGCACAACACCTATGGCTGCACTCGAGATCTTTCTGTATCTTTTACCATTAGACCTACAAATTAAATTTCAAGCGGGCAACAGTGCGCTTCGGCTCACTTACGTTACAACATACGAAGTACTGTATCCCATTAGAGAGGACTGGCGAAGGAAGACAGTTTCTGTCCATAACGAGATTGCAATATACACTGATGGTTCTAAGATCAGTGAGGCCACGGGGTCAGGTATTTACTCGAGAGATACGAACCTACAGGTGGCCCTGAGACTTCCAGACACATGCAGTGTGTTCCATGCAGAAGTTCTAGCTGTACTTAAAACTGCGGAATTACTTGAGATGGGATCAATATCCGATAAGAATATCGCCATCTACTTCGATGCCAGCGTTCCTTTAAACAGGCAATGCGACTCATTATAGTCCGTAATTCCAACGACATTTATCGGTGGCGGAGGACGTAATTTCATTTGTTGTTGCTTTTCTTCACTGAGTCCCGTTTTTCACGCGCTTGGGCTTCCGGTGGACTTCTTTTTCCGGAGACGATCGATTTTGTTGATGAGATAATAATAGTAACATTAATAATAATAACATACATAAGTCTGTCAACTTTAATTTTTTTTTAACTTGTTTAACTGGAGTGTAAATATTAACGATAGTCACATTCATCAGATCCAGATGACATACATAGTTTGAATAAAAGTATCTATATCTAAAGTTTTAATTATTTAATACGTTCCCCCTTCCCGAGCTGACTAGCTCTATGTGTTCCATATTCATATCAGCAGTTTTTTTTTATGTTTAGATTCCCAGGGTAAAATGAAAATGGGCACAATGAACTCTTTCTGATCTTAGTGAGCAGGGCACTCATGTCATAAAGCACCCATAAACCTAACCTAACCTGAAGCGTCGGGGCTCACTTTTAGTGTTTCTATATGCAGAGTAGAGAAGTCGAGTCGAGATCGAATCGAGATTTCGATCCATGTTATTCTGCACCCAAGCCGAAAGGTTGAGTCCAAACTGGTTTGAAACGTTGTTGAAGTGGGAGATGAACATATGTAAATATGTGCGTATTCATTATGTATAAATACTATGCGCCGTAGAAATTAGCTTAGAGCTGCAAGCTCCAACATTTCATTTGTGGGTTCGTGCTCCCAAATATTCATTTTTGTTATTTACCTTAGTGATTGTTCAATACGAATTAAAATTACGAAAAGAACGATGATTTCAATTGCATGGCCACAAAAAGTAGGTTAATTGCATCAACCTTCCCGACCTCAAAGAAAAAAAAGTAATTAAACTAACTACCATAAAAAACCAAAAGCTTTGTACGCCAATATTATTATATTATACAAAAATATGCAACTAAAGCCTACAAAATAAACACTTACGCGGGCTAAATATTTCAATACGCATTCAATTAAAAAAGATGGACCATAAAAAACCGAAACAAATGGATACTGCTGCTCTACAGCATATACATCTGACACTTCGACTACTCAACCCAGGTACGGATATACATGCATTTTTGCGACTCGAGTCAGCACTGAAAGCATAGTCGAGTCGAGGCAGCCGGCTCAAACCGGCTTGAACCCAGCTTTAAGATTGCATATAATAATCGTAATAATTCATGCGATTACAAGTTTCACCACTACTCTGGCAATGGCTACATTCTCGCAACACCGAGATGGGTCACCAGTAGAGTTATATAGCACAACGAATTATAGAGGCTACGAGACCTACAGGGGATACAGGACCATCTTTCTACCATATCTGAAAATTTCCGCGGAGGATCTTGAGATACCTCGTATCTATATAAATAATGCATGGAAAATTCTTCGTATTCACTTTGAGTTGTTTCAGCAAACACTTCTGGAACCCGAATGATTCAACGAGATATCTTTTCGTTGACGAAAAATTAAAAACTTCTTGAACGTAACGTTTATGTATTTAAAAATGTTTTTATTTAACGGATAAATAACATTTAAGAGGAGTTAGCAGTGGGGCCGCGACGACGTCCGAATTCGTGCACGACATTGACGAAACGTTTGTCGTATTGCATCCTCTTCTTGGAGCGTCTGGTCTTCTTTTTCCTTTCTTGCTTCTTGACCTTTGGAGTCTGACCCTAGACCTTCCGGCACGAGTCAACGAACTCTGAGCCTTACCATCAAGGAGTGGTACTTCAACGTCCAACTTAAAGGATGGTAGGCTGCTCACGCAGGCATCGTTCTCCAGAGCGTTTCCTTCGCAGTTGAGGACGAATTCCTCAGTGAGTCCTTTCAGTTGGGTGAGTTGAACCTGGAATTAGGGAAAATGTTTTACAGCGGAACTTGTTTTGTGGTTGCAATAGATAGGGAACGGCGACTTACCTTTATAGAAGCAATTGTGTCATTTTGGGAGACCTCCAGGGTTTCAACACTGTTCAAAATGCGTACGAAAAGTTGCATGATGTTTACCTTTGTGCCAAATTCTGTAAATGAAAGCAGAGTATCGCGACTAAAACACGTGCAGTGAGTTTATGTTTATTTTGCGAGCCGAGTAACGCTATTTATACCACCAACGAGTGCACATGTTGCCGCCGTACGTACTTACATTTATTAATTACAAATAATTTACGTTAATTACAAAATAATTTAAAAAGAATAATATTTTACCTTGTCACTCGTATGTCGATTTACGGAAAAAGAAAGATGGCGAGACTTCCTTCTCTCTTACTCTTACTTTGCCTTGGTAAGAATAGTTCACCCTAGATGCTTATTCTGCATAATGGTTCAGGTATAGTGAAGGGTTCTGCCCTCCCTTTCTTGCCAAAGAGTTTGCTGCTTCGGTACTCTTTATCCCGACCCTTTTTCTGATCAATTCATTAAGTTTATGTATGCATTCCAACACAAGTTTCGACTTAATAACAAAGTAGTCAAGTACTTTGATAACTGCTTGACTGTATCACAGCTTGGTATGTCCAAATTCCTGTATCTTCATTCGAGATTGAGTTGGGCACATCTGTCTACAGCACTTTATTTTAGCGTTTAGTTATTATATCTGGCGCCGTAGCCAGGGGTACGACAGGGCAGGCTGAGCCTGCCTGTAAAATATTGAGTCTGCCTTAGCCACTAGCCTGAGCTTGGTAAGGATTTCGAAATTTCTACGCCTAATTTCTGAGTTGTATAGTAAACCTACTGTACTAGTAAATAGGTGGTAACAACGAAATTTAACCCTTAAATGCATGATGATATACATACCTATGATGGAGATCAGCTTTTATTACGAATTTGTTTATTATTCTCTAAATATTAATTTTTTTTTCTGCGCTATTTCCGCCGTTACATATCTCTACAAAAAAAAAATCATATTCGCCTACTTGCTAATTTTTTAAAAAATATTTTCGAAATTAGTGGATTTATTTTCTTCATTGTGATTGATTATTATTTTGTACTCCAACAACACGATTCATTCATTCATTCATTCATGAATCCTAATCCTTCATGAGGGTCGCGGGGGTAGGATGCTCAGGTGGACTCTCCATCCTTCTCGATCCTCCGCCATTGACTCCAATTCATCAGGGAGAATCCCTAAGCGGCTCCAAGAGAGATGTCGGACTTGATCCAACCATCTATTTCTGGGCCTTCCGCGAAGTCGTCTACCTGATGGCACGGCAACCATGGCGCGTCTTGGAAGCCGGTCTGGGGGCATACGCACCAACAACACGATGTAAAATAATATTTCAAGAAATTATTTCGTAAAGTTAATGGGTAATTAGTTATAACTTATGAGGTTTCCTAAGAATCCTTATCCGGCAACCACTCTGACAAATTTTGCGCACGAGCGTAATTTTTTACGCTGTTTTCAGTAGATATCGTAGTTTAAACTGTATAAAATAGGTGCTGTGTATTAATTTGAAAGTCTTCTAAGGAACGAACGAATCACTTTTTACTACTTTTATATAAAATTAGAGAAAACAAAATTACGCGGTAGATTTTTCGAAAAGTAAGCGCAAAAGTGATAGCGTTTTGTCTATCCAGAACATGACTTCATAAAAATAAAAATATTTATCAAAAATAAACTGCAGTTTAAGAAGTATATACGTGCGAAAAAAAAATAAAAATCAAAACAAATTTAGTCTTAGCAAGATAAAATCCTAAAATTACTTAAAAATTGCATTTTTTTTTAAAAATTACTTTTTACTAAAAATCACAGTTTTCAATAATTATTTGGCAATAATCCAGACACTAGAAAAAATATCAAAGATTAGAGATATGACTTCGTTGCAGAAAGTACTGGATTGCTCAAAATTGTTCGATCTAAAGATTTTCGATTTCGTATGTAAAAGTATTAGAAACAATTTAGGCTGATAAATTACTTAAGGCACACGAAGCGAGTTTGAAAGACTCTGTGGTTGTCATAACCTCGGTAGTGAATTCTCTCATTTTCATTTTCAATGCATCTTTATATTTTAAATTCAGAATATTATTTGAAAAAGTAGACTGATGTCGAGATTAAAAACCTTCTACAGACAGTTTACTGACAGACAGAATTCGGAGAAGGTTAGGACGCTGAAGTCGTTGATTAGAAACCTCTCGAAGTTAATTAAAGAAAATTATAGACTTTCTGTAAATTTGCACTGGAACAGGAAAATTCGGGCTGTAAAATCCAACAACCCGAGTATGTTCCCGAAAATAAACAAGATATTTCGGAGGAATAATCAGAACGATCTTCCGCGTCTTAAAATCTCCCGAATTACGAACAATGTACAAATACTAGTTACAGCAGGTATAGATCTGGATAACGCAGCTGAGGATGACAATTTCTTTGTGATCGAAGATCCGCAGGAGAAGGTAGAGACTATTGGAGCGACTTTCCAGGACGTGTATAAGGTGAATGATAGTGTTTGCCCGAACCACGACCAGGAAAATCGGGTCCTTCTGCACAACTTCTGCCTTCGAAATGACATGGAGCAATGGCGATCTGAGAACACTGTTTTCACCATATTCAATAAAAGACATATGGCAAACAATGCCGTCGCCGATGAAAGGGTATATCCCCCGTTCATTTCGAAGGCAGAGCTCCAAGCGATCTTCGAATCACAGAGAAAAAAGAAATCCATGGGAATCGATGGTATACCCAACATTGTACTTAGACATCTTCCTCCAGAAGCGGTGAACATTTACACCATCCTGTTCAATAATGCAATGAATAATGCCCATTATCCAGAGCATTGGAAAACAGTGGTGGTGCAGCCCATTCCAAAGAAAAATAAAGATAGCTCCAATCCCGGGAATCTACGGTCGATAAGTCTCCTTCCGAACATCAGCAAGGTATTCGAAAAAGTGATCCATAGAGCCCTGGCCCAAGTGGGTTGAGGACATGCACATAATTTCAGACAACCAATTCGGTTTCAAGGCGGGGCATGATACTACACATGCTGCGTCTAAACTGGTATCGGATATCCAAAGGAACAAAAGAAAGAAGCAATGCACGGGTGCCTGTCTGATTGACTTCGGGAAGGCTTTTGATACCGTATGGTTAGAGGGACTCTTCTACAAGTTGGACAGGCTGGGCATAAGTAAACCACTGCTGTATATACTTTATGACATGCTCACCTGTAAGAGGATCCTTGTGAAGAATGGCAATGTGAAGTCTGCTGGATCTTTTGAAGTAAAAAATGGTCTGCAACAGCGTGCGGTTAATTCGCCGATCCTATTCAACATTTACACGAGCGATCTCATAGGTTTACTTCACCATGCCATTGCGTATACAGACGATTTGGTCGCGTACAGGTCAGGGCCTACGATCGGAGTCATTGCAGCACTCTTGCAGCGTGACTTCGATAAAATCAAGAGATACTGCAACGACTGGAAGCTGAAGATTAACTTTCAGAAGTCGGAGAACATCCTGTTCAGAACGCCGTTGTCTGGGGCCTCTAGGGACACCAGAAAGAATTGGCGAAAGTTCTCTATCGTGGGACAACATGGACAGCCACCTGCGAATCGAAGTATAGTCAGGTACCTTGGGGTCTGGCTAGATCAATATCTATATTTTAACAAACATATAGATGCTGCTATGGCCAGAGCCAAAGTTGCTTTCGCACTCACAAAGAGACTATTTTATAGCAGCCAACTCGATGCGAGACTGAGGGTAATCTGCTTCATGGCCCTCATTCGGCCTATGCTCGCATATGGATATGCTCGTGTGGTTCAACGTGGGGCCAAGCTTGTTGGAAAAGATGCAAGTGTTTGAGAAGGCTTGGCTTCGTTTGAATAGAACACCAGAGTCTGAGTACACCAAATTTTACCGTAATGAGGTCCTGTACAACAAGGCGAATCTGATCAGAGTGGATAATTCCTTGATCAAGTTGATTCGAAGGAACATTGCAAGAGCAATGACCTCGATAAATAGTCTGATTTTCGGGGCTTATTACCCCAACAATCTTTATCACGAGAGTGTGCGCCTTAGCGGCTTTATCCCTCCAAAAGCATTCGTATGTCTTGATGAAAGAGGCCTGATCCATGATAAGTTAGCGGTGCTGCTAATCTTCCACGTTGCCAGAAAGCTGTGGATAGGCGACTCAACTACGACAGAGACGTCGCACAGGGTAGTGTAGAGCGTCTCCGGGCGGTTTCAATCCGCGATATTGAAGATGTTAGTAGGCAACACGACCAATTTTGGTGGCTTAACGAAGAAGAAGGAACGCCGTCGTCGTTTCTCCCTAATCCGGGTTAGCCTGTAACGGGACAGAGCGGGTCGTCCATTTGTTTTACACAATAGCCATGGCCCGCACAGCACTTGGCTAATAAAAAAAAAGGCACAGCACTTCACTTAAAAAAAAAAAACGTGTGTACTTAATTACACAACTAAGTTAAGTTAGCTTAAGTTTATTTTAAGGTAGTTTGTATTATAAATTTTACTTATCCTTACAAAAATTAGTTCATATACTAAGTTTTTTTTCCTAAAATAAAACATTTTTCTTAGTTTTTTTAAAAGTTTTTTTTTTAAATTTCTTAGATAGTTAGTATAGATGTTAAATGAATTAAGTTAGGTTACGTCGAAAGACATAGATTAAGTGTTACGATTAGCTTAGAGGCCCGCATAGGGTCAGTAAGTTAGTATAAGATAGTTAAGTTAATTAAGCTAGTTTTAAACGTTTTTGTTAGCACATAAGATAATAGTGAATTCTCTTACCTTCTACAGATGCGACAACGCTTACAAAGAAATTGATGACAAAATAAACACAGATTTTAATGCTGCTGAACATGACATTCTTAGAAAAAGAAAAAGAAAGACAAACGAAACGTTTAAGGAATTACTAGTATATGATAAAACTGGTGAAAGTTAGGAAGATGTCAACCTAAATGAAAAACATTTCAAAACAATATTTTATGACGCACTGGATGTCATCTTGAGTGAAATCGAGATAAGATTCGCAGAAAATAGTAAGCTCCTAATTGCAGTTTCCATTGCCCCAAAAGAAAACAGTGATTTTGAGAATGTACATTTTTTTAAAACTTTGTGCATAAAACTTCCATCCTCATAAGAGATTAAGAGGGCTGAAGCCTTCACTGGACCTGAACCATTATGCAGAATAAGCACCTAGGGTGAACTGTTCTCGTCAAGGCAAAGTAAGAGTAAGAGAGAAGGAAGTCTCGTCATCTTTCTTTTCCGTAAATTCACATACGAGTGACAAGGTGAGATATTTTTCTTTTTGAATTATTTGTAATTAACAAATGTAATTACGTACTGTGGTAGCATGTTCACCCATTGGTGGTATAAATAGTGTTACTCGGCTCGCAAAATAGACATAAACTCACTGCACGTGTTTAAATCGAGACACTCTGTCTTCATTCACAGAACTTTCCACAAAATTAGACAACATGCAACTCTTCGTACGCGGTTTGGACAGTGTTGAGACCTTGGAGGTCTCCCAAAATGACACAATTGCTTTTATTAAGGTAAGTCGCCATTCCCCATCAATTCCAACCACAAAACCAAGTCCCGCTGTAAAACATTTTCCTTAATTCCAGGTTCAACTCACGCAGCTGAAAGGACTCACTGAGGAGTTCGTCCTCAACTGCGAGGGAAACGCTCTGGAGAACGATGCCTGCGTGAGCAGCCTAACGTCCTTTGAGTTGGACGTTACAGTACCACTCCTTGCTGGTAAGGTTCACGGTTCGTTAGCTCGTGCCGGTAAGGTCAAGGGCCAGACTCCAAAGGTCGAGAAGCAAGAAAAGAAAAAGAAGAAGACCGGACGCGCCAAGAAGAGGATGCAGTACAACAAACGTTTCGTCAACGTCGTGTACGAATTCGGACGTCGTCGCGGCCCCAATGCTAACTCCTCTTAAATGTTATTTATCCGTTAAATAAAAATATTTTTTAATTCACAAAATTCAAGAAGTTTTTATTTGAAGGTGATATCTAGAGCGATGACTTGAAGTTAAGTGGTTCGTAAGCAATTATTCGTATAACTCGGGTTTAACAAATGTTTGCTGAAACAACTCAAAATGAAAATGTGGAATTTTCCAGCCGTTATTTACTTACCATATATATAGGTATAATGTAAATATGTGTGAATTTGAGATGTGATTAGAAGGGGACGTGTATCCATATATTTGTAGTTACGACTATGTCCTGTATCCCCTTGTAGGTCTCGTAGCCTCTATAATTCGTTGTGCTACATTGCTCTACAGTCTACTGGTTGTTGGCCCGTTCTCTGGCTAAGATGTTTTTTGGTGATATGGCTTGATAACTAAGATTAGGGATAGGAAGTTGCAACAGCTAGCAGCCTACGTAAAATGGATGGATGGAGAAAGTACAAGGCGTGTAGAAAACGGCGCTCGGAGAATTTTGTTTTTCAATATAACCCGAGGAACCTATCAAATCATTGTCCAAGCGTGACAGTTATCAGCAGGGACATGCGTTTATATCCATGAGTATGTCGCTAAATTAGCTAACCGTTGGAACAGCTAAGAACCGTGTAAAAGTAATAGACATTATCGCGAGTGTTCACCGTTAGAACAGCACTATATTATAGACATTGCCGCTAATCACTAAACAACGCCGATTAAAAGACCGTGTCGTGAATTTTACACATAAGGACAACTAAAATACAGCACCGCGAGTGTATCCTAAGATAACATAGGATTTTTCACAAGACAGTGTAAGAAATAAGTGCGTGAGTGACTCCGTACCAATAGTAGGCTTAACTAAGCCAAAGAGGAGTAATACTGATCATCCGAGGACATCGCTGAATACTGCCGAACGAGATAACCATGATGAAGACTACAA
The DNA here is from genome assembly GCA_945910035.1 of Brachypalpus laphriformis. Taxonomy (NCBI): domain Eukaryota; kingdom Metazoa; phylum Arthropoda; class Insecta; order Diptera; family Syrphidae; genus Brachypalpus; species Brachypalpus laphriformis. Next base: position 168,654,244 of record OX246754.1, read on the forward strand.
CTATGTTCATGTGAGTACAATTAAAAAATTACTATAAAATCTTAAAAACATATAAAAAAGAAAGAAAAACGTTACTTGAAAGTAAATAGAACTAAAACTAAAAAGCAGACAATTAGGCCATTATAAATAAAGTTATTTAAAAGTAAAAGATATAAATCTAATAAAATTAGTAAAATGGAAGACATACAAGATGCAATTCGCCAGTTCACTGGAGCAATGAATGCTCAAATCGAGCTTGTAAAAAAAGTAGATCTCAGATTAAGTGCATTGGAAACTAAAATTTCTAGCAACACGAATCCAAGTCCAAATAATCCTGTAACTATACTTACCGAACAGGACCTCCGTTTTGATCCTGCTGGTATATACATGGGGCTCAAACCGGCATATAAACGTAATAATTCATGCGATTACAAGTTTCACCACTATGGCGATGGTTATGTTCTGACGATTTGCAATATGAGCATATTGGAGCTCATATTCTAAGTATGGACAAGTACGGCTAATTCAGATCCATGTGAAACTGGCTTTGTTATAGACCAAACATCGGGGTACATGATTTTGGAGCGCTTTTTAGAATTACATATATCCCGCCATATTTCTCTAACTAACTAATATCAGTATGATCTGTTCTTTCCCGTCATACGAATACAATACCAGATAACAATGTTTGCGTGCCGTAAGTCCACTGTCTAGATACTTCAACACAAAAATAGCATAGGAACACACTTGCTGACCTTACCTAATTCCGAAGTGAGCAAAATATGCAATACGAAGCCTGTTATACTCCCATTTCACCTTTGCTTGACTGTGGTATATTGTCCAAACCATACTATTTTCGCAACATCGAGAACGGGTCAACAACCAGTAGAACAATATAGCACAACGAATTACAGAGTCTACGAGACCTACAAGGGACATAACTAAGACCCATAACTATGAATAGATGGAGACACGTCCCATCTTCCTACCACATCTCAAATTTTCCATGGAAGATCTTGGTGCACCCTTTACCTATATAAATATAGTAACGTCTGGAAAATTCTTCATTTTCACTTTGACTTGCTGCAGCAAACACTTGTTAAACCCGAGTGCTTTAACGAGATATCATTTCCTTGGCGAATAATTGCTTACGAATCACTTAATTTCAAGACATCTCTCTAGATATCACCATCAAATGAAAACTTATTGAACGTTACGATTGTGTATTAAAAAAATATTTTTATTTAATGGATAAATAACATTTAAGAAGAGTTCGCATTGGGGCCGCGACGACGTCCGAATTCGTGCACGACGTTGACGAATCGTTTGTTGTATTGCATCCTCTTCTTAGCGCGTCCGGTCTTCTTTTTTTTTCTTTTCTTGCTTCTCGATCTTTGGAGTCTGGCCCTTGACCTTACCGGCACGAGCCAATGAACCGTGAACCTTACCACCAAGGAGTGGTACTGTAATGTCCAACTCAAAGGACGACAGGCTGCTCACGCAGGCATCGTTTTCCAGAGCGTTTCCCTCGCAGTTGAGGACGAATTCCTCAGTGAGTCCTTTAAGCTGGGCGAGTCGAACCTGGAATTAGGGAAAGTTTTTTTTACAGCGGGACTTGGTTTTGTGATTGGAATTGATGGGGAATGGTGACTTACCTTAATAGAAGCAATTGTGTCATTTTGGGAGACCTCCAAGGTCTCAACACTGTACAAACCGCGTACGAAGAGTTGCATGTTAGTTACTTTTGTGGCAAATTCTGTAAATGGAGGCAGAGTATCGCGATTGAACACGTGTAGTGAGTTTATGTTTATTTTGCGAGCCGGGTAACACTATTTATACTACCAATGAGTACACATGCTACCGCAGTACGTAATTACAATTGTTAATTCTAATCTACGTTAATTACGAAATAATTGGATAACAAACTTTCTCACCTTGTCACTCGTATGTAGATTTACGGAAAAATAAAGATGGCGAGAATTCGTTCTCTCTTACTCTTACTCTTTGCCCTGGCGAGAACAGTTCACCCTAGATGCTTATTCTGCATAATGGTTTAGGTCCAGTGAAGTGTTCCGCCCTCCTTTTCTTGTCAAAGAGTCTGTTGCTTCGGTACTCTTTATCCTGATCCTTTCCCTGCTTAATTCATTAAGTCTATGTAGGCATTATCGCACAAGTTTCGACTTAATGACAAAGGCGTCAAGTACTCTAATAGCTGCCTGAGTGTCTCACAGTATTGGTATGTCCCAATACCTGTATCTTGTTTAATAAGTTAATCATGTTATAATAACTTCTCTTCGGCTTTTTTGGTCGCTTTGATTGTTAATCGAAACATATTTTTTTATATGTCTCCAAATGATTCGACATGGGCCGCTGCCTTCCTCGGGGGATCTTTATTTTGTGTTATAATAACTACTCGGATCACTGCGCGTGAGGTTTCAAGTTCGAATCCCAGAAAACACCAACAACGTTTTTTCACGGTCCCACCTTTCGCAAGCATTTGACAAACATCCGAGAGTATTGTTGTCACGAAAAAGCTTCTCAAAATCGCCGTTCGGATACGACACTAAACTGTAGGTTCCTTCCATTTGTGTGAAAAATATAACCCACTCAACATGAGTGGCTGTGAGAAGCTAGGCCCGGGCATTTAGAGAGCTGTTGCGCCAAATATTTTATATTATTATTATGTTATATGTATTTAGCTCGGTCTTTAGCTAATTGCCTCCAGTTGCGCACTCCAAGTTGGTCGAGGTCCCCTTGAACTTGTGCGCGCCACCTACGGCGATGATTCCCTCTACTGCGTCGTCCGTGACTAGGTCGATGTCGCTGTACAGCTCGTATAGTTCGTGATTGAATCTTCTCCTCCAAAACCCGTCAACGCAAACGGGACCGAAAATCTTACGAAGAATTTTTCTCTCGAAGCGACCAAGGATATCTTCATCCTCTTTTAATAAAGTCCATGTTTCAGCGCCGTAAAGCAGGACTGGGATGATCACGGTCTTATATAGAGTCTCCTTAGTTGTTCGAGATAGGGCTTTACTGTTGAATTGCCTTATAAGCCCCAAAAAACAGAGATTGGCAAGAGTTATTCTTCGATTGATTTCTGCACTGATTTTGTTAGAAGAATTTATAGCAGAGCCAAGGTAGACAAAGTCCCTTACTACCTCGAAGTTATAGCTGCCCACGGTGACGTTTTGTCCAATTCGTCGGTGTTGGTTTTCCCTTCTAGTTGACAGCATATACTTGGTTTTGTCCTCGTTTATCGCCAAACCCATTTTGGCCGCTTCCGCCTCAATGCTTGCAAAAGCACCGGTGACAGCCCGCTGAGATCTTCCGATAATGTCTATATCATCGGCGTATGCAAGCAGTTGTACAGACTTGTAATAGATTGTGCCTCCGGTGTTGGCTTGTGAGTTCCGCACAATCCGTTCAAGTACAATATTGAAGAAGTCACATGACAGCGCGTCACCTTGTCTAAAGCCTTTTTTGACATCAAAGGTATCGGTGAGGTCATTACCGACCTTGATGGAGCAGGAGCGTTCTCCATCGTCAGCCTGCACAGACGGACAAGTTTGGCAGGGATGTCAAAACTAGACATGGCTCTATAAAGCTCTTCTCTATAGATGCTGTCATAGGCGGCCTTGAAATCGATAAAGAGGTGGTGAGTATCGATTTGGAATTCTTGGGTTTTCTCCAGGATCTGCCGAAGTGTGAAGATTTGATCGATGGTGGACTTTCCTGGCCTGAAACCGCACTGATAGGGTCCAATCAGGCTGTTGATAAAAGGCTTCAGGCGTTCACACAATATCGCAGAAAAGACCTTGTATGCGATGTTGAGAAGACTGATGCCTCTATAATTGGCGCAGTTGAGGGGGTCTCCTTTCTTGTGGATGGGGCAAACGATGCTGAGATTCCATTCATCAGGCATACACTCGTCTGACCAAATATTAGAAATGAGTTGGTGTATGCACTCTACCAATTCATCCCCAGCTGCCTTGAAAAGTTCGGCCGGTAAGCCGTCAGGTCCAGCAGCCTTGTTGGATTTTAGCTTGGATATTGCTATCCTCACTTCGTTTTGGTCAGGTGGACGGAAATTTTCACTATCATCGTTTATGTTGAATGGTTCATTCTGCCTGACAGCGGGATGTTGGTCTTCGTCGCCGTTATACAGTCTGCAGAAGTAGTTTTTCCATATTCTCAGCACCGACTGTGATTCTACTACGAGGTTTCCATTCTCATCTCTACAGGTTTCTGTACGGGTATTACTTCTCTGACACGTTCTTTTTACCTTTTGGTAAAACTTCCGTACATTGTTCCTGGAGTATAGACTCTCGATATTCTCAAACGCGCGCTTCTCATGCTCTTTCTTCTTCTTTTGGATAAGCCGATGTTCTTCCCGTCTCTTTTGCTCGTAGAACTCACGAGCAGCTCTCGTCTTCCTTTGCAGCGCCGCTTTGTATGCCTCTTGTTTTGCTGCATGCACTCGCCGGCATTCTTCGTCAAACCAGGGGTTTCGCGGTGGTGGGCGAGCGAGACCCAGCACATCAGTCGCGGCGTTTCTGATGGCATGTTGGCAGCGTTGCCACTGGTCTTCGGTACTTGATGCTGGCGGCAAAGGGGTGATTGAGAGATTTCGGGATACGCGTTCAGCGAAGAGTCTGGCGGTCTCTTGCGATTGTAGCTTTTCGACGTTAAATTTTCTCACAGTAATTCTTCTTTGTTGCTCAGATTGTGATATCCGCATTCGTACCTTGGCTACAACAAGGTTATGATCCGAGTCCATGTTGGCTGCTCGGAAGGTCCGGACATCCAGAATACTGGAGGCATGCCTTGCGTCGATCGCAATATGATCAATTTGGTTGATCGTGACATGATCATTGGACCGCCATGTCTGCTTATGAATATCGAGATGAGGAAACCATGTGCTTGCTATGGTGACATTTCGCTCCACAGCGAAATCAATTAGCCTTAGTCCGTTATCAGACGTGGTGTCGTGTAGGCTATGCTTACCGACTGCCCTACCAAAGACGTCCTCCTTTCCTATTTTGGCGCTAAAATCGCCCAATACGATTTTAACGTCGTATTTAGGACATTGCTCGTATGTTTTGTCGAGGAGGTCGTAGAAACACTCTTTGGTGGCAGGGTCCTTTTCTTCTGTGGGGGCATGAACACATATTAGGCTTATGTTAGCGAATTTAGCCTTGATCCGGATAGTCATAATACGCTCGCTCACGTGTCGGAAGCTTAAGACTTCTTGCCTAAGTCTGCCGCGTATGACAAATCCGCATCCGAATAAGCGTTGCCTGTTGCCTCTGTAGCAATCACCGTAGTAGATGTCACAGTTTTTCATCCTCTTTTTGCCCGGCCCATCCCATCGCACTTCCTGGATGGCGGTAATATCTACTTTATAGCAGTCTAGGGCCTCTGCTAGTTGTTCGGCTGCACGTGGTCTGTAAAGGGACAGAACATTCCACGTACAGATCCGAAGGTCGTTGTCCTTATTTCGTTTGCTGGGGTCGTCATTAGTTGAGTCGACGCTTTTGGTTGTTTCGGAACCATCTATTTTTTACGTGGTAGGGAAGTTACCCCGAAGGCACAACCCCCAACCTGGAGGGCCAGTTCCTTAATTATTCCCCTAGGACGAGGGGCCGGGTACACCGGTGCCAGTAGTCCACTACGGGAGTATGAGCGCTGCCGTTGGCCCATTAAGGGCTCCTCCGCCACCATCTCTATTCCAATGTCCTGACCAACATTGGTTGAGGCCCAGGTTCACCCCGAACTGTAGCGCCACCTAAGTAAGTAAGTAAGTATGTTATATGTATATATTATTTAATTGTTGAAACATAATTGTCAACTGGATACAATACCAAAAATGTGTTAACTCAGTTACTATCCCCGTGGGAATCGTCAGTGTTCGTTCAGTACACAGTCAGTGAGGTCGTGTATTGCAGTGAACGCGTGAATACGCATAATTATTTTCTATTTTCAATTGTTTTAATCATTATTAATATTTTTTTTAGTTTATTGTTTAAATATTTGTATTTAGTCTGAAGTGTGAAAGTTTTTGTGAAAATATTGCCTTTCGGATTGAATGCGTGTTTTGTAAAATACGAGTACGCTAATCACCCTAATTACGGAAAACAAACAAATTCAAGGGAAAAAGCCCTCTTTTTGGGTTTAATTATCTTTGTTCTTTTTTCTACCTGAGTTCAACGCTCCGGAAAATTTCTAGGCTTTAATTATTATTGCTCGTCTTTCTACCTATGTTCAACGTTCCGGAGTGAATGTTGTGTATTGTGTTTGAAGGGTGAACAGACAGGTCAACAAACGTTAAAAGAATCAAAGTATCGTGGAGCGACTTACCCTTGAGTCTGCCCTCGTCGCCCTCAGGGATTTGGTTCTCATAATTCAAGAGGACCTCGGACCCCAATGTACTAACAAGATCCAAAGAATCGTCCTAGAAGCCACGCAAGAAAATAACCAGCAATATGAGGCTGAAAAAATAAACATCGACATGGATGTCGTCGAATCCCAAGACCCTGGAGCATCATCTTCTGAATCAGAGACATTCACTGACAGCGATGACGCAGATACTGAGGAGGAAGCCTCCACAGTAAAGAGCGCGCCAAAAACAAGTCCCTTTTACAAGCCCTCAGCCAGACAAGCAAATATAAACAATAATTTGTTTCTCTGCAAATATTGAAGAAATAACAAGTTTCGCTAGAGGAGACCGAATTGGGTTCACACTCAAGAACCTCAACACGACAAAGACTGTTATAAGCACGCACTCAAGGGAGGCTTTCAGGGCTATAAAAGCCTTCCTCAAAAGGAGGAAAATTCAAAATCATACCTTCACACCAAGGGAGGATAGGAAGAATATGTTGCTGAAGGGAATTCCTTTCTCGTATACACCAGAAGAAATTTACGAAGAGCTGAAGGCAGAGAAAATCCCAGTAGTGAGTCTCTCCTTTTAAATCCCAAAAAGTCAAAGGAAAGTCATTCTACTGCTTTGTTGTCGAAATAAGCAAAGACTTTGAGCTAGCTGAAGTCTATACCAAGACACTACTTATGAACCAAAGGGTTCACTGGGAACGGCTGCAAAACCGAGACATCGTGCATCTTCTAACCATAATGGCAAGGCTCGCAAGGCGGTTCCAGCTAACTATGCTAGATTGAACGACGGAGGAAAATCCGTGGCCCTGGCCACTTTCATCTTTCAGCTATGCAGCGCATAAAAACACTGAGGATAATTGCGTATAACGTTAGTTCCTTATACGCCGTCCCAAGGAGGACAGATTTTCACCTCTTCTTGAAAATTCATCAGCCCGACATCGCTCTTATAAGTGAAACCATGGTGACAAAGCGAAATAGAACAGATTTTAGCAACTACAACACCTTCCGGTTTGACAAAAAAGAAGGCAAAAGAGGCACCGCTCTCCTTGTGCGTAAAAGCATTGACGCTAGCAACATACTAATCCAGGGACTGAAATCCTTTGAAGCCACAGACGTAGTGATTAAAGTCAATATTCGGGAAACACTGATGGTCATAAGTATTTATAATAAGAGCAGCGCCAGTAGTGTGGACACCAAGCACGACTTGCAGCTCCCCAACAACTTGCTGACTCAGCACACCTTTTGGCTCATCGGTGGAGACTTTAATGCAAGACATGAACGATTTTCAGACAGTATTTCCAACGCCGAAGGGAATACAATAGTGGACTGGATACAAAATTACGAGTGCAAGTTACCTGGCGACTCTGACCATGAGTACAACTAATCATTAAACTCCACCAACCGATCTTTACCATTAACCCACCTGAGGAACATTTCATCAACTACAATCAACTCAACACAGAGCGGCTGCAAATAGATGTTGAAGAGAGACTCAGCATGCCAACAAAAACAAGGAATTTATTGAATGGGGAGATCGACTGAGCAATCGACAACCTGGAGCTAGCAGCCAGTACAGCACTCGACCTCCAAAAATAAACCAAAACATCGAGGGACAGATACAGTCATCTACCACAGTTTATTCAGAACTTATATCATCACAGGCAGAGGCTTAGAAAACGATTGCAAAAGATTCGTCGTAGAGACTGGAACACAAAAGGTAATGACTCCATAGCCGTCCTAAGTGAATTAAATTGCACAAACGTATTGTCCAACAATGCAGTTCAGCATCACAACAAGCAAAGGCTGGAAGAAAGTCTTCGGAATATTAAGCCAGGACCAGACACCTTTAAGCAAATAAACCAAATAATAGGAAAGAGAGCATCGATGCCTGAATCTATCGAAACAGCTCAAGGTACGGCCACAACCGCGGAAGAAAAAGCAGAAGCATTTGGTGAATTCTTCGAGACAAATTTTCAGCCTACCCAATGATTCCATCTTTCACTCGGAAGTCAACACGACGATTGACAGCATTGGGCGAATGACCATTGCTTCCGCAACATTCAGCGAAGAAAACCCAGCAAACGATCCCGTGGTACACAACGAGCTATGCACAGCTGAAGAAATCTCCGACATAATTCAGAGTGGGCAAAACAAAAAGTCGGCGGGACCTGAAACTACAGGGGTATAAGTTTTCTCAACATCGCATATAAGATCCTGTCTGCCGTATTATGTGAACTTCTGAAACCGATCGTCAACAACCTATAGATTCTATTCAGTACGGTTTCGGGCCGGGAAAATTCACCATTGAGCAAATATTCACACTACGGCAGATCTTGGAAAGTACGAATATCAGTGAATATAACATCGAAACGTATGGAACTCACAAGTCAACACCGGAGATACAATCTGTTAGAGGTATTTACAACTTCTCGCCTATGTCGATGGCATAGTCAGAAGAACTCAGCGGGCCATCAGAGGGACGTTTTCGAGCATTGAGACGGAAGCAGTAAAGATGGGTTCAGCGGCCAATGAAAGCAGAACAAAGTATATGCTGTCTACAAAAAGGAACACCCAAAATCGACGTCTTACACAGAGCGCTACAATAGATATAATTTTGAGGTAGTGATGGACTTTGTCTACCTATGCTCTATGGTGAGCTCCGCAAATAACACCAGTGGGGAGATCAAACGAAGAATTACTCTTGCCAGTCGGTGTTTTTAAAGGCTTTTATGAGCTGTGTTGCCTGACGTCGTGTGCAGACGCATTCTGTAAATCCGCCGTCAAACGTCATTAAAAAAATAAATAAAAAGGCAATCTAAATTCTATAACGCACCCCAATTAATACAAAAAAATAAAAAAATTAAATAGTACATTTTTCCCAGCCCACCTATCAAATAATAAAATAAAAATTTAAAACAAGTTCAAATAAGTCCATCAATCGTGCGCGCTTAAGTTCACATAAATGTAGTGCCGGCGATAGTTTGTTGTGGAAAACTATTCTTTGGATTTACAATTCGCGTCTTCGCTGAGTAGTGTTTGAGTTGTACCATTTTATATTTTGTGATGTAATGATGAAGGAATTCCGGGTTGATTGTATCAACAAATTCCTTCGACTTATACGCCCAAGCTCATCCCCATAAACCAGCCGTATTGGCACTTTGCGAAGCATAGGTAATCGAGGAATCACCTGATTTAAGACTACCTGGATGTGATTATTCTTTCCCCATCGCGGCCTCTTCATTTAGTGATTTAGCTTACCATCCACTGTTCCAATCTGGAATTTAATTACAAATGGTTAAAATTCACCGTTCGTATGCAAATAATAAAACAATAATTAAAAAAAATATTTGGCGCAACAGTTCTTTAAGTGCCAGGGTCTAGCTTCTCACAACCACTCATGTTGCGTGCGTTATATTTTTCGCAAGAATAGGAGGGACCTACTGTTTAGTGCCGTATCCGATTGGCAATTTGCTTTGAGAAGCTTTTTCGAGACAACAACACTGTCGGATGTTTGTCAGATGCTCGCGAGAGGTGGGACCGTGAAAATTTTGTTTGGTGTTTTCTGGGATTCGAACTTGTGATCCGACGTGATCGATTGTGGACTTTCCTCTCCTAAAATCGCACTGATAGGGGCCAATCAGGCTGTTGATGAGAGGTTTCAGACGTTCACACAATATCACAGAAATTAACTTTTATGCAATGCTCGGAGACTGGTGCCTCTATAATTGGCGCAGTTGAGAGGGTCTCCTTTCTTGTGGATCGGGCAAACGATGCTGAGATTCCATTCATCAGGCATACACTCGTCTGACCATATCTTAGGGATGAGTTGGTGTTAGAGGACATAATAATTCTTCATCAGCTGCATTGGATTTCAGCTTGGATATTGCTATCTTCACTTCGCTTTGGACAGGTGGTCGGAAATCTTGACTACCATGGTCTATGTTGGATGGTCCAACTAACTATGTTATGCACCTTATCAAGTAGTTTAAGCTTCAGATAAAAATATTCGCGCGAGGCAGGTAGATTCCTAGCAAAAGCCCCTGTTAATACCGTCAATACATTCGGCTACTTCTTATTTTACCTTTATTTTATTTTATAACTTGCGCGGACTCAAGTGTTTACTAATACCCTTAACACGTTTACACACAGTGCGGGCTAAATCGAACGGTTTCGGTTCTTGGAGTCAGAAGACAAGGTTTGTCACGTCCAAAGTATGGCATAGTTACAATGACCACGAAGACCTATACGGATCTTGTGAGTGAAGTTTGTTATTTCACCTTCCATGGTGGCCATCCCTAAATCTCTGTGTTTATCATTATTTTTAATATGGTGTATCAGGGAGCATTCAAGATTGCTCTTATAATTATATTTTTGAACGATTGCATAAAATTTCTATCGCTTGGTTTGGTACCATCCCAGAGTTGTATACCGTGCGTCCATACAAGTTTAAGTACTTGATTATATAAAAGTAGTTTATCATACAAATTATATGTACTGTACTTAGCTTGGAATATCTTCCAATTAGCCAATACCTTGCTCTTAGTTGATTTTTGAGCTAGTCGCGTTTCTTTGTAACGTGCGGCTTCCACTTAAGATTCGTGTCCAGTGTCATTCCCAGATACTTAGCTTCGTTAGCATGCGGTATCGGTACCGAGTTAATTAAACCGGGTAGGTTGACTATTTCCTTGTAAGTGAAGTTAACATGGGTTTATTTGGTCTCGTTAGGAAGGATGCGCCAAATTTGTGTCCACTGGAAGATTTTATCCAAAGTTCGTTGGAGTTTTACAGTTGCTGATTCGATTGATTTTTCCGTTGCCAGAATAGCCGTATCGTCCACGAACGTAGCTACAATGGTGTCTTCAATTTAAGATATGGTATGTCCCGATCAGCGTTGTCACTTTTGCTACATATGTAGCAAAACTGCTACATTTTGGAGTGCCATGATACATGCTACATCTTTCCCTCATTATGCTACATATTTCTAAAGTGTCTACCTATTTTTTTATTTTTGTTTTTTTTTTTTATTTTGCTTCTTTTCTTCATCTTCTTCCTTTTTCAGCAAGGTTATGATCCGAAAACAAGGGATTATAACTCTTCCACTTCACCGCATTTCTACTGATCCGCCTGTGGGGTTCGCCTATTTGACCTCAGAAAATATCGGCACGCCTACCGATTTTGGATCACTCGGTTACTGAGGCCAATAAAATGCCGATGTCGTCGCATTTGTGTGATCTAGGCGTTTATAGGTCTGCTTCCTGCGATGTCTTTGGAACGTTAATTGATATTGCCGTTTTAACAGGATTCAAATGATCTCTTCTTTGAATGTGGCAATACCAGCTGAGCCGGTCGCACTCTATCTTTTGTACGATGGTTTCCTTGACGTGAAGGCTTCCACGGATCTTCGAACTTCTTATTCGATCAAGCTTTGTCACTCCTGCTGTCATGCGAAGCATTTTCATCTCAGCTGCCGTTAATTTACTCTCATACGTTTTGTACATCGTCCAACATTGTGAACCGTATGTGAGCGCTGGACGCACAACTGCGGTGTAGAACTTTCCTTTGAACTTAGGTGGCATTTTTCTGTCACAGAAGATAGCGGAATTTTCTCGCCACTTCATCCACCCTACGCTTACGCTATGATTGATGTCGTCATCACAAGTTGCTTTGCTATTGATCATAGATCCCAGATATTTGAACTTTTCGCACTTGGGAAGCACTGTTCCATTCAAATAAATGTCTTTAATAGGCCTGGGTGGATCAGAGAACGGGCAGCACAAGAACTCTGTCTTTTTTTAACTAATGCGATACCCATTTCTCTGCAAAACATCCACCCATACATCAAGTGCTCGTTGCAGGGATGTAGGATACTCACTTATGATGGCTCCATCGTCAGCAAAGAATAATTGATGTACCTTGGGGTCCGTCACTTTACTTTTAAGCAGATAGTCAAGGACTGTGATAAAGAGTAAATGACTTAAAAGCGGGACATCTTACTCTTGTCTTTGCTCTTTCGTACATGTCCATAATCATCTGATCATCTTTCTGAAACCCTTCGATGTCTTAGCGCCACCCATATCAGATCTCGTGGTGCCAATGTTGTACATTGGATCAAAGCTACATGTGCCCATTTTGCACATAGCCCCAAGCGGTAAGCCCAGTTCAAAGACTTTCAAGAACATTTTAATTGTTAGGGGCATAAATTATTGCGGCATGTAACAACATATTGGGTGGGCAAAATCGCATCATCACCTCCACGCGGTGCCCGCTGGATAGCTATCTGATAGTGAACTAACGATGAGCGTATGCTGAGTCTGACGATATATGTGCAGCTGAACACTCGGACCTGCATAAGCACATCTGGGTGAACTTCAGCGCGCATATGTCTAACCGGACGAGGCATCTCTTGTTGACCTGATCGGCTGAAATATGCGTCTCAGAAGTCTAGCAAGAGGTCCTCAGAAGGAGGACGTGCGGCGGACGAATTCTCTCGATAGAATCAACGGTGACGTCTACAGACCAGCGGATACCTTACTGGAGCTACTTCAACATATTTGGAGCTGAGGTCTGTAAGGATTTTCAATACTACGTCAGGGTATTGAAAAAGAGATGGTGGCGGATGAACCCTTAATGGGCCAACGGCAGCGCTCATATCCCCGAAGTGGGTTACTGACATCGGTGTATCCGGCCTCTTGTCCTAGGGGTACAAAAAAAAAAGGATCTGGCCCTCCAGGTTGGGGGTTGTGCCGTCGGGTTAACTTCCCTACCACGTAAAAGACCTTTGGTTATGAAGCAACCAACAGCCTCGGATACGGATGATCTTACTGTTGACGACCCATGCAAACGTAAAAAGGACAACGATCTTCGTGTCTGCACATGGAATGTTAGGTCCCTCTACAAACCACGTGCAGCCGAACAACTTGCGGAGGCCCTAGAGTGTCTCAAAGCAGACATTACCGCCATCCAAGAAGTGCGATGGGATGGGCCGGGCAAAAGGAGTATGAAAAACTGCGACATCTACTACGGCGATTGCTACAGACAAAAAGGACAGCGTCTATTCGGGTGCGGATTTGTCATTGGAGACAGACTTAGGCAAGAAGTCTTGAGTTTCCGGCATGTGAACGAGCGCCTCATGACTATCCGTATCAAGGCTAAATTTGCCAACATTAGCCTAATATGCGTTCACGCCCCTCACGAGGAGAAGGACGACGCGACAAAGGATGACTTCTACCAGCTCTTGGACAAGACGTATGAGCAATGCCCTAGCCACGACGTTAAAATTATCCTAGGCGACTTTAACGCAAAGCTAGGAAGAGAGGAAGTCTTTAGTAGCGTGGTCGGAAAGCACAGCCTGCACGACAACACTTCCGGCAACGGACTCAGGCTAATCGACTTTGCGGCGGGGCGAAACTTTGTTGTAGCTAGTACGCGGTTCCCACGTCTCGATATTCACAAAGGAACATGGCTCTCCTTTGATCGAAAAATCGTCAACCAAATCGATCACATTGCGATCGACGCAAGGCACTCTTCTAGTATTCTGGGTGTCCGGACTTTCCGAGGAGCCAACGTGGACTCGGATCACTACCTAGTTGTAGCCAAGGTACGGATGCGGATATCCACAACGGAGCGAAATCAACGAAATGCTGTGAGGAAATTTGACGTCGAAAAGCTACAATCGCAAGAGACCGCCAGAACCTTTGCCGATCGTGTTTCTTCTAATCTCAATCTTAGTCCTATGCCGCCAGCAGCAAATGCGGAAGACCAGTGGCAGCGTTGCCAAAAAGCCATCAGAGATGTCGCCTCTGATGTACTGGGTTTCTCTCGCCCACCACAACGAAAGCCCTGGTTTGATGAGGAATGCCGGCAAGCACATGCAGCAAAACAAGAGGCGTACAAAGCGGCGCTGCATAGAAGGACTAGAGCTGCTTACGAGCTCTACGTACGCAGGAGAAAAGAGGAACATCGACTTCTCAGAAAGAAGAAAAAAGAGCATGAGAAGCGCTCGATCGAGGAGATTGAGAGACTTTATTGCAGGAATAATGTTCGAAAATTTTACCAAATGGTAAAAAGAACATGCCAGGGTTTCAAAGCCAGAACAGAAGCCTGCAGGGACGAAAATGGCAACATAGTAGTAGAATCGCAGTCGGTGCTGAGGATATGGAAGAAACACTTCTGCAGACTGTTAAACGGCGATGATGATCAATATTCCGCTGTCAGGCAGAATGAGCCATTCAACAGTGACGATGGTAGTCAAAATTCCCGTCAACCCGATCATAATGAAGTGAGGATAGCGATATCTAAAGTGAAATCGAACAAAGCTGCTGGAGCCGACGGCCTTGCCGCTGAACTTTTCAAGGCAGGAGGAGATGAGTTGGTAAGGAGCATGCACCAGCTCATCTGTAAAATCTGGTCGGACGAAAGTATGCCCGATGAATGGAACCTCAGCATCATTTGCCCGATCCTAAAGAAAGGAGACCGTCTGAACTGCGCCAACTACAGAGGTATAAGTCTCCTAAATATCGCATATAAGATCCTGTCTGCCGTACTATGTGAACGCCTAAAACCGATCGTCAACAACCTGATAGGTCCTTATCAGTGCGGTTTTAGGCCTGGAAAGTCCACCATTGACCAAATATTCACACTACGGCAGATCTTGGAAAAAACCCATGAATATAAAATCGATACGCACCACCTTTTCATCGATTTCAAAGTTGCCTATGATAGCGTGTATAGAGGCGAGTTATACAGAGCCATGTCTAGTCTTGGCATCCCTGCCAAGCTCGTCCGTTTGTGCAGAATGACGATGGAGAACTCTCGCTGCTCCATCAAAGTCGGTAAGAACATCACCGAACTGTTCGATGTCAGGAAAGGTCTTAGACAAGGCGACGCGCTATCATGCGATCTCTTTAACATAGTACTTGAGAGAATTGTACGAAACTCACAAGCCAACCCCGGAGGTACAATCTTCTTCAAGTCTGTACAACTACTCGCTTATGCCGATGACATTGACATAATCGGAAGAACTCAGCGGGCCGTCAATGGGGCATTTACGAGTATTGAGATCGAGGCAGCAAAGATGGGTCTAGCGGTCAATGAAAGCAAAACAAAATATATGCTGTCTACAAAAAAGGACACCCAACATCGGCGTCTTGGGCAGAACGCCACAATAGACAGATACAATTTTGAGGTAGTAAAGGATTTTGTCTACCTAGGCTCTATGGTCACTCCGCAAATGACATGAGTGGAGAGATCACACGGAGAATTACTCTTGCCAATCGTTGTTTCTATGGGCTCAACCGACAATTGAGTAGCAAAGCCCTATCTCGAACTACTAAGGTAACTCTTTATAAGACATTAATCATCCCAGTCCTGCTGTATGGCGCAGAGGCATGGGCTTTGAAAAAACCGGATGAGGATGCCCTTGGTTATTTCGAGAGAAAAGTTCTTCGAGCGATCTTTGGTCCCGTCTGCATAGACGGTGAGTGGAGGAGAAGGTACAATGCCGAACTATACGGCCTGTACAAGGACATCGACTTAGCCAGAAGAGTTCACATACAGCGACTAAGATGGCTGGGTCATTTAGAGCGGATGGAGCCCAACCTTCCCGCTAAGAAAGTCTTCGAATCCAACCCGGACGGACGGCGCAGTAGAGGACGACCTCGCGGTAGGTGGCGCAAACAAGTGGAGGGGGACCTCAACCAACTTGGCGTGCGCAACTGGAGGCAGCTGGCTCGTAACCGAGCTGGCTGGAGAGGTTTGTTGGTTGAGGCCCAGGTCCACCCCGGACTGTAGCGCCATTTAAGTAAGTAAGTAACAACATATTGTCTGTCTTTGGAAGCCGTAATAAATAGAGTGTTCGAACAATGGAGTTCCTTGTTTCACTATTTCACATTGGCATCATTTGAGGATGAAAATGAAAAGGTTATTTACGGTTTTTTCTTATTAATGAGGAGAATAAACTTTATTTACTGTTTTCATCGTATTTATTAAAAAAAACTTTACGATTTGAATAAATCTTTTCAAACAGAAAAGGTACAAATATACTCGTATTTATTAAATAAAGAAGTAACAAATTTACTATAAAAATTTTATTAAGCCTCAATATTTAAATATAGATATCGATTTTAAAAATATTTTTTTTCATTTACAATCGGTAAATTGTTATACCGGTATGCAATTTGAAGTATGTGTACAATCATCTAAAATAACTCAAGCTTAATAGGTATTGTAAAATCAAATGCAATAAAAGTTTATATTGAATTACGCAAGCAGCTACATCAAAGATTTGATTTAAAAAACTCCAAGACACTAATAGTTAGGTACTTAAATCCGTTGCTAATTATATGTTTAATTTCTGTTGACTTCCCCACAGTAGTGCTTGCGCTGAACGAAAGTTTTCTGAATTAAACACAATAAAAGACGATCTGAGAAATCGGATAAGTTCAGAAGCTGTAGACTCAATTTTACTGGCTAAAGAGCTATTAAAAACTGAGGCAATATTTGATCCTTCTAAGGAGTTGCGAAAGTTTTGCTTACATTTTAAATTTGTCTATTGCAAATACAAATTAAGTAAAAATGTTTGCTCCTCTTATTAGTATTCTCCTTTTATTTTATATAAGAGACACCTACTTTTCTGTGCAACTGAATATGTATTGAATTAGCTTTTATTTTTTTATTTACATTTTTGTTTTATCAATGAATTCCTACTATTATTTATTTAATGCTATCGATTTGAGATTTATAAATGAATTTATTATTTTTCTTTTTTGTTAATTTTGTTACGAGTATGTTAATGAATTTTCTTATATTATTTGTTATTTAACGTTTAATAACGCAAAAATAAAGAAAATTAACAACAATTTTTCTTATGCTACATTTTTTTTAAAAAATGTTACATTTTTGTTGTCAGTATGTTACATTGCTCTGGATAGAAGTGGCAACGCTGGTCCCGATTGCACAGCAAGATGGTGCTCCGGAAGGACCCGTCTTAGCTTATGCCTTAAGTCATGGTACCAAACCCCGTCGAAACCTGGTGAGACGTCAAGAAAAGCGCTAGAGTAAATCCTTTACACCTCAATGGGTTTTTTAATTTCATCAGTTATTCTATAAACCTAGTCAATTGTGGAATGCTTAATTCTGAACTCGAATTGGTGGTCAGGCGGAGCGTGTTTTTTCAATGACCGCTTGAATGCGCTTCAATATGAGTTTTTCAAATACCTTAGATATTATTGGTAGTAGCGATATCGGTCTGTGCAATTCTTTGTCGCTTGGTTATTTTCCTGGTTTCGAATTTAACCTCTGTGACTTTTCATTCCTTGGAACGTATAATAATCTTAGTGAGCACTCAATTTTTATTCACACCACCCAATATCGGACAAATGCCCACCACGACTCCTCTGGCAACACAGGATGCGCACATCAACATTTTCCATGCCTTTTTGTGTAGTTCGGGCTGTACGAGCTTCTGGAATCGTCTTGGGCTTACTTTTAACTTAGCCCTAGAAAAAGAAGTCCACTGGTGTTAAATCGCAAGATCACGGCAGCCATTTGACCGTTTCGTGAAATAGTCGTCCTGAGAATTTCGTTCATAATAGGGCCATTGTTTCACACGCTGTGTGACAAGTGACAGCTTCCTGTAACAATTGAATTTTGTAGGCACATAACAACATGTCTCTTGTTAAAATTCGCTGAGCGTCGCGATAGGAAAGATTCACTTGCTATGCACGACCATGAATTGAGGTTACCGGGGTCTAGGCTTCACAGCGGGTGTTCCCACATTTTGCACCGACCCAGATTCTCGAAATTTCTGCAACAAACGGCTTATTCCTGTCTCAGATGGCCGGCTATGTCGATCGAACAAATCGCCCAATTCGTGAAATGCACACTTGCAGATGGACCATTTTAATAATACGTATGTTATACGTTTCGTTCGATTTTACGTGTTGCTCAACTGTATATCGATCCATGACTAAATTTCTCAAAGCATGCAGATGACAGTTGTCTCGAAAAAGAAATAAAACATAAGCATATTTGAAATAATCGCTGTCAAAGATTTGCATTACCATTGAATAATCCTTAAGTTGTCTTCGAATTTCAACTGAAAAGATAATCAATCAACGATTGATAAAATAAAATAACATGATAAAAAAAAACCAATCAATTAGTTTATATATTGCTATTTATTGTTTTTTATAACATTAAACACACTGTTTATTTAAGTGCACTTACATATGATATTGATGGACAAAAGCCGACTTTGGCCGTCGAACTACATTTTTTGATTTGAGTATTTTTTGACGCTAATTACGAGTTCGAAAGAATTATTTGGCGATCCGTTTTAAAGTCATAGCTGCTTAAAGTTTCTTAGTAGTATTACGCTTAGTATATAAGGTGTGTACTTTGGTTGAGCACTTTCTGTTTCGTGTGTTAAGCCCTACCGATTAATCGAAAAATACGCATGCTGAAGGCCTTTCAGGAAATTTTAAATAAATATAGCTTGAAAACGCGTCGCAACCGCTAAGTAATTTTCTTAAAGTTTCTTAGTAGTATTACGCTTAGTATATAAGGTGTGTACTTTGGTTGAGCACTTTCTGTTTCGTGTGTTAAGCCCTACCGATTAATCGAAAAATACGCATGCTGAAGGCCTTTCAGGAAATTTTAAATAAATATAGCTTGAAAACGCGTCGCAACCGCTAAGTAATTTTCCAATTTAGAGCGACGCTATGGTCGACATATTCCTAATCGTGTTCCGTTTTTAAAATTTTAAGTAGAATACTCTGCTATATTTTGTCTTTTTGAAAAGTAAAGCATCTGACACCAGTACTCGCATGCAATCAGGAGTAAGGCTAGGGAAAATCCTGCAAAAACACGTAACAAATTCTTTTTTCCAATTCCAATGTAACATTATGTAAATATCCCACCGATAAGCAGCACAAGGAAGCATCCTTGCATATCAGCTAAATTCACTTTGTGGTTAGTTATTTGTCTGAGTATACCCTTGCCATTGCATTTGTCCATTAGTGGTAAGTTTATCTTGTGCCAACGATCTAAGAAACCCATTTGATGAAGACGTTTTATTTCATCATTAATTAGTGATATGTAAGGGCTGTTTACAGGCATAAGTAGCCCAATTTGTTCCTCAACAAAATCTTCTTTGCCTGGTTAAAATTTATATTTTGTATTAAATACGAGTATTTTAGGACACAAAACTACCTAATATAAATTTACATTCCTTGTCCTTTTCGAAATGTTTCTGAATAGTTAGTTGTAAATTTATTCGCCAATCTATGTTGATACGTTCTCCTTTTTCAACTGCGGCTATGTTTTCAGTGCTCAAATTGTTGTATATAATGGCTCGGTCCATAAATCTTTTGAAGTCATTCCGGGTTGAAATCTATTAAAGAAATAAAAAGTGTATATGTATGTTCTGGTTAGGAAATGAAATGGAGCCATTTATTGGCAATCAAATTTAAATTATCAATCTAAATTTCAGACAGTGTCATTCTTTTATATTTAACAATAACAACAAAGTAGTGTCTGATGTTGGTGAAGGCCTTTCCTATCCAGAATATGAAGGGGACAAAGAATATCTACCATGCATGTAGCATCGAGTATCTTCAAATATAGCGATCAGATGTACCGATACTGATGTTATTGCTATAATGCTTGGCCATAGAAAAATAATAATTTATTGTCTGGACACTGGTAGGGAATGAATATAATGTAAGACACATAGTATAGATATACACTAAACCCCCCACATATGCTGTCTCAGCATACGCGATTCCGCTTATTCGCTATTAAGGTTTTCCGAAATTCTCTCTACATACACGGTGTTCATAAGCGATACTTCTCCAGCCAGCCCAGTGACGAGCCAGCTGCCTGGACTGGTTGAGGTCCCCGTCCACTTGTTTGCGCCATCTATAGCGAGGCCGTCTTCTACCGCGCCGTCCATTCGAGGTGGATTCGAAGATTTTCCGGGGTGTAACGTTGGGCTTCATCCGCTTTACATGACCCATTTATCTAAGTTGCTGTATGCGAACTCTTCTGGCAAAGTAAATGTCCTTGTATAGGTCGTATAGTTCGGCATTGTACTTATTCATCTACTCGCCGTCTATGCACACGGGACCAAATGTCACTCTACTTCTCTCAAAGTAACCAAGGATATCTTCATCCGATTTTGGCTACGTGCACGCCTCTGGTTACCTGACTATACAACCATACAGCTAGACTGGGATGATTAGTGTTTTATACAGAGTTACCTTAGTAGTCTTAGCCCGCAAAAAGAGTAATTGGCAAGAGTAATCCTTCGTTTGATCTCCCGACTGGCGTCATTTGCGGAGCTCACCATAGAGACTATGTAGGCAAAGTCCTTCACCTCCTCAAAATTATATCTGTATATTGTGGCGTTCTGTCCAAGCCGCCGATGTTGGGTGTCCTATTTTGTAGACAGCATACATTTCAATTTATTTTTATTCACCGCTGAGATGAGATTCATATTTGCTGCCTCTGTCTCAATACTCACAAACGCCCACTGACGGCCCGCTGAGTTCTTCTGACTATTTCAATGTCATCAGCGTAAGCCAGTAGTTGTACAGATTTGTAAGATATTGTACCTCCGGTGTTGACTTGTGAGTTTCGTACAATTCTTTCAAGTACTATCTTAAAGAGATCGCATGATAGCTCGTTACCTTGTCTAAGACCTTTCCTGATATCGTACATTCGGTGGTATTCTTTTCGACTTTGATGAAGCAGCGAGAGTTCTCCATCGTCATCCTACACGGACGAACAAGATTGGCAGGGATGCTGGGAGTAGACATGGTTTAATACAACTCGTTACCATACGCGCTATCATAGACAACATTGAAATCGATAAAAAGATGATGCGTATCGATTTTATATTCATGGGTTTTTTCCAAGATCTGTCGTAGTGTGAAAATTTAACCAATGGTTAACTTAAAACATGAGTTGTAACTTTACCTTAATACAATATTCAAACCACCTTATTATTTATTTATTTCAAATTAAACTGTCTCTACAGATTTACTTTCAATCACAATGTCGCATATTTTCACCACTGGTCGAGTCTCTCTTTTAATCGCTGTGTTCACCTTATTAACAACTGTACCGACTGTTGTTGTGGTCGGTGTATTCATACAAAATACAAGTAGTTCTTGAACATGCTAGATGTCGCTAGGGGTGAATTGCTGACTGCGGAGAATTGGTGAAATATGGAGTCAACATTGGCGCGCTAGCAGGCTTGGCTTACAGTTTGGTACACAAACCATGCAGTGCTTTAAGTCGATGTAGCAATATATATATTGTATCTAACCAAAAACTATGACTGTGTGTTTTGTTATCTGCAAAATTTATTGAAATGTAGAAATTATGCCACGTTCCTTGCCTACACGTTATTAGCAGTATTTTCAGAAGCAAATTCAAATATTGTGTGAATTGATCATTTTACAGACTAAACTTGGCAAGTTTTCATAACGGAACTGAGTAATATTGAGAAGCTTGCAAATTTCCCAAGTTTGGTCTATAAATTTATCAGCTTTAGGACAACGCACAAGGATAACTTGTAGCTAAAATAAATCTTGATCGAATTTCCTAAAAACGGTTTCTTTTATTTTTAAATGCAATACGTCACTGTTCAGTTAGGGCTGTGTGATCACATTTTAATTATGGAAAATCTAATGACCCTCTTTCTACCACTAATGCTCACCTCCTGTAAGTGATAGGGCAATTTTTAATAAATATAAACCTTTCTTCCTTTCGTGAAAAATGCAGATCATATTATTGAAAACCACATCTACCTAAATCTTTTCAGTGGTTCGGAGGTTAGCGCAGTCATACAAACAGACGCGTTCACGGGACTTCCTTGCTACATGTGCCTTGAGTAACAACATGTCGCATGACAATGCAAAAATGAAATTGACCGCAAAGGCACGTGTCTACGATGCGGAGGAAAAGCACACAAAGCGAAAAAATGCACGGGAAAACCAATGTGTGCCATATGTGACCCACGATGCAAAAGCCGAAATGATCATTCTACTGGAAGTTTCAGATGCGCAGCGTACAAAAGCGTATAACGAGAAATTATAATGATGAAATTATAATGAAATAATCTTCCCACTGTTCAAAAAAGGAGATCGCAGTGATCCGAGTAACTACAGGGGCATAACCTTCCTGAACTCTATAATGAAAATCTTTACCGGAATCATCTTGGATCGACTGTCCGCATGGGTGCAGGCAAACGAACTACTCAGTGAGTTTCAAGCGGGATTCAGAAAGAACTACTCCACAGTGGATAATATCTTCTCTCTGACCAGTATGGCTTAGACTTATCTCGACAAGGGCAAAAAACTATACGCGTTTTTCGTAGACTTCAAGGCAGCTTTCGACTCCATTGCCAGAAAATCGCTGTTCTATAAACTTAGTAATCTGGGAGTGTCAACGAAAGTACTTAAGGTTATACAAAGTCTTTACGATGAAAACAGAACTGCAGTATGGGATGGTCACAACGTGTCAAATTGGTTTGATTCGCGAATGGGCGTTAAACAAGGATGCCTCATGAGTCCCCTACTCTTCTCTCTGTTTTTCGACGCCCTGCCAACCTTCTTGCCTGGGGGAATTGAGTTTGACGGGGTAAAAGCAAAACTCCTTATGAACGCGGATGACATAGTCATTCTATCGGAAACGCCAACCATGATGCAAAACATGGTCAACAAATTAGAACAATACTGCAGTTTGTGGGACTTACAAGTGAACACAAATAAATCAAAAATGATGGTCTTTCGGAATAGTTTTGGGCGATTCGCAAGGAATGAAAGGTGGACTTGGCAAAGTGAAGAATTAGAAAATGTAAAGGAGTACAAGTACCTCGGGGTCATAGTAACACCGCGACTGACTTTCAAAAAACACCTGCAAGAAAAATTAAAAGAGGCAAAAAGAGCAATCAACTGTAGTTGGAGAGGCATACTCTGTAAAAAAAACATTGCTTTAAGCACAAAATATAAAATCTTTGAAGCAGTAGCGAGGTCGATCATGTGCTATGCAGCCCAAGTGTGGGGCATCTACCAATATGAAGAAGTTGAAAAGTTGTTGAGGTAGGTACTTCATTAAAAAAATATTTAGATTGCCGGAAAACACCCCAAACTATATGCTCCACCTGGAAACCGGACTACCCCCATTATATATCTATACACTACGACTGCACTTTTTGTACATTGTAAAACTAATGTCCCTTCCGAGCCAACGTCTGCCACATATCGTCGCAATGCATCATATACCCCGTAAACTACAATTTTTCAATGAATGGTCTAGATTGTGCAACGAACATGACGTCGAACTAACACCATACAATGAAACAACATGGAAAACGACTTTAAAGGAACTGCTAGCGAAGATTGATTTATCCACCCGTGCCGCGTTTAGAGTAAAAGCCCAGCAAAGCCTAACTAGGCATTCGTATTGTGCGCTACAATAAGACCCAGGTGAAAAAAAAATTACTTTCACGATCCAAACACCATATACACAATATCGATGATATTCAAGGCCAGAGGGGAGCTTTTGCAGTTAAATTACAGGCCGCATATAACCATCCGGAACGAGGAGGCAGAATGTTCTTTGTGCAACCTACGAGCTATCGAAGACGTACATCACCTAGTCAGAATATGTCCAATAGTGAGGAGGATTAGGAGAGCACATTGGGGAAAACATAGTTTATCAACAAGCGAAATTATTTCAATCCTAAATGGCCAAAATTGGAATACACTGTCTAGCTACTTAAAGTTATCATTGAAATATCGACAGCAAATAGTAGATGAATCATTTTAAATCACATTTGTACATGCATTAAAAAAAGTAAAATTAACTATTTACCATTCTATCCGGCTGACGGCAAATGCCAATGCTGTATTTTGTGAATTTTATGAATTTTGTAATTATTTTTTTTCTCAGTGTCCAATAAAATCACAATTATTACTTACTTAATTTACTTACTTATAATGAAATTATAACGCAGCGGTCTGCGCTCTTTTCCCGAGGAATGATGGATTCATCCTACCACGAGGAGCAGCGGAAGAAACAGAGGCAATACCAGTAGTCAGCACAGACGAAGTCTTAGAAGCCGCGGCAACAATAAAGAGCAGCAAAATGCTGGAATTGATGGTATCCCGAACTTCGTGCTAAAAGGAACCATTAAAGCAAGACCAGAGGTCTTCACACGCCTTTATATGACAAGCCCTAAGGCAACTTCCTACTGCAGTGGAAAAGGCAACGGCTAGTCCTCATCCCAAAGGGAAACCAACCACTTGAGCAACCATCGTCGTACAGGCCACTATGCATGTTTGATATGCTGCGAAAGTGCTAGAAAAAATAATACGTACAAGGCTAGAGCCATACACGAAAGGAGACTCGGGGCTCTCTACTTGGCAGTACGGCTTAAGAAAGAAACGAAACACTATAGCGGCGATAAGGGCAGTGTGCGACAGAGAACTGCAGGAAGTAGCTCGTTTTATGAGCCACTGGAAACATTTACATCATTCACATTCATTCGAAGAAATGATTTCTTTATATCCATGTTTCGCATGAATTTAAAGAAACTTTACATATACCCAACCTTGCACCGACTCCAAATTCAACAGTGACTTCAAGCAGGGGGTTGCAGGGGGCAACATGAGTAAATGAATTCTAGTTGACAATTTTTTCCAATACGTTGCAGTGGTCCGAAAATTATGCACTTAGAAGGCGCAAAGAGGCTCATGTGGAGAAATGTGGAGGATATTGCTGTAAAATTGTTAAAACCAAACCTTTAGAGCTTACAGGACTCTCATACATACATATATTGCTGATGTCTACGCCTTCAAACGTACATTTAAAGTGAACGCATGAACGCACCACTACCTGTTTCATTTTAAAATTTCGCTTAATACCACTTACCGTAGTGTACTTTTCGAAAAACGTTCCATTCCTTAATCCAAACTGTTCGACATCTTTGTGTTTGAATGTCTGGAACAGGTAGTCAATGCCGGGCTGGAATTTCGGAAATGTTAGAAAAGCGACCAAATTTCCACAATAAGTTGTCACTAAAACGATCACAGCTATCCACCAAACACCGACTATTAGCCTTGCACTGTCCGCTTTCGGCAGGTACATTCCACCTACAAACAAAATCGATTATGTTAGAATTAAGTATAATACATGTACAAAGGTACATAAGTACCTAGGTACAAAATATGAATTACCTTGTTGAAGCAGTGCTCCATAGACATACCAAAAGCAATTATTTATCTTGCATAGACCTTTGTTGCGCAATTCTTCCGTTGGCACGAGAATATTTATCAAGTAGAGCAGTGGGGCTGTAATCAATAGAACTCCAGTAAGAGAAGCCCATGTCTTGCATGTAAGGATACAATTTGGAAATTAGTTCGCACAAAAATAGTTTATGATTGATAGTTTCTCAATTATACCTCCATTGTGAATGGCGCCGTAAATAAGTAGATCCGGCTCACTTCGTCCGGTCGCCGTGACACAAAGGTGTATTTCTGTACGCTGATAACATGTGTATAGTTGAAGGGCTTCGAACTTGGTTCATCGATGGTAGATGCTACAGCCGCTATGAAAAACTTAAGCATTGTCGATTGAAGGACTTGTTTTTTTTTAAATATTGCTTAATGGGGTGGATTACCTTATTCTTATGTAAAAGTTCAATAACTGAATAGGGAATTGTGTGTGTTAAGCTGCCATTAAGATCTGAAAGTGACTACAATTTTTTTTTATTGTTAGTAAAATTGATAATTGCAACGAAATGATTTTAATGTAGTAAAATTTGAAACAACAATGCTTTGTAAACGGCTCGCCATTCATTATTGAGTCTTCTGTGGCTAGCAACCTGTATCTATACCTACATAACATACCATAAGTATAATAAGCCGTAATTACACCATTTGGTGTGGTTTTGGATTTTAAAGTTGAACTAAAAGTTTATTTCGCGTTAGGTGTGTTTCTTTTGCGAATGTTTCTAAAGCAACGAAACGCATCTACAGAAAAATTGTGAAGAGAAATACTGCTGGTTGCGTCTAATTTTGCCGGTATAATTCAAAGGACATAGATGAAGTGTATAAAATACTTTCATATAATATATCAGGTTTAGGGAATAAGTCTTTATTTAATGATTTTTATAATTTTATTTATGAATACGATATTATATTTTTATTTGAGACCTTCGTAACTGGAAGTAACTTCGGCTTCTTTGAAAATAAATTTTCGAAATATAATTTTAAGTGGATACCAGCGAGCAGAGTACATGATAGGGGAAGAGCAAGTGGAGGCTGTCTTTTTGGATTCAAGAAAAAACTGGAAGGTGTCATCTGCAATTTTCAAACTGTGGGTGAGAATATCATTTTGAATGTGGAGTTCGATGACAAATTATTTCGAATCGTGCCAGCCTATATCAACGGCAACCATTGGGAACTGAATTTCCGAAACTTGGAAGAGATCATGCTATGCCATTTTACCTCGAACATTGCAATTATAGGAGATCTTAATGCTAGAATTGGAGAAGATGCAGGACTCGAGAATTCCTTAGCCGGCATATCCAGAAAATCGAAAGACGGTATCTGCAATGCTAGGGGCAGAAAGCTCCTGGAAATGTGTAACACATTTGGACTCCGAATTTTGAATGGAACAAGCGAAATGGACGCATGCGGCGAATTCACATTTGTGGGGCAGCAAGGAACCTCAGTCATAGACTTGGGACTCATAGGAGGAGACTGGCGCAGCTATGTGTTTGATTTCGAAGTGGGGCAAGTTCCGTACTCAGATCATCAGCCGATAATAATAACTTTCGGAATTAACGTACAGGAGAATAACATCCTCTTGAAAGAAATGGCTCTCCTGCCTAAATTAAAATGGAGGCAAAAGAGAAGGATTATATATAATCAGAACCTTGATCGACTTTTGGAGGAAAGGCAGCCTATAGATGTCGGTCAACTGGGAGATGTCATCAAGGCGGCGTACCAGACAAGCATACATAACATAGGCAATAGACCAGCTAACGACAAACCATGGTTCGACGAGGAATGCAAAAGGGCAAGAAAATACTCATTCGTTTGGCTGAAATTGTTTCGAAACTCTAGCGAGGATTTTTTCAGGAGATTTTATGTAGAAGCAAATTCAAAATATAAGGAGTTATGCAAAAGAAAAAAAGAAACTGCACTATGAGGCGGAAGCCAAAAAGCTCTCCGAGTGTAAAAATTCAGCTGATTTTTGGAGATGCGCTGCGAAGCTTAATGGGAAAAAGTTCATCATCAGTGAAACTTTAGGGACCGATACTCTATTTCAGCACTTTAGGCAACTTTTGAATCCAATAACTGATCCATGCAGATTCCACTTTGCTCAACCGGCCTTCGACAGCGACGAATTAGATGCACCAATTACGGTAGCGGAAATAGGTGTTGCATATAAGAGTCTGAAAGATGGCAAAGCACCGGGATCGGATTCCTACGGAGTTCTATAAATATGGAACACCTGAGCTGACTAAGACACTGGAAGGCTTATTTAATAACGTTTTGGAGCATGGTGTGGTGCCGCAACAGTTCAAAGAAGCGTTGATTTTCCCCATTTTTAAGAAAGGTTGTAGGTCCCAGCCTTATAATTATAGAGGCATATCATTCTTGAATGCATCTTATAAGATATTTACAACCGTACTACAAAAAAGATTGACCTCATGGATAAATACTAATGGTCTGCTTAAAGAATTCCAAGCTGGCTTCAGGGCAGGATATTCCACCGTCGAACACAGTTTCGTACTCAAAAGCATTGCGGAAGCCTATATAGCGCAACGTAAAAAGTTATATGTATTCTTTGTGGACTTTAGAGCGGCGTTTGATTCGATAAACAGAGGTTCCTTAATGTATAAACTCTTTGCCAAAGGAATGTCTAAAAAGCTTGGGAGGGTAATACAAAACATTTATGAAGAGACGCTGTCAGCTGTATGGAATGGAGAAAATGCTTCAAACTGGTTTAAAGCGAGCACAAGAGTTAGACAAGGATGCACTTTAAGCCCATTGCTATTCGCACTGTTCATAGATGACATCATCGAATCGCTACCTGGAGGTGTTGAGTTTGCAGGGACACTGATAAAGGCGCTCCTTTTTGCAGACGACATAGTGTTGATGGCGAATTCCCCGGAGACATTGCAGCGCATGATTAACCATTTGTATGAGGACTGTAAAATGTGGAGCCTAATTATAAACCTGGAAAAATCAAAGGCGATGATCTTTAAAAAAGGTGGGGGAAGGATGTGTAGCAACTAGAAATGGTTTTTGAACGGCGAACAGATTGAGACCGTCAAAAAGTATAACTACCTGGGTATGCTTTTCACGCAAAACTTAAGCATGGAAGAACACCTAAAATGCAAGCTACAAAAGGCCAAAACCATGATAAATACAACTTGGAGAAAATGTTTTGCCAACAAATGCATAGTACATAGCAGTAAGTTTCGTGTTTTTGAAGCGGTTGCCGAGTCAACTATGTTGTACGCGGCCCAGGTATGGGGCGGAAGGCGGTTTGAGGAAGTGGAAAAGCTATTGAGGTTTTATATTAAAAGGATATTCCGTTTACCACCTGCAAACTATGCCATAATGCTAGAGACTGGACTTTCTCCACTGGCTATAAAGACGCTGAAACTGCAGGTGGACTATATTTTAAAGGTATTCAATATGCCTTTGGAAAGATTACCAAATAAAGTTGCTCTGGAAGCACTACGATGCAATAATGGTTGGTACAGAAATTGGAACGAACTAGCGCACGAGTGTGGAATAAGCTTAGATTTGGATGAAGCAAGTACGGAGTCATGGAAGCCTAAGCTATACCAGTTGTTAGCAGCAGTAGATGTTAACTTCAGACAACAATTTGAAAGAGAAGCATTAGAGTCACTGCATCGATCTATTTATAGGCAGTTGGATCATAATTTGGGAGACCGAAACTACTTTCACGATGGTAATAGCTGCGAAGAAATATCACTTATGCTAAAACTGCGAGCTGAACTACTTCCACTAAATTATCAACCGCATAGAGAAGATCTACCGGTCTTGTGTAATATATGTAACATGGCGGAGAGGGAGGATATATTTCATTTCGTGGGAAGATGTCCTATGCTCCGGGAAACTAGACGGCACTTGTTTAGAGTAGATGAAATTTCGCATGAAGAAATCATAAGTAAGCTCAACGAACCGCAAACGTCTCTTTTGGTAGCGTGCTGTAAAATAAATAGATGAAGTGACTGTCAAGAGCCTTCGAAAGGCTTAATATATTTAGCGCCTTATGTCTGCATACGCGAATATGTTATTTGCGGTTTCCAATAGAAAATTCAATTGCTTGGCCACACAATAAAAAAAATAAAAAATTCTGACATGAAGTCTGAAATAAATATGTCTCGTGGAGACTCGGTGTGTCCCTAACTCCAAATATTAAATTTTCAACATGACGCACATTTTCGAGGGATACTTCTCTTGATAGACAGACAAACAGACGACGACCGATGCACAGTGGTCAAAAACAGCATTCTACCTGGATAAAATTATTTTTTGATTCGAAACCACTTGCTGAGGGGTAGTTATTAAAGATTAAATCGGCCAAAACAAATTATCCAATTATAAGGCTTGTTTTTGAACAAAAGGGAGAGAAAATACACCAAAAACTTAATTTAAAAAAAAAAATTATTTTTAATTTAGGTTTTGAGTAGTAATGTTTTTATGTAATAAGGAAATAAAAAAAGAAAGAAAAAAAAAGATTTAGGGTTATAATTATTCAACAAAAAAAGCTATAACATTTTTAGGCTCAACTAGATACAATGCTTAGCACTGACCAATCAGCCTCAGAATCCTCATCTTCATCCTCGTTTTCATCTTCGTTTTCCTGAACAAGATCTTCAAGGATTAAAAGCAAGTCTGCCACATCTGAAGATAAAGGAGATACCTTCTTTCTTGGTGTTTCTCGTTAGAAGCTCACCACAAGATCTGACGAAATAAGCAGCATATGCAACAAATCTTGCATGGTACTTACCCTGCTTATTTTGCGAGTATTGTGCTTTCGATAATATTAACAATCCTTATTTCTGGCTTCTTGTGCTTCCTCCGTTAATTGTCCAATCGGAACTATTGAGTTTTGCACAACGTCAAGCCCGTTAATTAATATTTTGTGCACAGTCACAGGCATGTAATACCATGGGTAGAGTTTTACAAATAACTCTGTAGTTTTTGTACAGAAGCTTCTAAACTTCTAAACATCAATTGCAAAACCACTGGAAATCGTGTACAAAATTGACAAGAAAGCCGATAGAGGCTCAGGATTCAACCCGGTGATCGATGCTGACTCTAGAGTATTTAAAAAAAAAATATTAAATAGTTCTCTTTGGAAATCCGCCTACTGTCTGAAGAAAACGTAATAACTTCGTCATCCGCAGAAAAAAGCAAAGGGTCTTTCATAGTCGATTAGCTTACAAGTCAAGCTAAACAAAAACATCAAACTTAAATGGACAACACTGGACGATCACACTGACGCTCTACGAAACTGAAACATATTTTTTTTTTTTTAAATATCAAAGAGTTAATTAAAATGCTTCTCAACAAATAGTAAAACAAATAATTTTCAAAATGTTTCAATTATATAAAACACTTCACTTTTTTTACCACTGTGCGACGCGATGGTAGGAGTTAGATGAACTCAAAAGCAAAGCGGGGGAGGAAACGACTGGAGTGTATGCACATCGATATCGAGGCACGTTACGATAGTTCCCAAACTGCTACTGATACTGAATCACAGGCATCTATTGCTCGGAACCAAGTAAGGTCGAGCACGGCCGAGTACAGAAAGTGTCGATCAGCTTTCCGTTATCTCTACCTATTTCAGGGCAAGGGTAAGGATAACTGGCATGACAATGATCTAGGAACATAGGGACAGACTTCCAAAACAGTAGAGGGGTGGACGGGTCGACAGAAGAAAGAACCTTCAACAATTAGGGAGGCGAGGAAGGAGTATGCCTCCTTGATAAGGTATAATCGCCGAATTTCGTTTCCTCTGCTATTACCGGAATTAACCAATTTGTGGATTTAAAAGTTCTTGACATTTCACGGTCATTTTGGTAGTGGCTCAAATCGGTGACGTGAAATAGCGGCCTACGAAATAAGACCACATTCAAAATATGACCTTATTACCATGGAAAACTGGAAATAACGCCCGTCGGCTATTAGTAAGAAACGTTGGTATAACTACAACTGTTGGCCCGCACAAAATTGTCCTCGAATAGACTTAGCCCCAGGCGCCTGTCTGACAGTCGTTGATATACCCTTAGCGGAGCGACGAAGTCGCGTGAGCAGCTAAACCCCTCCGGAAAGCGCAGTTTAAACGAATGAATCGCGCGAAGCGCGCCACTTATCCACTGCTGGCCCGCACAAAATTGTCCTAGAATAGACTTAGCCCCAGGCGCCTGCCTGACAGTTGTTGACATGCCCTTGGCGGAGCGACGAAGTCGCGTGAGCGGCTAAACCCCTCCGGAAAGCGGAGTTGAAATAACGATGAATCGCGCGAAGCCCGCCACTTACCCACTGTTGGGCCGCACAAAACGCCTTGACCAGATTAATGTAACAAACAACACAGCTTGTTTTTAACTTAAGAAATAACCATTATTTACTGTTATGATTTTCTGATATGATTTTAAGAAATTATTTAAAAAAAAAATTAACAGTTTTGAGCGATCGTTCATTTTCGGATTTTGGGCGATTCTTCTTTTGGCGATTATTTGCACAGCCATTCACTCTTGTTTTGGGCGGTTGTTCCTTTTTTTGGGCTTTCTTTTATTATGTACAAACACCCAAAAATGTTGGGCAATTGCTCATTTTTGGAATTTGGGCGATTTTGCTTTCGGCGGTTATTCGCACAGCCAATTAAGCGAAATAAGGCCAATTTTCGAAAGTTGGTCTTATTTCACTTGGCTTTATTTCGTGGCAGCTCTTTTTTGTATGTTGTTTTATTGGTTCGAAATTGATTAAAGTGTAAATCTTCAAGAAGTTCCAAAAACGATATAAGACCCACTGGGCCTTATTTCGCAGCCTTATTACTTACTTACTTATTTGGGGACCTGCATTGCGATTGATCGGAAAACTACTGACTGCCCAAAACTTGACTTGGGCCAGTAGCGCAACAGTCAAGTTCGTGATGAAGTGCTTTTCTTACCACCTAGTGGTGGTCCCCGGGCAACTATACGTATAAATCCTTATAAGTGTAGGCTAAAATTGTAAGTGCGGGTTGTCTAGGGCCTTGATTCTAGACTAGGTAACGTGGGCCAGCAATCTGCATTACCGAAAATTGCTCGCTATAGAAACCGACACTATGCCTCGGATAAGGAATGATCACATGTTGGCAACTTTTGGCTATTGTACCCGGACAAAGATAGGTTTCTGGAATGTAAAGACGCTCCTCGACTCGGGAAGCGAATGTCCTTACAATGCCAGATTCCTCCAACTGGAAAAGGAATTCATGCGAAATAAACTGGACATTTTGGGGGTAACTGAAGTAAGATGGTTAGAAGCGGGCGAGTACCAGTGCCCAACGCGTAACACTGTACTACTCTATTCTGGAAGAGCATCCGGAAGTCCGCGAGAATATGGAGTCGGACTACTGCTAACAACAACAGTACGCAAGGGCCTAATTTCCTGGCAGCCTCATGGTGATAGGATTTTGACGGCCAGATTCCAGACTAGAGTACGACGCGTCACCATCATACAGTGTTACGCCCCAACGAATAGTTCGTCTGAGGACGAAAAGGAGAGCTTCTACAACCTCTTAAGTGCCGTCTTCAACACAACACCAAATGGAGACATTGTCATAGTGATGGGTGATTTGAATGCCAAGGTAGGCAATGACACCGAAGTGCTCAAACATGTAATCCGGAACCATGGACTAGGCAACCGCAATGACAACGGCGAAAAGTTTGTGGATTTCTGCAATGCCAACCACCTTGTGATAGGTGGCACCATGTTTGAGCACAAGACCTGCCACAAAGTCAGCTGGGTTTCCAACGACAGGCAAGCAACCAAATTAACCATTT
Source organism: Brachypalpus laphriformis (assembly GCA_945910035.1). Classification (NCBI taxonomy): domain Eukaryota; kingdom Metazoa; phylum Arthropoda; class Insecta; order Diptera; family Syrphidae; genus Brachypalpus; species Brachypalpus laphriformis. The sequence continues at coordinate 168,687,722 of OX246754.1, forward strand.
TGCCATCAGCCGCCGCTTTAGAAGTAGTCTCCTGGACGTCCGCACCAGGCGATGGGGCAGATGTGGGGATAGTACGTGATCTCCAACTACGCTCTGCTGCAGTTCGAAGATCCCAGGACAACACAAGAATGCACAGGTTCAACGTCGATAGACTTAGTGATCCCTCAGTGCGCCAACAATTAAGGGTGCACTTTTCGCAAGGTGTGGAAGCAATCAGCAGCTCAATGCCCGCAACCGTCCAAGATCATTGGTGTGCTGTGAAAAATGGTTTAACATCTGGTGCTGAAAGAATTGTCGGTCGATCGCAGGGAAGACATAGTATAATAGCCAAAATCATCCTGGAGCGAATCAAACAACATCTCGACGATACACTCGATGCCGAACAAGCAGGTTTCCGCTCTGGATCCTCCTGTGCCGACCACATCAACACCCAGTGGATTATCATCGAACAGTGTGTTGAATATTGATCGCCACTGCACCTGCTGCTCATCGATTTTGAGAAGGCGTTCGATAGTGTCAAGAGGGAGTTTATTTAGCGTGCCTTACACAGGAGAGGTATTCCCGATAAACTAATTGCTATTATCAAAGCTACATATGAAGGCTCCAAATGTCACGTTCTGCACAGGGGAAGGTTGTGTTAGGAATTTGAGATCCAAAGTGGGGTAAGACAAAGCTGTATCCTTTCACCAATATTATTCCTATTGGTGATTAGTGATGTGCTTCGTGCAGCTTTGTCGACGGGAAACGGAGGAATTCGATGGACTCTTACATCTCAACTGAAACATCTTGACTACGCTGACGATGTATGCTTACTCTATTTATTTACTATTTATTTATATCTTTTACAGTAGACTACAATAATCCATTGGTTGCAAAAGTAAGTAAAATAAATCATTTAATTCTTATATCACATGTGTTTCAATACAATAGCTTTATACATATTTGTTAGCAATAAAATAAATTTTAAAGAGAAATACAAAAAAAGAAAAAAAGAAATAGACTCTAATTCGCCTAACTTACTACTGAGAGACAGCCAAATATTGAAATAGAGCTTAATCAAACTTATCAGAGCCCCGAAATTTCCTTATGCCGATGGGTAGAGAATTCCAAAGCCGAATAGTATGAACGAAAAATTGCCGCCCGGATGCTTGACAATTAAATCGTGGTTGAATGAGCATAAAATATCGCGCCGAGCTTGCAAAAACTAATTTTTCATATAGGTATGACGGCTGCTTCTTTCCGATTATATTGCTTAGAAATTTTAAGCTACAGTATTCAATGTATGTATGTAAGCTGCATCCAAGTAGGTCGTTAACATAACTAGAAATATGATCACTACGCCTAAGTCTGTAAACATATCGAACCACGTTATTAAATGCGACCTTAAGTCTTCTCCCGATTTCTGCACTATGGCTACAAAATATTTGGCATCCATATGTAATAATGGGAATGATAAGGGCTTTCGCTAGCATTATTCTCGTGTTAAGCGGTGTAAAGTGCTCCGAAGTATACAGGTTTCTTAGACATCCCTATACCTTTCCAATTAGTAGTTGGATATGGTTATCCCAATTAAAAGCGCTGCTGAACCAGATACCTAGATTTTTTGCTTTTTCATTGTACTCAACTGGAGTAGTTCCAAGAAAAATTGGAGGAAAACACCTTATACCTAGACTATTTTTTTCAGACCAAAGTAAAATCTGTTGAAGATCATCATTTAACTTACTCACCCCGTCTTCAATCAAACCTAGTTTACAACTTAAGTGGAGCTGGACATCATCAGCGTACATATGTATTGATGAATATTTCACGGAGAGCGGTAAGTCATTTATAAACAAGGTGAATAATAATAGTCCAAGGATAGAGCCTTGGGGAACACCCGTTGACGTGTAAAGGTATTGGGAGAGCACATTATTTATTGAAACGGCCTGTTTTCTCCCGGTCAGGTAAGAGTGCATTAATTTTGAAGCTCCGTCACTGAATCTGAACGTATTTTTCATTTTCAAAACAAGCTCAGAATGATTCACTGTGTCAAATGCTTTACTGAAGTCTAAGAGAGTTAGGAAGGAAACCAAGTCATTATCCACGGCACTTCCTAGATCGTCGCTGACCTTTAACAACGAGACTGATTGTCACAAAGAAACTTATATCTTCGCAGAAAGCCTGTAATTTGATAATGCATTAGTTTTTCCATGACCTTAGACAGAAACGGAAGAATGGAGATCGGTCTATATTCCGGTGGCGATAATCTTATCCCTCGTTTTTTTCATATTGGAATAATTTTCGCAGCTTTCCAGGCTAAAGGAAAAGATGATGACAACAGGATAGTGTTAAAAATATGTGTGAGTGAGGGAAGAATATGAGGTAGAATTATCTTAATAAAGAGTGGGTGGATATCATCGAGACCAACTGACTTAGATTTTATACTCAGTATGGCTCTAACGACATCAGTATCTTCAACCCTGGAGAAATTGAATGGGCTCAATCCACGAGAATGAATTGTTGTTGAGAGGGAAGATGACATGGAAGATGACATGGATTGTGCACCAGATGTTTGAACTTTAATAAACTCTGCATTTAATTTATCTGGGTCAACATTTTCAAAATCAGCCTTCTTTTTTCTCCCAAGTCCAAGCTCACTTAAATTCTTCCACAACATTCTGGTTTACATTAAGTTTATCGGCGTAAAACAATTTTTTTGCTTGTCTTATCTTTGAATGGACTCTATTTCTGAGATGACGGAAGGTGTTATAAAACTCTGGCAGCTTAAATCTTTTCCATCTGATGTATGCAGAGTTTCTACTATTCCTAAGTTTTAGGATTTCACTGGAGAACCAAGAGGTAAATTGGTTTTTCAAATGTCTGGTTTTGATAGGTATATGCAACTTGTACAAATTGCGTATATTGTTTTGTAAAAAATCGACTTGTTGATCGGCTGAGGCCATGTAATATATTTGCTGCCACTCAATACTTAAAATATCTTGTTCAAGAAGATTAGTGTTCAGGTGTTTATAATCCCTGTACGCATAAGTCACAGGTGAAAAATATGGACTGATGTTGAAGTTGGCAAAGAAGGGATCATGTTTAGAAAAGGCTGGAGCTGACAACTGATCATAGCATAAAGCGCCTTCCGAGTCGTTTACGAAAAATAGGTCTAGTAGAGTACTGCTGGTTTTAGTAAAATGCGTGGGAGATAACGTGTTTACGGGATAGGGAATGGTGTTCATTGCCTCGATAAATGAATTAGATGTCTCTCTATTCAACATATTGCAATTGAAATCACCACAGATGATTATTTTAGCAAAATTAGGTGAAATATTTTCTTAAGCCGTGTAGAGCGTAGCAAAATCAACATAAGTGTTTGGACGATAACCCACGCCTACATTTTTCTCTTCCGCAGATAATTTCCATGAAACATTAATCTATAGGACTACCATCTTCGCTATTCATTACAACTTTTCCGCTTATACCAATTCGAATGTATATAGCTACTCCACCACCTACCCTCCCGCGCCTGTCGAAGCGAAACAATCTGTAGCCACTTAAGTAGTACGCATCATCGGAAGTACCTTCTTGGAACCATGTTTCTGATACACACACTATGTCAATACTAGAACCAACAAACAAAGATCTAAATTCATCTATCTTGGGATACAAACTTTGCGCATTTATATGACATACATTGAGCCCGTTTCGTTGTTTGGATAACAAATTCAACATTACACGAAGATTATCGTTTGTACTGCCGGCATGTAAAGAATTTTCTCTAATCATATTCATAAAACTTAAAAAATAAGTAATAATATTAAACTCTATTCGGCAAAGGAAAGGTCCACAGAATTATGGACCTCCACCAAATGACAGCAGATGTGGAGAGGGAGGCAGGTGTCGTCGGGCTGAAAATTAATACGGCAAAAACTAAAATTATCAGCCTTGCAACTAACTCATCGGCTCAAATATGCATTGCTGGACAACCGGTAGAGAGAGTAGAGGATTTCCAGTATCTTGGGAGTATTGTCTCGACCGATGGTGGAACCGAACTGGATATAGCCAACAGGATCGCCAAAGCAATGTCCGCGTTCGGTACGTTGTCCAAAATATGGCGAAGCAATGCAATCCGTTTGAACACCAAGATAAGACTTTTTGGTCTAACGTTGAATTCGTGCTGCTATATAGTTGCAGCACGTAGAGAGTGACCACTACTATCACCAGAAAGCTGCAGACGTTGTTAATAGGTGCCTGCGCAATATCTTAAGTATTTTCTGGCCCAATCGCATCTCTAACGAATACCTTTACGAGAGAACGGGTCAGGAACCAATAGGCACAACCATCCAACGGCGGAAGTGGCAGTGGATTGGTCACACGTTCCGAAAGGGTGACAGTCCCATAGCAAACCATGCTATGCAATGGAACCCTCTAACTCAGGATGGCAGAAGACCTGGCGGTCCGAGGAGAACATGGCGCAGAACAGTCGAGAAGGAGGCACGGCAGTTAGGGAAAAGTTGGGGAGAACTCAGACACATTGCCAGAAACCGTACACGATGGCGCGTAGACGTAGTGGAGGCCCTAGGACCCACAAGGGGATACAGGACATAAGTAAAGTAAGTTATTTCCCAGCAGTCACTGAAATAAGGCCACATGTGGCCCTATTTCGTATGGCGCTATTTCACGTCACCGCTTAAATCTAGTTAGAATTTTTTTAAAAAGAAGAAAAAGGTAAAATTTGAGTTTTTTTTACAGTAATACTAGATACATACGAGTACATTATAGTTAAGATAGAATCTCAATATGAGTTTCATTATTCCTAACGACGAATGCCGATGCAACAATTTGAGGTTGCCCATCCGTTTCATTCGAAAAATTAAATTTGAAATACCGAGAGAACAATCCTAATATCATTCCCTAGCGGTATGAACGGTAGCTTAATATCGTCCCGGGGACGATATTAGGGACCATTGTTATGGATGCCGTTTAATCGTTTGTACCTTTGGTTCTGAGTCTGGTCTCCACTGATGATGAAGATAGTCAAATGTCCAATATGTCCCAGGTACTTTTTCCAAGATAAAACTGGAGAAAAAATGTATTTCCAATTTAATTTTTCTTTAGAATAATAGTTTCTATTATTTTGTTATGATAATGATAAGATGATAATGTAACCTTTATATCGTCCCCGATGACGATATTTGGAGCCCAAATATTGCTTTAGAAATATAACTTGTTTTTGCTTAAGCCAAGCTTACAAAGTATAACTAAATTATTTATTTATTTATTTAAGCTTAATACAAGCAAGAATTTTAAGCTTACAAATGGGAACATAAAACGTTAAACTTAAATCTATTTTTTTTGTTCTGTTTTGGATATATGGACTTAAAAACTAATAGGGGTCGAGGTCATGAGGAGGCGTAGAGGGACTTTCTAAGGCAGGATGTAGTGAAATGAGGGTATTTAGTAACGTAAGGATTGGAGAATTCTTAAGACCAGCATTTTATGAAGCCCAGAGAAGAATTGGCTTTTTGTGTATTATTTGATCGATGTGGGAATGGAAGCTTAGGGTCTATAGTTTGATATGTCACTTTAACTGGCTTTTTTATTGATAGGAAAAATAAAGGAGTCCTTTCATAATTTTGGGAAATCGGCTTGAGAGAGTGAGAGTCGAAATAGAGTTTAAGGAGCTGACACAGGACGTTTACACATTTTTTACACATTTTATGGCGGGCAGACCATCGGAACCAGGGAAAAAGACTGACTTTTAAGTTTTATAATTTCAAATTAAGGTATACATCGTTTATAATACTCCCTTTTTTATTTTTGATATATCTCTAAAAGTATGGAAATATGTATTCGGTTTCCATTAAAAAGGCTCCCATGGGATGATCCATTCAACCTTCCTCCCAACACCCGAAGCATAGAATGCCTCTAATTACTAACACTAGTACTTCATCACTTAGTCCTAGTGTTAGTAGTTGAAAACTTGCCTGTGGAAACATTTTGTATGTTTGGCAAATCTGTGCTCGTGGTAGTTTTTTTGCTTTAAGAGCTCCACGACACAGATCTGATAGTGCTGAAAAAATGCCACAAAAAAAAAAAAAAAACCTTTTCGCATGGATAGCCGATAACTTACTGGAGTGTTTACATGTAATGGAAATATTTTATTCCGCCATACAACGTTATTCGTTATAAGAACTCTCAAAGTAGCATGTCAAAATAGTAATTCTTCTAATGAGTTATGTACCTGGCGCAGTTCCATACATGATCAAAGTCCTTCAGGTATTATATCACAGTTTAATTGATGTAGCATATTTTGAGTATGTATTTCATCGTCTTGTCGAAGAAGTTCGATGCATATTTCAAAATGTGAACAAGCTAATTTCATCCAAAGAGAAAGTCCTAGAGCACCGTTACGAGAACAAGCGTATAAGGAAAATTTTCTGGCTTTGTCTCCACCTCCTGAACCGGTGATAACTTTGTAACTCGCTGGGGAACATGGTTGGACGCTGTACATACTTTTCAAGAGCCAACATTTTAATTCCAGATACAACATCAATTTCTTAGTGTAAGAAAGCATAATTTCGTTCGGTATATGCCTCAGCATGATGTTTGGAGTGCTATCCAATTCAGAGATGACTTCTTATTTTTCAGTCTCCTGAATATGTCCGCCAGTTCGTCTAGTACACACAGTAATTACTCGTCTATTCTATTGTCAGTTCATGTGCACTTACTTTGTCAGAAAAATAGAATGCAGTGCTGAATCTCTACTCAATCTCCAAAATGTGAACAGCTCCCTAGATACGTCATCAGCTTTATAACTTGGATGATCTGTTGCATGACCTGCCTCGAGCTTATTTGCCTCACCAAAGATAACGAAATACTTTTTGATGACGAGACAGTGTTGACTATCAATCCCCGCCTTGCTTCCAGTAATCATTGATGTCATTTCGAAACTACTATTAATGCGCGACTTAATATTTTGTAGAAGGAAAATTAATTTTACCAACTCCAGATTGTTCGAATCTTTCTGAAACCAGTTACTTATCCGATTTATCGGAGTAAGTAAAAAGCTTCTGTGGGTCTGTCGTGTTTGGATATTGCGGTGTTTGGATAGCGAAAGCACTGCTTCTGGCAACACTGAATCAAGATTCCCAAAATAGACATCACACTCCGCATATGATGGGGATAAATAATTGATTCCTTATAAATCGTTGGTGCTTCTCGTTTTTTAAAGATTCTATTAAATTCCTCTGTAATAACCCTCAGGAAATCATCAGCATTTGTAATGCTCGGTTGGTATTCTGCCCGTTCCACTAATGATGGAACAAACCTCTCCAAGGCGTTAGTAGAATAAAAGACCATTACATCACAATGTAATACATCTTTTTTAAAAATAATAACATAATTGTTCCATAATATTCAAGTAAGCTGTGTAATTTAAGGGGGAGAATGCGAAATAATTCGTAAGTACGAATTATTGAATAAAAGTATGTATTATTATAAGTTGGACGCCAGACAAATGTTTCCCTGAATGCGTATAGCAAGGTATAGCCACAATTTCAGCACACATTAAATCCTACTTTGAAAAAGGAAAATGTCTAACTATTACCATAAAATATATATATACATATGTTATCCGATAAAATGTTACTTACTTAGATGGCGCTTCAGTCCGGGGTGGACCTGGGCCTTAACCAACAAACCTCTCCAGCCAGCGCGGTTACGAGCCAGCTGCTTCCAGTTGCACACGCCAAGTTGGTTGAAGTCCCCCTCCACTTGTTTGCGCCACCTACCGCGAGGTCGTCCCCTACTGCGCCGTCCGTCCGGGTTGAATTCGAAGACTTTCTTAGCGGGTATGTTGGGCTCCATCCGCTTTAAATGACCTAGCCATCTTAGTCGCTGTATGTGAACTCTTCTGGCCAAGTCGATGTCCTTGTACAGGCCGTCCAGTTCGGCATTGTACCTTCTCCTCCACTCACCGTCTATACAGACGGGACCAAAGATCGCCCGAAGAACCGTTCTCTCGAAATAACCAAGGGCATCCTCATCCGGTTTTGTCAAAGCCCATGCCTCTGCGCCATACAGCAGGACTGGGATGATTAGAGTCTTATAAAGAGTTACCTTAGTAGTTCGAGATAGGGCTTTGCTACTCAATTGCCGTTTTAGCCAATAGAAACAACGATTAGCAAGAGTAATTCTCCGTGTGATCTCTCCACTGATGTCATTTGCGGAGCTGACCATAGAGCCTAGGTAGACAAAATCCTTTACTACCTCAAAATTGTATCTGTCTATTGTGGCGTTCTGTCCAAGACGCCGATGTTGGGTGTCCTTTTTTGTAGACAGCATATATTTTGTTTTGCTTTCATTGACCGCTGGACGCATCTTTGCTGCCTCGTTCTCAATACTCGTAAATGCCCCATTGACGGCCCGCTGAGTTCTTCCGATTATGTCAATGTCATCGGCATAAGCGAGTAGTTGTACAGACTTGAAGAAGATTGTACCTCCGGGGTTGGCTTGTGAGTTTCGTACAATTCTCTCAAGTACTAAGTTAAACAGATCGCATGATAGCGTTATTATTGTTTGTTATTTATTTATAAAAAAAAAAGTTTAAAAATTCTTAAAGGCTAAGGATGGTGGTGCATGTTCAAAATAAGCGAGTCGAAGTCGGGTTTAATTGAACTTAATTTTACCCGTAAATTTGGGTCAAGATTCAGTTTATTGCCGAATTTATTTGTTATTGTCATCATGGCAAAAAATATTTTGACTGAGCTAGACCATCTGCAGTCTCCATGTAAGGAATAGTTAGCTAATTGCGATAAGCTATATGACCTTGTTTGCAACAATGAAGCTGCGTCGAAGGAGAACGAAGCATCTAAAACAAAAGCTAGAATGAAATCGAAAAAAAAATATGCATCCAGTCGAAGACACTCTGGACACTTTGCTCGGTCACTTCCCAGGCTCGACACTCTTATATGATTACACACTTGTTGCTCCTGACGGCAGTACTTGTGACAATTCCATAAGAGTCAACAGCTTGTCTAAAAATCTGTTCACTCAAGTCAAAATTATATGGCCAATTGGATAGTTCAATGCACCAAGCGGAGATTGTGTTTTCTCAGCCCTTATTCAGAAAGGTATTGATTAAATCCTACCCTTCTTGTTAGTTCTAGGATACATTCCAAATACTTGGCGGGCGATAAATTTGGTGCTTATAATTAAGTACGTTAACAAACTCAGTGAGCTATCCAAATCATACCGTCCAATCAACTTGACATCGTTTTCCTTGAAAACCATGAAAAGACTCTTGGATATTCGTATTAGGGGCATTTTCGAAAAGACAATCCAAAAAGTTTTTTCACGGTCCCACCCCTCGCGAGCGTCTGACAAACATCCGAGAAGCTAGGCCCTGGCACTTTAAAGAGCTGTTGCGCCAAATATTTGTATTTGTATTTGTAGTGTTTGCCTGATGAATGGAATCTCAACATCGTTTGTCCGATTCACAAGTAAGAAGATCACCTCAACTGCACCAATTATAGAGGCATCAATCTCTTGAACTTTGCATACAAGATCTTTTCTGCGATATTGTTAATTGTCCATCTTATTACTCATTAATGTAAGTTTTTTTTTTTTTTTAATAATTCGATTGTGGGAAACTCACAATCCGACACCAGAGGCATAATCTTTCAAAATCTGTGCAACTGGTTGTATACGCCGACTTATTTACTTACTTAGATCCCGCTTGAGTTCGGGATGGACTTGAGCCTTAACCAACAAACCTCTGCAACCGGTTCGGTTATTAGCCAACTGCCTCCAGTTGCACGCGTCAAGTTGGCTGAGGTTTCTTTCCAATTGTTCGCGTCACCTAAGGTGAGGACTTTCTCTATTGCGTCGTCTCTCGGATATGGATTCGAAAACTTTTCTGGCCGCGGCGTTGATGTCCATCCGCCCTAAATGTCCTAGCCATCTCAGTCTCTGTATGTGTACTCACCTGGCTAGGTCGATATCTCTGTACAGCCCATACAGTTCTTAATTGTATCTTCTCCTTCACTCTTCGTACAAGCAGACGGGTCTAAAAATGACTCGAAGAACCTATCTCTCAAAGTAACCAACGGCATCCTCTTCCGATTTCGATAGAGTCCAGGCCTTTGCGTCATATAGTAGGACTGGGATGATTAGGGTCTTGTACAGGGCTACCTTAGTCGTTCGGGAGAGGACTTTACTGGTCAATTGCCTTCTTAGCCCAAAGAAACAGCGATTGGCAATATTGATTCTTCCTTTGATTTGCGCGCTGATGTCATTGCTCGGATTTATGGCGGAGCTTAGGTAGAGAAAATCTTCAGCTACCACAAAGACGACGATATTGACGTAATTGGAAGAACTCAGCGGGCTGTCACCGGTGCGTTTGCAAGTATTGAGGCAGAAGCGGCCAACATTGCTACCGATAAACAAGGCAAAACAAAGTATTCTACTTATATGCTGTTAACAAGAAAGAACAATAAACGCCGACGAATTTGACAGAACGTTACAGTGGGCAGCTACAATTTCGACTTAGTAAGGGACCTTCTCTACTTTAGTTTTGCTCTTAATTCTGACAATGATGTCAGCGCAAGAATAAAGCGAAGAATAATTCTTGCCAATCGTTGTATTTTTGGGCTAATAAGGCAATTCAACATTCGAACAACTAAGGAGACCCCTTATAAGATTCTGATCCGTCCAGGCCTACTTTACGGCGCTAAAACATGGACTTTATTGAAAGCGGATAAAGATATCTTCGGCAGAAATTTTTTTCGCAAGATATTCAGTCCCGTTTGCGTTTTGGGGGAGAAGATTCAATGACGAACTATACGAGCTGTACGGAGACATTGACCTAATAAAAAAACTACATAGTTGACGTTTGAGATGTCTAGGACATGTAAAGCGAATGGACACTAACATTAACCCAGAGGGACGACGCAGTAGAGGGCCTCCTCGCCGCAGGTGGCACGCACAAGTTCAAAGGCACCTCAACCAACTTGGAGTGAGCAATTGTAGGCAATTAACTAAAGACCGAGTTAAATAGAGAGGATCGTTGGTTGACGCCCAGGTTCACCTCGAACTATAACGTCACCTAAGTAAATAAGAAAGATATAAGAAGGCTTGTGAGCCTACACCCATGTTATAGGTGTAAGTAAAAATGAGCAGCACTCTTATTTACATCAACTTGAGCACTTGAATAGTCACTTGAGCACTTTGAACGATGCGATTTCTATCTGAAGTGAGTTCGTTGTGGCTTCATGCAGTTAAATGTATGGTGACGTCGCAACTAGCTTACGCAAGAGCACAGAGGTTAACTTCAATAGTCTTATTAGTGAACGAATTAGTGAACGATTCTACAAGCATTGCCACAGAGGTTTTACTACTAAAATAACTGTAAGCAGCGTATCATATTGTAATAGATTCGTTAAGTGCATGATTATCGAGAAGAAAACCAACAACTTAAGGGAGCAAGAATTTGTACAAAAATAAAAACTGCCACATAAACCCATCCCGTGCTTTCTTTCAGATTATTTTATCAGACTATGCATATCGATTTACATCAATCAGGGCTGTAAAAGAATGCAATCATTGCGGAATGCATTCACTGAAGTCATACTAAGAATTCACGTGGATTTGTTTCAATTCAATGACTTCAATAATGACTTCAACTTAGAAAAAATAAATCACCATTCATTTTGAAGTCATGATTTAGCAATAATTTTTTGCAATCATAATTTTGAAGTCAAAATAAATGCAATCATTTTGAATGCTCTACACTCATTGAAGTCACCTTGAAGTCACTAGCATTCATTGCATTCACTTGAAGTTATTGAAGTCTTGAAGTCTTTGAAGTCATCTGATGTCATTGAAGTCTTTTAAATCATTGAAGTCATCTGAAGTCATTGAAGTCCTCTAAATCATTGAAGTCATCTGAAGTCATTGAAGTCTTTTAATTCATTGAAGTCATCTGAAGTCGTTGAAGTCTTTTAATTCGTTGAAGTCATTCCAGTTATTGATTCTGTTTTTTAGTGTCGTCTACCGGAAGAATAAATTAATAAAAAAATTACTAAATCAGTACTAATACATAAATTAAAAAGAAAATATATAATATTAAAAATGATAACATAATGTCTCTACATTTTCGTGTAAAACCAATAATAAAGTTATTTATTCTTCTGATAGACGACACCAAAAAACAGAATCAATAACTGGAATGACTTCAACGAATTAAAAGACTTCAACGACTTCAGATGACTTCAATGAATTAAAAGACTTCAATGACTTCAGATGACTTCAATGATTTAGAGGACTTCAATGACTTCAGATGACTTCAATGATTTAAAAGACTTCAATGACTTCAGATGACTTCAAAGACTTCAAGACTTCAATGACTTCAAGTGAATGCAATGAATGCTAGTGACTTCAAGGTGACTTCAATGAGTGTAGAGCATTCAAAATGATTGCATTTATTTTGACTTCAAAATTATGATTGCAAAAAATGATTGCTAAATCATGACTTCAAAATGAATGGTGATTTATTTTTTCTAAGTTGAAGTCATTATTGAAGTCATTGAATTGAAACAAATCCACGTGAAGTCAAATGAGTTAAATGACAAAATGATTGCATTCTTTTACAGCTCTGACATCAATCACCACAGCAAACTGTTCACTTATGATGTGGCACAATATATATTCGCAGGTAAGCTATATCATCCCTAGACATACGTAGACTCACGCTATCGAGTTAAATTCTGTAGGCATAGCCTCACCTTAAGCTTTAAGTCATCGCTAGTAGCTATATCGGCTGTCAGCTGTGTCCTAGTCCAGATACGATGGCGACGTACCGCGATAGTGGATGTCATAAAAGTCACTTGAATCTGATTTTATGTATTGAACCAACCTCTTTATTCGAGATGTGGCCATCGCGAACCTGGGAAACTATGTAGGTTCGCAGATTCGAAAGAAAATGTTACGCATTACCAAGTAAAACAACGTAAATTATATGTACACATATAAGAGTAACTTTGTTTAAAAAATATACTTCAACCGGTCACAATGACGACCGGTCCATCCGGGAGAACTTGTAAGTTTATGGTAGGCACACCTGCAATGGGTTGTGGTTGAGGAACACCGTTGATAGCTCCCATTAACAAAAAAATAATACCGAATGCAAAGAGGAAACATTTCATTTTGTTGAATAAATTTCTGTTACTAAAGGAGATTAAAACGTTTTTGATGTATATGCAGATTGTACAATTTCTGGCAGCTTTTATACCCAAGCACGAGGAGTTTTAAATATCTCTTGTGTAAATATTGAATGTATTGTGGAACTTTTTGATCAGATTATTTGCTATTAAAATTGTTCTTAACACAAAATATTTGTTCTATGCCAATAAGTCTGAATGAATATTTATTTTGTAATTTTGCGGTTGTTAAAAGCTGTGAATTTGTAACAAGTGAGATTAATGAACTTAAATGAAAGTCATAAACATTTTTTAATCATTATGTGCATACTCCGCATCAAAAAAATAGGATATCACTTTTTTTTCTAATTTTCAAAGAGCATAAACACAGAAATGGTTGTATTGTGGTTCATGAAGTTGATGAAGCCAATTCTTAGCACCGTATTAAATTACTGTACGTATGGACCGAACTAACCCCAAACCTGGACTTGCACGTCCTAAATGTGGTTGAAAGGAATGGGATGAGGAATGGTACCAGGAAAGCGCACATTGCAATAACGAGCGAAATAGTTGTTGATACAAAATAAAAATTTTTCTGATACCATCGACTGATCGAAATGATCGATTGTTCAGATCAAAGGATTATTCATTACCTTCTGGGTCCGATTTTCACCAACCGATGTCTAAATTAAATTCTGATCAGTTTTTAAAAGATTATCAAATCACAGCAAAACCAAGAGCCGTCGCACTGAACATTTCAAAATCCATTCTATAGTGTTTGGTTACCAGAAAGACTGCGTCGGCGATGAGTGTCTTCCGATAAACAATTTGCTAAGCTTCCTGTATTCCCTAAAATGCGTTTCAGTTCAAGAGGTAAATCGGTAGGCGAAACGATTCTCCGGGACGAGAACGAGACGAGAAAAAAAATATGTACTTGCTTTGACTTTCTAGTGTTTAATTAAAATCCTTTTTTTTAAGGAAACTCCCCTAAAAAGAGACAGGGTACCTTAAAGATGTCTGCATAGCTACAATCGATTGGCTATCTATGAATTCGGATTAGAAGACAATCTACGATGACGAAGTCCCGACAGCCTTGCTAAGCTTGATATATATAATATATGTTTGGCGCAACAGCTCTTTGAGGGCTTGGCCTAGCTTCTCGCAACCACTCGTGTTGTGTGCGTAACAGTTTCGTGCCGTATCCGAAGCGTATTTTAGTTTTTGAGAAGGGCCCCACTAAGCTCGCTACTGCTACGAAAAAGGAGTGGGATGTCATCCCTCAATAATACTTGCAAAAATTGATCCGAGGAATATATACAAGGTGGCGCAAAATTAATCACCCTATCGCGATTTTATAATTTTTGCAAATGGCGTCGTATGTCATTCATATTTGATATTTGTGAACTAGACAGCTGCAGTATACAAACAGACAAGCAATGGAGCGCTATACTCCGCAAGAGCGTGGAATAATTGTGCGGATCTTTTTTTTTATTAAGTAAAAAAGTAATTCAAAAACAAAATTGGATGATTAATTTTGCGCCACCTGTAGAAGATTTCAAGCTGTCATAGGTGGTCAAACGGTAGTGGCTGCGATTACATAAAAACGCAGGTGTTTTCATTTAGCCTAGGCCTACCAACTCCTACTCGCAACCCTTACGTTAGGGGGCTGCCTACAGGATCGCTATGATGAAGCTTAATCGCCACAGAGCACCACAACTTAGATGTCCCGTTATGCTCGAGAACATCATCATAATACTGTTTCCGCAACGACCGGTGACAATTTCCCGTACGGACATTGCAACGTCCAGCCAAGTGCTCATATCGGTAACACGAGAGGAACTGCATTTAGCGTGCACATATACACCAATTGGTGATAGTAAATCAATAGGCGGGGATGGATTCCCGAATAAAACTTATTATGTACATATCTTAAAAATTGAAGCCATCCAAAAATGTGTAAATGTGTGTTTATGTGTAGTGGTACATAGTAGCAATGCGGTAATATGCAGCAACAAATTTCAACACTACTAATTGTTTTTTTTTTTTTGCCGAGAGTAGGTGAAAAAACTTCTAAAGACACCATAAGGCCCGACCGAGCGTGCTTATGGTAGTGTGAGATTTTTACTCACTAAAAAAACACCTCTCCTCAAAAGTAATACTACAACTAAGCCGACGCTTATCCAGCAGTTTCATTTTCGCTTACGATACACGTGATTTTTTGAAAAAAAAAAAAAAAAAATGTTCGTACGAAGTAAAAGGAAATGTATAACTTTAGGCAGGTTAAATTCCAATGAAAGTTCCTGCCTTTTTCGCGGCCGGCATATGCTATGACGCGAGGTTAAAAGGTTTTATCCTTTGCAGACGACGAATTGAGTTATTCGCATTCGCGTCAAGTAGTTGAATGACGGTACGGTTAAAATGGCCGTGAACACGATCTTTGTGTTTACGCGCAAATTTTGTTATCTCTTCGACGACGCTGGGAATTCCCAGATCTCGATGAATATCTTCGTTACGTACATACCACGGTGCGTTAGCGATCGTTCTAAGAACTTTATTTTCAAAAGTTTGTATGATGTTTCTATTGCTTTTTTTGGTACAACCCCATAGTTGTATACCATACGTCCACACAGGCTTTAGCACTTGCTTATAGATAAGCAGTTTGTTATGTAGGCTCAACTTCGAATGTTTTCCGAGTCGCCAGTACATTTGTCGGTATTTGTTTTCGAGCTCCTCGCGTTTCTTTTTTACGTGCGATTTCCATTTGAGCTTAACATCTACAGTCATTCCTAGATATTTTGCTTCGTTCGCGTACGGTATTTGAGCCGAGTTAAGATATAGAGGTAATCTATCCACTTTTTTATAGGTAAAGTTGACGTGAGTAGATTTGCTTTCGTTCAGCACAATACGCCAAGAATTCGTCCAAGCGTGGACTTTATTAATAGCATGTTTCAGCTTTCCAGTTGCTGCTTCAATAGTTTCGCCCGTGGACAATACCGCCGTATCGTCCGCAAACGTGGCGACGACGCAGTTTCTTTCCTGCGGGATATCACGCGTGTAGAGTACATATAGAAGCGGGCCATGGACACTTCCTTGTGGAACTTCGGCCGCAATCTCCTTGAAGTCAGAGTAATCATTTCCGTGCTTAACACGATAGAGTCTCTCGGTGAGATACGATAGTAAGATTAAAAAGAGTTACCGTGGCAGTAGTCGTTGCAATTTATACTCCAAGTCTTCGTGCCAAACCCTATCGAAAGCTTGTGAGACGTCAAGAAATACACCACAACAAATGTTTTTTTCTTCCAGAGCTTTCTCAATCACGTCAGTTATTTTGTGGACTTGGTCAATTGTAGAATGTTTAATTCTAAATCCAAACTGATGGTCAGGAATGAGACGTCTATCGCCGATTACGGGGTGTAGACGTTTGGAAAGAAGCTTTTCAAATATTTTTGAGATAACCGGCAATAGGGAAATAGGCCGATATGATTTCTTCTCATTTAGCGGTTTGCCTGGTTCCGAGACCATTATAATCTCGGCGACTTTCCATTGCCTCGGAACATAAAGCAATCTGAACGAAGCGCTGATCAAATAGAGCAGTTTGATAATAGCTTTATTCGGCAATTCCTTGACTACCTGCGCCGTTATCAAGTCGTAACCCGGGGCTTTTTTTGTCTTTAAATTTTTAATCACTTCCCTCAGTTCAATCAATGCAACTTTTTTTACTTTAAAGTTATCAGATGTCGTGACTGGGGAGTCGGGCGTTAACGAAGGGCTGTCGAACGGCTTAAACGTTTCTTCTAAGTGCAAAGCAAAAAGTTCTGCCTTTTCTTTGTCGCTCTTGGCCCAGTTTCCATCGATTTTCCGAATTGGTGGTGCTTGCATTTGAGGTTTCCGGATGCCTTTTAGCGCTTTCCGAAGCGAATAATTTGATTCTCTTTCACCGGAGAGATTTTCAAAATAGGTCGCTATCTTTTTGCTTTTAAATTCGCGAATACTATCTCTAAGCCGATTGCATAGTCGGTTAAGGACCGTTTTATGCTGCGGTGCACGAGTGATTTGTCACTTCTTTCGTGCTTTTCGTTTCTCCCTCACCAGTTCAATGATTTCTCTGGGGTACTTTTCGTTGCGGTTGATCTTATAGCTTCTAGAAGGAGTGTTTCTCCATGCCGCTCTTTGAATTGCTTCCACGACGCGATCAATTTCGTCCTCTAGTTCACAATGTGTTCTAAGTGATACATTTAAGGCGATATTTGTTTCGCAATCATTTCTAAAGCCCTCCCAATTTGTTCTATTGCTAGTGAGTCTTGGAGGTCCTTTCTTCTTGATCAGCGCTTCTCCAAGTAATAAAATTACCGGCGAGTGGTCAGAAGAGATCAAAACATTCTTTGACTGTAATAAACTTCTCGTAAATGCCTTTCCTAACAAAAAAATCGATAAGATCGGGAATTTTTTGTGAGTCAGTTGGCCAATAGGTCGGCTTTCCTGTCGAATAAAAACAACAACCGAATTCATATGCCACTTCGTAGAGTATTTTTCCTTTAGAAGATGTACATCTTGAACCCCAGAAGGTGTGCTTCGCATTGAAATCTCCAATAATAAGGAAATTTGAGCCAAGGTCATTGAAGACACGAAAGTAGTCATCTTTTTCTAGCAAGCATCGCGGCGGAGAGTAAACAGATGCTATATTGTAGATCAGGTGTTTATTTTTAACCCTTACCGCGCACAACTGCAGTTTTTCCAGCTCTAGTTAATGAATAAGGACGAACCGCCCCGCGTTCTATCAGAAGGATGGTGGGCGTGATAACCAGCGTAGCCACTTATCTTTATTTGTGATACCTTTGTTAAATGGGTTTCGGAGATCAAACATATGTCGATATGTTCTCTTATTAGGAACATTTCTAATTCGTTAGATTTTTGTAAGAGTCCGTTTGCATTCCATGTTACTATTTTAAGCAAAGCGTCCATATTTACTTAGATTTAGATATAAGGTTAGCCATACAAAAGCTTTCGAGGTTATTAAGACGTTAGAGAATCCGCTTGTTAACTTCACATTGTTCCTCGAACTTAGCGTAGATGCAGTTCAGAATTTCATTCAACGGATCAGAGGGTGGGCCGTCGTTTCGTTTGGTTGCTTTGACTGCAGCCTGAGAATACGTCAGACGAACGGGGTTCGCTGGCTTATCCGAGGTTATTTTTCGTTCAGCCTTTTTAGTGGACGACTTTGAAGTACGTTTAATTGGCTCAGAAGACTGGTTGACTGTTGTAAGAGTCTGCCCTGCTGATTCAAGCGTCCTTTCAGTCGGCTTAATAGTTTGAAAAATTGGTTTACGAGCCCGCTCAGTCTGCTTAGCAATACGTTCTATCGACTTAGGAGCCCGATCGACTGATTGCGTTCCCCGTACAATCGGCGTTGTAGATTTTTTCCATCGCATCTGTAATTCCTTAGCGACTTCGCAACCGCGATAATTTGCTGGGTGCCTTCCTTTGCAGTTAACGCAAGTTGCTTTTTCATTTTTGCTCAAACTGCAATTTTCCGAAGAGTTTTTTCCAGCGTACTTAACGCAGCGCGCCTCTTTCCGGCAGTACGCCTGTGTATGGTTAAACTCTTGGCAACGCTTACATTGAGGGATGGTCTTCGTGTTGACACGTAGCGGCTCGATTTTAACTACCATACTCATGATTGTACGAATGTTATATATCTTTTCCTGGCTTTCCGTTTTATCGAATGACAGCACAAAAAGCGGAAGTTTACGTTTCACTATAGGTTCTTCTCCATGCTCGGGTCGTTTTCTCTTCTTTTTTAAAAGGTTCACGGCGTCGAGAATGTTATAACGTCTTCTTTAGCCCATGATGGATGAAGTCCTCTAGCTACGACCCTCAAGGGTCTCTCAGACTTGTTTTCGTAAGTATGCCATTGTATCTTTTGGTTGTTAAGCTTTTGAGATACAGCCCGATAGCCCTCAGCGTCATTAATCTTGATTTTCCATGCATCGTTTCGCAAGGAAGTTATTTTAAATTCAGTAGCGATCGTTGTTTTTAAAATTTTCCTCAAAGAATTGTAGTCCGCAACGTCTGTAATATTTATTGGTGGAGGTGCGTGTTTGCTTTCAATTTTCTTATCGGATTTTGGTTGCGTTTTCCGATTGGGTTCGTGTTGTGGAACAATCTCGGGCGATGAGCCGGCCTTGCGTTTTTTAGATGGTCTTCGTTTAAGTACCCAATTAGTTTCGCGAGCGAGTTCTTCTTCGTCCGTACTGTAGTGATGGCTACCCGGAGAAGGCTCACTATGAGTAACCGTTTGAGTTTTTAAAGACTCGTTTTGAAGCAAAGAAACTTTATTCTCTGATTCAAGTTTCTCAACTTTGCTTTTGAGCTCCCGACACACAGCTCCATTTCGTCGAGCCTCTTACGGAGCACGGCGTTTTCCTTTTTCAGAGTACTCTCTTCCAAGGTTTGCGTTTTCCGAATTAACACATCCGGGTTTGCGAGACTTTCATTTTGCGCTTTAGGAGAAGTCTTTTGAGGCGGAGATCTTTGTAGCCTCGAGCTTTTCCTAAATGGGTTTATTAAATTTTGGTGCAATAAATAGCTCTCCCCAGAATCCGTAGAGCATGCCTCTTGCGAGGGTGGATTTTCCAGTTGAACTGGGCTGCCACCTGGGGTATTAATACCGTTTGTTGTGTTCATTGCATAACATTTTAGTACCGTTATCTAAAGAAAGACGGCGGGTTGGCATTTTAGTCGCCTTTTACGACAGGCATGCCTACCGTGGGTATATTCTGACGCCTAACCCACAGGGGGCACTACTAATTGTGAGATTGATTCCCCTGAGGCCTAAGAAATCAGCGATTTTTTAACATAACTCACTTGCGAACCAATTACGACCATTCTTCATCGATAAATGAGTTTATGAAGTTGTATAATGCAAATACTCATTTCTTCGGTTTTAATTCTTCGGTCGATGTTATAAAAAGAAATGTAATGAATGCTCTTACCCGGCCATAATATTAATTTTCATTTTATTTTTTATTATCTCTCTGCTTTGTTGTTTTATTGTTAAACTTACTGTTTCAATTCTTCTTTTTAAACTCATTGTAATTCTATCTAAGAAAGTCTTGTACTTTGTTGATAATAAAATTAAATTAAAATAAAGTTCTGAAAGGAGCCATACGAGCACAATCTTATGCCTTTATAGAAGTCATACAGAGATTTCTAAGGAAAGGGATATGGTATTCCGGGATCACTGGAAGTTACAGCATCTGATGCTGCTCCCAAAGGAAAATAAACAACCAGAACCTCGTCAACATATCCTCCCTCCCTCTAATGAGCACGATGGGGAAAATATTGGAGAAAATAGTATACAATAGGCTGCTCCCAATAGTCGATAAAAGGGACGGTTTCTCAGAATGTCAGTCTGGGTTTCGAAAAGCCCGGTCCACAGAAGATGCTATAAAAATGGTGGTAATTATCGTAGCTGCAGCCATTGAAAGAAGAAGAGGGCGGTAGGGGACAAAGGATTACTATGCCGTAGTTACACTTGACATCAAGGACACTTTTATTTCAACGAGTTGTTTATGTATAATTCACTCTCTTGAAAGAATGAATACGCCAAGCTAAATTCTAACGGTAGTATGAAGCTACTTCTGCTATTAAGGCAGAAGAAAGAAAAGGGCGGTATCGATGGCAAAATGAATAAGACGAGGGAACTCGAGACGCAACAACAGGAAGATCGACACACAAACTCATCCCCAGCATAGAAATTTGGGTGAAAAGAAAAGCAGAAGAAGTGAACTATAACATTACACAGTTCCTAACGGGTTAAGAAGGATACAAAAAGTACCTACAAAAATTCGGCATGAAAGTTCACCTTTGCGTCCGTGCTGCGATGATCAGGAAGAAGATACAGAGCAGCTGATGCTCCACTGTCCACGCTTCATATCAAAAGACCCCAACAGTCGGAAGAGAATTTGCACGAAGTAAATGGATATGTGACCGGCGCTGCCGGCGTTCGGGTTGAATTCAGGAGAATCGAGCGCCTAATAATAGAAAACGGTGAAAATGAGAGCAATAATAGTTAAGCAGTAAGAGCAGTAATACTTAACGGTAGTCCCGTGGGAAGAGTGGTAGACATGTGTAGGGTGCTGATTAGTGCGAAGGCGTATTTCTGGTATTGATTATTCGTTTTTGCGAATCGTGCATGCTGGTAGTCCTTGCTTCTAGTATCTTTCGAATATTACCACATCCTTTGGCACAAAAAAATGAAACCTTTATGTTGATCGCTGGGTGGCCGGTACCTTCATCGAAGATTGGGTAACCAACCCCTTTGGAAGATCTTGGCGCAGACGACAGCGGACGAGTTCCCTGAATGGAGTCTAC
Source organism: Brachypalpus laphriformis (assembly GCA_945910035.1). Classification (NCBI taxonomy): domain Eukaryota; kingdom Metazoa; phylum Arthropoda; class Insecta; order Diptera; family Syrphidae; genus Brachypalpus; species Brachypalpus laphriformis. Next base: position 168,709,279 of record OX246754.1, read on the forward strand.
GGTGGCGTCTACAGTTTCAGTCGGGGTGACATTAGTGAATACCCTGCGAGGGCTGCTTCGACTGATGCGGTCGGTTAGGAATTTTCAACGTTAATCAGGATCTTGGAATAGAGATGATGGCGGAAGAGCCCTTAGTGGGCCATCGGTAGCGCTCACACTCCCGTAGTGGTCTACTGGGACCAGTTTAACCGGCCCGCTTCCTCGGGGTATAAGTGTATAACAAAAGAAACTGGGACTCTAAGTTGAGGGTTGTCCCGTTGGGGTATCTTCCCTACCATATAAAACAAGAATACAGGTTCCGAAACAACCAAAAGCAAGGACAACGACTTTCGGATATGTACGTGGAATGTTCGGACCCTTAACAGACCACGTGCAGCCGAATAGCAGAGGCCTTAGACTGCTATAAAGCAGATATAACCGCCATTCAGGAAGTGTGATATCTACTACGGTGATTGCTACAGAGACAACATCCAGCATATAACGACTATCCAGATCAAGGCTAAATTCGACGACATAAGCCCATATTCCCACGGAACAAAAGGACGCTGCTAACAAAGATTGTTTCTACGAGTTCCTGGACAAAACATACGACAATGTCTTAAATACGACGTTAAAATCGTACTGGGCGATTTCGATGCCAAAAAAGAACAGAGGGATGTCTTTGGTTGGACAGTCGGTAAATATAGCCTACACGACACCAATTCTGACAACGAACTGAGGCTAATTGATGTCACTGTGAAGCGAAACGTCACTATAGCAAGTACTTGGCTTTCACTTCTCAATGTTCACAAGCAGACATGGCGGTCCAATGATCATGTAACGATCAACCATGCTGATCGTATTGCGATTGACGCAAGACATGCCTTCAGTATTCTGGATGTTCGGAACTTCCGAGCGGGCAACATAGATTCGCATAATATCTTGTTGTAGCCAAGGTACGAATGCGGATATCTCAAACTGCGCAACAAGGAAGAATCACTGTGAGAAAAGGGTCTGCCCGGTTAAGCATGTAAAAAGTGTCCCAGCGTTTAATTACGTGGTATTGCTATGTATTTATTGGTCTTTGGTTAAAACATCTTCACACCCAATCTTGAAGAAATATGGGGGTTGCAACCCCTAACATTAAAATGTATTTTCTCCGAAACTACTTGACAAATATTAATGAAATTGAAAATGTACATAGACAGTAGTCTAGAGAACTAGAGAACTCACTAGTGTCTATGTACATTTTCAATTTCATTAATATTTGTCAAGTTAGTTAATAGGGGTTGCAACCTCTACTTTACTTTACTTTACTAGGGCCTTGTACGCACTGCGACCTATAAAATCTATTGTGCCAGCCCGGTGTTTAGCTGAGAACTTGGTTAAGGCTCTTGATAAACCTCAACAAAGCTCCAGGCTCAATATTCCAGAAGTCAGAGGGACTCAATAAAGCCCTTCCGATATGGAGAAGTCTTTTTCTTGCGGCCATGGGGCATTCACAAAGAATATGTTTTGCCGTCTTATTTTCCTCTCCACATAGCCGGCATTCGTCTGTATCTGCTACTCCTATCTTGTGCAGATGGTACCTGAGTGGGCAATGATCAGTCAAGTAGCCTGTTAAGGTTCTTAGGTCTGCTTTCCTAAGCCCGAGTAGCTTTTTAGCCTTGCAGCGGTTGAGATTAATGAACTTCTTTGCCAGTCTTAGGCCCTTGAGTTTGGCCCAGTACTCTGCATGGTGATCGTCTTCCCATTTCTTCATTTTTATGTTAACGCTACTCCGTGCGACTCCAAAATAAGGTTCAGGACCGACTAGTGGGCGACTAGCGCCTCTTCTCGCTAAGCAGTCCGCTCGCTCGTTGCCCTCGAAGCCTTTGTGTCCTGGTATCCAGGACTATGTTTTTCGATGCGAGATCTTCGATTAGGTTTAGACAGTCCCATACAAGTTTTGATCCTACCGTGTACGATTTCAGAGCCATAAGTGCTGCCTGGCTGTCCGAGAGGATATAGATACGAGTACCCTCGACTCTTCTACGCAGACATTCTCGTACACAGAGCTCGGTCGCATGGATTTCCGCCTGAAATATTGTTGGTGATTTCCCAAGCGCAGCCGCACGTTGGAACCTAGGTCCATAAACCCCTGCGCCAGTGCTACCATTTTCCAATTTGAAACCATCTGTGTATCGAGTTTGAGAGTTTGGTAAGACTACAAGTCCTTCATTCCTCCATGTGTGGCGGTCACCAATGACCACATTGAATTTCCTGGAGAACCGGTATTTTTTGATCATAGTATCTGGGATTTTGAGAGTAGGGTCATTTTGAATATAACCTAGAATCTTCAAATGGCCTGTAAAGCTGCCGATTTTAAGGTCCGAGATCTTGGGTGGCCTAAGAGCACTCAGCATAACTTCTTTTTGTGCTACAAGGTGCAACGGTGTGAGGCTAAGCATTGCTCCCATTGCTGCCGTAGGGCACGTTCTCATTGCTCCTGTGATACTCAGATAGGCTAGACGATGTCTTTTATTGAACTGTTCCTGAGTCTTGGCCTGTAAGGTTTTTGGCCACCAAGCCAACGATGCATAGGTGACCATGGGTTTGATAATGGCGCCGTATGTCCAATATATTATCTTGCGTTTTAGCCCCAAGTTTTATCATGTAGGCGCTGGCACATAAACAGTGCTCTTGTCGCATTCTCGGTAACCTTGTTCAGGTGTGAATTCCAGATGAGCGTCTTGTTAAGTATAACACCTAGGTATTTTGCTTTCTCGGATATGTCGATTGGGACGTTTTCCAGTCTAATTTCTTTGAGAATGTGGTTTCTTTTCCTGGAAAAGGGTACAAGTATAGTTTTTCCGGGGATGATGGTAAGTCCCTTTGTCCTGGACCAATCGGAAGTCAAATTGATACCTTGCATTAGTTGAGAAATTATCTCCTCAAATTTGCCTCTGACGCTGATGACAATGTCGTCGGCGTATCCTTGTACTTTGCAACCCAATTTTTCAAGAAGCTCTAGGAGTTCGTCAATAACTAAGGTCCAGAGCAGGGGAGAGAGGACTCCTCCCTGCGTTTTATACGAGCTTCCACACTCGATTCTTATCTTCCTGCTGCATAGCATGGTTAGGATCCAGTTTCTGATCAGAGGAGCGATATTTTTCCTGATAACAGCCTTTTGATAGCCTCATAGAAAGTGTTGTCGAATGCTCCCTATATATCTATGAAGGTACATAGGGCTGTTTCTTTGGCAGCTAATGATTTTTCAATCAATAATGTTAAGCTATGAATGGCTGTTTCCGTAGATTTCCCAGGTTGATAAGCAAATTGGTTTGCATGCAGAGGATCATGTATAAGGAACTTTTCCCTTATATGATGATCGATAATTTTCTCCATCAATTTTAGGAGAAAGGAACTGAGACTAATGGGTCGAAACGATTTAGGCGATTGCTCCGCCTGCTTTGCCGCCTTTGGAATGAAGACCACCTTAACCTCCTTCCAACTTTTTGGTATGTAGCCTAGTGTAAGGCTGGATCTGAAAATTCTTATAAGGGTAAGAATTAACAGGTTTGCTCCTTGTTGTAGTAGGCAGGGAAATATGCCATCTATACCTGGTGATTTAAATGGGCTAAAGGTAGATAGAGCCCATCTAATATGGTTGGCAGTAAAGTTGGCTATAGTCTCGTGTAGAAGCAATGAGAACGTTGTTCCTCAGGTGTTCTGGAGAGAAAGCACAATCGGATATACAGCCTGGAAAGTGGGTATCAAGTAAAGCTTGGCAGGTTTCCTCCGGACTGCTGGTGAATTCCCCATCTAGTTTCTTTAGGGATCCAAGACGCTTGGAGTGACTCTGGGCTAGGAAGGCGAGCCGCAGTGGGGAAGCTTTCGATACGTTCGCAGTGAGTTCTCCAAGATTCGCGTTTAGATTTTCTAAGTTCTTTGTTATAACTTGTTAGAGTTTCTTTATAAAGGCACCAATCACCTTTGATTTTAGCTCTATTGCATAGCTTCCTAGTTGCACGCCTAAGTGACTCAAGACGTTTATTCCACCAGGGGGCGTCGCGGTTGGTACTTTTCTGTGTTTCGGCACAACTGCCTTCATAAGCGACGGAAATGGTTTTTCGAAGGTGTTCTGCCTCCTTTGTATAGGATTCGAAGTACGATATAGTTCTGCCTCGAGGATAAACCGATAGTAATCCCAATTAGTGTGCCTAGGGTTCCTGTAATTTAGGGTGTCATTCATGGAGATCCCTATATCGAATCTGATGTGGTTATGGTCATAGAGACTTCATCAGATACGTTCCAGTTTGTTTGTTTTGTGATTGCAACCCCTACATTTCCTTAATTATTGACAGTACAGCCCCAATATTGGGTGTGAAGATGTTTTAACCAAAGAGCAATAAATACATAGCAATAACACGTAATTAAACGCTGGGGCACTTTTTACATGCTTAACTGGACAGACCCTTTAACGTCGAAAACTTACAATTGCAAGAAACCGCCAAGGTCTTCGCCGAACTTGTACCCTGAAATCGCTCAATCATCGCTATGCCGCCAGCAACAAGTGCCGAAGACTAGTGGCAACGTTGCCAACACGCCATCAGAAACGCCGCAACTAATGTGCTGCGACTCTCTATGGAATGTGGTAGTACAAAAATACTTTTTAGATCAGCTCTTAACTAGATTAACATGTTGCAAATTGCATATGTTTTGGTCTTATTTTTTAATTAAGAAGCCGTAATTTAATATTCACTTAGTTTTTTATCTACTTAGCACACCAAATAGGGAGTAATTTACGTCAGATACCGACATTATGCAATTTCTGTAAATTTTGACTCGCAAATCACTTTTAGAGTTCGATTTTGACCACTATTAAAAAAAAAGTCCTGTTGTATGGACTTGTATATATAGAAAGAATTTTTTTTCGTAGATTTAGAAAGACCTATTAATATTAAGGGTATTCACTTAAACTCGTAAAATCTCGTAAACCACGTAAACTGTATAAAGTTATCATCGCCCTGTCAAATTTTATATGAAAAATTATTTATGAGACCCCCGTCAATTTCTGCGACTATTTTGGCTCGGAAATCACGCTCGGAAAATTACACTGCTGTCGAAAATTGTGCTGCTGTCAAATTTGATTGAAACTATGGCAGACAGAGGTGGGAATAAAATCTAATAAGTTTTTTCTTTTTACTAATTTTCGCCATTTTTATATGTTTGGCGACAGTTTGATGACAGTTGCAGAAAAGCTGATTCAATTACGCAATTTGTTTCCGACGGATATTCATTTAAAGCACCTCGTAAGTTTACAGAACTGCGAGATGAGTAAATTTATCAGTTTAAGTGAATACCCTTATTATATTTCGAGATAAAATATTGCTGCCGTAATTTCATAAAGCACACAAGAATTTCTTTTTTCAAGTTCGACGAGACTTTTGATAGTTAGCTAAGCTTGCCTAAGTTCTAAATTTTGTTTCATTTTGTGTACAAGCTATCTACCACAGGGGAACAAAGGTTCTGCGTCGTGGGGTTTCGGAGTCGAACTTGGGTAATTCTGGTCTACTAACTACGAAAATAATAACAGATTTGCTGAATTGACTTTACTTTTTGTGATACAGACAATCTACTGAAAATGGATAAAAAATGAAATAAAAATGATGAATATATTGAAAATCTTTTATTTTCAAATGGAAACTTGTTTAAAATGACACATCTTATAATATTGATAAGAATAACCTTAACTTCATATAGATAAGATTGGAGTACATCGGCTTCTCCAAAAGACGAAGAAAGAGCACGAGTCATCGAGAATATTGAGAGCTTCTACTCCAAGAACAATGTACGGAAGTTTTACCAAAATGTTAAACTATCTTGTCAAAGGACCGAAATCCGTACAGAAACCTGTGGAGATGAAAAAAACTCGTAGTAGAACCACAGTCGGTGCTGAGAATATGGAAAATCTACTTCTGTAGACTGTGTAATGGCGACGAAGACCAACATTTCACTGTCAGCCAAAGTGAACCAATCAACGAAGACGATGATAAACTTGAATTGAAATTTCCGTCCACCTGACCAAAGCGAAGTGCAGCAATATCCAAGCTGAAATCCAAGAAAGCAGCAGGACCCAACGCCATACCGGCCGAAGTTTTCAAGGCAAGTGGTAATGAATTGGTAGAGAGCATACACCAACTCATCTCTAAGATTTGGTCAGACGAGTTTTTGCCTGATGAATGGAGTCTTAGCATCGTTTGCCCAATCCAGAAGAAAGGAGACCCTCTCTACTGGGCTAATTCCTTAGTAACAGTCTCCTTAACTTTGCATTTAAGATCTTTTATGCGATATTGTGTGAACGTCTGAAACCTTTCATCAACAGTCTGATTGGCCCCTATCAGTGGGGTTTAGGTGAAATCGATACTCATCATCTCTTTATCGATTTCAAGAGCGCCTATGACATCATCTATAGAAGAGCCATGTCTAGTTTTGACATCTCTGCCAAACTTGTCCGTCTGTGCAGGATGACGATGGATAACGCTCGCTGCTCCATCAAGGTTGGTAATGGCCTCACCATTTAAATGCTATCAAAACCAAGTGTATGCTGTCAGCAACAAAAACAATTAACACCGATGAATTGGACAGAACGTCGCAGCCACAACTTCGAGATAGTAAGGGACTTAATTCTATTAACGACATCAGGGCAGAAATCAAGCGAAGAATAAATCTTGCCAATCGCTGTTGTTTTCGGCGAATAATGCAATTCAACAGTAAAGCCCTATCTCGAACAACTAAGAAGACTCTGTAAAAGACCCTTATCATCCCAATCCTGCTTTACGGCACTGAAACATGGACTTTATTGAAAGCGGATGAAGATATCCTTGGTCGCTTCGAGAGAAAAAGGGTTTTGTGGGGTATTTGGCAGAAAGATTCCGGCTTGTCTCTTACCTTCAGTTTCATCAGCCAGTAATGCTGTGCTTTTTCTTTTAGCCAATTCTTTTTACAGTTTTTTGCCGTACTAGCAGATAATCCACAGTATGGTCTGGGCATCATAGAGCTTGTAGCTGCTTCTGTTCTGGCTAGAAGGGCTGCCATTTAATTTCCTTTATGTTTGCTATGTCCTTCAACCCAAATGAGATGAACTCTGTTTGTGCTGGCTAGCGTTATGAGTAGTTGAGGGCAGACTCATGCTAGTTTGGATGTTATTTCATAAACCATAAATGCTAATAGAGAGCTCTTACTATCTAATAAAATTTAAATCTTCTTGTCGGTTATAGGTCTCTGATGCGAAAATGAAAGTGTTAATGGCGAATTAAAAAGTAAAACAGTTTTGATTTTATTTTTAGTAATAACTTTATTTAAATAATATTTTTCAGCCGGTCACAATAACGATGACTGTACCATCACTGGGAGGTTGAGTCTCTATGACTTCAGGCGCAACTGCAATTGGTTGTGGTATAGGAGCACCATTAATAGCTCCCATTAAAGCAAAAATAATGGCGAATGCGAAAAGGAAAAATTTCATTTTGTTGAATGACTTTTTGCTGCTTCTGCTTTCTTGCTGAAGATTAAAACGTTTTTGATGTAGATCGTACAATTTCAGTCAGCTTTTATAACCAAACGGAATGAATTAAATATCTCGTGCGTAAATATTAATTGCATTGTGTATCTTTTTGATGAGATTAGTTGCTACTTCTTAACACGAAATATTTGCTCTATGCCAATAGATTTGAATAAATATTTATTTTGTAATTTAGTGGTTGTAAAAGCTGTAAATTTGTACCAAGTAAGGATAATGAACTTAAATTAAATTCACGAAATTACTTGGATTATCATATGCTTCCCATACAAAATGATAGGACATCCCTGTAAATTTTCGAATTTCTAAAGTTCTTAAAGAAATGGTTTTTCTTAGCACCTTGTATTAAATTACTCACATGTTCATGAAACCAGCCACAACATGCACTGCACGTCCTAATGGTGGTTGAAAATAACAATACAAGAAAAACCGCGTTCGATTGATTGAAAGCACATATTGCAATCATGAGCGAAATAACTTCTTAATTAAAATCAGATTTTTCGATACGATCGACTAATCGATATGATCGATTTATCAGATCAAAGTAATAATCATTACAATCGGACCCATTTTGACCAACCCGTGTCTAAATGAGATTTCAATAATTTTTTTAAGATTATTAAATCATAAAAAACCAAGAGTCATGCGCCCTAAACATTACAAAGTCAGTTTTATCATGTTTAGTATCAAGTCCAATTAAGCAAGTTAACTTTTTATATGTTATCAGAAAAGCTCTGCGGATAGGTGGAATACTTTCCTGAGGACAGACCAATCAAGTTGTGGGCAATGCGCGTCTTCCGATAAACTCTTTATTGTATTAATCTCGTGATATTAATGTTATTAGGCGGGGAAACACTCCTTGGGTTGTGTAGTGTAAAAAGGGGGTTCGCGAAAAAAAAATTTTAGAAAAATTCTAAAAAGATATAAATAATCTTGTAAGAATCTGTACTAACTAACTTAAGTGGCGCTACAGTTCAAGATGAACGTGGGCTTCAACCAACAAGACATTCAGCTCGGTCTTTAGCTAACTCCTTCCACTCCAAGTTTGTTGAGGTCTCCTTAAACTTGAGCGCGTCACCTACGGCGATGAGACTCTCAACTGTGCCGCTCCTCTGGGTAAGATTCGAAGACTCTGCGGTGCGGAGCATTGGTGTCATTATACTCTATATGTCCTGGCCATCTCAAACACCGAACATGTAACTTTTTGACTAGGATGATGTCACTATACAGCTCGTATGGTTCGTCATTGAATCTTTTCCTCTAAAACCTGCCAACACAAACGAGACCGATTATCTTACGAAGAACGTTTCCCTTAAAGTGACCAAGTATATCTTCATCCGCTTTTAATAAAGTCCATGTTTCAGCGCCGTAAAGCAGGACTGTGATGATCAGGGTCTTATATTGAGTCTTGTCAGTTGTTCGAGATATGGCTTTGTTACTTAATCGCCTTCTTAGCCTATGGAAACAACGATTGGCAAGAGTTATTCTTCGCTCGATTTCTGCGCTGATATAATTCGCAGAATTAATAGCAGAACAAGGTAGATAAAGTCCCTTACTACCTCGAAGTTGTAGTTGTGGCTACATAGCAATATGTACTTAGTTTTGCCCTTGTTAACCGCTAAACCCATTTTGGCAGCTTTTGTTTCAGTGCTTCCAAACGCGCCTATGACAGCCCGCAGAGTTCTTCTAATAATGTAAATATTGTCGACGTATGCAAGCAATTGTACAAATTTTCGATAGATTGTGCCCTCTGGTGTTGGCTTGTGAGCTCCATACAATCCGTTCAAGTACAATACAATGCTAATGAACTCCCATGAGAGCGCGTCACCTTCACTAAAACCTTTTTTGACATCATCAGCTTAGATATTGCTATTCTCATTTCGCTTTGGTCAGGCGGATGGAAATTTGGATTATCATCGTCTATGTTGAATAGTTCATTCTGCCTGACAGTTAAATGTTGGTCTTCGTCGCCATTATACAGTCTGCCATATTTTCAGCACCGACTGTGATTCTACTACGAAGTTTTTTTTTATCTCTACAGATGTCTGTACGGGTTTCGCTGTTTTGAGACGTTATTTTTAACTTTTGGTAAGACGCCCGTACATTGTTCCTGGAGTATAAGCTTCTAATGTTCTCGGGGCGCGCTTCTCATACTCCCTCTTCGTCTTTTGGGGAAGCCGATGTTTATCACGTCGTTTTGGTTGTAGAGGTCACGAGGAGTGCTCTCCTTCCTTTGCAGCACCGTAAACCGAAATCCCAGAGCATCCAGACTCTCCACTCTATTGTACTACCAAGCAGGAACCTTTTTTTGGTGCAGTGGTTGGAAAAACTTTGATGTTATTCGTGTTCCATTTTATACTCGGGTGGCTGTCGATTGCTGTTCCCTGCTTGAGCTTGAACTTGCACACATCGGTTAACACGCGCTATCCACATCGTAGCCCCCTACGCCGCTTTATATGCCGCTTATTACTCATATTTACTGGTGTTAACTTTGATTTAAAAATTACTGATCACAGTTTGGCTGGATTAATCCGTAGTACCTTAAATAACAAAAAGAGTGTAATCCTCACTTCTCCTAAAGTAACAAAAATTAATTTCAGTCTACTAAATGATAAATTGCAGCGCGAAAGCTGGGAAGAAATTTACACCTCAGGTAACCTTACATATTACGTAGATAACTCTAGCTTTCCGTAGACCGAATAAAATCTAAACCTAAACTTAAACCTTGGATGAACAATTCTCTTCTCAGAAAAATTAAACTCAATCATATGTATATGACACTCGACTACTTACTTACTTAGGTGGCGCTACAGTTCAGGGTGAACCTGGGCCTCTCAACCAACAAGCCTCTCCATTTAGCTCGGTCTTTAGCTAGTTGCCTCCAGTTGCGCACTCCAAGTTGGTCGAGGTCCCCTTGAACTTGTGCGCGCCACCTACGGCGATGATTCCCTCTACTGCGTCGTCCCTCGGGGTTAGATTCGAAGACTCTGCGGGCCGGAGCATTGATGTCCATTCGCTCTACATGTCCTAGCCATCTCAAACGTCCAATACGCAGTTTTTTGACTAGGTCGATGTCGTTGTACAGCTCGTATAGTTCGTGATTGAATCTTCTTCTCCAAAACCCGTCAACGCAAACGGGACCGAAAATCTTACGAAGAATTTTTCTCTCGAAGCGACCAAGGATATCTTCATCCTCTTTTAATAAAGTCCATGTTTCAGCGCCGTAAAGCAGGACTGGGATGATCAAGGGGTTATATAGAGTCTCCTTAGTTGTTCGAGATAGGGCTTTACTGTTGAATTGCCTTATAAGCCCAAAAAAACAGCGATTGGCAAGAGTTATTCTTCGATTGATTTCTGCACTGATCTTGTTTTTAGAGTTTATAGCAGAGCCAAGGTAGACAAAGTCCCTTACTACCTCGAAGTTGTAGCTGCCCACTGTGACGTTTTGTCCAATTCGTCGGTGTTGGCTTTTCCTTCTTGTTGACAGCATATACTTGGTTTTGCCCTCGTTTATCGCTAAACCCATTTTGGCCGCTTCAGCCTCAATGCTTGCAAACGCACCGGTGACAGCCCGCTGAGTTCTTCCGATAATGTCTATATCGTCGGCGTATGCAAGCAGTTGTACAGACTTGTAATAGATTGTGCCTCCGGTGTTGGCTTGTGAGTTCCGCATAATCCGTTCAAGTACAATGTTAAAGAAGTCACATGACAGCGCGTCACCTTGTCTAACACCTTTTTTGACATCAAAAGGTCTCGGTGAGGTCATTACCGACCTTGATGGAGCAGCGAGCGTTATCGATCGTCAGCCTGCACAGACGGACAAGTTTGGCAGGGATGTCAAAACTAGACATGGCTCTATAAAGCTCTTCTCTATAGATGCTGTCATAGGCGGCCTTCAAATCGATAAACAGGTGGTGAGTATCGATTTGGAATTCTTGGGTTTTCTCCAGGATCTGCCGTGTGAAGGTTTGATCGATGGTGGACTTTCCTGGCCTGAAACCGCACTGATAGGGTTCAATCAGGCTGTTCATAAAAGGTTTCAGGCGTTCACACAATATCGCAGAAAAGATCTTGTAAGCGATGTTGAGGAGACTGATGCCTCTATAATTGGCGCAGTTGAGGGGGTCTCCTTTCTTGTGGATGGGGCAAACGATGCTGAGATTCCATTCATCAGGCATACACTCGTCTGACCAAATATTAGAAATGAGTTGGTGTATGCACTCTACCAATTCATCCCCAGCTGCCTTGAAAAGTTCGACCGGTAAGCCGTCAGGTCCAGCAGCCTTGTTGGATTTTAGCTTGGATATTGCTATCCTCACTTCGTTTTGGTCAGGTGGACGGAAATTTTCACTATCATCGTTTATGTTGAATGGTTCATTCTGCCTGACAGCGGGATGTTGGTCTTCGTCGCCGTTATACAGTCTGCAGAAGTAGTTTTTCCATATTCTCAGCACCGACTGTGATTCTACTACGAGGTTTCCATTTTCATCTCTACAGGTTTCTGTACGGGTATTACTTCTCTGACACGTTCTTTTTACCTTTTGGTAAAACTTCCGTACATTGTTCCTGGAGTATAGACTCTCGATATTCTCAAACGCGCGCTTCTCATGCTCTTTCTTCTTCTTTTGAAGAAGCCGATGTTCTTCCCGTCTCTTTTGCTCGTAGAGCTCACGAGCAGCTCTCGTCTTCCTTTGCAGCGCCGACTTGTATGCCACTTGTTTTGCTGCATGCACTCGCCGGCATTCTTCGTCAAACCAGGGGTTTCGCGGTGGTGGTCGAGCGAGACCCAGCACATCGGTCGCGGCGTTTCTGATGGCATGTTGGCAGCGTTGCCACTGGTCTTCGGTACTTGATGCTGGCGGCAAAGGGGTGATTGAGAGATTTCGGGATACGCGTTCAGCGAAGAGTCTGGCGGTCTCTTGCGATTGTAGCTTTTCGACGTTAAATTTTCGCACAGTAATTCTTCTTTGTTGCTCAGATTGGGATATCCGCATTCGTACCTTGGCTACAACAAGGTAATGATCCGAGTCTATGTTGGCCGCTCAGAAGGTCTGGACATCCAGAATACTGGAGGCATGCCTTGCGTCGATCGCAATATGATCAATTTGGTTGATCGTTACATGATCATTGGACCGCCATGTCTGCTTATGAATATCGAGGTGAGGAAACTATGTGCTTGCTATGGTGACATTTCGGTCCACAGCGAAATCAATTAGCCTTAGTCCGTTATCAGACGTGGTATCGTGTAGGCTATGCTTCTCGACTGCCCTACCAAAGACGTCTTCCTTTCCTATTTGGGCGTTAAAATCGCCCAATACGATTTTAACGTCGTATTTAGGACATTGCTCGTATGTTTTGTCGAGGAGCTCGTAGAAACACTTTTTGTTGGCAGGGTCCTTTTCTTCCGTGGGGGCATGAACACATATTAGGCTTATGTTAGTGAATAAAGCCTTGATCCGGATAGTCATAATACGCTCGCTAACGTGTCGGAAGCTTAAGACTTCTTGCCTAAGTCTGCCGCGTATGACAAATCCGCATCCGAATAAGCGTTGCCTGTTGCCTCTGTAGCAATCACCGTAGTAGATGTCACAGTTTTTCATCTTCTTTTTGCCCGGCCCATCCCATCGCACTTCCTGGATTGCGGTAATATCTGCTTTATAGCAGTCTAGGGCCTCTGCTAGTTGTTCGGCTGCACGTGGTCTGTAAAGGGACAGAACATTCCACGTACAGATCCGAAGGTCGTTGTCCTTATTTCGTTTGCTGGGGTCGTCATTAGTTGAGTCATCCTTATCCGAGGCTTTTGGTTGTTTCGGAACCATGAGCTTTTTACGTGGTAGGGAAGTTACCCTGACGGCACAACCCCCAACCTGGGACCCAGTTCCTTAATTATTCCCCTAGGATGAGGGGCCGGGTACACCGGTGCCAGTAGTCCACTACGGGAGTATGAGCGCTGCCGTTGGCCCATTAAGGGCTCCTCCGCCACCATCTCTGTTCCAATGTCCTGACCAACATTGGAAATTCCTTACCGACCTGTGATTCGAGTACGTCGAAGCAGCTCGCGCAAGGTGTTCACTAAGTTCAACCTAACTGGAACTATAGACGCCACCGTTGACTCCGTCTAGGGAATTCGTCCGCTGCCGCCTGGAACAGGAAGAAGTGCTCTAGTGAGAAAAGCACTCTTCCCCCCTCTCTCAACTGCTGCCACCAAGAATCCGCCAAACGGGGTTGGTTATCCACTTCTTGGATTAAGGTACTAGGCACCCGGCTGTCACCGCGTGAAGGTTGAGAGTAGGAGTTGGTAGGCCTCAGCTGAGTGAAAACGCTTGTCTTTTCATATGATCGCATGCACTACAGTTTGACCAGCCGAAAGTAACCTGTCAAACGTTTTTATTTCGTGGTAGAAAAATTGCTTGATAAGTCATTACTTAGTTGCGATATCTAACAAATTTATATCGAAGTGTGGTGTTTTTTTAGTCAGTAAGAATCTGATACTACTATCAGCACGCGACTAAAACAACACTTATTCTTTTTATACAAAAAAAAACACAAACAACTTTAGTTTACGAAAATTCTTTATTTTTAAGACAACACGATAAAACAACATGAATACAACTCGAAGACTCACTGGAAACAAAAAAACTCTCCATTCGTATCATGCACTTCTATTTATTCATTACAATTCTGCATGCATTTTAATCGTAGACATAGCGTCAGCGATTTTACAATTAATTTAGTTCAAATAAAAATTCTGAGAAATCCTAATTCAATTTATTGTTTGCTCAGCTCATTGGGCAATGACCGGATAAAGGTGTCATATGGATCGTTCGCTGGCGTATACGTAACTTCTCCCTCCTTATGAGTAAATTTCTCCTGAATTTGATTGCTAAACTTAATTTGTATCCTTTTTTTGTTGTATACAAAGACATGACAATATTGCAAACATAATTAGAATTATTACAACACATATTATATTTGTTTTATAGGATACTTCTTTCTTAAATTCTATCTCTTGTATTTCGTTAATATTTTCAACGGTCTTTAAAATAATTTTATCAAACTTTATTGTTTCCGTAACATTTAA